>OU343160.1:314455445-315670445 GCA_910595825.1 Philhelius pedissequus | reverse complement strand
TAATATAAATATATAAAATTGAAATTCCAATAAAATTCTGTGATTGGTTTTTGAAAAATCGATTTTTCAAAAAATTGTTTTATTTAATTTTTAAAAATCGAAAAACTTCTTTTTTGGAAACTTTCATATGCATTGTTATTAACAATTATAGGGAGCATTTGTATAAAAAAATTATTTTAATCGGTTCATCCAATATTGAGTAAGTCGAAAATATGAAGAGTGGTTCTATGGGAAGTACCGTTAGTAAATACATATTACTAATTTAAGAACACAAACATTTTTTTATAAAAATTCTTGGAGCCGTTTTCGAGAAATAAATTTTTTTCTTAACGGTTTTTTATGGGATTGGAGGTACCGTTGTTTCTTATTTAAGATAAATTGTTCTTTTAATTATTCAGGATAATGTCAAAGACCACCAAATACGAAGTTTAGAAAAATCTGTTGAGTCGTTTTCAAAATTTTGAGTTTTCAAAAAAAAAATATTTATTCCCAAAAAAAATTTTTTTTTGAAAAATTTTGGCTAACAATATTATTTAAACGTTCTAGGAGCTTCTGCGTAAAAAATTCAAAAAAATCAAATAAACCCTTTACGAGAAAATCGAAAACCAAAAAAAATGGTTCTACTAGATGTGCCAAAAATAACAATTTTTTTCCAAAAAAAAAAAATATTAAAAGGTACCATTTTCCTTCATTAATGAACTGATTTGTTTTTATAAAAATCGTTGCAGCCGTTTTGGAGAAAAATAAGATTTTTGTTGATGGCCAAGGAAAATGTATTGGAACTACTGTTGTTTGTCGTTTGAAGCAAATCCACGGAATCATTTAAGCTGCCGACTCGAGGACAGACAGACAGACGGAATTGGGTGACCCATTTTTTGGTGTTCTCTATGATCGTAATGTCATGTTTGCTTTGGTGGCGAAGAGAATAGTTTTCATTCACAAACATCGCATGGTGTTTTGCTCCCCTGTCCTCCCGCATCTACATTATAAAAGATCTTTTTAAGAGGAAGTATCTCGTCACCTACACGAAAAGTGTAAATTTCGAGAAAAAATGCGAAGGGTATTCGAAATAGGTATGCAGATTACATTTTGCACCGAAAGATGTGAACGGTCATCTGAGTCTCAATTAGTTTGTCGTTTCTTAATAATTTTTTGTTCGTTGACCACGAATTGAAATGACAAAAAATAGTTACTGGCTAAAGCTTGTTGTAATCCAGTATCATGCCCGGCTGGTTATGACATCCTGAAATAGCCTTTTCTAGCTCGTTCTATAATGATAAGTAAAAAGAACTTGTTTATTTGGTTTCCGAACATAAGATACTAATATCATTTTCTACGAAAATAAAAAAATCGACGAATGCAGTGTTCAGTACACCTTTTTGTTATTTATTTTGACGGATTCGTTATTCTTATCTAGAAGTTCTTTGACAACGAATAGGTATACCTATATCTTTATCTTTCGCATTGTGACAAGAATCTTTTTTAGTCAGAAAATTCAATGAAAAATTCAATTACGTGAATATCTAACGCTGCTGAAATGTATAGCCATCGCGGAAGTTTTTAATTGCTCCGAAAATAAGATTTTCAGACAGAATGTAATTTGTTGACAAAGTCTAATTCATGCATCAATTTATTAATAATAAACAATTAGAAATTTGGGGTTCGCGCAAGTTTGGTTATTGCATTATTTCGCGTGCCGTAAACTAGGATTAATTTTTGTTTTATTTTCATAAGGTTTCCTTAAAGTCTAAGCTTTTACCGAACTAGATATCTAGACCTTTTTTTTTTGAAAACTGCTAAAATCAACTGATGTTAGACTTCGTTTCTGATTAGACGCTTCCGACCGAGAGTCCCGCTGGTCTCAAATTTACTTAATTATTTTTTAGTACTCATATTTACAATTATTTTTTTCAAAATATTTTATGAGCGTTTAAATATCAAACCACATACAGTAGAGCAAATACCCATAAGAACAATGCAACTTGTCATACATAACTCATTCCACCGACTGCAAACTTGGCAGCACTTTTTTATTTTTGGATCCAACATTATCTGTCAAACAAATATGAAGGCAATGGTTATTTTTTCAAACCATTTTTTGTCATCTTGGAACATTATTCGTCTTTGTGTGTGAAATAAAATCCCAAAAAGTGAAATTCAAAGGCGGAAATCATTTTTCTTTTTTACAGAATCTCACCCACCCGGCATGGGTGGAAAAATAGGGAGATCCAATGCAGTTATTCATAACTTTTTAAGGTTAGGTGAAATTTATGGAAAAATTGGCAACCACGCGCAAAATATAAGTCTTATAAATTACTACACGTCAAGTTCGAAAGATATCGCATAAAGTCATCAGAAACAAACTGTTTGCTTAAAAAATTAGGGCCAAACTTGACCTGCCAGTTTCAACCCGACGAACGTGTTGCCCTTAAGTCAGCAAGGCTGCATTTCGCTGAAAGTCGCATAAGCTGGACCGCAGAGTGAAGAAAAGTTCAGTGATGAACAAAATTCAATTTTGATGGTCCAGGTGGATTTCAGTCATGAGGTTGAGAAACTGGTTTGAGGAGAAACAAACAACATTTTTCAATTGGCCGTCTCGAAGTCCAGATTTAAATCATATGGAAAATCTCTGGGGAATACTAGCCAGGATTGATTATGCCAACGGGTGCCAATTTCACAAGGATCAAGAGCTTCGAGGCGGAATAATTGAACAATAGGCCTTGATTACAACCGCGGAACTGGAAAAGCTTGTGGAATCAATGCCGAGGCGAATGATTTTGACCGTAAGGGCAAGTGGTGGCTCTAAAAAATATCGAGTTAATTTACTAAAAGTTTCTGATCAATAATTCACCGTTATTTTAAGTAAAATTGTAGGTGTTTTTATGGAAATTTCTTCCTTTTTTTCTTGCAATTTTTTATTTTTTTTTAATAACTTTTATTTAAATTCGTTAAAAGTGAATAAATTACTATTTTTTATGGGAATTTCCTACACTGTACTATGTAGGTAAATATTTATACTCAGATAGGCTGACTCCGAAAATCCAAAGAAGAATACGTACAATTTATATTTGCATTTTGTAGGTATAGAAATCGCCCATTTTTTCATAATTTATTTCCCCCTCTGGAAAATGGAGACATTAAAACTTTCAGGTGACATTTAGAAAAAATTATTATCGAAACGTCAAAATATAGTTTGTTGCCTAACTATCCGATTTTAATGGATTAAAATCCTCTACAAATTCGAATTTTGGCTCAGAAAATTATTCTGATTTAATTTTTTGCTCCGGATTATAAGCCTTTCAGGTAGCATTTGTAAACAAATATTATCCAAACGTCAAAATATAGTATGTCACCTGTCTGTCAAGCTATGAACTGTCAAAATCGATTAAGGGATGGTTCCGATTTAAATGGATTAAAAAATCTCTACAAAATTTTACAAATTCACCTCAAAAACTCGAATTATTTACGATTTTATTATTTGGGAAGAAAATGATTTAAAGGCTTTAAGGTGACATTTGGAAAACATTACTATACAAACGTCGAAATATATTATTTTAGCTAGATGGCAAGCCATGAACTGTGAAAATCCATTTTATGATGGCTGCGATTTAATGGATAGTTTCTTCATACAAGACGCCACACCCAGCATTTTTCTTACCAACAAACTGATGAGATACCGATTACCGTTTTATCGTATACTTTTTTACTACCAAATGACATAGAAGAAACCAAGACTAAGGCCCAGTACGCAGTTCGGGAAAAAAATGTTCTCCCATTCAATTTTGTTCCTGTCTCTGAATATTTTCCTGGCAGTAGGCAGCTCACGCGCAAATTTGTGACGTTTGTACCCGCTGCACTTATAAAATGTATCCGCTCTACAAGAAATCTCACCACATAATTCTTCCGGCAAAATCTCGTCGCATTGTTTTGCAAGAAAAAATTTTGATAGCTCATAGTCATTGTGGCAGAATAATATTGTGCTATACATTATTTGAAAGCTATCATTTTTAAATTTTCGCTAAGACCTGGCCAAAAAAAAATTAAAGCCGAATCATTTTTTTACTGGTATCTTACTTTGTTTTTAATGAAAAAAAAAAAAACACATGAAAATCGACTGGACACAGAAGGTTTTAAGATCGGGGAAAAAGATTACAATTGCGTGCAGGTTAATATGCTGGCGAAATGTTTTTCTCACAACTAACCAACAAAAAAAAAAAAAATATGAATCCATATTGTGGAGTTTAGACCGTCTAGAGCCATGACCCGATGCTGCATCCAATTCAAGTTATGATTGAAAATCGATGAGTTAACCGCGATACATTTGTGAAAAACCTTGTGAAAACTAATTGTTTTGCATTAATTTATTGTGTTCAATAAATAGAGTGCAACTCAGCAAATTTTGTTTCCTTATTTGAAATTCTTGATTGACAGATACTTGACTGTTCCTCTTATTTCTCCAACTTCAAAATTTTGCGCTGCTTTTGCCAAGCGATTGTAGAGATTAAAATTGTAGAGATAAAATTTAGTTTTTCCCGATCTGCGTGCTAGGCTTAAGGATGAGACCAATACTGAGACCGAGACGAGACTGAAGTTTTTCGATTTTGACATGTCAGAGTTGAGACTACACAAAAGTCTCGCCTGGTCTCATCTCCTTGTCAGCCCTTGTGCTTGCACATATCAAGGGAAGTCAAAACCCCTTTGGTGTTGCTTTTATTATAAGTATTACCAATACTTTCTCTTTAAATCAAGAAAGAAACGAAGTTATTAAATCTTAAATTCGAGTTTAAATTTAAGTTTGAAGCTCGGTGGTGAAAAAAAAAGAAAAAGATTCCTGCACCAACGCACAGCAATTTATTGTCCTATGTTAGACAACGTGACATGCAATTATCGTTTATTGGCAAAATGTTCGTATCAAAATATGATTTAAGTGTCCCTTATTCATATACTGTAAACCATAATTGCGAAAGATTATAAATTCGGTTTTCATTACAACCGTCATCCTCTGAAGCAGACAGAATGCAAACTATTTCATTTTGGTTACAAAACAAAGCACTCCTTTATTTCGGCATGTCATGCATATTTCATATATAATATGTACATACACACAATTATATTGAAGCATGCTTCTCTGCACTGCATACAGCCCAAGCACACATATTTCAAAATACCAATCGCTATCCTTTTGAAAATTTAAACACAATTTCTGGCTTTTATAGGAGCGAGCTGCATCATCAGCCAAAACATTACATTCGATATATAAAATGCCCCAAAGACGGATCCTTTCACCCACATCCAAGCCAAATGCCGTAAGGTACCAATCCTTAAATGTGGAATTGTGTCAGAATTCTGGGAAATGTCGCAAATCTGCACAATCAAGCTAAAATACAGTAGCCTTCCATATTTTCATGATAATAGTGTAAAGGGGATTGTAGTCGAGGCGTGATGTGTGAGGGAGGTTGAGTTTATCGGCTTTTGAGAATTTAAGTAGGTGTAGTTGTGTGAAGGGACTGGCAATATGAATGGAATGACAAATTATGCAAAGCCTGGATGGAAGAACTTTTGAATTTTGAAGCAAAATTTCAAAAAAGCCTAACAAATATTGAAAAGATATTCAAGGTGTGTTGTTGCAATAATGTAGGACTGGTTGACATTTAGGAATATCTGTAGGTGTCATTTGGAAAAAAACAAGGTTTTCGAAAGCATTTGTTTGAACAAAAACGTTTTCTTCTGAAATCAAATATGCGAAGTGACTCAATGACCCAATATATGGGTGTTTACTAATTATTTGTAGGCAGGTGCCCATTTAAAAATGGAAATGAGAATTTCTGTTGTTTGATTTATTTAGAATGGCGCAATTAAATGTCTTCACTCGTCAGCTGCTACTCAAGAATTTGAGTTCGTCCTCAGGTGGTATCGTATAAGGTAGATACTACCACGATACCGATACTGAACTTTATTCCTTAGTAATTCGAAATCGATATTAGAATTGGTGCCCAAAATAACGTCGAATTTCAATGTTCGGTCTGTAAGAGAACTTGGTAACCACCGAAACAATTAGATGCATATACACACTTAAGACTTTCTAGGTTGTAGTTAAAAGTAGCACTCCGACAATGCTGTTATTAGATTGTTGGAAACTCTGTTGAACAAAACAACCTGACACAAAATTGTTGTTTTTACAAGGTGAGAGTGACGTAGCCTGTGAGAGGAGGGGTGCACAGGCCCCAGGCGGTCCTTTGTTGGGGGGACGGCAATTTTTGAGAATATATCAACATTAGTTTTGTAAAAAGAAAAATGTTTTTGGGGATGGAAATTAAAACTCAGCTCTTTCAACGTTAAAATTCATGAAAGGTTTCATCTACTACGGAATTTAGCCAACAGTTTTGACTTTCCTACGTCGGTCGGCCAAACTACTGGATATTAAATATGACTGCAATATGGAAATCCTGCAACTTATGAGCATGAAGTTAATAAACAAGAATTTAAAATCGAACGCGAACGGCTAATGGCTTTTCTTTGTTGAAAACAAAATAATTGAATGAATACAAGTCCACTTGAATTAATTAAATATATCGTGCAGTATATGCTAGAAATAAATCTACCAAATATAATTAGATAGTTTTCTAAGGGACTGGTTAATTTTTACAGCTCATGGATGAATGGGTACGTGTACATATAAGCAAAATTGCCGGATTTGTTACAACACGAAATCCACGTGAGATTCCCGAGGTGTCTCCAAATAAAGTTACTGTTTGGTATAGATGTTGGTTGTACTTCTTGCAAAATCCCTATAGGTCGACGATCACCAACTTCTTGTGACCAGAATTGGATGATATTGACACCGAAGACATATGGTTTCCACAGCTCAAGACACAATCGATATTCTGCACGAGCAGTTTCATGGCATGGTTATCTCGCGCCGAGGCGACGTGAATTGGCCACCAAGATCGTGTGACTTGACCCCTTTAGACTTTTTCTTGTGAAGCTTTCTTAAGTCGCGAATCTATGCGAATAAGCCGCACACCGCGGCCCACAAAGACAACATGATCGATGCCATCGGTCAAATCCAGCTTGATTTATGCGCGAAAGTCATTGAAAACTGGACCTTTCGAGTGCCACTCAGCGAATCCGCAGCGGCCATTTGAACGATGTTATATTTCACATAATGTCATTGATAGGCCTATCAAATAAAGATAAAACCGTATTGATATCTCATACACAACTTGTTTTAATTTTAAAATCGACCCGCCCTTCATGGAAAAATAATCAGAAATGCAGGATGTGAGAGAAGCTTATTAATTAAAACTTATTCAAAATTGTTTAAGGTGCACGTTGAGCACACAGAGGTTAACACATTTAGGTATTCTGGTTATAAAGCAAGAAGAACCGAATCCATCGACACTGAATGTATAGTCAAGGATTTTACTTTAATGTAAACTCGAAGACAAATTTGAAGTAGTTTTCTTTATTTTATATGTTCGTTAATTAAAAAAAAATAGATTCAAATCAAATCTAACACAATTATTTTTTCCTTAACATATAAGCTATTTTTGTATAGAATTTTTTATGTATTTATTTATGCTTAAAGTAATTCAATTAATTTATTTAACACATTTGATTTAAAAAAGTGAATTTAAAAAAATCATTGTCCAAAAAAAAAACAACTGAATTAAAAAATGAAAATAAATTCTGTTTTCAATGAAATATGAATTAGCGTTGGATGTTTGACTTTCTGAAAGTGATCGCAAACTTGCTGGAGTTGTAGGATCTACTAGTCATGGCATTGCGGCTTTAAGTGCGAAAATCTGGTTGCTGGTCAAAATTAATGAAGCAGAAAGTTTGTTCAGTAAAAAGGAGAAAGTGATAAAGTTTTTCGTTAAAAGCAGAAAGTTCTTTCTAACATTGTATTGGTGACTCCTTTATTCAAATGGTTATGTCAAATTAATTGGAACGTTCGATCTCAGATAAGTTTTGGGAAGTACCCTTGTGGGTTAATATTTGGAAAAGAGTTGTTATTTTGCATTATTCAGCACAGAGTTTGTCAATAAATGTATGAATACAAGATTAATCTATAAGTTACAAATAGATATTCCATAAAAAGGTTAAATTCGCGGCAGCGGTACATATAAATTTATTTGAAAATTGGTTCTGCCCCGGGCGGAATAAATCCACGCTACGCCACTGCAAGGTGACGGTCCTGTTTGTTCAGTTCCGCAATAATTTTGATAGTGTTTGATTGGAGTGTTAATGGGTAAATAAAAGAACAGAAAGAGGTGAGTTATCTCACAGAGAATTGCTACATTATTTAAATTGCTTTAGCATTCCTAAAGTATTTGCTTTATTTTTCCTGTGTGGTAATTGTGTCTAATTTCTCAACCAATAAAAAAACAACTCTTTACGATGAGTTGTGTGTGGGGATATATTCTGCTCTGTTCACCCTATTCGCGCTTGTGAGCAAGTGTGCAGGTAAAGAAAAGAAGTTGTTGCTTGACTCTTTTTAATATTTCTGTCATTACTTTACCTGTGTGTTCGAAGTATTCGCCGGTTCTAGTTCGCTAATAATCGAAGTTGTGTGTGGTGAACTTCCTGGTTCCGTTAAGGTGATGTTCCTACATTATTTAATTTGTTTTTCCATATTTGCATTTTCTGTGATTGTGTTTGCTCTCTGAAGCTTACCCAGCAAACATTTTAATTCAGAAATGAACGATAATTAATTCATAAAAGTGAAGAAACCGGCCGAAAAAGAATTCACTTTTTATGCCATTTGAATCCTTTTACCTGGGCTCTTAGACACCAATTTGAATCATTGTAATGATTCATTTATGATCTGAAAATTCGTCATTTAAATGAACGTATATAAGAGCTCTATATATTCATTTAAATGATTAATGCCTGAATCTTTTCTAAATCATAAAAATAATTCCAATAAAATTCAATTAAGTGAAGGATTTCTAAGTATATACCTTCAATTTAATTAATCGTACAGGAATCATTTTTGCGATTCGGAAAAGGTTCAGGGATTATTCTTTTAAAGGAATGTATGGAACGGTTATATACGTTCATTTAATTGCAGAATTTTCAGATCATGAATGAATCATTAAAATGATTCAAATCGGTGTCTAAGAGCCCAGGTAAAAGGATTCAAATTGCATCATAAGTGAAGTCATTATTTCTGATTCATTTATGATTGAATATTTCATCGGTGAGCCTCTGGAACATTTTTTGATATGCCTCTTGTTTGGCTTTTAAAGCTTCCAGGGCTTCTTAATTGTTACACGATGCTATAATTAAAGAAATGATTTTTATATTTCTAAGAAAATTTAACACCATTTTTTACATACTTTTATGTTTTATCATTTACTTTTTTATATATATTTTTAGTTAAGTAAATAGGTACCCATTTACTATTAAAACACAAGCTGATGGTTATACTCGTTTATCTATCTAAACCGATCTTTCGAAAAACTTTTCCGAACTGATAATCGACTATGAAAACGAAACTTTTGTCATTACAATGACCCGTCATCATTACCCCTTTGTAAAAAGAAAAATAAAAGGATGAACAAAAAAGGATCTCCATATGAAGGATCCAACAACAAAATCTGAGTGTTGTTTTTTTGACACAGAATACATATCTCTTTGTGTCTCTGTGGTAAGAATTTGTAGGATCTTTGTATATATTCATAATTCATTCAAAAACTGAAGGTTTCCTGAATATTATTCTTCGTTTTTGGTGATTAGAATCTGAACCTTCAGATAAATGTATGTTGGGTAGCTTTTAATAGATATACCTTTCTCACTTACACTTTTGTATTCTTTTTTTATTTTATTCTATTCTCAGTATTTCCCTTTTTCTTTTCTCATATGGTACTTCATTTTTATTTTCAGAATAAAAAGGAGTTGCCAATGAAGGTCTACATTTTCAATTTATTTGAACTTAGTAACTTATTGTACTGTCGGATCAAAATAAAATTAATTAATTTAACGGAATCGTTGTATTTGTTCTTATTATGCTTTTATAGGTCTTATTTCACTTTATCAAAGCTGAAACGACTTTATTTCGCTTTTCATTTATAAAAACATTTAGATAAAGATTCCTAACTGACAAAACTTCCAAATTTTATAAGAAATAGGTAGGTATGACACAATCTGAAAATAAAATAGATTTCAAATAGAATGCCAAATTGTTGCACTATTTTCTTCCCCAGACAAAGTAGGTAATTTGTTTTTTTTTTAAACCCGAAATTAATTAATTATATGAAGATTAGGATGACGAAACTACTTGAATACCGCGACTTAGGATTGTGCGAATCCAGTTAATTATTATTAAGTTTCCAAAACGATTTGATAATTATTGTTATTACAATCTGCCCGGCACACGCGAAAGTTAAAATCGAAATGACAAACAGACAACAAAAATAAGAAGAGAGATAAAGGAAAATTTTCAGCATTCATTGACAGATCTAAGCCAGATATTGGGGGCAGGGTATGAACTTCCTTCAGAAAACTGCTATAAATAAAACGTTTCGACATCCAAACATTTGCTCAGTTTCTCAGGCGCAGATGTTTCGAATTAGTGATTCAGAAAAAATCTCCCCAAATGTAATCTGCTGAAAAAGAAACATAAATATTTTCGAAGACAGCTAGTCGGCAATCAAATCCATTTCCTCAATCATCGCAAGCTCAAAACTAGTAGATCGTTGTCGCAACGAATTAGAATTGCTCAGCGAAACGAACTTGGTAACCCTAATCTGGACACAGGATATAAAATCGAAAGAAAGTGCAGAAATTGAAATGCAGAAAATGTTAGAATTTACCAAACTTTCCTCAGAACCACAAAGGAATCGACATTTGTCGGGCTTGGAGGAATCTTTAGCCAAATATATCTAAGGAAAAAAAAAAAGGGAATACTTACTACGGCTAAGCAGAACTCAACTTTTCCCCCTGATGGACATCCTAACGGGTCACACCTCAATGGGAATACACATGACTAGGTTTGGCATCAGCACATCTGATTTATGTCGAGGATGTATGGACGAAGAGGGCTCATATTAATTCCTTTGTGAATGCCTCAGCATAGCCCGATTCATATAAGCAGCCATTGGAGAATACTTTTTCGAAGAACTGGGCGATGTCTCTACTAAGCCATTTAAACATATCCTGAAATTTACTTAGACTGTGAAATGACCAAATATTTGATGTCAAAAGCTGCAATGTGCTTGGGTTTTGTTCGAAGATAGATGCAAACTTGACCCCCGTTCTGATCTGGCTGTAATCTATAGAGCCTTTATTCTTCCAAAGCTGAATTATAAATCTCACATTTGGCAGGAGCTCCCATAAGGTTCAATTGAATTTTTTTTAAGATATACGTAATTCAAAATACACCCCTAAGAACGATAGGAGATATAAAGTAATAGAAAAACTGATATCTCTAAAATACTGTCGAAATCTTTTGTTATCTTATCGCCATTTTTATAATTATTATATAGGGTGTTTTCTTAAATGAGAAGTTGCGTTGGATATTATCTATGTTTTGACAGTTGAGAATATCAAGCTCTGATTAAATTTCTGTTCAGTGAGGCTTGGAAATTCACCATGAATCTTTTAAACCGCTGAATATTGCTGCCAAATTGCGGAAATTTACTTTGAATAAAAAAAAAAATTATAACAATAAGAATATTAAATCTGTTGGCGAAGTTCATAGATCATTTTTACCGAATAGAATTGTGATTAGTGATGAGGCTCATTTCTGGTTAAATGAATTCGACAAAGAGTAAAATTTCCTTATATTGAACATAGACATAATCCTCAAACAATTGACGAATCACCAATACATCAATTAAAATTGTTTGGTGCGGTTAACAGTCTGGGGGCAACATCGGTCCTTATTTCTTTCGAAATGAGAAATGGGCTGCCGGTTTTGTGAATGACACCGTAATATTCGCAGTTTAATAAATTCTTATCCATTTTCGAACTTCGAACGTACTTTCAAGTACAGGGATTCCTTCATTAGCCGCACTTCACGAATGTGGAACGCCTTAGCCGGTCCTATTTCCCCTCCCACTATGATGATCAAACATTCTACATTAATTTGGATCGGTATCTCTCCTCTTAAATCGTTCCCTATTTTATTAACGCTCCCACTGTTCTTCATCATTTTAAGGGTGGTCAAAACCCCTTTAGTGTACGCACCATTATAAAAACAAACAAAGGGGTCCGGATAACTTATGGACTCGCCCTACACCTAATCTTACCCACTTACGCGACTTTGGCTTCTTCCATATACCTTGGAGTCCAACGAGCTTATTAAAGCTTTTGGAATTAAGCAGCACAGTTTTCCTCATTTCAGTTGTAAGCTATGTCAAACTAACATAAAAACAACTCAATCACCAGGATCTTAATGCCTGACTCGTAAGCTTGATTCAAGTTTAAATTCAAGAAATTTAAATGTGAGTTCACTAAATTAATTTCGTTAGAGAAAAAGCTTCATGTTTTTTTTTTTACTAGTTTTTACAATTCCAAAAAAAAAAAACAAAAAAAAACCTTATAGTGCTAGAAGCAACAGAAATTGCTATCGTGTTCACATCCAATTAAATTCATAATGTGGTTTGCATGTACTTGCTATACCTCCGACTCCTACATTCATTGCAATCTCTTCGTCAACACTGAGCTGCATACTTTGAAGACTATATCCTTTAGCACCTTACCTACTTCTACACTATACACATTCGAATTAACAACTTCTTGAGTCTAACCGGTTGACACAATTTTACCATCACCTCTAACTTAAATGATAAAAACCATCGTCCTTGCCGACACGTCGTCGTTAAAGCAGTAATTTGATTTTTGACATATAGATATACACTCATGTGGAATATAACTATATAAATATAAAAATATATTCTAGCTATGTTGCTTGCAGGTATAGGTAGGTACTAAACGAATGACCAAGCACGGTGCAGTTTTAAGCAAACAATTACGAGCTGTGAAATTTAATTAAAATTATTTGAACAGAAATCACTGTTGCAAAGATTTTACCAGGACTTGTACCATTAAATCCAGAAACAGGTATAGCAGGTAAGGTATGGGTCGGGTCGACTGGGAAATTGCAGAAAGCGCTAGTGGAATTGAACAGAAGTGTTCGTTTCGTTTAACAGGAAAAAGGATTTTCAAATACTTTTTGATTTGCATATTGAAAGCTGATGATGCAGGATATTCCATAGCCGACACAGTTCCATGTTGACCATGCAGCATTGATTTTCAGTTAAATTCAGGGATTTTTTTTGTGGAAAATTCTCAAATTCCCTAAGGCTCTTAACGTTTTTGGGGAAATTCATTAAGAGATTAAAACTATAACAGAATTGCTATAGATGTTAATGTGGGTAAGCTGGCGATTTAAATTAATGCACTATGATGCGAGAGGTAAATGATTTTTAGGTTGAAACTTAAACAATGCCCTGTTATGTGTGTATGACGGCGTGCATTTAAGTGCTAGGTATTGGTGCAAAGGGAAAAAATAAAATGCACGACTGGATCGCACGAACTTGCTCTTATGCTCGATCACATCGAATGCAGAAGATTTCTCTTAAAAATCTAAATATATATTTAAAGCAGTTTTTTACTTAATTTTTTATATACACAACATATATTTAATTTTTTTCTAAAAAAAAAATTGTATTACAGTCTTAAATATTAACGGGTCCGCCATCTAACTATTTTTTTTTTTCAACTAGTGCTTATTTCGTGAATGGTAATACTTAGCTCATGTCTGATTTAACAGACAATTAGTTTTATCCTTCCGCTGAACAAATATGGTTGTGTATACGCTTGATCGACTTAGAGAAGATGCCGATTTTGCCAAAAAAATCATCTTTTCAGATGAAGCTCATTTTGAACTTGGCGGGTATGTAAACAAGCAAGATTGTCGCATTTGGGGCACAGAAAACCCGCACGCATACATTGAAAAGCCGATACACCCAAAACGAGTCACTGTTTGGTGAGGATTTTGGTCCAGAGGCATAATTCGAAAATGAGCAAGGAGTGGCCGTTACAGTCAATGGCAATCGTTATCGGGCCATGTTGAAAGAATTTTCGTTCACAAAAATTGAAGAGAAGGATATTGGCAATATTTGGTTTTGTAACATCTCAAATCAAAGACAGTCTTTTCAATACTGAGCTTTATTACATCTTAAAATTATTCTTATTTCTTAATTACATTGTGTTCTTATCTACTACTTTACAATCTTCGAGTATTGTATATAAGTGTTAGTAAACTTACATTCTATGTTCTATTATTTGTGTTTCGTATATAAGGGTACCTATACACTTCAACATCCCCCTTAAATTGCACAGTACACGAACGAAAATCAGGGTTCTATTCAACACGATTTCTAAGACGACCATTCCAACGAGTATCTACTGGGTAGATCTTGCGAGATGTCTTAAATGTCTCGACTTTCACGTTCTCTGATTCTGCGTTTTCGTTTGTATCTTCTTTTTCGCTGATCTTCATTTTTGCACTGGCATCTACTAAAATTCCTGGAATATAATCTTTTTCATCCTTATATTTAAATTCATTTAATAACATTGTTTGATTAAAATGTCGCTTCCAAATTACATCGCCATTTCCATTTTTTAACTTTTACTAAAAGATAACGTTTGCCAATAACTTTTACAATTTTTGCTTTAATCCAAGAAACTTTTCCTGGTATTGAAAAATTTTTAACCACTACTTCATCTTCTACTTTAAATGTTTTTGAATTATGCCCTTTATAATATGTTCTTTGTTTCTTTTGCATGCATTTAACCCTTCTTAATAATTTATTTGGTATCTTTTGAATTCTGTCTTTTTGGTAAACATTTAACGGGTTTAACAAGTCCAACCTAGTTCTTAAATTCCTGCCAAATACTAATTCAGCTAGAGCACGGCCGGTGGTACTGTGAATGGACTTTCTGTAGTCGATCAAAAAGGTTTGTAAACAATAATTCAAACTGTCATCTGGCTTCTTAGAGTGTCATGCCTTTTTTAATGCTCTTTTTATCAACCTAACTCCATTCTCTGCCTGCCCGTTCGTTGCTGGGTGGCCCACCGGAGTGGTAAAATGTTTTATCCCGTTGCCTTTTAAAAAATCTTGGAAAAACTTTGAAATGAATGTACGTCCGTTGTCGGTAACTATGGTTTCAGGTAACCCGAATCTACTAAAAATCTATAGTAAAATTTCTTTAGTATGAATACTAGTTATATTTTTACCCATGTCTATGCACTCAATCCATTTACTAAATGCGTCGACAATAATAAAAAAAAATCGGTCGAAAATTGGACCCATAAAGTCTAAATGGATTCTCTCCCAAACCTTACCCGGCCATTCCCAATTGATCAATTTTGTTCTTATTGGGTTATCTTGATATAACAAACATGACTCGCAAGATTTAGCAATATTTTCCAGGTCTGTATCCAAAGAAGGCCACCAACAATACCCTCTAGCTAATCCCTTCATTTTTACTATACCCAGATGTGATCGATGAAGTTCAGATAAAACTTGCTTCCTTAGAGTTTGAGGTATTACCAATTTGTAACCCTAAAAAACTCCGCCTGATTCTACTGATAGCTCAGAGCGTCTGAGCAAATATGCATTTAAATTTGCACTACCCACATGCTTAGGCCATCCATCTTTTACATAGCCTAAAACTTTTGTCAACACGCTGTCTTTACTTGTTTCGACTACTACATCTGTAAGTTTTATTGGCAAGTTACCAACCTTTTGCACATAATTAACATAAACGTCATCAGCATTATTATCTTCTTCTGGTGGATCAATTGGAGTGCGTGAGAAATAATCAGCAATATTTTGTTTTGTATTTACGTATTGCGTGTGAAACTGGTAGCCTGAAAGGAAAAGAGCATACCTTTGAAGGCGATTTGCCGACAGTGGTGGTATGCCTCTTTTGGAACTAAAAATTGAAACGAGTGGTTTACTATCCGATAACAAAATGAACTCTTTCGCTAATAAATATTGATGAAATTTCCTTACCCCGAACACGATCGCGAGTGCCTCCTTTTCCACCTGTGCATAATTTTTTTCGGAATCTGATAGCTTCCGAGATGAAAAACAAATCGGTCGTTCTATTCAACTTTCATAAACATGAACTAACACCGCTGCTAATCCGCTTGGGCTTGTGTCCACAATGAGCTTAACTGGCACGTTGGGATCATAATGAGCTAACACCTGATTTGAAGACAATAACCTTTTCACCCCAATGAAGGAATTTTCATGGGCTGCGCTCCATTCGAACTTACTATCATTTTTTAATAATGTATATAGGTCACTGGCTTTAGATGCCAAATCCGGCATGAAACTCCTGTAAAAATTGATTACACCTAGAAAAGATTGCAGCACTTTTACTGAGCTAGGGCGTGAAAGCTGCATGATATCTTCGACACGTTTTAGATCTTTATGTAGCCCGTGCTTGTCTATGACATGTGCTAAATATTTGACAGACTCTACAAGAAAACTACATTTTTCTTTAGCAACTTTTAAACCGGCGTCTTTTCAACGTTTTAAAACTTCGGCTAACCTTTTTAAATGCGTTTCTTTGTTATCAGCCGTTATAAGTAAATCATCCATGAAAACTACTACTCCGTCTAAATCCATCAACAGTTTTTCCATCTCTTTCTGGAAAATGGCAGCAGCTGGAGCAATGCCAAAAACTAACCTTGTACTTCTTAGCAACCCTTTAGTTGTACTTATCGTTGTCAAGTTCCTGGATTTTTCATCCAGAACGCAGATGACAAATCGATTTTTGTGAATGACTCCCCACCGTGCAATTTCGCGAAAATTTCATCGATAGTCGGTAACTGGTGCTGTACTCCCTCAATAACTTGATTCACAGTCGTCTTATAATCTCCGCAAATGCGAACTTTGCCATTCTTTTTTAAAATAGGGACAATCGGTGTTCTCCATTCACTATGCTCTACCCGTTCATAAACTCCTAATTGAACTAAATCATCTAAAGCCCTCTCCACCTTCTCCCTTATGTGAAAAGGTAATCGACGAGGTTTGAAAAACTTTGGCATAGCACCTTTTTTAATATGTAAAGAAATTTTTCTCTTGTTATACATGCCTAGCTTCCCATCAAAAACTTCAAAAAACTTGGATAAAACCTTTGCTAAATCTTGGTTTTTAATATTAATGAAATTCATTTCTTTAACCCCTACGTTAAACGCGAATATCCAATTTCTACCACGAATTGGTGGGCCACCATTTTTAATTTATTTATTGGCATAAATTACCTTAAGATTACAAAATCCAAGAGGCGTTATAGCCCCGCCGTTGTAGTTACGAAGCGTCACACTCGTTTTCTCCAATTGACAGTTTGAAAAATATTTCTCATAATCCCCCTCAGATATAGCCGTAATTGCCGACCCGCTATCAATCTGCATGCACATTCTTTTACCGTTCACAATAACATCAGCCGTGATGGGTCTTAAACTAGAATTTGTACTTCAATAAAATAAAGACAAATCGTCATCGTTATTTACATAATTACACTCTTTGTTCAACTTATCATTAAATTTTTTGTGACACATCTTCTTTAAATGACCTTTTTGTTTGCAATTTTTACAAATGTAATTTTTCAATCTACATAGACCTTCATTATGGTTTGTGTAACCGCAAACTTTGCATTGCCCAGATTTACGGCTTGATGATGTTGATTGATGAGAAGTTGATACCGTTTCATTTTTGCCGCTACGTTATATAAATTTACCGCTCTTTTTCTGGATAACATACACGCTTGCTGGTTCTTCTTTAGAGATATCTACAGAGACATCATACTGCCTTTTTACGCACTCAACAGACAAAGCCATTTCTAACGCCCTTTGAAACGTCAGATCACTAGCCTTCTCCAGAAATAGTTTGTCTTTTTCAGGGCCTTTTTTGAGACCCATCACAAACCTATCTCTCAACGCTACGTTCAAATGGGTGTCGAAGGAACAATTTAAAGCCAACGCTCTTAGCCTTGCTGCCCATTCTTGTAAGGTTTCCTCATCGTGTTTCACCGCCTCATAAAACTTTCGTCTCTCACCGAACACTGAAAACAATGGCTTGAAATGGTTTTCCATTGCTATTAAAATTTCATTGTAAGCTGTGGTGGCATCTTCAGGAGCTTTAGGATGCATGATTTCTTTAAGAAAACGAAGCGTTCTCTCACTGAGACCACTCAACAACACTGCCTTTCGCCTCTTCTCCTCAGATGCGGCTTCCAAATTATTGGCGATGAAAAACTGCTCGATTTGGATCTTGAAAAGATTCCAATCATTTTCTTTAAAATCGTAGGTTGGGGTTCTGCCTAAGTACGCCATGATTCTAGTTACTTTTTTTTTTTTTTTTTATTTCCTCGTCGCCAGTTGTAACATCTCAAATCAAAGACAGTCTTTTCAATACTGAACTTTATTACATCTTAAAATTATTCTTATTTCTTAATTACATTGTGTTCTTATCTACTACTTTACAATTTTCGAGTATTGTATATAAGTGTTAGTAAACTTACATTCTATGTTCTATTATTTGTGTTTCGTATATACGGGTACCTATACACTTCAGGTTTCAATAGGACGGCGCTACGTGCCACACTGCCGAAGCTACACTCGATGTTTTGCGCCCATTTTCAAAAAAAAAAAAGAAGTTATTTGGCGGACCCTGTATAATATAAATTTAAAAACAAAATATTAAATCGGCTTAATCAAAGAAAAAATAATTCAAAATTCTGAAATAAATACTTAAACTAATTTAAGCTCAAAAAAAAGTACTCCATTTTATAAATCTGAACTTATGAGAAAAAAATTTATAAAATCTGTGCAGCGGTTTTTGACAAAAAAAAGTTTTTTTTTAAATTTTTTTAAACATTTTTCAAAAAAAATTCAAAAACGCCAATTCATAGATATTTAATAAAGACATACAAATAAAATTTTTGAAAAAAATTTAAAGAGCAGTTTTCGAAATATAAATTTTATTTTTTTTTAAATGATTTTAAAAATACAAAAAAATACTAATTAAAAATATTGGTACACGGTAGAATTTGGGCAACCTAAACCTATATATGTGTGAAATTTCGAAAGAATCGGTTGAGCCGTTTATTATATAGCCGAAAAAAAAATGGTCATATGGAAAGTATCGTTTTTAGACATTTTTCTAATTTTTGTTCAACCATATGATCGGTCGTAGCTAAAAAGCCGCACTGATTTTTTTTAATCAAAATCGTTAGAGCCGCTTCGGAGCAAAATCAGTACCGAGTAGCATCCCATCGGCTGCACATCGTTCTTGTGAAAATGATCCGGAAAGTTTAAATTGTCTTTAAAATCCCTCGTGTTGTGCTACCTCAAGTGTTTCTTTCGAAGCCCCATTTATCCAAATAAATTAAACAAAAAAAAAAATAGCCCAAACCTACCCGTACCCCTTATATAAAATAAAAAAGAAAGAAAAATACAAAATTAAACAAAATCAATAACAAAAAAAAAACGAAACAAACCTCACACGCAAATTATATTCAGTGACCTGTGCTCAAATATAAACTAAATCAATACGTTAATAGTTAATAAATAGTACAAAGCAGAAAAAGAAGCAAGCACAACGGGTAATTCCTTCCTTTTCCCTTTCACTTCTCGCAGTTATATTAACTTGATCATTGTAGGTACTGTGTGGAGCTTATCACATAGTGCATGCAATGATTAGGTTAGTATAACGTCAGATGGATTACTGTTTGTTTTTTTCTATTTAACCAGGGGCGGATCAATATAAATTGTCACTAAGGCATAACACTAGTGACAATTTATTATTGAAAAGTTCAAATTGGAATATAGATCAAACATTCATTATAGTTAATTGTCTGACTTGTGTTTTATTTGTTTCTAAATGTTAAAATGGTTGGTAGTTTTAGAGTCGATTATACCAATATTCGCGGGCTTAAGAAACATTTTTGTGCCGCGTATGTCCACACTGTTAAAAACAGGCCAGCTGTTTTGGCACTGAGTGAGACCCAGATAGGCGAAAATTCTGATCAATCGGAATTTCGTCTGTTTGGGTACAACTTAGTGCCACTATTCTTTTCCCACCATGGCCTCGCCGTATACGTAAGAAATGATGTAGCGTACCAACTCCAACCACAATATGGCTTTTGCTCAAACACAAATTTTAATTTCATGTGGTTAAAATTCACGGTACATAAGCACATCATACACACATGTTTTATTTATCGGAGCCCAAATTTGGATAGAGTTTCAACTTTTAACGAATTTGATGCTTTGTCCGACTCCATTCAAAGAATTGTTTCCCATTATCCTCACACTGAAATCGTCATTGCGGGCGATTTTAATGTACACAATTCTAGTTGGCTCCGCTTTTCGAGCCAGCAACACCCGAAGTAAGGTATGTTGAGGTCTTTGCTGAGTTAAACCAACTGACTCAGATTGTTGACGAGCCAACCCGAATACCTGACATTGCAGGTCAAACCGCAAACACTCTAGACTTGTTCCTTACCTCTGACCCTAATAAATACACGCTAAATGTATTATCGCCTCTAGGTACATCAGACCATTGTATCGTATCTGCAAATTTCTCATGCCAACAACACTCAGTTAAAGAAAAACCACCTATGAGAACCGTTTGGCAATATGGGAAAGCCAACTGGGACGGTCTCAATAATTTCTTCAGAAACTTTAACTGGTCATTATGCTTCCTCGGTAGTGACATAGACTCCAGCGCAGATATGATAACAAATTTAATCCTTTACGGAATGAGAAATTTTATCCCGAATAGGGTGAAATCTATCAAACCGAAGGAAAATGCATGGTTTGATTCAAGCTGTAAAGAGGTTATTAGGGCTAGAGAAGTCAGTTTCCGGAATTATAAAGCCAAACCCACTGAGGAAAACCGGAAAAAGTTTCAACAAGCTAGAAAGACTTGCAACGTTCACATTCGTAGAACCAAATTTTTGCATGACCAAAAATTAAGGCAAAAAATACTACAATGTCCCAAAGGTAGTAAGAATTTTTGGTCATTTGTAAAAACTATTCGAAATTCAACTTCTTCTTCGGTTCCAACGCTCGTCATTAATGACACCCCTTTTGTCAGTTCTCGCGAAAAAGCCAATTTGCTTGCAGCGCAGTTCGCTGTTAATTCGACGCTGTCAGAAAGTGTTATGACTCCTCCAGTACTTGAGAGCGTAAACGATTTTATGGGACGAATCTTCTTTCGCACTCGTGCAGTAGCTAGAGTCCTCAAAGATCTTGACATAAACAAATCCGCTGGCGCGGATAGTATCCCTTCCATCGTTCTGAAGAGGTGTTCTTCAACGCTGGCAAAACCACTGCGTAAGCTTTTCTATCTGTCCTACTCTACAGGTCTCTTTCCGAGTGGATGGAAAACAGCATTTGTCCAGCCTGTCCCTAAAAAAGGCGCATCTTCTTCACCATCTAATTACCGTCCAATTGCACTTACGTCCCTTCTTTCCAAGGTCATGGAAACGCTGATTAATTATCAGCTCAAGAAATATCTTGAAGAACGAAAGCTCCTAAATGACCGGCAGTATGGCTTTCGTAGCAATAGGTCCACTGGTGATCTGATGGTATATCTCACCGAGCAGTGGCACAAATCTTTACATCGTTTTGGAGAAAGTAAGATTATTGCGCTTGATATTTCAAAAACATTTGATAGAGTTTGGCATCAAGCTCTCTTATCGAAAATGCGTGCATTTGGTATCGATGAATGTCTTCTTCGTTGGATTAGAAATTACCTTTCGGACCGCTCAATACAAGTTGTATTGGACGGTTTCAAGTCTGATACTCACAAAATAAACGCTGGTGTGCCCCAGGGCTCCGTATTGTCTCCGACCCTTTTTCTCATTTTTATTAATGATCTCTTATCTGGAACTTCTAATCCACTTAATTGTTTTGCTGACGATAGTACTCTCAGCTTTTCATATTCGTTCTTAGATGCACCTCCTTGTTTTTCGGATGTGCAACTGGAACGGCAGCGTATGATAAGCTCATTAAATTCTGATCTTGACAGCATTGTCCAATGGGGAATTAAAAACCGTGTAGAATTTAATGCTTCAAAAACTCAGTGCTGTCTTCTGTCGTTAAAGCAGAACCCACCCCCCATGCCGCTATCCATGAGCGGCACTAGCATTGAAGAAACCGATCAGCTTTCAGTCCTCGGCATGTGCGTCATAGACCACCTCTTGTGGAATGAACACATATTTGATGTCGCCAAAAACGCTGCAAAGTGTTTGGGCTTTCTTCGAAGGTGCAAGAAATTCTTCTCCCCGTCTGATCTGGCTGTAATCTATAAGGCCTTCATTCGTCCAAAGCTGGAGTATAACTCGCACATTTGGGCAGGAGCTCCCAAAACTCATTTGAATCTTTTGGATAGAATTCAAAATAGAGCTCTAAGAATGATTGGCGATAGAACTATAGTGGAAACATTTACATCTCTAGAACATCGTCGAAATGTTATATGTCTCTCACCAATTTATCGCTATTTTTATAAACACTGTTCCAGCGAAATAGCCAGTTGCATTCCTCCCCTTAAATTTTTCAACCGTAATACTCGCGCTTCTAGGAATGCTCATCAGTTTACCCTTGAGCCCAACTTCGGACGTACTGTCAAGTACAGAGATTCTTTCTTTAGCCGTACAACGCGAATGTGGAATACTTTACCCGGCTCTATTTTCCCCTCCCATTTTGATATGCAGAAATTCAAAACCAATGTGCATCGGTATCTCCTCTTGCATCCTTCCCTACTTTCCTAACGCTCGCACTGTGCTTGTTCATTTTAAGGGTAGTCAAAACCCCTTTAGTGCGCGCATCAGTTTAAAAAAAAAAAAAAAAAAAAAAAATAGGTTTGAACGTTATATGGCAGGTACCGTTATTTTTTGAGCTAAAAGAAAAATTTCAATTTCCCCTCTGTACAATACCTACCAAACTCTATATACCAAGTTTGAAGCAATTCGGCCCACCCGCTTGGGCTGTAGGTGTCTATACAAACATACAGACATGCAGACGGACAGAATTTTTAGACCATCTTTTTTCCTCTTCGCTATCATCGTAATGTCATGTTTGATTGTTATCTCAAAACTTTTTTTTCGACGAATGCATAACTTGCCTTATAGTACCTATAATCGCAAGTAAAAATTGTGGGAAATTAGTTTATAATTTGCTGCTTATCGCAATAAGCCTCTGGACTCGTTTATGGCGGTGAACATAAGTCTGTACATATAAATATGTTTAGTTCAAAATAGCAAGTGACCTACAGTTTCAAAGAGTCTAGTATTCTATGTTTTAAGAATCCCGATAGGGTTTAAGTAATTTTGTTGGGGACATACCTATTTTTGCTAAGTTTTATTCAAACTATACAATAACTTTATCTTGCTTTATCTAACTAAAAGATTTAAGTCGAATTTAGGGGATTATTGAGACGGGTAGTGCTAAGATTAAAATCGAAACAATTTTCGTTTAAAACAATTAACGCCTCTTACCATGCGAGTAATTAGTCCCGTGGAGCCATAGGAGGTGCGGTGGGTAAAGGCAGATAGAAAAGGCGACAATTTCTCAAATTTCGTGGGTTAGTGTTTAACAAGATGAAGTTATAAGGATCTGTAGACCCAACAAAACCTGAAAGGAGGCGATGAATAAGAAGAATGTCAGCTACAGTGGCGAGGCGTGAATAAATTCAAAATGTAAGTCGAAGAAAAATTAGTCACCAAAAAATCTAATTTCGGAAGTTACTTGAAATTATTTCGTGCAATGCATAACATAGTATTAAACCATAAGGCTGAGCAATTCAAACCAAATTTTGTAAACCTTAAGTCATTTAATAAGAAGGTGTTTTTTTTTGTAATACAATTCTATATACTACTGAAATTACTCAGCCACGTAGAAGACTTGGCATTATATTTAATTTGACTTGTCGAATTATTGATTCAAAATAGCTTTTAACGGCTCATCAATAATTCGAGAAGTTCAATTAAATATATGCTAATATAATTTAAGTAATATATAGAATTGTATTATAAAAAAAAAACACTTTCTTATTAACTTTGTCTGCCCAAGGACAAAATCTTCCTATTTTAATGATTAAAATTTTAATCTTGTTGGATATAGTTCACATTGCTTTTTTGTCAAAAAATGCATGTAAGTTGAACTGAACTTAACAAAAATTGCGTATTGGTAAGGCGCTCACTAACCAACTGATGAGTCCAAATGGGATTGCCAGGACGAAACGCAAATTTTGTGGACTAAGGGCCGTTAAAAGCTATTTTGAAATAACTCATTTAAGTTAAATATAATAAGGTTCGAAAAGGACTGTGTGGCATAAGGCCAAATTGAAGATTTTTATAACCTGTAGTCCAAAATGCGTTTCGCCCAGGTACGATAGTTGGGCTAATCAGTTAGATGCTATCCTACCCTTCTAAGACGCAATGTTTTTCGGTCGATGGTTACCGACTATAATAAAATTTGCAGCATTTACACACTCCATTTACAGTATTTACACACTGCAAATTATATTTTATTATAGTCGGTAACCATCGACCGAAAAACATTGCGTCTTAGAAGGGTACGATAGCATCTAACTGATGAGCCCAACTATCGTACTTGGGCGAAACGCATTTTGGACTACAGGTCATAAAAATCTTCAATATAAAAATGAGCTTAACGCATAATAAAAGCGGTTTTGAAAGAAAACTTTTTGGCGGATGCAAATACAATATATCTTAAATAAATTTATTGTTAAGTTAAAAATTTGCGGTGATGTTTCACGTAATATTTCGTTTTTTAAATGGTTGTGATGTGCTAAATCGTCAAGTTGTCGAAGAGAATAAGTTTTATACAAAACCTTAAATTCACTTTTGAAAGCTGTAAAATAAAAAAAATCTTAAATTTATTAAAGAAGATATTTTTTCATATGTATTGGAAGCTGCAAAATTTTAATATTTTGATTTATTAAGTAAATCTAAAAAAATAAATTCGTTAAAGTTTTATATCTTGTAATTAATTGGGATATAATATTGTCTTTTATATCTACAAAACGACGTTTATAACGTGTTTCCGCGTAATCGCTTATGCTTTCCAAAATGGATTTAAATTTATTAAGAAAGTCAGAGCTTATCCAAGGCTCAAAACTTTCGATTTCTCTTTAATTTTGAACCAATTGAAAAGAAAGTCAGTCTTAGCGTAATTTCAGAAAGAGTATTAAGAAAAAAACATATATCTATTGCCTCTAATGTAATTATATAATTGTATACATATATTCTATATACAATGCCTCAACGTCAACCAACCTGCACCATACATGTTGATTCATGAGCGCAGCAATTGAGAGATACACACAAATTTGCAAAAAAGTATAGGGATATCGAGTTAGCTATTATTCTTTCTATGAAACCTACATCAAGCAACCTTGACATGCGCCAGGAATGAAAAATCGTCTTTCAGCAGTGTATCAAAAGTTGAAGAAAATTGTACCGAATTTTCCTTTTTGATTTTTTTAAACAATTTATAGCGGGTTTCATTCAAGAAAAGATTTTAATAAAAATTAAGTTTTATTTATAAATTAAAAACAAAATTTAATATAAAAAAAAATTTTATTTTGTATTAACTTTACTTCTCATATACCCACACAACTGGAGAGGAAAACACAATAATACAAAATTTGCTCTTTCTGTCAAAAGATTTGATCTTTTTGAATTTTGAGAGTTCCAAGAAAGAGCAAATCTAATTCAAATCTCAGCACGAAAGGTTTGATCTTTGATGGGTTGGCAGATTTGATCTGAATGCATACACATTGTATTAAATTCAGACTTTCACAGAACACCACCTATGATTCATCATCTCAGACTCATTTTCAGAATGAATAGCATGAGAGATATATACAAATTCACCAAAACAAAAAAATCGATGAACATCGGGTTATTTTGTTCCATAAGAAACCGTGTATGTGAACAGAGAAGTATCAAACTCAGTGGACAGTATGTGAAAGGAGAGGAAAGAAAACGCCGAAACGAATTGTTTTGTGTGTAAAAGTAAAGTATGAAGTATGAAGCTTGGAGAATCTAAATAGGGAAAGGATAGTGTTGCAACAAATCCATTCGAGATTGATTTTTTTTTAAAGTGTTGTTGTTTGTATTTTTTGTAAATAAAGTTATTTAAATTTGTAAGGCAATATTCGTTTAATCCATTTTTAATTCAACTGACTTTTTCCCAAAACTCGCATATGCCCATTTTATCGTTAAGATTATAATGTGAATCAATTTCCATTGCGTTACTACATCTTCAGGATCGCCCTCAACCAAGTATGGAAAACTATCACTTAGCGTCGAAATTGAAACTTTGGAATCCGACAGGATACTTTTAGATGATATTATAGACAAATTTTCTAAAATCATTGCTATTGAGATCAGTTAGCAGATATTTTAAAAAGTTCTAAAAAAAAAATGTAAAGCATTTGTTTTAATATCATTTTTGTTAAAACTTGTGAGGTTTGATTTTTTAAGAATATCCTCAGCTATATTTCCAATATAACAAATAAATAATTTTCTCTGTTCTCCAAGGAATATTGTGGTTCATCTTCTTTCTTCTGTGAGGATTTCCGTGATTTTGACGAGGCTTTTAAGTCACAATAATAAACTTTTAATAATATTGTTTTAATTTTACAAGTTAAATTTAATAATATATCTTATTACTTACCTTTCTATTTGATTTGTTTCTAACAAGAACCAACAAGCGAAATAGACGGGGCAACTTAAGCTTTTAAACACAAAAATATTTTCAGCTTTCCATCTGTCAATAATTTTCAAATGAAGAAAATAAATGCATTCAACCCTCGTCTATTCAGTGGTTGTGGGTGGATAATGCAATGCGTTCAATTTAACACATGAATGGCTTCATTAGGCGATGAAAAAAAAAATGCGTTTGATTTTAGAGAACATAAAAATTATATTTCAAGTTTTTCATTTCTGCTTCAAAAAAAGTGCCTAGATGGGTAAGAAAATGACCAAATGACCAAGTGAAAACAAAATGACAAAATTTGGTCATAAATGACCAACGTGGCAACCGTGATTGGGGGTTATTTTGTTTCTGGTATAGTTTTATGTTTGCTTAGGAGTGAGTTGAAAAGTAAACATGTGTATAGAGAAGCACTGAAAGAAGAGTTGGTATAGTAATGTTGACAGCATGTGCAGGTGTAGGGTGAAATTAGATTCATGTTGTCAGAAGCTTAAATTGTTAAGGATGAGATTTTCAAAAGGTAAAGACGGAATGAATCGAGTTATATGGACGCTTCGCGCCTAGTCAGCTATAATTATTCTTCGTTTATTAAGAGTTTTCAGGTTAATTAATTGCAGAAGTTGTTGATAAGGAGGTATTATCAAAGGATCTTGCCACGGTAATTCTCGAATGGCAAATGGAAGGAAACCTCGTCGAATGCTTTCGATTCTGGTTATGTCCACCGTCTTGATAAGGAGACCATATTCCAGGAGGGTCGAACAAGGGTAACTTAGATCGATCGTTTCCCATAGGGGTTAGAAAATTCCTTGGACCATCGTTTTGAAAGCTGGACACTGAATTAGCATTAGGATTTGTATTGTCTATTTGAGACAGGAAATTATTTGTAAGGGTGAAAAGTATAGGACCTAAGTAGGTGCCCTGGGGGACGCAAGACGAAGCGAATGTTGTAGCAGCGGTTTCCGTGATAAGAAGGATTCCATTTTAAAAGGATATGTTCAAAGCAATAGAGTGCCTAGCTAAAAGAATACTTATACATATTTAAGTCTGTGTAAAATTTTGTCAAATGCCTTAATCAAATCAGAAGAAATAACGTCAACTTCTTTTTAATTCTCTAAGGCTAAGAGGATAAAAGACACGAAGTCAACTAGGTTAGTGGTTGTAGGCTTACATCTCTGAAAGCCGTTTTGTCTAGAAGTAATGGGTGACTTACAATGAAGGCTAAAATATCGTACAAAATGCCTTCAAATATTTTCGGAATATGGGAAAGCTTGGACAATAATAGTGTTGTTATTAATGGTCTCTCAGCATCTAAGTTGTTTGAGGGGTTCTCTTCTATTTGTGCATGTCCATGAGCCTACACAGGATTTTTGCTAAAGCGCGGAGGGGGCAGAATTATAAAGTTTACCTTTTTGTTAAAATGCCACACAACCTGGAATTTCTACCTGTGTAACATTCTGTTTTATTAGATAGTGTTCAGTGTCCCCTCTTGTCGACACTAAATTTTTCCTTGCGATAGGTAAAACATATATTGCAAGTTAAATGCAGATATGCATTACGATGAGAAGACGAAAAAAAAATGGTCCTGCAATTCAGTAATATGCCCACACTTTTTTTTTATTTTCTTTAAAGACAAAACGAAACATCACCTGGCATAGATTTTTCTTAGCCAAAAAGAACAAATCTGTTCAATTATGAACGGAAAAGGTCCTTTTTCATTTGATTTGATTATAATTTTTTTTGTGGTTTTTCAATGGATATTTTTAGTACCGCTAGTAGAACCATTTTTTTAGCTCTCCGATTTCCTGAAAACGGTTCATTTGATTTTTTTAAAATTTTTTATGCAGAAGCTCCTAGTAAGTTTAAATACTAATGTAAGCCAATATTTAATTTTTTTTTAATTAACAAAAAAAAACAATTTTCTTCAAACAAAAATCAACTATACCACCCATACAAATTTTACAATGCCACTTTTAAGTAAAAAAAAATATTTTATTTTGGGTACTTATTAACGATACCTCCCATAGTACCACTTTTTATATTTTTGACTTTCTTACTATTGGATGAACCGATTAAAATTATTGTTTCCCTAAAAGTGTAAATAAAACTGCATATTCAAGTTTCGAAGGAGTGGTTCAGGTTCTTCGATTTTTAAGAAATAAATATTTTTTTTTGAAAAATCGATTTTTTAAAAACCAGTTACTGAATTTTTTTTGAAACTAAAATTGTGTATGTATATTTAAAATAAATAATTTTTAAAAAACCGCTCCAACGATATTTTTATTTTTTTTATTTGTATTCTCATTCATTCAGGAATTCAAATGAATTTCTACCTAATTATATTTCTTCTATTCCTTGAGTCATCCGTTCGACAATTCATTATACTCGTACTAAGAATAAAGGAAATCTTACCTATTTCAGCATTAAGACTGCATAGGATAACTAGACTACCTGCCTACTCACAGTTTCAAGCCCTAGCTCCATTAAAGTTGTTAGCTACAAGAGTAAGTTCGTACGAACCAGTCGTGCATTTTATTTTGTTTTGCTCTTGTTTATCGCAATACCTGCATTTGTCGCTTCTCCTTTATTTGTGCAAACGCACCAGTGACAGCTCGGCGTGTTCTGCAATCTACGTTGTCATGCGTCGGGATATACAAGGAAACGCTTGTTAATTATCAGCTTAAGAAATATCTTGAAGAATGAACTATAGTGGAAACATTTACACCTCTAGAATACCGCTGAAAAGTCATCATATGTCTCTCTTTATTTTATCGCTATTTTTATAAACAATGTTCAAGAGAATTAGCCAGTTGCATTCCTCCCCTTAAATTTTTTAACCATAATACTCGCGCTTCCAGGAATACGCATCAGTTTATCCTTGAGCCCAACTTGGGACGTACTGTCAAGTACAGAGAATCTTCCTTTAGCCGTACAACGCGAATGTGGAATGCTTTACCAAGCTCTACTTTTCCCGCTCATTTTGATATTCCGAACTTCAAAGCCAATGTACATCGGTTTTTCCTTTTTAATCCTTCCCTATTTTCCTAAGCTCGCACTGTGCCTGTCATATTAAGGGTAGCCAAAACCTCTTTAGTGCGTGTTTATTATAAAAAAAATTGTTCCCAGAGGAAAAAGAATACAAAAATTTATAGCTAGAAATGCTATGTTTATGCATTATATGTAGCTTATTAACCGTGAGAGTATTCCACATCTGTGAGCGTTTCAACTGAACGTTTTATAATTTTACAAGATTAATATGAAGATACAAACTATTCATGCTACACGCAATTTTAAAAATAATTACATTATCCTTATCAAGGTTAAACTTATCATTATCTCAAAACGAAACAATGTCGTGAGTAAGTTAACTAGAAAATAATTAAATATTTACAATAAAGTATGTGTTGTTTTTTTGCAGGGTGTTTCAGTATTATATCATCAAATGAACATTATTTTATTTTAAATGGTAATAGTATTGTTTATAAAAACAACTACTTGTATATTGTCCAAAGCACCTCGGGAATGCTTCATTTTAAAAAGGAAATTGAAATTTTAAAAGTATAAAAATTTATTTAAGAATCAAATCAATTTGTAAACTGCTACAAATTTTGTAAGATTATATGTTGAACTTAGTTTGAAAAATGTTTCTAAACTTGTATCTTTTTTAAAGAATCAACTAAGGCTACGAACTTTACTTTATTTTAATTAAAATTCCGAAACTCTAAAAACACAACAGAAATAATTGAGGAAAATAGAGAGAACTTTCCGAGCAATAATATTAAGAGAAATACTTTCAATTAACCCAGTAGATTAGATTAGATTAGATTAATTCTTCAAATAGATAGATAGATAGATATAATTTTATTTTAAAAAGGGTTTTACAAAAACATAGTGTATGCTGGTATAAAATTAATTTTGACAATAACTTTAAGTTGACTGTGAGGTTAAATAGCAAAATAAATAATTAAGTTTAGTGTGTAGATTTACTTACATTATTCAAGAAAATTCATTTAAAATTAGGTTGCGATACTTAATTGCAGCTTTTAAAAAATTGTTTAGGTTTGAGTAGCAATTGCCATTCAGAACGTTGAGAAGTTGAGAGCGAGAGTTGATGTCACTGCCTAGAAATGTTCTTTTGTATCCTTTGAAGATTGGATAGGTTCCGATAAAGTGATAAGTATTTTCCGATGTATCCATGTCTCTGGGACGCTCTTCCATTAAGATTAAGAAGCCCACAACGAGCTTTGAAGATTATAAATATCATGTCACGGGGGTTCGAATCATCAAAATAGTTGGTACTCGGAGTACGACAAGTTGCAGTATTCATCATGGAATTGAGACTGTGTGGCACAGGTTTACCACCTTCAGTCCAGTGTTTTTCTTTAAGATTTACTAGAAGAATACTATGCAGTCCATGGTATTAAATCAAACTTATGTCGAAAGAAAAATTGATCGATAAGAAAGCTTTAGGTAAATCTGTTTCGATGTACAAAACATAGTTCATCGTATTTTCCGGTAATAGGAAACATCTTTTTATAAAGAATCGTTGTAATTTTTCAACTTGGTTGTGTTCACGATATCCCCATACCTCAGCACAGTACAGCATTATATCTTTTGAAGCAGCATCATATTAAATTTCGTAGAGGGTTGGACAGATTTATCCTTCAGTAGCCTGGACCATGTTGCATTGATGGAGTTCTTAGATGATCCCAATCTTATATTTAAGTGTTCATTCCAAGACATGTTATGGTTGAAAACTACACCTAGATATTTGAATTGATTTGACACATTTTTTTCAGCATCATTGAATAACCATTTTTCACAAGCAGCTCTTCGCCCGCCATTTCGAAAGATTACAACTCCAGATTTATCAAGATTAACTTCAAGGTTCCGCTTGTGGCAGTGTGTAATAAAACCATTAATAAGTTGTTGTAGATCATCTGGAGTATCCGATTAGAGGACAATGTCGTCAGCATATAAAAGGGCGTAAATTTGAAGACCATCTAGAAATAGACCAATAGGTAGTTTGCCATGTAGATCATTTAAAAAGAGGTTAAAGAGAAGAGAGCTAAGTACACACGCTTGTCGTACACCTTTGTTAGTGGAGTAGAAATCCGATAGACTCGTGCCATCCTAAACAGGAGCAGCAGTGTCCTGATAAAGAGACTTTTTATAATAGCGATCATCTTCGAAGAGATTCCTAGAGTAGATTATTTGTGAAATGAAGCATTTCTATCAACATTATCAAAAGCAGCCTTTAGATCAATAAAAAATAGTTGAATCTGTATAACACATGAAAGATTGTAAACTTGATCCACAGTAGATTAGTTCCTCCAGTAATGTTGTTTATTTCTGGCTTTATTTCAAATATGGTATTATAATATTTTTGATTAAGAACACGGAATTGACATTTCTGCCGTCTGCCGGATATGACAATTAATATTGAAATAATAATATAATTATGTTATAAAATACGTTAAGAATCTGATAAAGAAGAAATAAATGTAAAACTTTTGATTTTAGTGGATTATTTATTGGAATATTTATTCAATTTAAATAGAATCTATAGTTTTGATGCTTTTTTTTCTAATGGGAAAGCGAACATTTCAAAAGCTATTACGATAAGTCATGGCATGGTTGCAAAAACTGTACAAGCTCATCCAACCCCGAACGCCGTTTATAATTTCATAGAGACTATTCACAGACAAATAACTTTCTTGAAAATATAACCTCCGAATTTCTTGTGAAAAGAAAGATATTTTCAGATTCTCTTCTGTTACACAGATTGCAAGTTTGCCCAAGATCGGTTCTATTTGGGACAAAATTGTGATATAATAATTCGACTCTGGATCTAAAAATGGTGCTTATAACTTCAGATGTATAGTTGTTGTTAAGCTAACATTCTGCAGATAGTAGATGATGGTTTAGATTTTTGTAGAATACTCTGGAACCCGATGTTGATGCTCTACTTAAGCTATTATCGATAACATATTCGATCACACGATCGTTGAAAATATAGCTTGCCAGTTGTTAACGTTACTTTCGGATAGAGATAAAGTAAGATCATGAGATAGAGCCAGCTGGTTCTATTTCATAAAGTGTCTTACTTTCTTTTATACGAAGCGGCTGTGTTTTTTTTCTGCTCTTCTTAAAATTTCTATAGAGATGAATTCAAAGTGTTATAAATGTCTTAAGGTCATATCCGATTTGTTTTTCCTAACATGTGATTTATGTGGCAAAGACTCCCATTTGGACTGCTGCAATATTAGCAAAATGGACATGAAACTTATAAAATGTAATAAGAATTAATTTTTAAATGTGATAAGTGCTTGCATATTCCACTGCAAATATGTATCAACAAAATGAGAGATCTCTCAGTGTATTTATTGGAAGATTCTCAGAGTGCAGTTGGGAGTTGCACAAATACTAATCCAAATCCGCCAAAATTGGATACGAGTCGTCATGTTCGTGATAAGACTCGTGCTCAGAGAATCTCCAAAGTTAGTGAGACTGAAAAACGGGGTTCGATTACTGCTGGAAGGAAGATTGCTCTTGCGGGATCATCCACTCCCCAAGATCGCAATTCTTTAAAAAATAAAATTCTAACTAAAAATTCTCGTTCCCCCGTTAAATCATTTCTCACTGCTACACAAACAAAATCAACTCCAAATTCTACCGTCAGGAGCCAGATTAATAACGATGCTTGCAATGAGATCGGTTTGGAGTCTCTTTCTACAACATCAGATGTTGATGCTAAATCTACCCAAGCTACTGATGTTGATTTCAATGATGCGATCGAAGGTGATGGTGTTGCTGCTGCTGGTGGTGAAAATGGATGTGAAGCAATTGGTGAAAATGATGATGCTGCTGAAGTACGAGTTGCTGAAACACGTGTTGATGTTGAAAGGGTTGAAGTTGCTAAGGATATTGCTGTTGTTGTTGTTGATGCTAAAGTTGCTGATAGTGTTGTTGTTAATGGTGTCGAAGATGATACTGCCGACGCTCCGGCTCCTGCAGCTGTTGCTGGACATATTGGATTTTCTGGTAAGCACAACCAAAAACAAAAACAGCTGGAAGGCAGCGATGTTAACGCTGTCGCATCGCTTCCATCTGTACCTAGGCTTCGAGTTATTCACATCTCTCGATTAATGAATACAGTCACTGAAAAAGATGTTATAGATTTTGTTGCACACAAACTAAATTTGCCATCGAATAGCTTGGTTTGTTCAAAATTAATTAAAAAAGATGCGGATGTTTCATCGTTCCATTTTATAAATTTTAAACTTGGAGTCCCTGCGGGATCTTTTAATGATGTGCTTCGTGAGTCTGAAGGTCGCAAAAACATAAACAACAATTTTCCTGCTTCTGAAACCAATAATTACTTTTCTATGTATTATCATAATGTTGGAGGTATGAGAACAAAGTCCCATGAATTTTTTACTGCTGCTGCTGACTGTTCTTATGACGTTATTGCCCTGACCGAAACATGGTTAAACGAAAAAATTTTCACTAGTGAATATTTCAATTCAACGTTTTTCGTAAAGATCGTTGTTACGAACGGACTGGCCTAAATAGAGGTGGCGGTGTTTTATTAGCTGTAAAATCTATTTACTTAAGTAAAGAAATTAATTTATCTCAAGATTCTGTTGAACAAATTTGTGTACGTGTAATTTACCCATTCACTCCAATCTTGAAATGATTCATGTGTACTTTTATGTTTCTTATATTCCACCTTTATCGCAATATGCAATTTATCACACTCATATCAAGAATATAACAAATATTGTTAAAAATATCGATGAAAATTGTTATTTCGTAATCGTTGGAGATTTTAATTTGCCTAACGTAAAATGGTTGTTCTCAAATGATGAAAAAAGAATGTTTCCTGTTAATGTCACCAAAGATTTTGAATATAATGTGATTAATAATATAACTGCTTTAAATATGTACCAAATTAATAATATTCCTAATTCTTTAGGACGTATTTTAGATCTTATTTATATTGATAGTAATTTTGAAGCTCAATTAAATGAATCAAGTTTTAAATTATTGGAAAATAGTATTCATCACAATGCACTTGAGATTGTATTTAGCTTTTCTGTTTTAAATGAATCAAAATCATCTAATATGTTTCAAAAGTATGACTTTAAAAATGTGGATTATGTGTCAATGAATATTTACTTAGAAACTATTGATTGGCAGCCAAGTTTTAAGTACTTAAATCTGGAGCTAGCTTTTACTATGTTTCATAACATTCTAGAATATATTATTTCAAATTTTGTCCCTTTAAAACAAGTTAAAAATTCTAAGAAACCTGTTTGGTTTAATAAGCGTTTGTCCAGGCTTAAAAATGTCATGAATAAATTGCATAAAAAGAGTAAAATTTTTGCTTTATTTCGTGAGCAATTCAAACAGGTAAGGAGAGAGTACGAATTTTTGAGAAAATTTATTTATAAGCAGTACATTTGCTCTTTTGAATCGAACATTAAAAAAAATCCGAAGTGTTTTTGGTCATTTTTAAATACAAAACGTAAGTCGCTTGGGATTCCATCTAACGTTTCATACAAAGGGGTAGACTCAGATAATCTGAATGTTATTTGCAATAGTTTTGCATCATTTTTTCAGTCAAATTTTATTGACATGAAATTAAATTATGATAATCTGGAAAACTCACCTTCAGTTGTTGACGTTGGTAGTCTATATTTATCTGAAGATGATGTACTAGCAGTTTTATCCTCTCTTGATGAGAATTTTTCCGTTGCTCCAGACAACATTCCGCCAATTCTTTTGAAGGCTTGTAGATTTAAACTTGCGGTTCCATTGTGTTTTATATTCAATATGTCTTTAAATCAAGGTGTATTTTTGGATACATGGAAATATTCATTTATTACTCCTCTGCATAAATTCGGTTCAAAAAGTGCTGTTGAGAACTACAGACCTATTGCAAAACTTCAGTTGATCACTAAAGTTTTTGAAGGAAAAGTGAAAAAGAAACTGTATTTTTTAGTTCAAAATCATATATCTCAGCACCAACACGGTTTTATGAGTGGAAGGTCGACATCGACAAACTTATCGATTTTTACCAGCTATTGCCTTGATCATATGGAAAAACATTTTCAAATTGACACCATCTACACAGATTTTTCAAAGGCTTTTGATCGCGTTCAACACAATGTACTAATAAAGAAACTTGAAATGTTTGGTTTTCATTCTGTGCTGCTTAGTTGGATTAAAAGTTATTTAGAGGACAGAAAACAATATGTCAACATTGGTTGCGAGTTATCTTAGGAAATAGTGAACTTTCCAGGTGTACCTCAGGGTAGTCACCTTGGACCGCTACTATTTATTATTTTTATTAACGACTTGCCCAGCCTCCTCTCTTTTTCAAGATGCCATTCGTATGCTGATGATCTTAAAGTTTTTAGCTGCATAAAATCGTTATCTGATGCAAATAATGTCCAAACTGATCTAAATAAAATTCTTCAATGGTGTAAGATGAATGGACTGTTTTTTAACAATAACAAATGTAGTGTTGTGACTTATTCAAAAATACTGAATCCTTTCTGTTTTGAATACAAGCTTGATAGCCACTCTTTACAAAGAGTAGATTATAAGAAGGATCTCGGAGTGATTTTCGACTCGAAAATAAATTTTTCGCTTCACATCGATCATATAATTTCTAGAGCAAACACGATGTTCGGTTTTATAGTCAGAAATACAAAATGTTTCAAGGATCCTTATACAATTAAAACTCTTTACACGAGTACTGTAAGACCGTTGCTGTAGTATTGTAGCGTTATATGGAATCCTTACACTAAGTCAAGTATCCTTCGTATAGAAAAAGTTCAAAAAAGATTTACTAAGTTTGCCTTACGTAAAACTTTTTGTTCCTTAAGTGTTCCATGTTATGAAAGCAGATGTGTTCTCATCGACCTAAAACCTCTCATTTTGAGAAGAAAATTAAATTCTGTGTTCTCAATTCTATTATTGATTGTCCAGTGCTGTTGTCAATGTTTAATATGTATGCACCTGTTCGTAGTTTACGACCAAGAAATGGCGATTTCTTATATGTTCCATATCATAGTACAAGTTATGCTAGGCACAGTCCAATCACTAATGCGTGCATTGATTTTAATGAATTTGATTATGCAATTGATTTTAATATGAATAGAAATGAAATTAAAAGAAAATTGATAAGCTTATGGCAAATACTATAACGTATATTTAACTTAATTAATTTATCTTTTTAAAATTGTATATACATATATTGAAAGTTAATTTTAATGGGTAGTCTTCATAAAGTCTTGTAACTTGAATGACGGTAATAAATAAATAAATAAATAAATAAAGGGACTTGAAGATAATAATACACCCAGGCATTTAAACTATCGTACCACTTTTAACTGCTGGTTGTTAAGTTTCCCTGTTTGTCGACCTTCGAAAATCATGATCTTCGTTTTCATGACGTTGATATAAAGATCATATGCCTCACAGTATATTTGTAACCTGTTTATTTCTAGTTGGAGGGTAAATGGACTTTCTGCTAGCAACACCAAGTCGTCAGCGTAAAGCAGGGCCTTTATCAGAAGCGCAGTATTGCGTTGAAAAAGGAAATGAATTATGGTTTCATACTCATACAAAAAAACGCTCAATATCCTACTGGATACCCACTTCTCTGCAATTTTCCAGGTAGTTACTCTGAACATATATCGCTCTATACCAAAGACACATCGGGAAAATTTCTACTGCAATGATCCTTGCGCTCGGGAAAATAGAGATATTAGTTATCTGGCGCGATTTATATCAAGTTCCTTTTAGCGGTCCAACCAGAAGAAAGAAATACTACTAAAATGTCGGTAAGGTTTAATTGAAGCCCCCTAAATGTATGCTCAGGTTTCAACATACTACCAGATAACCAATTTTGCATTTCTGCTAGACAAATAAGTAACACCCTGTATATAAGGAGACGTCTGTAAATACGTGAAGATATATATATTTATCAGTAATAATGTGTTAAATATATTATAATCTATTTATTAAAATCTATTTAATTCACAACAAAAACAAATTTGATAATCCTTGCAAGCAAGTCATTTATTAAAATAATTTTTAGTAATACTTCAGTTCTAGTTTCAATTAGTTCCGTGTTAAAAGCAGTCTGTTTGTCAAGCTTGTCTTAATTTCTTGGAACACCTACTATTTCCTAGAAGGTTTTCTAAACAAAAATGTACAATATTCTTATTCTCTTTGTGATTTTTGGTTTTGCAAGAACTGAATTATTCATACTAGAAGAAAAATCTCAATCCAATGAAAGAATTTTGAGTCTCCTTAAGGATATTCACAAAATTGAGCGATTTCAAACTGTGTTACTTTTGAAATCATCCTTCGGCGATGAAGGTCGTTACAGTATTGATGACGAACACAATATAATTAAGGATATATCAATTGCTCTTGAAGTGCCAGTAATCTTATCAACTGAAATAACATCATTTTATTTGAAGGAATTTATCAATGAAAATTTTCTTGCAATTGTCTTCTACAATGATTCTCCAAGCCAACAGCAACTTCTTCTCCAACGACTTTCGGAGCATCTCCACCATTTAAGGTTTGCTAAAACTTTATTTTTTCTAAACAATAGCTTAAAGAACGAAACGGAACTACGGGAACTCTTCAGCTATTGCTGGCGAAACAGCATTATTAATGTCATGGCGCTTTATAGTGACTTTTCTAATTCTTCAACTTATTACAGTTATACAAATTTATCGAATTTTATAATTGAAGAAGTAATCTGGAATGGATTTCAGCCGATAGATGGTTACTACCCAAATCGGATGAGTGACTTGAAAGGAATAACATTGCCAATAATTTTTGGAGAATACGAGTCAGAAATCATCTTTGCAACCAACAATAAAGGAGAGAACACAATCAATGGTTTTAGCGGCCACTTTTTTCAAGCCCTCGCGACCAAACACAATGCTATTTTAAATACGACCAACTTTTCTAAATTTCTATCACCTGTCGAACTGTTTCAGTTTGTTTTGAATGGAACTGTGGAAATATCCTCGGTATTGAAATATCGAGCACAGCCATTAGATATGTATACCTACCCCTATGCAGCCATGGATTGGTGTACAATGCTTCCAGTTGAAGGAACGATTCCATTGTCCAGTATATTTATTCGAATTTTCGATCCTGAGTCCTTCCTCATCACTGTCGTTGGACTCTTGATACTGTCCGTAATACTTGAGTCAGCTGAATTCGTTTCGGGTAACAGAACGTCCTTAATCAATTATTTCTTCAATGATAAATGCTTGCGAGGTATGATTGGACAATCATTCCGGGAGATTCCGAATGCTTCTGTAACTGTACGACTTATCTATTTCTTGATGTTTATGTTCGGAATACTATTCGTTACTACCTATGACGCATTTCTTCAGACATATCGAACATCTCCACCAAGTAAGAAACTAATAGAGTCCTTCGACGATGTAGCTACAAATGGTCTTAAAATCTACTGTATAAACACTCAGTTGGAGGTATTGTTCGATTTGGATCCAAATTTCAAAACTAAGTACCATGGAATTTTTATAGGCAAGGACTTGGAGACATACAGCGCAACGAGGAATTCCTTAAATACAACCTTTGCATACGCCACTGGAAATTATTATTTTAATATTTTGAAAATCCAGCAACAGCTATTTAGTAAACCATTATTTCGTTGGGCTGAAAAGCTTTGTTTTATAACAAACTTTGGAAAGTCATTTCCAATAAGAGAAAATTCAATCTATAAACAAATTATGAATCGACTTATTATGGAAATACACTCGTCGGGATTGTTAGAATTTTGGAAGAAACGGGGATTTTATGAATTAGTTGAAGTTGGAAGAATTAAATTGGCAGACTTGGGTCGAAAACCAGAATTGCAACCGATGAAAGTGGAGGATTTGAAATGGATTTGGGTGGGAATGGGAGTGGCTTATGTATTGAGTAGTTTGTGTTTTATTGTAGAGATATGTATTGGAAAGTGGAGACAAACAAATTGAAATAATTATCTGTACATATTTTAATCTTAATATTTAAATCTTATCGTAAATTTTTGTGAAATACATCATCAATATATAAAATGTGCTTAATTTATTATTTTATTTTAATAAAATTAATAGTGTTGCGTGCTACTCTGCATTTTGTTTTATTTTGCTGGTAGAACGCAGTGAATATTACTTTAAAAAAATCAAATGATAATATTATTCTCACAAGTCTGTCTATTTGGAATGTGATATCTGTCAGTATATCACGGCTTGAGCAGCTGTAAGCTATGTCCCGTTTTTTTCGGAATAATACAGTTCTCAGTTACTCCTGCTAGAAGTGCAATGAAGTTCGAGTGTTTACACGAATTAGCTTTTCGGGAGTCTTAAACAGGTTGTTCAAGTCAGATTCAAATCCTTCTTTACTGGACATGTTTTTGACAAGTTCTAAGAGGAGGAGTTTACAAAATGATTAAATAAGGCCTACCTACATCTGATTTTATTCATCATTTTATTTCTTGTTCCTATCAGTTTGACGTGAATAGAACAAATACGATTCATACAGTTACAGGTCGTATAGTGGCCTTGACTATGAAAGCATACAAACGAGTATTCTGAGTTCAGAATTGAATCAGATGTTAATTGTAAAGTTTCTATTTTCAAAAATGTTGTTACCAGGCTGTATGATAAATATGTTCCAATTGTTACTAAAGAATTTAAAATAAAAAAATGTCCTTGCTTTAATGATATGCGATAGGGAAACGTTTCTTCCGGAGGTTTAAAGTTAACAGAACTGGATATAATTGAAGGCAATATACATAAAACAAATGCCTTTTAGTGCTCAATCCATGTCTAATGTCTTGATTCCAACTTCTTCCGGTTCATGTATCCCTCATGATTTGTTTAATATTTCTGGTGATGGTAATATCCTCTCATTTGTCTGCATTAGTCCTTACGAGTAACTTTGATCTATGAAGTCGGTTAAATCAAATTCTATTGGTCCTCACGATATTTCACCAAAGCTTATACTCCTTAAAGCTTATACTCCTTATCATAATCAACCATCTTCTTCATGTAATTAGTTTCTGTATTTATGGTGCTCAGTTTCCTGATGCATGGAAAAAAGTATCCTTACATCTTGGCAAACATCAGGTAGATCATTAATGAAGAGCGAAAAAAGTAGTTTGCCTAAAATGGACCCTTGAGGAACTGCACACTTAACTTTAAGAAATGAAGATACACCAGAGTCTGTTCACACCTGTTGAAACCTTACATCTGGGTAGCTAGCAATTAGAAGAAGGGACTTTTTACTAAATAAAAAGTTGTATTTGAGCTTGATTACAAACATTTTATGATCAACACCTAGCAGGCATAAAATTGGAATATTATAATTATAGAGTTCACACCTTACTTCTTCCACAATTTTCACAATAGCTGTTGTACAGCTATGGTTTTTACGGAAACCCGACTGGCAAGGTGAGTTAACTGTTCGTGTTATTATGCTCATTTATTTGAGTCCCTAAGAAAACTAATCCTTCTGATTTCAGGCTTAGAAGTATTTTATGTTTTTTGTGTAAAGTGTTTGAAAAAATTATTCATGACCAAATCCAAGCGTATTTAACTGAAAACAACTCACTGTCGCAATGGCAATCTGGGTTTCGAAGCAAACATAGCTGTGAGTCTGCGGTAGTTAAAGTTACTTCGGATTTTAGATTTGCACTCGGTTCTGGTAACTTCGGTGCCATGGTATTGCTAGATTTTTCCAAATGATTCCATCCAACTATTTAAACTTAAAGTGAAATTTAATTTTGCTGGCACTTCACTTAGGCTTCTACACAACTATTTACTTAATTGAATTCAACGCGTAAGAACGGATGAGGATACAAATAATCCTACTATAATCAACACGGGTATACCACAGGGTTCAGTCTTGGGTCCGCTTTTATTTTCCTTATTTATCAATGATCTTCCCAACATTAAAAACAGCCAAATTCATCTGTATGCTGATGATGTTGTCTTATACATATTTCGTTCAGTTGGTCGGATGGAAATGGAGTTATGTTCTCAATTGGTCGAACAAGAACGCAATGAAACTAAACCCTGCTTAATCTGTCCTCATGCTGTGTTCTAGAGATCAATTAAGTCTTGAAGAATTGCCTCCGGTAATTCTTGACAATGAAAGAATTGTGTATAAAAAAGATGTAAAATATCTATAGGATATACGTGTCGACTTTAATTGTCTACATTTCAGCGTATATAATATGTCGATAATGTAGACAATATGTCGACAATGTAAATAATAACTTTCACATCTAAGTCTCACAAATAAAATTATTCCCAAAATTGCGCGGTTTGAATTAAAAAGGAGCACAAATATTGACTTGGGCGATTTGGGCGTTATTTCCTAATAATATTTGGACGTTATCTGGGCGATATTTCCAATTGTGGATTTTCTTTCCATTTGAATTTTGGGCGTTCTTTCCTTAAAAATAAAATGCCAGACTGGATCGTGCGTACTTGCTCCTATGTTCGATCACATTATATGCAAAAGATTCTTAATGGAAACGCCCAAAAGTATTTTTAAAGTCGTTTTTCTCTTAAATTTTTATATATACAAATTCTTAATTTTTTCGAAAAAAAATTGGTATGCACATTTTTAATATTTAATAATATAAACTAAAGAACAAAATTTCAGAAAAAATCGCTCACCCGTTTTCGAAATATTGAATTCCAAAAAATCCAAAGAAAACTATTTTTCGAAAATTTTGAAATGCAGTATTATTTAAAATTTGAAGGAAATCCTCTATACAAATTCTAATGAAAATCCGTTGAGCCGTTTAGGAGAAAGTCGAATATCAATTAAATGGTTTTCGGCCAAAATGTAGACTGTACTCAAGTTATGATACACTATAATTTTTATCAAAATCGTTTGAGCAGTTTTCGAGATAAATAAGATTGTAGAAAAATTTGTATGGCAAGTACCGTTATTTTTGTGGCTAAAACAAGGATTCAAAAATCTATTTTGGACAATCACCTGAAACGCCTAACCACAAAGTTTGAACAAAATCGGTTCAGCCATTTAGGTTGTAGATCGTTCTACAGACAGACATACAGACAGACCGGAATTGCGGGATCCACTTTTTTGGTGTTCTCTATCATCGTAATGTCGACTTTGATTAAGATCTCGAGTTCGATTTTTTTTCCAAATGCAAAACTTGCCGTATAGTACCTATATCGCATGTAAAAAGAGAAAGATGAGAAATAACGCCCAAAATTAAAAAAGAAAGCAACATTTCGTTAAGATTTTTTTGTTGGTGATATTTCCAAATCGATTTGGGCGAAATTGCCTAACGCCATTTCTGTTAAAAAGCGTTTTTTTTTCGACGTAAAAGAAATGGAATTTTAATCAAAATTTAATTTTTGGAAACTTTGGGACTTATTCAATTCTCCCATTGATTGCTTCATTATCAAAAAGCTCTTCAGACTGCTGTAGGATTATAAAATACGGTAGATCGGTAGGTCTTGACTTGAAGTTCATATATCTACAAAAGAAAAATCGATTAACATAGGACTTCCGTTCCATGGCGTTCTATCCACTCTCACTCTCTTAAAATCGATATCAATTACGAAGCACATCGGATTGCTGTAAAAAATTAAATGTGGTAAAGTGATATGATTTGAGTTCATATTTAGTATAAAGGTAAAAAATTAAAACTTGGGATTTTCCATTTTCAGATTTTTCTCTGATTTTTTGCATCAATTATTAGAAGTACTTTCACGTAGAATAATGCGATCTTTAGACTCTAGAGGTGTTTCTGTTCATAGAGAATCGAAATGTTGAAAATTTTGCATTTAATATTTAAATGCCATGTCATTCAGCCATTTTATCAACGTAAAAACAATAGGTGTGTTTTGGTGAGAATATACGAGTAGCACAGTGAAGTAAAACAAATTCAAGAAAACGATCCACAGCAAATGTCTTTCTACATGCCTCTGCTTGTTGTTCGTTTGACATGAAGATTTGTTCGATTCTTGAGCATTTCTAATTTATCAATTTTGATCTAAAGCTAAACTCACACTTTTTTTTTTAAGTTAGATTAAAAAAATATAGTGTCAAAGAGGCTGATCACTATGAGGATTTTTTACGATTCTTATATTCGTAGAAAAGAGAAGGACAGATGGCCTGTTTCTTTTTCACGCATGTAAGATCGTAAAAAATTGTCATAGTTAAACTATAGTGTGGAAAGGTACAAAGGGATTAAGACTAATAAATCTTGGAAGAACATTGTCGATGTTTGATGATTCGAGCATTAAAACAACCACCTGACAAACGTGTTGTTTGATTTTCATAACTTTTTGAGCTTGGAGGCTTTCAAGACATACAACCCATGTGAACAGATATTGGTCACGTCTTTTTTATTTTTCGCATATCGTGCAGTCAATAGTGGTTTTTGCAAATCTACCAAGTTTTAAAATTAAATTATTAATTAAATAATAAAAACTAATTTCACCATCAACAATCCGTCAGTTGCGATAGATCATGAGCCTGATTAGACCATTCATTCGTTTCGTTATTCGTCATTTTGACAGGCACAAACGTTCGGAATTATACGTTCGTGGAAATATTATGTTATTTCCTTTATAAAATTTGTTGTTGTTTTGTGCAAAAATAAACTGTAGTAATCATTAAAAATATATTTGAATTACTTCTTTCAATAATTTAAATTTATCATTGCGGTTGTAAAATCAGAAACATCAAAGTTCAACCATCGACTCGCAAATAGATATATCTATAGCTAAGTTAAAAAAATGTAAAAACGCCTATGTAAATGAAAGAAAATCTCAATAAAAATATACATGCATTTAAGTTCAATCATAAAAAGTGTTGAAATTTTCATTCGTGCTTTTGATTCTTCCTCATGGAGACGAAAAAAATCGGGCTCCATCGCATGAAAATAAAACAATATATAGCACAGTAACAACAGCGCTTTACTTCCATCTCTATTTCCTTGTGTGTTTATTTTTCATGTAAATTTTGTTTCTTTTCTTTGCCCTACACTACCATACCCAGAACTACATTTTTGGATCATGAAACGTGATCTCGATAGAGTGCAAGATCTTTTGTAATGCATGTTTTTGGATAATCCATAATATGGTTCAATTCTGATAATACAAAACGACTAATGTTGTATAAAAATATCACATGTGAATCCCTCAATGGAAAATGATTTAACTCTAAATAACTATTTTATAAACTCCGCCTTAAAAAGTCACGTGCGTGACAAGCCTTAAGATCGAAAATCGAACACATCTATTGTAATTATCAGGTTTACCAACATAGCAAATACACAAAATTATATCAACGCCCTCTAAATTTGAACAGCACAAACGAATAATGTCAAGTAACATTTCACTGGAATAAAAAGGTAAATTAGATCCCAGTGGGTTTATGTATTTGTATCTCTTGTTACATTTTGACTGACTGAGTGTGGGGGCGTTCGGTAGCGCACTGCTTTGCTGTGCAATACGTTCGTTATTGTTGTAATACGTGTTAAATATCTGTCAATTAACAGCCGACGACCATACAACGAACAAAACATATGATTTCCAAATCGAACCCAAGCTAGCGCTAAATTTCTGGTATACTTAGGTATCGTAGTGCAAAGCTGACAACGAAATCAGCTGTCTTTTCAATTGTTGTTTGTGAACTTTAGTTACGTACCTAATACATCATCTTCTTCTTCTGAATCGGTTGAAACATTTGTGATTCTTACTTCCTGATTCATTTTAAATTTATATTTGATCCAACAAATGTATGTTTAATTCACTTTGAGCCGAAGCGTAATCATAAGCAATTCGTTTTTTTTCTGTTTTGAATTTTGACAGTTTTTATACATTCACAAACGTACAATATATATTTTAGCAATGTATCAGAAAGCTGTGCGACACCGAACGCCCCCTTTCTTTTTCTCACCAAAACACGACTAATATCTCTGCTTAAAGAATTGAAATCTTGACGTCTTTCTGGTATCCCAACTAGAGCTTGTAGCCCACTATAGTCAAATAGGTGCACCAAGTTTCTCGCATCATGATTTAATTTTGCTGGTTTTGAATATTTTTCCTTCCGACACGACTGATACAATCAGAGAGTATTATGATTCTTCATCATTGGAGATTGAATCCTTATTTACTGAATGTGTTAATCTAAATTGGGCTCCAATTTATTGTACCTCGAACGTAGATATTCAAGTTTCTGTTTTCAATGATAATATAAATTTTCTTTTTAATAAATACGTTCCTTTAAGAACTAGAAAGGTTAAAAATGTCAATATTCCTTGGTTAACACCACAAATTAAAAAATCGATTGATAATAGGGATATTCTGTTCTTTAGGTGGCGTAGATATAAATGTCCCCAGATATTCGTAGCGGGCTAGAAATGCTACAACCTCCTTAATACGGAAATCAAAAACACTTTATTTCAAGAATAAATTTTCCACACAGCGATCCAGTGCAGCGTTTTGGAGAACTATTCGTGAAATTGGAGTTAATAATTCAAACACTAAATATGATCTCAATGTAGACTTAAATGAGCTAAACAACAAATTTATCAACTCTTCGAATCAAGTAAATAATTCAAACGATTATTCTGCATATAACAACACTTCTTTTAGTACACTGAGAACTTTCTCTTTGCAGTGTGTGGATAGTTTATCTGTAGGAGAGGCAATCCTCTCGGTTAAGTCAAAGGCTCCGGGATTGGATGGTATCAATCCGTTATTTCTTAAAATTCTTCTGCCTGTAATATATAAAAAGATTACCTATATTTTTAATAGTATGATTACATTTAGCAAATTTCCCGACTATTGGAAAAATGCAAAAATTATACCCTTACCTAAGTCTTCGTCACCTGCGAATACTGAATTTAGACCAATTGCAATCCTGCCTTTTTTGAGTAAAGTGTTTGAAAAGATTGTTACAACTCAGATGAAAACCTATCTAGATAACGCTATGTTAATAACAAAATACCAATCAGGGTTTAGAAGCAAACACAGTTGCACTACAGCGGTACTTAAAGTTAGTGATGATGTTCGATCGGGTTTCGATGATGATATGGTGACTGTAGCAGTATTTTTAGACTTCTCAAAAGCTTTTGATTCAGTTAATCACCAAATTCTATTATATAAACTAAAGATTCAATTTGGTTTTGAAGAGTCTGTGTGCAGCCTTCTGACTTCATATCTTTCAAACCGTAGACAAGCCCTACATTACGAAAATAGGACATCTTTGAGTTTGCCGGTTCGGTCAGGAGTTCCTCAAGGATCCGTTTTAGGCCCTCTTTTGTTCACACTATTTATAAATGATATTTCTAATTGTATAATTAATTGTAAACATCATTTATATGCGGATGATGTCCAAATTTATAATACATTTTCGAGAATTGATGAATCATCTAGTGTAGCAGCCTTAAACAACGACCTAAGCTCAATCTTTACCTGGTCTCAGCTAAATCAACTAAATTCAAACCCGTTAAAAACTAAAGCACTTAAAATGCAAAGATATCTAGCTGATATGTCCACACCTTTATTATATGTTAACAATACTCCTGTTGAATTTGTAAAAACATTTAAAAATCTGGGTTTACATTTCAATGTTCGCCTTAGCTGGGATAATCACGTGAACCATATTGTCTCAAAAATATATGGTATCCTTCGAGGTCTTAGTCCGACTAGACAATATCTATCAACAAATGTTAAGTTAAAACTAGTTCGGTCCTATGTTCTACCTTTAATACTGTATGGGTGTGAATTTTTTTCAAATCTTGACTCAGAATCAAAAAGAAAGTTAAATGTGGCGTATAATAACTGTGCTAGATATATATTCAACATAAGAAGATTTGATCACATCTCGAACTATTCCAGACAGATAGCAGACTGTCCTTTACAGACTCTCTTGGAATATAGAACACTTATTGCCTTATTTAAAATTATCCAAAGTAATACACCGAATTATCTCTTTGAAAAACTTAGGTTCGCACGTTCTCAGTGGTCTTTATTGCTTAGAGCTCCTAGACACAGGTATTTAATAAGCAGTCGTCAGTTTTTTGTTCATGCTATTCGCTTATGGAATCAGCTCCCTCATAGCATACGAAGAGTAATCGTAATGGGTCAATTTAAAAAGCAACTTTTTGAATACTACGCAAACATCAGCAACTAAAATCCCTTTTTCTTCCCAACTCCTTTATCCTATCCTTTGCTCTCTAGATTAAGATACTTATTGTCATTAGAAGTTAAGAAGCTTGTTTTTGTTAAACCCTTGGCAAATCCTATATATAAGCCTAAAGCTTAAATGTACAGAGTTGATATAAATAAATAAATAAATAAAAAAAAAACAACCCCAAATTATTTGAGAAATTTGTCAGCTTATGATTTGATTACTGAACCAAATTTGCAAGTTTTACTGGCATTTTTTAATTTTATTACTAAATAGTCAGATTTTAGAGGTTTTTAAAACTTGACTAGTAGTAAGCCATTGAAGTGATTCAGTGGACTTATCAGTAGGCTTATCATAACAAATTTCTCCGATAATTTAAAGTTATCTAATCTTGTTAATTTAAAATCATTACACACATGTTTTTGTATTATAAAAGAACTTGTTTTTTTTAAACATTTATGTTAAGGGGTAAATTTTATAAATTTTATTAGCAAAGCATGATGCTTTTACTAATTGTCTACAATGTCTATATTGTCGACAATTTTGAATTGTCTACATTGATTTGTCTACATGTAGACTATCATGTGGGGTATATTTATAGTCTACATGGCACAACACTGGATACGATTTGGAAAATTTTTGTTTGGTCTCCGATCTTTTAGATCATCCTCTGAGTTATTGTCTTTTGATATGAAATCATACCTTATAAAATAGTTGATTTTGCCATACCTTATTTTTAATTGTTCGGTCTATCCCATTCTTGATTGCCTATGTAATCGTAAAGTCTATTTTGCTTTTATTGACTGCATTCGTTTTATATGTGGTATTCAGAGACATAGCATACTGGTTGGTATGAGTCTTGAGAATTGTTTGAGATACAGACTTATTTTAAGGTTCCGCAATGTTATCCGCAATAGATTTGTCTTATTGTGATTGTTTTAAAGGTATAGGATCTCGGGTTGATAATTTGAAGTATATTCTGGAGGAGGTTATCATTTCACTTCTTTTTTTTTTATAACTTTGCACGCGTTCAAGGGATTAAGAATACCCGTTATATGTTTTTCTTAACACACCGTGGGCATCTGGTGAAAGAAGTGTAAGAAGGATGGGAAAGATCTGTGGCGCGATGTTCTGAGATGAGAGCTGGTTGTTGTGTCAGATTTATCTCCAGGGATTGCGGCTGAACTAATGCGGAGAGAATTACCGCGTCCTATTTATTTATGTACCTTATAATTCGCATGGTTTTATTTATTTCGTTGTCATATTTTATGGGTATGCTAGTTTACTCAATCACATGTTGTTAGTGTTATGCCTAAACAGCATGTAATGAGGAAAGCAGCAACTTATCTTATGACAATTTTTAGAATTTTTTTTTTAATGGAATATAAGAAGACATAGACAACGGCAGTAGTCGAACCCGCAACCACGAGGTTGACAGGCGAGCACACAACTATCGCGCCACGGCCACCCCCATAAGTTCATATACATGATCTTTACTTATCTCAGTTCACTTGAAAGCTGAAATGGACTGGTAGTTGGATTTATTGATATTCAGTTTGCTCTGGTGCATTCCTTTGAGCACCTTCATTATTCTGTGCCAGAATGGAAATGAAGTTTTGAAATACTCGGGCAAATTTTGATAATTGTTTTGTGATGTGTTATATATATTTATCTAGAAGTTGTATCAAAATTGATTCCTCTTAGAACTCCTGGTATAAATTGTTTGATCAGTGTATTATCATAAATTTGCGAAACGATTTTCTCTCCATGCTTAAGTTGATACACTTTTGGTGTAGTAAATGGGATAGACCAACGCCAGATTGGGTGCATTACGAGCAGTTGGTCTTCCGGTTGCTTAGTTAAAATTCCCTTCCAAGGAACATCAGCTATTAGATACAAAACTGTTCTTCTGCAGCTCTAAACAAGTGAAATCGAAAGCTATGGCTTTCTAAAGTATAATTTCAGACCTCAATGTATTTTTTAATTAAATAGTGAAGTTTAACATCACTGTCAGCTTGTTCAATGTTTAGTTATTCAAACTTGCTCCATAATACCTTTTATCCGATCTATGAAAAAGCTTCTTGAATTCCCCCCATCTAAAGGGCCCTTGTACGATCGAGTACGACAGTGACCACTGCGGATTCGCCGCCGTTATACAACTTCCGAACGAGCTTATGGAGTTGGATGAGTATGTGCCTGTGCATACTTACAATTACAGTAAGGTGCACTGGCCACGCTTCTCCAACGCCTTATTGAGCGATTTACGGTCAAATGGTATATCCCCACCAAATGACAGGAACCTAACAATTACTGAAATCGACAGATACTTAGAACAAATTGACGAAACGATTCTACGAATAATGAACAGAACAATACCAAAATACAAAGAACGTAACGCAACTGACATGTACCGTAACGCGACAATTGAGGCACTTCACAGAGAAAAAAAGTGGTCTACTGACAAGTCTAAAACGCTTGTACAGACGGTTTACTGATACACGAGATCTGGAGATTAGGACACTGAAGTCGTCCATTAAAAACATCAACCAATTGATCAAAGAAAATTATAGGTTGGCTATTAATTTGTTCTGGGACAATAAAATTGGTGCCGTTAACTCTAGCGACCCAAGTATGTTCCCAAAAATTAATAAGATATTTAGAAGAAAGGATCAAAACGATCTTCCGTGTCTTAAGCTCTAGAGGACGACAGAGAACAGAGACGTACTTCTGACAGCAGGCATAGACCCAGAGGATGCCGTATTGGACGATGACCTCCATATAATCGAAGATCCCCAGGAGAGAGTGGAGGCTGTGGGGGCTGCTTTCCAGCAAGTGTACAAGGTGAATGCTAGCATTCGCCCGAATCATGACCTGGAGAACAGAGCTCTGCTTCATCACTTATGGCTCCGAAACGATATAAGCGAATGGCGATCTGAGAACCTTGGTTTTACCGGGTTTAATGATGGAGATTTGGCAAACGCCATAATCGCCGACCGAAATGGGCCCAGTCCCCTGTTAATTTCGAAGAATGAGCTCCAGCTAAAGAAAAAGAAGTCTGCAGGAGTCGATGGTATATCCAACGTTATACTACGACATTTGCCTCAAGAAGCAGTTGACATTTATACCACACTGTTTAACAACGCGCTGAATAATGCATATTATCCAGTGCGGTGGAAGACAGCTGTGGTGCACCCTCTCCCAAAAAAGGGAAATGACAACTCCAATCCGGCGAATCTCCGGTCGATAAGTCTTCTTCCGACTATCAGCAAAGTATTTGAAAAGGTTATTAATTGAGCCCTGTTCAATTGGGCGGAGGACAAAAATATCATCCCGGATAATCAGTTCGGTTTTAAGGCGGGACATGACACAATTCATGCCGCGTCTAAACTAGTTTCTGATATCCAATGGAACAAAACTAAAAAGCAGTGTACGGGTGCCTGTCTGGTTGATTTGGATAAGGCCTTCGACACCGTATGATTAAAAGGTCTCTATCTAAAGCTAACCAGACTAGGTATAAGTAAACCTCTATTATATATGCTTTATGACATGCTAAATGGTAGAAAGTTTGTTGTCAAGAGTGGCAATGTAAATTCTACCGCAATTTTTAATATTAATAATGGTCTTCATCAGGGAGCGGTTAACTCGCCGATTCTATTCAGCATTTACACAAGCGATCTGATAATAAAACTAGAATGATAGTCGTACCACCTTTTTGAGTATTGGCTTTTGGTCTCAGAATAAGAATAACCAAAAATGTATTTTAAAAGGGAAATTCAGTTTTCATAGAACCAATTATTCGTACATTTATGGGAAATTGGTGTACAGATTTAGTATCGTTTAATTCACAGCAGAAAATTTACTGATTGGCAACACTGATCAGCAGCGAGGCTGATTATGTTATTTCCAGTAAATCCAAGATGACTACGCCAATAAAATAACTACTAAAATTTGAATATGTACGTACGTACTCTTATATGCTACAAAATAGTTATATTTTTGTTGATTGTGGACCGAATTTCATGAAACTTTGAAAATTGCGATTTGGGTTAACTTGCTACACATAAAACATATTTTCATTACAGGGTGTATGAAAAAAATGATATAGGTATACTCTTTAACTTTAATTTTATTTCATTCAATTATTTTACGAATTTCAAAGATGCTTCCCTCGCTTCGTCCTCAGTACTGAGATTTTTTTTCCTTCTAATACATCCTGAAATCAAAGAAAAATATTAGCAAATTAATAGCTTTATATAACAGTGGTTGTATTTTGTTACCAGCATCGTCCTCATCAGCGTAAAAACGTAAATTTGAGACATTAAATTTATTCTTTTAACATTGTTATTGCCAGGAGTGCCGCCACACAAGCTCTATCTAAAAATTGTTTCACCGGCCTTTATCTTTTGCGTAGCTTCAATCCACACAAATGTTGGAACAGTGTACAATTAGTCATCACAAGAATTACCGGAAACGTACTCGAAGCAACTATATTAACTGTAAAGTTTAAAGGAAAAGTCCTCCTATTACCTCGAATACCCATGATTCCATCAGAATTAACAATACCTTTCAAAAGGCTACGTTTGACTTTCGCGATGACAATAAATAAGTCACAAAGGCAGAAAATGACAACTTAAGGATTGGACTTGGAGAATCCGTGTTTCTCCCATGGGCAGTTGTATATGTTGCATTCTCATGCGTTGGAAAACCATCAAATTTATTTGTTTTAACTAAAGACAGATTAAAGAGTAATATTGTTCATCATTTAGTTCTTAATTAATGGAAAGCACTGATTGACTATTAACTAGAATCTTTATCAATCACTTCCTTAACAATACCAATCTTAATATCTAATCAGCTAATTTTCTTATATATAAAGAACAATCCAAATTAAGTTTGGACACTATCTTCTTTTTTTGGCTTGATCGATTTCAATGAAATTTTGAGGAGATCTTAGGACATGTTTTGAGAGTGTATATAAGAAATGGGTTTGCCGTCCGATGTCCAGAACCGGAGTTATGACCAGAAATGTCACTCACTTGCTTTATTGGTATAAATAAACTAACATACACTTTCATTTTGGTTTCTCTTTGTTGCCGCGTTTATACACTACTACAGCATTTGATTCCCATTAAATGGCTATTGATATTTTATTTTGTCGGTAGTCTTGAATTTTCCATGGATTTTTTGGACGACTTAAAAGTGGAAAATTCGTTCTGAAGCTAGGAAAATTCCGGTAAATTGTGAAATTCATTGTGATAGAAGACGTTTTGCGTGCATTTTGGGTTGAGACGTTTATGCGATATATATAAGATGACGCTGTTCTCCGATAAATGCCACAACCCGATAGATTGCGATTTACATTGACTTAGGCTGTGCGCGATTTGGCAGGTGTCCTTCTCACATTATCATTTTCTATACAGCAAATGTGACATTTTTCATGATTTTAGTTTTGCGTATTGTTACACTGATTACGATCTAATCTTGGACGACGTACCTACACGTCTTGCAATAATTAATCAGAGTGTCCGTCATAATCAAACGCAAGAGGACGTGCAGAAGAAATAAATGGAGACGTGCCCATATTGCACAGCTTCAAACTGCACAATCACCACCACAAATTCGACAAAAAGTTATTAAAAGAAGAAAAGTAGCAAATGTAGACTTTAATCGCGCTGCTTTGGAATACGATTCCGCATTCGCATTTGCTTTCTCGGTGCTCCCGGTGAGACATGCCAGACATTCGTCATTTAGTTGATTCTAGCAACAATTCGGCCAAGATCTATTTCGATGCCTGTTACATCCTATGGCATCTATGGCATTGCTGTTTTAAGGCGGTCGAACTGCATATCCCGATTTGAAGCTGGCGATGAATTTTCTCACGGTTGACAAGCCAATAAAGTGCACAATGTCCAAGAATTCGGTGACAGCGAAATTAATGCGAGAATGCAAACTCATAATTTGGGATGAATGCACAATGGCGCATAAACGCGCGCTTTGGAGACAGTTGACCTAACAATGAAGGATTTCCAGGTTGATTCGAGATGATTTGGTGGGGATATGATATTGCTCGGCGGATATTTTCGTCAAACGCTTCCCGTCATCCTGAAATCTACTGCTGCTGATTAACTTAATGGATGCTTAAAATCGTCGTCTTTGTGCCGGCATGTCAATAAGTTGAAATTGACCACAAATATGAGTGGCATTGCACAACGACCCATCGGCTGCTGAATTCCTAAGACAACTGCTGGCGCCTGGCAATGCCCAAATTTCTGTTGATGTCTAGATTGGATTGATATCATTCCCAACAATTTTTTGCGAAATAACAACGTCGAAGGAGAAACTCATCACCAAAGTGTTCCCCGGCATTCCAAAAATTTATAAAAATCTCGATTCGATTTGTGAACGAGCAATACTAGCAGCGAAGAAAAAGGACGTCGTCGATATCTTGGTAAACGGTCTTTGTTATTTGTTTTTGCCCCGGAAAACAAATCGAAAAACATTGTTTATCAATCACTCTCTCCTTATTTTTATTCCATTCAAACAAATCACATTGAAATTTGAACTATCTGTATTTTATTATAGGTCTGCAGTTGATTTGAATGCATTAAATTGGGCGAGATGAAGTTCGCCAGTACCGCTAGTTCTTTATAAATAACTAGCGGACCAGGCGAACTGCGTCTCGCCCCAATTATCCAACTGCAATAATATGGTGCTGTTGAGGTTTTCAAACTTAATAAGTTTATGAATCGAGTTCTTAAAGTATGGCCTCTTCTTCTCCTTAGATGTGGGCATTGCGAAGTTGATGAGATCATCCAGAGCAATAAGAAACCTCTTGATTTCAACCTTTAAACGGTCATGTATTTAGTTAAAGTGAGAGTATAAATAATACAAAAATATGACACAAACCCTCGATTTTTTAAAAGTCTTTCTCTCTAAACAATTCGGCACATATTTCATTTGCAAACTTCGTATAGTTTGGCCACTATCCAAAAGATGGTGTTCTTTTCATGGGTAACGAATTAAAAAGTCATATAGAATCTAGATAAGTAAAAATATATTTCATGACATTAGCGTACTTATTTCAAAGAAAGTTCTGAAAAATATTTACTTTTAAAAATGTTTACTATATAAAAAATATAATAATAAAAAGTTACTTACTTCTTTGTATAAAAGGAGACGACTTCCTGCCTCCTGATTTCTTAAATTTCGGACAGGAGAAACCGGCATTCGAAGGACGGGAACAATCGTTTTATAAAAGCAGACACTGCTTGAATTTTGTCCTACTATATCGCTTAGAATTTCGACATGTAGGTATTTCATCTCTTCATACTGATCATTAAGAACTAACTCAGTTCACGTTCTTCGCCTTCCAGATCTAAAACAAAAATAATTCAAATTCATAAAAAATAGGCACGACTGGGTCGCAGGAGTCAGGTCGGGGAAAGCCGAGAAATATTTCTTTAATAGGTAATAGGTGCCCCTCTGCAAGCCCCCTGCTATGCGGTTACTATAGGATTTGGAGTAAGTGCTAGGTTGGATATATGCAAAATTATTTTTGTATTTTAGGAATCCTTCAGATATATAGAAACTCTGCATAGGTATACCCAACCTCGATCCTACTCCAAATCATGTAGTGAGCTGGGGGTTGCATACCTATTTTTTTCTGGCTCCCCCCGAGCTAATTTATCTATTTTAACATTCCTAAACATATTTAAATCTTTAATATTTTTTTTATCAAGCTAATGCTAATGCACAACTTAAGCCATTAAAAACAGTTAGAATTTTATTGTAAATTTTTATTCAAATTTTTCAAATTATTCAAATTTGGGCTTAAATTTTTTTTCATGTTGTTTTTTTTTTTTTCAAATTATTAACCATTATAACTACGGCAAGTTAGCTGTCCAACAAAAAGTCCATACCGAATCACGCATTCAAACAAACTAAACTTGTTAAGAAAAACCAACCGAAGAATTAAAATTTAATACTTCAGGGTTTAAAACGTAATTCTACAGTAATTGAAAGTAATACTGAAGAGGTTGAAAAACGTATTGAAAGGTTTCAAAATAATATTTGAATATTAAAATGTAATTCTGAATTATTATAATAGGGGATAGCGCACTCAAAAAACTAAAGCAATACCAAAATGTTTAAATGTAATACTCAAGGGTTTGAAAGTAATTCTAGCGCATTTTAAGCTTGTATTTAAGATTAAAAAACTAGTAATTTCAGGTTAAAAATAAATTTTTCAATATTAAATAAGAATTATTTTATTTATTTTAATTAATTCATTTATAACGATGACGCACTTCAAAGGATCCAAGATATGTTTTGTTAAAAAATTTAATACCAAAACATTGAAATATAATACTAAGGTATTAGAAAGTATTTTTTAAATACTATAAAAGTAATGCCGTTGCAAATGAATATTAAAATATAACCAGAGAAGAAATTATATTTTAAGTCGATTATAATTTAATTGTAATAAGCTTATGGTTGAATTGTAATTTTAATTATGACAGGGTTATTTTGTAGAACTAAAATACTAAATTTAAACCTTGTGAGATAATATTTCAGAATACTAGTACTAAAATAAGGTTTTTAATGAAGGAAATATTAAAATGTAATACAAAATTCGTATAAAAAAAGTTTAATAAATTGAAAATATTAAAAACAAATTTTTCTTGTATTGCATATACCTGTAATACTGAGGCGGTATTAAAAAACACCCCCAGGTTTTTTAGCCGTGCAGGAAAGATATAAATCCAGTCGAGAAATTAACAGAAATTTGGCTATTGCCAAGCGCCAGCAATCGTCTTAAGACTGCAATGCCACTCTCAGATTTGTGGTCAATTTCAACTTCCTGACATGACGGCACAAAGACGACGAATTCAAGCATGGATTAAATTCATCGGCAGAGGTAGATTCGGGATGACGGGAATCGTTTGACGAAAATCTCCGCTGAGCAATATCATATCCCCACCATATCATCTCGAATCACTAACCTCGATATAATTCCACATTTACTACTTTTCTTCCTTTAATAACTTTTTCTCGAGTTATGTAGTTTGAACATGTGCAATATGGGCACGTCTCCATTTACTTCTTCTGCACGTATCTACCTCTTGCGTTTCATTATCACGGACATTCTGATTAATTATTGCAAGACGTGTACGTCGACCAAGGTTAGATCGGAATCAGTGTAATAATACGCAAGACTCGAATCAATTTCAGCAAGAAAAATAGCACATTTTCTGAATAGAAAATTATAATGTGAAAAGGGGGCACAGCCTAAGTCACTGTATAACGCAATCTATCACGTTGTGGCATTGATCGCAGAAAAGCGTCATTTAATATATATCTCATAAACTTCTCCAGCCAAAATGCATGCAAAACGTCTTCTATCACAATGAATTTCACAATTAACCGACATTTTCCAAGCTTCACAACGAATTTTTCACCTCTATGTCGTCCAAAAAATCCATGGAACATTCTAGACAACCGACAAAATAAAATATCAAAATCCATTTAATGGGAACCAAATCCTGTAGTTATGTTCATACACGCGGCAACAAAGAGTAGCAAAAATAAAAATGTGTGTATACAAAACAAAACACATTATTTATAAACGGTGATTTTTTAAGAGCTTGGTTTTTGAAAATTCAAAAAAACACAGAAACTTGTAAAAAGTGAATGAAATTTTTATTTGGATCGATAAATCAATTTCTGCCATTTACTTTTTAAAAATAATTTCGCTTAAATGTTGCCCGCGGCTACGCTTCAGGTGGTCCATTCTGAAGGTCCAATTTTGGCAAACTTTTTCACACATTTCGGCCGGAATCTCACCAATGACGCGTTCAATGTTGGCTTCTAAGGCAGCAATAGTGTTTGGCTTGTCCCCATAGATAATAGACTTAACATAGCCCCACAAAAAATAGTTCTTACGGGGTCAAATCACATGATCTTGGTAGCCAATTGACTGCGCCAAAACGTGAGATCAACTGCTCACCAAATTCGCCCCTCAATTGATGCATGGTTTCGCGTGCAGTGTGGCATGTGGCACCGTCCTGTTGGAACCACATGTCGACCGAGTTCAATTCTTGCATTTTCGGCAAGAACGTAACCCTGCGGCCTTCATCGTCCTTGAAGAAGTACGGCCCAATGATGCCGCCTGCCCATAAACCGCACCAAACAGTGCATTTTTCGGGATGCATTGGTAGCTGCCTCTGGCTGCTCTTCACTCCAAATGTCAAATGTTCGTGGAATTTGTCATATGTGTGTGATCTGTCAAAAATATAAACGTCAAAAACCAAGTAGCAAAAAAATCACCCGTTACTAATAAAGCAATAACAAATATGAGATTGCATTTTTGGTCATAACTCCGGTTATAGACATCGGATAGCAAATAGATTTCTTATATGCACTCTCCAAACATGTCTTAAGATCTCCTGAAAATTTTATTCACATCGATCAAGCCGAAAATAAGAAGATAGCGCCCAAACATAATTTGGATTGTTCTTTATATATAAGAAAGAAAGAAGATACATCAAGAAGTCGAACATTTTTTTGTTAAGTGAAAATTTATGCTAATGAAACATAGTAGTTAGAATTTCGGACTTGAGCAATAATTGAGTGCTCCCCAGTGTAAAATTTTTGCTCCTTCCACCAAAATTGCTCCTCGAGGAGGAGAGCTAGTGGTCGGGGGAGCCTGCTGTAGAATGCGTTTAGTGTAAAATTGGGTGCTCATAGTAACAAAATTGCTCCTAGTGAAAAAGGGTCAGTGTTGGTGTAGGAGCCTGATTAATATGCATTGTGCGTCTTGAGTGTGCGTCGTGTGCGTGGAAAAAAAAGGTGGATGAAATGGGTATAGGATCTTGATTAGAATGCATTGTGGTGTGTGCATGGCAAAGAAAAAAGGTGAATGAAATGTAAAGGATCTTGTGGCTAGAAATTTGTACCTGATAAATCGATGGAAAATGTAAGGAGAATGTGTTTAGTGTAAAATTGGGTGCTTGTGGCATCAAAATTGCTCCTGATGGAAAAGGGTCAGTGCTGGTGTAGGATCTTGATTAGAATGCATTGTGGTGTGTGCATGGCAAAGAAAAAAGGTGAATGAAATGTAAAGGATCTTGTGGCTAGAAATTTGTACCTGATAAATCGATGGAAAATGTAAGGAGAATGTGTTTAGTGTAAAATTGGGTGCTTGTGGCATCAAAATTGCTCCTGATGGAAAAGGGTCAGTGCTGGTGTAGGATCTTGATTAGAATGCATTGTGGTGTGTGCATGGCAAAGAAAAAAGGTGAATGAAATGTAAAGGATCCTGTGGCTAAAAATTTGTACCTGATAAATCGATGGAAAATGTAAGGAGAATGTATTGTGAGAAAAAACTGTTGTCGCGACTGTAAGAATACATCTTTTGGGCGTAGAAATAGAGATGGGAAAATTGTATGCTTTATAATTACAACAACTATACAGAGAGTAATATATCCTACTTGAGGAATAGAGCAATTTTTGAATAATTTTGGTGGTTAAAAATTATAATATTCGGGGTGAATCTAGTTTTTGTGACTGTTTTTATGCCTAGTGATGTACAGAAATATTTATGTTTTTAGGATTGAGGGTTGACGTGGTGGATGTGTACATAGTAGGTATATGCTAGAAAAAAGGAAATCTTGGATGGTTTGGTAGGTAGGTTTAAAGTGGGTATGTTGATATGGTTTTTGAATGGTATAGTGCAGTATATAGGTTAATTGACTTTAAGATGCATTTGTAGGCTGTTGGGCGAAAATGTAGACGAACTAATTTATGAATAGAAAGGAAAACCAATATTGTATGTGTGTTTTATAATAATTGAGATTTATTAATCCATGAATTGTTAGCCTGTGGAAAGCCAAGCCATTTAACATATACATTGTCTCCCTTACTTTTAAGTACTTTTTCAACAAGATAAATATTAGGGTATTTAGTTTTTTGTAACTCTTTTTCATAAAAACATCCGCTGATAGGTTGACCTTTAAAATCTTCAAGGAGATATGTTGCTGGATTTGTTAGGTTTACTTTTCTTATCTTAAAAATTTCCGTTGTCCAATTAGGTGTGTAGCCTTTCTCGAAAACGTGTTTGAACTTGCTTATTCTAACATTGTCGTCAACTTGAAATTTACCACATGGAGCGATTTTAATTCTATTATACGCTGTAGATAAAATATTTTTAGAGTTTTCCTGATTCACATCGATTGGGCACATTTTTATAGTTCTATGCATAGAATGATTGTATTCATCCACCAAATCATCAATAATGGATATCCATTTGTAATTACCATTAAGACTGAATTCCTTCCACATTTTGTCTTTAAGTGTGCGATTAAAACGTTCAACAATTGATGCCTTGAGTATGCTGAATGTAGAGTAATGATTGATATTGTATAATTTCATTAAATTATGAAACATGTTATTAAAAAATTCTTTTCCATTATCTGTATGTAGGTTTTTAGGATGTCGCGATGATTTGAAGAAAATTAATTTTATTGCTTTTGCAATAGATGAAGCAGTCTTATTTTTTAAAGCAATTGCCCATGCATATTTCGAGAATGTGTCAATGACCGTCATTAAATATTTGTAGCCATTATTTTCTCTGTGGTAGGGTATCATTTCAACCAAATCAGCTTGCCACAGGTCATCAATCCCTTTGATTATAACCCTACGGCGATTGAACTTCTTTCTTGCTGATCTATGAAGCTCTTCAACAACTTGTCGTTTACTCATTTTTTTATTGAATGAAAGAAAAAACATTTTTGTATGGTTTTATAATATAATTACATTTATTTTAATCTACTATACAATAGCATTAGTTTTTTTAATCTTATCAAACGCAGTTCAATCAAACAGCATCCACAAGTATCTGGCCCCACTTTACATGTATTTGAAGACCATGAACAGTTTGTGAAATGACATCCATACTTAGATTCAACTTGATCAACATTTTTATAATTACTAAAAAACGATATATTTCTTAAAAATTCTTCATGATGTTCTTCAAGCATATTATCTTTATGAATCCTTACAAAAGTCAAAAATTCATTTAAAATTAATGGTATGTTGATATTGGACATGGTTGTGATATCGTGTCTGACTTACAAATATTAACTGAATTTAAGATTGTGTTTTTAGGTTTTCTTATATGAAAAATATTTTAGTTCCCGCTCTTGATTCTCTTTAATTTTTCCTATTTCAAGAAGAAAATATTTTCAAAGATCATCCAGCAAGCGGATTGTATTAAAATTTTGTAGATCGATGTATTCTCTTAATATTTTGTCTTTATTTTTCAATTCATCATCTATGTATGCTTTATTCACTGCTTGATTAGGCAGTATAGGGCAGCCAACATTGTGTATACGTTTTCCTTCAATATCAAAGTCACCATTCGCAGTTTGCTTAAATCCATCACCAGGAGGTCCTTGAGGACCAACGATTGTTCTTTGCAATTTGCTGGAGCTTCTTCCGAACTTGTCAACACTCATTTTGCTAATAAATTAAATTTTGTTCACGCAACTCTTCCACAATCGAATTTATCTCATTTTTATGGTTGTTATGTCCTGATGTTTCAGACGCAATTAAAAGTCTCAACCTATCAACTAGCTCATTTGGATTGTCCCAATACACATAATCAATTGGATTAGCTGAATAAATCATTGCAGGTGAATTACTTCTGTATGCATTTCCAACTTTCTTTTCTTTACTTTGTGACACATCCTGAATTAAAGGTTTAATAATTTTCTTGTACTTTTGTCCTCTATTGCCTTTAACCTGTGAATTTATATCATGATTTCTCAAGTGAGCGCACGTTTTTTGTAATATTCTCTGATACTGTCTTAAATCTTCAGTATTATAGATACTCTTTCGAGGATTTTTATGCAGAACAAGTTGAAGCAGGCCTTCTGTTCCATGAAAAATTTCATCATCAATTATAATATTATTCTCATCGTCAATTTTGAAATTCGATCTCCCTAACTTGTTTGTATTCAATTTAGCGTCAAAGTATGGGCCATAGATCTTATCGTGATCTGAATTTGAAATTAATGCTCCGTTGATCGGAGTACTCTCATTTAAACTGTTTGTAGGTGTTTTAAAAGAAGAGTCTTCTTCGACCGAATCTGAATTCAATAATGATAAATTTAAGTCTATCTCTGGAGAAATATTTTCATATTCATCTTCTTCTGCTTCTTTTCTATGACTTTTAAATTGAAGACGACGTTTTACAATGGGCCATTTCAGTTTCTTTAACTCATCATTCATGATCTCATTATTTTCCACATTTTTCACGATTTTACGTAAGGGTTCAACAATTGGCCTGAATGTGTTTTCAATTTCAGTATCATTAATGAGTTTTCCAGTCTTTAGGAGCATATACTTTTTCTTCAAAGCTTTTTTTGTCTTTATTAGACTTTTAAGTGTATTTATATTAATATCCATGTCTGTTGTAGGTATAGGTAGATGGAGAGGAGATAACCAGATCGGTTTAATACAGGGTTGTGCAATATAGGGCTGTTTAATACAGGGCAGTTCTATACAGGGCAGTTCAATACAGGTCTGTTCAATACAGGGCGGTTTTAATATAGGTCTATTAATACGCGTAGCAGTTTAACGACTGTGACACTTTATAAAACAACAGTTTCTTTAAATAATTTTTTATAGCGACCATTTTTAACACAACTATCTTTATCAATAACTAAGAACCCATACACTTCTTTCCAACATTCGGAACAGAGCTCTTTAAATTGTTTAAATGACATATCTGAATTTATATGATCATTATAAATATGTTTCAAGTTAAGATCATCTTGCTTAAAGACAATTATATAGTTAGCGTTATCTCGAATCAAATGTTTTGGAATGTGTGTATATGATTGACATAAGTAAAAGCTATCTACATCATTATGACGCCCCATACAGAAATAGTCTCTTATGGTATTTTGTTTTTCACAAGCTACATCATCAAATATAAAAACTGAATTTGTTTTAGCCTTAGAAGGCAGCATAACTTCGCAATTATTCAAAAATTCATAATACTGCATTCCCTTTATTGATTTTATGAGTTTTTTTAGGTAGGCATATTTGGGTTGATGTAGTGATTTCGAATATATGTAAATGTTTTCAAACTTCAGTCCATTCTCATCTAAAAGAATGCTTAACATAACGTTAGTTTTTCCACAATTAGATGGGCCTACAATTATCCCGCGAATACTATTAGGAAATAACTGTCCATGCTTCTTTTTTTGTTTTACATTTCCATCAAAATTTTGGATAAAAATAGATTCTTGCTGTCTTACAAACTTCATTTTGGTGAATGAATCATTTTCATATAAATCACCATGTTTTATAAACAGTATTTCATAATCGTCCCTTACCTCTAATGCAACAGTTATATAATGATTGATTTTAGAACATCATCAGTTAGTTCTAATAATTCAGTGAGAGGAAACGGATTAATTAATTCTTTAATAAACAAGCTTCCATTTGAGTTACACCTCCCATCTTATAACTTTTGCGGCCCCGGAACTAAACTTAAGGAGCGTCTTGCTAGAGGAGATCGGGGAATAAATCAACTAGATGAAGCTTGCCGTGAACACGATATAGCTTACAATAAAAGTAATAATATAAATTACAGACATACAGCCGATAAAATTTTAGCTGGAAAATCCTGGCAGAGGTTCAAAGCTAAGGATTCAACTTTATCAGAAAAACTAAATAGTCTTTTAGTTACTAACATGATGAATGCTAAATCTACTCTTGGAATGGGTATATCATCAAAAACAAAGAAGAAGAAGAAAAGCCGCCAGTGCCATAGAATTAAGAAAACTGATTTATTTAAAAATGCAGTAAAAGAAGCGAAGGCGGCAATCAAAAATTTGAATTCTGTAGATACAAATAAATTAGCAACGACTGCTTTACATGCAGCTAAACAAATTATTAAGAAAAAACGAAGCAGTATTAAATTACCCAGAGTAATACCAATTCCAAAAGTTGGAGGATTCTTACCATTGCTTCCTATTTTAGCAGGATTATCTGCCGTAGGTTCTCTAACTGGTGGTGTTGCAGGAATGGTAAAAGCCATAAGTGATTCAAAGATCGGAAGAAAACAGTTAGAAGAAAATACCCGACATAATAAAGCTATGGAAACAATAAAATTAAAACAAGGAAAGGGTCTCTATCTAAAACCATATAAAAGTGGTTTGGGATTATTTTTAAGTTCAAAAGAATCAAAAAACTAATAAAAATGCTACCCAACAGTCCTCTCACAAACATAGATATATTTAATTTTGGTAAAAAGTATATTCCGAATTTCCGAGGTGTTTTTATGAAGGATACATTGCCCAAAAAACCCTTTAAAATTGAATGTGGGGTCGTAAATTTAGATAATAATAGCGGGGTCGGTACACATTGGGTAGCTTATAACAAAAATAAAAATAATGTTAAATATTTTGATAGTTTTGGAAATTTAAGACCTCCACAGGAAATAGTAAGATACTTACATGCAAATAATATCTATTACAATCACAATTGTTTACAACGTTTTAATACCTTTAATTGCGGTCACTTATGTTTAGAGTTTCTTCTAAATCAAAATAAATAAGATATACAATATAACATTTGTTTCATTTCTTTCACACCGGTAATGTCGATAACACTTACGCTGAGCGGAAACAAGTCTACTCTCACCACAGAGTACTTCCCACCAATAGTATTAGATTCATATTATGTGTGTGGATTAGTGGATTTTCAAACCTTCAACTCTATACCTAACGTAGATGTAATGAATAACTTATTTCATTTAGGTAATGATGTAATAGTTCTTCCAGTTGGCTCTTACGAAATTGAAGACATAAATAATTATATTCAAGAAGGACTTAAAGAGAAAAATAATACAGCTAGTGTAAAAATCAGAGCAAATAACAACACTTTGAAATGTGAAATATATTGCACTCAAGATATAGATTTTTCACATCCTTATTCCATTGGATCACTGTTAGGGTTCAGCAAGAGAAAACTGATTGCAAAACAAATGCATGAATCGGACCTTTATGTTGATATAAATCGTGTAAATACAGTGAGAGTCGAGTGTAACTTAATCGATGGAACTTTCATAAATAGTCAACCTGCGCATATACTTCATCAATTTTCAATCAAAGTCAGCCCTGGGTATAAAATAATCGAGGTTCCTAAAAATGTTATTTATTTACCAGTGAACGTGAAGAAGATAAGTTCAATAACAATAACTTTATTAGATCAAGACGGAAATCTTATTAATTTTCGAGGTGAATTAATTACGATTCGTTTACACCTTAATCATCAAAAATGATAATTTATAATGCTATTCCTGACTCTACTAATTTCTATAAAAGACATGGTTTACCGAGCTCTACAATCAATACTTCATTAACTCGTAAAGAGAAAGTACAATCGTTATCAAAAGAAAGCCAATCGTTTTTACTATCATTAGGATTCACATTGAAGTAAAGAAAATAATAATTTCAACTTAACAAAGTAAGATATGCTGAATATTTTTCAAGAACCAACATTTGATGATAGTATTTCAAAATACGAATATCATTCCTATTCGCCGTATTTAAATAACTTTGCTAAAAATGACATCATCCACATCTGCGTGCAACATCAAAATCTCAATATATTACCTTCGGAAAGTTACATTTATGTTGAGGGGACTGTATCGAAAAATGATGGATCGGAAGTTAAAAAAACAAACCTTGGAAACAATTGTATAGCATTTTTATTTGATGAAATCCGGTATGAACTGAATGGTATTGAAATAGATAGCAATCGTAATGTTGGGATCACAACTTCTATTAAAAATTATGTTTCTTTGAGTCAAAATGAAAGCGTAATGCTGTATAATGGAGGATGGTGTCCAAATTCTTCAGTAAATTTAGATGGATTACATTTTAATTTTTGCTTACCTCTTAATAAGCTTTTGGGTTTTGCAGAGGATTTCAAAAAAATAATTCCTAACGCTCGACATGACTTAATAATAACGCGCTCTCGTACTGATGAAAATTCACTTATTGGTGATGCAGATGAGCAAGCGAAAATAACATTACTCAAAGTTCAATGGAAAGTACCACATGTTCATCTTACTGACTCTTTGAAATTGAAACTCTTCAAATCTATAAATGATAATGACACTATGAAAATTGCCTTTCGCAATTGGGATTTATATGAATATCCAACCTTACCTACTAGCGACCATCATATTTGGAATGTAAAGACAACATCACAAGTTGAGAAGCCTAGATAGGTACATTATTATTGCCCTACAAACCAACAAGAGAAACCAATTTAATGAGAACCCTACTTATTTTGATCACTGTGATGTGATGAACCTTAAGGCATATTTAAATTCTGACGTTTATCCCTATGAAGATCAAAATATATCATTTGAAAAAAACAACTTCAGTATAATTTATCAATTGTACACTGAGTTTAGAAGAAACTATTATAATTGCTCAGTTGCAGAACCATTGCTGACAAGAAATCTCTTCAAGTCACAAGCACCTATTTTTGTGATTGATTGTAGGCATCAGAATGAAATAGTGAAAACTGGACCGGTTGATATACGTTTGGAAATTAAAACAGCTAAGGAACTACCCTCAAATACATCAGCATATTGCTTAATGTTGCATGATCGAATTATAAATTACAATCCTCTAAGTCAATTGGTATCTCGAAATATTTAAATGCTTTAGTTCAATATAGCTCTTAATTAAGAACACACCAGCTCTAGCAATGGTATTCATCATTGATATTCAAGGCTTTAGAGGACCTAATAATAAGTTTATAGTTAAAGAAATAGCTATTCTGCGTGGACGTAGTCATTACCATTTCATAATCACACCACCATTTGACTTTACACATTTACCAACATCATTAAAAAGACAAGCAAAATGGTTGTATCGAAATCATCATGGCTTGCACTGGAATGGCGGATTCACTAAATATCGTCAAGTACAAGAATTTCTTCAAGATAATATCATAAATCACACCGTTTATGTTAAGGGTGACGAAAAACTACAATGGATAAAGAAACTCCTAAATGAAAACGTTGAAGTATTAAATGTTGAAGATATAAGCTGCCCCAGCTTCAAAGAACTAAAAAGTATTTTTCCAAGTGAGACAAGATGCTTATCACATAGCAAATGTTGTGCCCTCCAGAACGTGTTTTTATTAAATAATTTCTTACACAGTCAGCAATATTTTTCCTGAATTTTTAAAGAAATAAGAACAACATTTTTTTTTTTATTTTTTCTAGTTTATTTTCGTTTTATATATAAGTTTTCTTTTCTTTTACAATTTTTTTTAATTTTTTTGTTTATTTTTACGTATAAGATTTTTATGTACATTTCTTTTTTACAATTTTCTTAATAAATTAAAATATGTAATAAATAAATATAATTTACTTAAAACTAGGAGGACTGTTTTTATTATTTTATTTTGAAATGACCCCAAGCATAGGTACTTATACCATCTTCCCTTATGAACCTTTTATCATCGAGGTGACTTAAGACAATCTTATTGAGCTGTTGGGTGTATATTTGATGAGCAATAGATCGAAAAACAAACATTTCTCCGTTATATACTCGTTTGTTATATAAACAATCTTTATAGCTAGCTAAATGTATGTCTTTAAGGGCTATCTTTTTGACACCTTTAGCTTTCTTTACTTCTGTTTCTTCAACAGAAAAGGAGTACATTTTCGACCTAAGCCCGATAAACTCCTTCATTATTTTACCCGAATTTTCATCCTTCATCATACCCAATACTTTTTTATTTTTCAATTGAATATTATAAGGATTATCTATTGGGTATGCAGACGTGTCGAAATATAAATCGATATCTTGCTTAATATCATTATAGAAATCTTCAGTTTTAATGGTATAAATAAAAGAGTCCGTATCCATATAGTTCAATTTTAAACATTTATCATATTTAGGTTGCATATAGCTATAGTGGAAGTCATACATTTTCCACTTTGAAAATTCTAGGACACAAAATCCTAAATATAAAGGTTTGTTGTAATATGTATTAACTCTTTTCATTTGAATGGCCACCATGTTTTCGGTGATCTTAGTCAAACTATGGAAATTTGGCTTTGCAATTAGAGCTCTAGCTCCTAGACGTTTTTTATAACTTTCCCAAGAGGTAACAATTTTCACATCTTTTCTTTTATCTACGTTCTCCATAGTTTTACCAAAAACACTATTATTCATCAGTTTGAAAAAATTTTTCTCAAACTCGCTGGTAGCTAAAGTTCGATGCTGATTATTTAAATCAATATATTTTTGTAGCCAGCGAGTTTGTTTAAATTCTAAAATTCTGTGTATACGAATGAGTTTTAAACCATTTTTAATACATTGTTGAAGATTTTTATAATGTATAATATATTTCTGTTTAGGTGTCAAATCTGCAATTAATTTTGAAAATTTTGATTGATTTACTTTTTTGTTTTGAACACAAAATGGTAAATCGTTATGACTTTCATGTAACGAATCTGGGTATTCTAAGTCTACTTCATATATATAACCGACTTCCGAATCATCTGAAATATTCATCAAATCAATGCTCTGAAAATCATTAACCCATTTAATAGAAGAATATGGTAGAGGAGATGACATTGCCCATCCATATAAATTATTAGCATCAACGTACATCAAATACTGTGAATCTTTTGTTTCATCATAGTTTTTCATGTATTTATTGTTAGCTACGGAGTGTCGATGTGAACATTGGGAAATGCCTCCTCTAATACCATTTTTTATGAAATTATAAATTTCAATATCTTGAATAAGATCGAGTTTGATTTTCGTTGTTCTTAGCATAGCATCCCAAGATAATCCTGGTGCTGTATAGTAATGACAGGGGTCTAGTTTATAAATATTTTTACAAATACTCCTAAAATTTTCAAAAATATCTGCTAGGAGAAGAACATCAGTTTTCAAATATAACTCCATATAGTCTAAAAGATGTTGACATTTAAAAGTGTTCCATACTTCTTTTGCATGATTATAATCATCTAAAGAACAAGGTTCTCCAGTTAACTTATTATCAAAGTTATTTTGAGGGGGGAGGTTTGTTTCTTCTAAACTTTTCCATGACTTTATATAATCATATGGGAATACACCTTTCCTAGTCAGAAGCTTAAATTCTTCTTCAATTGGAAAGTCGGAGTTAATTAATTTGAAATCACTAACCGTTAGATTCCTAGCTAATGAATCCAGACTAGAAGGCATGAATCGGAATGAATCTAAAAACCTCAATTCAAACGATTTTTTATCAGGTAAATAGATTGTCTTTGAAACAGAAACATACTTTTCCTTATTTAGGGAGATTAAAGAAATATTACCCTTAAGTAAAGCAAGTTCTTTTATTAGTAAATGACAATCATAACCCGAAAAGTTGTGGAAGAAAATAGGGAAGAATTTTGGTTTTTTATATGCTAAATTACATGAATTATGTGCCGGACCATTATATTTACCAGTATAATGACAGTGGTCAGCAACTCGATCTACACCTAACTCTTTATTACAAATATAACAAACCCGACAACTCTGATGATAGTTTAAATCAATTTCGGTGAGCTGGTTCATAGGTTTGCTTTTAATGCTAATTAATTCAATACAGTCCTTCACTAGAGAATTCAAAAAATCTTTAGTACAGTTTCTACCTCTAAATGCCTTAAATTTACTTAGAGTACTATTATATGCCTTAATATAATATGCGCTAGCACACGGAACATGTTTTTTAATAAAATTATTCGTAGTACCTGTATCAGATGTATCAACATCTTCCAGAATGCATTCGAAGTCTGCATAGACAACGAATGGGACATTCATCTCCCTTTCAGGATGATTATAGCTTAAGTTCTGTTTCCCATCTGTTGGCATCTTTGTGACCATCCTACAGCATTCACTTTTATGCAATAATGCTTTAGCCTCTGTCCTAAAGCCCAGCAAACACGTGTTGCAAAACCAAGTCTTTTCCCTATAGTTCTTGACTTGGTTTGATATTAGTCTGGAAATAAAATAGAAAATATAAGTTGAATTTGCAGATAAGGATTTGAATTTTATATGAGTAATTTACCTTGATATATTTTTTATCCACACATAATGGCACACCTCTTCTTTTTGTAAAAGCAGCAAATTTATATGCGTTTGCTTCTCCTGATTTGTTATGTAATATGGCCCTATTACACTCTTCTTTTCCTCATCAAGTCCAAACACGTTAATACTTATGGTTGGGTTCAACCTTTCGAATTCACAAATGTCTACTAGTTTTAGTGGGAACTGTAGGCTTCCAAAGTCCAACCGCTGACCATTTTTATATATAACTCTCCCCGAAATATCATTTATTCGATATGTTTCCGGTTTTTCCACGTTGTTTTTACCTTTGCTGAAGAGAGCAGAGATTATAGCCCATTTGAAGCAATACACATCCTCGTTTCGGACATTTATGCATGCTCTTTTTCTTAAGACGAATTCTGGTAATTGCAGATACCTTGATCCTCTTATGGGCGTATACTGGTTTATGTTTATTTCCACATGCAGTATTCTGAGTAATGCCCATCCACTATCTTTCTCCTGGAACTCCTGAGTCTTATTGTCGATTTCATCTACCATATCAGAGTACGCGGGGGAGAGTTTTGTAGTTGAGAGCGCTATTTCCATTTTTGTATTAAAGGATTTAATGCTGAGCTGCATTTCATCTTCAGAATTTAGCTTTATAAATTCTCCAAAAAGTTCTAAATTGAATTTAATACATGTTCGTTTATTTAAATGGTCTTCCAGTTTCTCTATAATAGCCTCTTTTGCTTCGCTTAAAAATTGAGTAGGACTTAAATTATCCTCCTTCTTATTTTCGAAAATAAGCGTTTCAATTCTACCTTTAAAGCAGCTCCTTACAACGCGAAAGTTATCTGAAAGTAGTTCAGCAACGAGTCTTTTATGTTCGTATCGACGAACGTGCTTACTGAGGTCACCTTCCACTTCTACTTCACAGATTTCGCAGTATTTTCTGGTTGAGGTAGCTTGTTCACCACCTTCCACTGCATCAAAAATTCCATCGATGAGTTCCAAATGCATCCTGTCCTCCTTAAGATGTTCATCCCATTGACATAGGATTATATTTTTTTCACACACTGCACAATATTTTTTGGCTGGGGCAGCACTTTCATCACAATCCATCTCATTTAAAAGTTCCCGAGCTATCAAAGCATGGCAATTGGTTTTATTGTGATCACTCCACTGCCCCATAGCAACACTTTTTTCACACAAAGCGCAAAAGTCTTCACACACCATTGATTTTTTAACGGGAATGGCATGAACATTCGTCAAATGCCTTTTTAAGTTAAATTTTTTTGCAAAAATTTTACCACAAATTTCACATAAAAACGACTTCATGATGATTTTTATTTTTTTAATTTTTAAAAAAAGTAAGAGCGAAACCGAACAGTCGAGCGTACTAGTTGAGGAATACTTTAAGAATAAGAATATTTTGAATAGGACAACAACTCTAAACTCATTTTTATCAAAATAAATTCCCATACTTTCAAAGTAAGCAGAACCCCAATAATGTATGAGTTTTCCGATAATGTAATCTTCTTGACACCTGCATCAACCTAACTCATAAATTTAATACTTAACGACTTTCTAACATTATATACTTACTATTGAGTTTTAAGAAAGGACGTGACTCTACTTACTACTGAATTTCAGAAAGGACGTGACCGGGTAAATACCAGCAGTGTGACAGAAAGTAGAATTTATGACTTTCCGATAATGGAATATTCTTGACACCTTGATGCACCAACCTAACTCTTAAATTTAATTCTTAACGACTTTCTAACATTATATACTTACTATTGAATTTTAAGAAAGGACGTGACTCTACTACTGAATTTTAAGAAAGGACGTGACTCTACTTACTACTTAATTTCAGAAAGGACGTGACTCGGTAAATACCAGCAGTGTGACAGAAAAGTAGAATTTATAACTTTCCGATAATGGAATCTTCTTGACACCTTGATGCACCAACCTAACTCTTAAATTTAATTCTTAACGACTTTCTAACATTATATACTTACTATTGAATTTTAAGAAAGGACGTGACTCTACTTACTACTGAATTTCAGAAAGGACGTGACTCGGTAAATACCAGCAGTGTGACAAAAAAGTAGAATTTATGATTTTCCGATAATGGAATCTTCTTGACACCTTGATGCACCAACCTAACTCTTAAATTTACTATTTAACGATTTTCCCACGAATATCTTTTGGATATTTAATATTCCAAAAATGAATACCCAAAATCCGTTAACGACACAAGTTGTCAAGCAAACATTTAATAACAAAAGAAAAAAAAGATAATTATTATAAAACACAAAATATATATGAATGTAGTACAAATATGATTTATTCGATATTTTTACAATTGTTCTTCAATTTTTATACAACACGTACGTCCTAATAGCCACATATACGTAAGATTAAATGCCCCATTATTTATTTCCGCTATGCCAGCGTCTGATAATTTGCTGTACCGCTGGGGTAAGAAAGTCTGGAAAGTAAAAAGTCTTTAGTTTCTGTATTCTATATATGTATTTAAAAAAACTAATAATATAAAAATTACCTGAAATTCACCTAAATCAGCTACAATTCTTTCACCATATTTAGTTATACAACGTTTAATTTTGTTAATATGATATTTTTCATTTTGGTTTAATTCAATTAATTTCCTACAAGGCTTGCTCAAAACCTCTTCTTCCACTTTTAAAAGTTCTTCTTTGAGATTCATCGTTGACGTTATGAGCTGAATCCTAAACTGAAACAGCTATTTATATGGAAATTTGAATATACATTTAAATGTATATGTACATTATATACTTAACTCGGAATAATCATGAATGGTTCGACTTATAAAAAGATACGAGATACAAATATATACACGAATAGGGGGAAAGGCACTATGTTGTGTGTGAGTGCGAGCTCATGCACAATGCATTCATGCTCAGATAAGCATGATCGATCATGCACAATTTATATGAAAAAAAAAGGAATTCAGTCTTAATGGTAATTACAAATGGATATCCATTATTGATGATTTGGTGGATGAATACAATCATTCTATGCATAGAACTATAAAAATGTGCCCAATCGATGTGAATCAGGAAAACTCTAAAAAAATTTTATCTACAGCGTATAATAGAATTAAAATCGCTCCATGTGGTAAATTTCAAGTTGACGACAATGTTAGAATAAGCAAGTTCAAACACGTTTTCGAGAAAGGCTACACACCTAATTGGACAACGGAAATTTTTAAGATAAGAAAAGTAAACCTAACAAATCCAGCAACATATCTCCTTGAAGATTTTAAAGGTCAACCTATCAGCGGATGTTTTTATGAAAAAGAGTTACAAAAAACTAAATACCCTAATATTTATCTTGTTGAAAAAGTACTTAAAAGTAAGGGAGACAATGTATATGTTAAATGGCTTGGCTTTCCACAGGCTAACAATTCATGGATTAATAAATCTCAATTATTATAAAACACACATACAATATTGGTTTTCCTTTCTATTCATAAATTAGTTCGTCTACATTTTCGCCCAACAGCCTACAAATGCATCTTAAAGTCAATTAACCTATATACTGCACTATACCATTCAAAAACCATATCAACATACCCACTTTAAACCTACCTACCAAACCATCCAAGATTTCCTTTTTTCTAGCATATACCTACTATGTACACATCCACCACGTCAACCCTCAATCCTAAAAACATAAATATTTCTGTACATCACTAGGCATAAAAACAGTCACAAAAACTAGATTCACCCCGAATATTATAATTTTTAACCACCAAAATTATTCAAAAATTGCTCTATTCCTCAAGTAGGATATATTACTCTCTGTATAGTTGTTGTAATTATAAAGCATACAATTTTCCCATCTCTATTTCTACGCCCAAAAGATGTATTCTTACAGTCGCGACAACAGTTTTTTCTCACAATACATTCTCCTTACATTTTCCATCGATTTATCAGGTACAAATTTTTTAGCCACAGGATCCTTTACATTTCATTCACCTTTTTTCTTTGCCATGCACACACCACAATGCATTCTAATCAAGATCCTACACCAGCACTGACCCTTTTCCATCAGGAGCAATTTTGATGCCACAAGCACCCAATTTTACACTAAACACATTCTCCTTACATTTTCCATCGATTTATCAGGTACAAATTTCTAGCCACAAGATCCTTTACATTTCATTCACCTTTTTTCTTTGCCATGCACACACCACAATGCATTCTAATCAAGATCCTACACCAGCACTGACCCTTTTCCATCAGGAGCAATTTTGATGCCACAAGCACCCAATTTCACACTAAACACATTCTCCTTACATTTTCCATCGATTTATCAGGTACAAATTTCTAGCCACAAGATCCTTTACATTTCATTCACCTTTTTTCTTTGCCATGCACACACCACAATGCATTCTAATCAAGATCCTATACCCATTTCATCCACCTTTTTTTTCCACGCACACGACGCACACTCAAGACGCACAATGCATATTAATCAGGCTCCTACACCAACACTGACCCTTTTTCACTAGGAGCAATTTTGTTACTATGAGCACCCAATTTTACACTAAACGCATTCTACAGCAGGCTCCCCCGACCACTAGCTCTCCTCCTCGAGGAGCAATTTTGGTGGAAGGAGCAAAAATTTTACACTGGGGAGCACTCAATTATTGCTCAAGTCCGAAATTCTAACTACTAAACATCAATGTTAAAAGAAAAAAATACAGATCTATCATTCAATCGATTCATCGATACCAATATGGTGTAATTCCATCGATGTTAAGTCATTCAAAACATCGATATAGGTCGATGCTTCTTCCACTGCCTACGGAGCAGGTGTCTATTTCAAGCAATGAGAAAATAAACAGGAAGATTACGATAGTATATAGAAAATAAACAAGTAACTATATCGATAACGTAAGATAAGTATGACGTATGTATATAAAGTGTTCAATGCTGTTTATCTGTGGCCACAAACAATAACCGATTAACTCGAGTTATGACGAAATTCAGTTTCTGAACACGAAAACAGTTCATCATAGTATTGAGATCCATAACCACTAAATTTTTTACGTCTATATCTTTTTTAAAACAGGAGTTATAAGCAAAAAACCTAACAACCTAACTCATTTTTACTTGCGATTATAGGTACTATAAGGCAAGTTATTCATTCGTCGAAAAAAAAAGTTTTGAGATAACAATCAAACATGACATTACAAAATAATTCTGTCCGTCTGTATGTCTGTCTGTCAGTCTGTCTGTCAGTCTGTCTGTATGTATGTATAGACACCTACAGCCAAAACGGGTGGGATGAATTGCTTCAAACTTGGTATATAGAGTTTCTTATGTATTCTACAGAAGTGAAATTGATTTTTTTTTTAACTAAAAAAATAACGGTACATGCCATATAACCAATACGTTAAAGCCAATTTTTCTCGGAAACGGCTCTAACGATTTTGATTACGAAAATCAGTGCAGCTTTTTAGGTACGACCGATCATATGATTGAAATTTTTTTTTTTTTAATGTTAGAAAACGGTTCTTTCCATAGGACGATTTCCTTATTTAGACTATCTCATAAATGGCTCGACCGATTCTTTCGACACACGTATATAGGCTTAGGTTGCCCAATTTATAACTGCGTACCAATATTATTAATAAATATTTTTTTTTTGTTTCCTAAGAGAATTTAAAAAATATAATTAAAAATTTATATTTTGAAAACTGCTCAATAATTTTTTTTTCAAAAATTATAGTTATGTATTTGCTGAGTACCTATGAATTGGCATTTTTGAATTTTTTAAAAATTTTTTTCAAAAGTTTTTTAAAAAAAACTTTTTTTCTCAAAAACCGCTTCACAGATTTTAAAAATTTTTTTCTCATAAATTCAAATTTATACAAGAAACAAAATGGCGTACTTTTTTTTCAGCTCAAATTAGTTAAAGTATTCATTTCCGAATTTTGAATTATTTTTTTTTTGCTTAAGCCGATTTAATCTTTTGTTTTTAAGTTTATATTATTTTTTTGAGAAAAAATAATAATCTATTGCATAAGATGTGATCGAACATAAGAGCAAGTTCGTGCGATCCAGTCGTGCATTTTATTTTTAAATTGTCAGTTGCGATAACAACTTAACTCAAACAAAATATAATTTTTTATAACGACGGTTTCATAACTCAAGTTAGTTTTTTTTAAGTCATCTTAAATTTGTTTTGTCATACAAACCTATCTTTAGATAGTCTTAAATTATTCTCCATTTGTCATTTTTCAAATTTCTTAATTCAACTAAGGCTGTTATTTTCCAAAATAGAACAAAAATTTTACTTTCATAACTTGAGTTAATCTATTATTGAAAATTACATTTGTAATTATCGATGAACTTAATTTGACTTAAGTTGTTTTTGCATAGCACAGTAATTTTTTTTTTATTTTCTTAACTTGAGTTAGGTTGTTATCGAATATCACATTTCTAATAGATGATAAACGTAAACAAAAGTTCTTTTGGCAAACCAGATTATGGTTCTTGGAAAATCTTAATTCGAGTTAGGCCTTTATTCCGTAATCAAATTCAAAAATCAAAAACCTAAATTCACCTACATAGATTGTTATGCTTCAAAGAATTAAAAATAAAAATCGAAAAAATATGAGTCATAAGTTGAGATCGGTTGTTGCGATCAGTCGCATCTGAAGTGAAAGTGTAATCGAAAAGTAAAAAGTTTAAGAGGAAAAAGGAAAACTGCGTTAACAATGTCTAACAATGGCCCTCTAGTAGAACCATTTTTTTGGTTTTCTATTTTCTGTAAAACGGTTCATTTGATTTTTTTGAAGTTTTTTATGCAGAAAACTCGTACAAAGAATCAAGGTAATCTTACCTATTTCGGCTTTAAAACTGGATAGGATAACTAGACTACCTGCCTACTGACAGCGTTAATGCCTAGCTCCATTAAAGTTGTTAGCTACAAGAGCAAGTTCGTACGACCCAGTCATGCATTTTATTTTGTCTTGCTCTTTCTTCTCGCAATAGCTGCATTTGTCGCTTCTCCACTATTTATGCAAACACGCAAGTGACAGCTCGGCGTGTTCTGCAATAAACGTTGTCGTGCGTCGGGATATGCAAGGGTAATTGTTCCGAGAGGTGCCTAGCCTCGATTTTTTGAATTGTGGAAAAAAAATAATAAAATAGAAATGATATGCTTATGCGTTATTGTTTATTAACCGTGACGAGTTTTCCACCTCTGTGGGCTTTTCAACTGAATCTATACACTTTTTAAATTTTTACAAGATTAATATGAAGATACAACTATACACGCAATTTTATAAATTGTTACATTATCCTTATCAGGGTAAAACTTATGTCATTATCTTAAAACGAAATAATGTCGTGAGTAAGCTAACTAGACAATAATTAAATACGTTAAAGTATGTGTTGTTTTTTTGCAGGGTGTTTCAGTATTATATCATCAAATGGACATTATTTTATTTTAAATGCTAATAGTATTGTTTATAAAAACAACTACTTGTATATTGTCCAAAACACCTCGGAAATGCTTCATTTTAAAAAAGGAAATTGGAATTTTAAAAATATAGAAATTTATTTAAGAATCAAATCAATTTCAAAATTTTGTAAGATTATTTGTTGAAATTAGTTTGAAAAATGTTTCTAAGCTTGTATCTTCTTTAGAGAATCAACTAAGGCTACGAACTTTACTTTACATTAATTAAAATATGCATTCACATTTTACCAACTTGCATATCTAAAAAGTTGGTCATCATTATCGTGTGTATACTAAAGGTATGATAACTCTAGGATGTCTGCCAATCATCGTAAGAGTTGATGAAAAGATTGATTAAAATGCGTCTTGAAGCTGGAACTGTGGCTGACGTGCAGCATTCAAAGAACGCTCATCTCCACCTATACACGAACAGAGAAGACCCGTTAAACTATGAGTTGTGATATCTTTAGTTTGGGAACTGATTGATTACTCCTGATGGAACATTTTCCTGAAGTGAAGCCACTAGGATTCCTATTCCAAACCTAAACATACAACAGAAACAATTGAGGAATGTAGAAAGAACTTTTAAAGTAGTAATACTAAGAGAAAAACTTTGAATAAGACCAGTATTGAGTTTAAAAAGCAGATGACTTATGGATTCATAATCATACAAAAAAAACTCAATATCCTTCTGGATACCCATTTCCCTGCGATTTCCCAGGTAGTTACTCTGAACTCTATCCCAAAGACACATAGTGAAAATTTCTACTGCAATGATCCTTGCGCTCTGGAAAATAGAGATATTAGTTATCTGTCGCGATTAATAACAAATTCCTTTTAGCGTTCCAACCAGAAAGTAGAAAGAGTACTAAAATGTCGGTAAGGTTTAATCGAAGCCTCCTAATTGTATGCACAGATTTCAATATACTACCCAGATAACCAATTTCGCATTTCAGACAAATAAATAACACCCTGTATATAAAGAGACGTCTGTAGATATATATATTTATCAGTAATAATGAGTTAAATATATTATAATCTATTTATTAAAATCTATTTAATTCACACAAAAACAAATTTGATAATCCTTGCAAGCAAGCAATATATTAAAATAATTTTCTTTTTAGTAATATTTCAGTCCTAGTTTCAATGAGTTCCGTGGTAAAAGCAGTCTGTTTGTCAAGCTTTTCTTAATTTCTTGGAACACTTTGCATTTCCGAGAAGGTTTTCTAAACAAAAATGTACAATATTTTTATTCTCTTTGTGATTTTTGGTTTTGCAAGAACTGAATTATTCATACTAGAAGAAAAATCTCAATCCAATGAAAGAATTTTGAGTCTCCTTAAGGATATTCACAAAATTGAGCGATTTCAAAGTGTGTTACTCTTGAAATCATCCTTCGGTGATGAAGGTCGTTATAGTTTTGTTGACGAACATAATATAATTAAGGATGTATCAATTGCTCTTGAAGTGCCAGTAATCTTATCAACTGAAACAACATTATTTTATTTGAAGGAATTTATCAATGAAAATTTTCTAGCAATTGTCTTCTACAATGATTCTCCAAGCCAACAGCAACTTCTTCTCCAAAGACTTTCGGAGTATCTCCACCATTTAAGGTTTGCTAAAACTTTATTTTTTCTAAACAATAATTTAAAGAACGAAACGGAACTACGGGAACTCTTCAGTTATTGCTGGCGAAACAGCATCATTAATGTAATGGCGCTTTATAGTGACTTTTCTAATTCTTCAACTTATTACAGTTATACAAATTTATCGAATTTTATAATTGAAGAAGTAATCTGGAATGGATTTCAGCCGATAGATGGTTACTACCCAAATCGGATGAGTGACTTGAAAGGAATAACTTTGCCAATAATTTTTGGAGAATACGAGTCAGAAATCATCTTTGCAACCAACAATAAAGGAGAGAACACAATCAATGGTTTTAGCGGCCACTTTTTTCAAGCCCTCGCGACGAAACACAATGCTATTTTGAATACGACCAACTTTTCTAAATTTCTATCACCAATCGAACTGTTTCAGTTTGTTTTGAATGGAACTATGGAAATATCGTCGGTAGTGAAATATCGAGCACAGCCATTAGACATGTATACCTACCCCTATGCAGCTATGGATTGGTGTACAATGCTTCCAGTTGAAGGAACGATTCCATTGTCCAGTATATTTATTCGAGTTTTCGATCGTGAGTCCTTCCTCATCACTGTCGTTGGACTCTTGATACTGTCCGTAATACTTGAGTCAGCTGAATACGTTTCGGGTAACAGAACGTCCTTAATCAATTATTTCTTCAATGATAAATGCTTGCGAGGTATGATTGGCCAATCATTCCGGGAGATTCCGAATGCTTCTGTAACTGTACGACTTATCTATTTCTTGATGTTTATATTCGGAATACTATTCGTTACTACCTATGACGCATTTCTTCAGGCATATCGAACATCTCCACCAAGTAAGAAACTAATAGAGTCCTTCGACGATGTAGCTACAAGTGGTCTAAAAATATACTGTATAAACACTCAGTTGGAGGCATTGTTCGATTTGGATCCAAATTTTAAAACTAAGTACCATGGAATTTTTATAGGCAAGGACTTGCAGACATACAGCGCAACGAGGAATTCCTTAAATACAACCTTTGCATACGCCACTGGAAATTATTATTTTAATATTTTGAAAATTCAGCAACAGCTATTTAGTAAACCATTATTTCGTTGGGCTGAAAAGCTGTGTTTTACAACAAACTTTGGAAAGTCTTTTCCAATAAGAGAAAATTCAATCTATAAACAAATTATGAATCGACTTATTATGGAAATACAATCGTCGGGATTGTTAGAATTTTGGAAGAAACGGGGATTTTATGAATTAGTTGAAGTTGGAAGAATTAAATTGGCAGACTTGGGTCGAAAACCAGAATTGCAACCGATGAAAGTGGAGGATTTGAAATGGATTTGGGTGGGAATGGGAGTGGCTTATGTATTGAGTAGTTTGTGTTTTATTGTAGAGATTTATATTGGAAAGTGGAGACAAACAAATTGAAATAGTTATCTGTACATATTTTAATCTTAATATTTAAAACTTATCGTAAATCTTTGTGAAATACATCATCAATATATAAAATTTCCTAATTTAATATTTTATTTTAATAAAATTAATAGTGTTGCGTGCTACTCTGCATTTTGTTTTATTTTGCTGGTAGAACTCAGTGAATATTACTTAAAAAAAAATCAAATGATAATATTATTCTCACATGTCTGTCTATTTGGAATGTGATATCTGTCAGTATATCACGGCTTGAGCAACTGTAAGCTATGTCCCGTTCTTTCGGAATAATACTGGTCTCATTTACTCTTGCTAGAAGTGCAATGAAGTTCGAGTGTTTACACGCATATTCATTATGTTTGATGATGCTGCAGAATTAGCTCTTCGGGAGTCTTGAACAGGTTGTTCAAGTCAGATTCAAATCATTCCTTACTGGACATGTTTTTAACAAGTTCTAAGAGGAGGACTTTAGGAAATGATCAAACAAGGCCTACATCTGATTTTATTCATGATTTTATTTCTTGCTCCTATCAGTTTGACGTGAATAGAACAAATACGATTCATACAGTTACAGGTCGTATAGTGGCCTTGACCATGAAAGCATGCAAGCGAGTTTTCTGAGTTCAGAATTGAATCATATGTTAATTCTAAAGTTTCCATTTTCAATAATGTTATTACCATGCTGTATGATAAATATGTTGCAATTGTTACTAAAAAAATTAAAATAAAAAAATGTCCTTGGTTTAATGATATGGGAAACGGGAACGTTTCTTCCGGAGGTTTAAAGCTAACATGACAGAATATAATTGAAGGCAATATACATTACCTTGTGATAAAGTTATTTCTCTCATTCGTAATTCTAAGCGTGAATATCGGCGAAGCTTGATCCGTCTCTCTTTTCAAAGGAATTATGGAATAATTTGAAAAAGCTTGGTGTTAAAGAAAACAAAAATGAAAACAAATGCCCTTTTAGTGTTCAATCCATGTCTAATGTCGTGATCCTATCTACTTCCGTGTCATGTATCCCTCATGATTTGTTTAATATTTCCGGTGATGGTAATATCCTCTCATTTATCTGCATTAGTCCTTACGAGTTACTTTGATCTATGAAGTCGGTTAAATCAAATTCTATTGGTCCTGATGATATATCACCAAAGCTCTTAAAGCTTATACTCCTTATCGTAATCAACCATCTTCTTCATGTAATTAGTTTCTGTATTTATCGTGCTCAATTTCCCGATGCATAGGAAAAAGTATCCTTACAGCTTTGCAAACATCAGGTAGATCATTAATGAATAGGGAAAAAAGTAGTGGACCCAAAATGGACCCCTGAGGAACTCAACACTTAACTTTAAGAAATGAAGATACACCAGAGTCTGTTCACACCTGTTGAAACCTTACATCTAGGTAGCTAGCAATTAGAAGAAGGGACATTTTACTAAATAAAAAGTTGTATTTGAGTTTGCTTACAAACATTTTATGATCAACACCTTTGAAAAGTCAAGCAGGCATAAGATTGGAATATTATTATTATAGAGTTCACATCTTACTTCTTCCTCAATTTTCACAATAGCTGTTGTACAGCTATGGTTTTTACGGAAACCCGACTGGCAAGTGGTGATTAAACTGTTGTTGTTAATATGCTCATTAATTTGAGTCCCTAGGAAAGCTAATCCTTCTGATTTCAGGCCTAGCAGTATTTCATGTTTTTTGTGTAAAGTGTTTGAAAAAATTATTCATGACTAAATTCAAGCCTATTTAACTGAAAACAACTTATTGTCGCAATGGCAATTTGGGTTTCGAAGTAAACATAGCTGTGAGTCTGCGCTGGTTAAAGTTACTTCGGATTTTAGATTTAGATTTGCACTTCGGTGTCATGGTATTGCTAGATTTTTCCAAATGATTCCATCCAACTATTTAAGCTTAAAGTGAAATTTAATTTTGCTGGCACTTCACTTAGGCTTCTACACAACTATTTACTTAATTGAATTCAACGCGTAAGAACGGATGAGGATACAAATAATCCTACTATAATCAACACTGGTATACCACAGGGTTCAGTCTTGGGTCCGCTTTTATTTTCCTTATTTATCAATGATCTTCCCAACATTAAAAACAGCCAAATTCATCTGTATGCTGATGATGTTGTCTTATACATATTTCGTTCAGTTGGTCGGATGGAAATGGAGTTATGTTCTCAATTGGTCGAACAAGAACGCAATGAAACTAAACCCTGCTTAATCTGTCCTCATGCTGTGTTCTAGAGATCAATTAAGTCTTGAAGAATTGCCTCCGGTAATTCTTGACAATGAAAGAATTGTGTATACGAAAGATGTAAGACATCTATAGGATACACGTGTCGACTTTGATTGTCTACATTTCAGCGTAGATAATATGTCAACAATGTATTCACATCTAAGTCTCACAAATAAAATTATTCCCAAAATTGCGCGGTTTGATTTAAAAAGGAGCACAACTATTGTTTTGTCCTAATATTTGGACGTTGTTCCCTTATCTGGGCGATATTTCTAATTGTGGATGCTCTTTCCATTTGAATTTTCATATTTGAATTTTGGGCGTTCTTTCCTTAAAAATAAAATGCAAGACTGGATCGCGCGTACTTTCTTCTATGTTCGATCACATTATATGCAAAAGATTCTTAATGGAAACGCCTAAAAGTATTTTTAAAGTCGTTTTTCACTTAATTTTTTATATATAAAAGTTCTTAATTTTTTTCAATAAGAAATTGATTTGAACATTTTTAATATTTAATAATATAAACTAAAAAAAAAATTTCAGAAAAAATCGCTCACCCGTTTTCGAAAGATTGAATTCCAAAAAATCCAAAGAAAACTATTTTTCGAAAATTTTGAAATGCAGTATTATTTAGAATTTGAAAGAAAATCTCTATACAAATTCTAATGAAAATCCGTTGAGCCGTTTAGGAGAAAGTCGTATATCAATAAAATGGTTTTCGGCCAAAATGTAGACTGTACTCAAGTTATGATACACTATAATTTTTATCAAAATCGTTTGAGCAGTTTTCGAGATAAATAAGATTGTAGAAAAATTTGTATGGCAAGTACCGTTATTTTTGCTTTTAGCCGCAAAAATAACGGTACTTGCCATACAAGGATTCAAAAATCTATTTTGGACAATCACCTGAAACCCCTAACCACAAAGTTTGAACAAAATCGGTTCAGCCATTTAGGCTGTAGATCGTTCTACAGACAGACAGACAGACAGACCGGAATTGCGGGATCCACTTTTTTGGTGTTCTCTATCATCGTAATGACGCTTTTGATTAAGATCTCGAGTTCGATTTTTTTTCCAAATGCAAAACTTGCCCTATAGTACCTATATCGAATGTAAAAAGAGAAAGATGAGAAATAACGCCCAAAATTAGAAAAAAAAGCAACATTTCGTTAAGATTTTTTTGTTGGTGATATTTCCAAATCGATTGGGGCGAAATTGCCTAACGCCATTTCTGTTAAAAAGCGTTTTTTTTTCGACGTAAAAGAAATGGAATTTTAATCAAAATTTAATTTTTGGAAACTTTGGGACCAATTCAATTCTCCCATTGATTGCTTCATTATCAAAAAGCTCTTCAGACTGCTGTAGGATTATAAAATACGGTAGATCGGTAGGTCTTGACTTGAAGTTCATATATCTACAAAAGAAAAATCGATTAACATAGGACTTCCGTTCCATGGCGTTGTATCCACTCTCACTCTCTTAAAATCGATATCAATTACGAAGCACTTCGGATTGCTGTAAAAAATGAAATGTGGTAAAGTGATATGATTTGAGTTCATATTTAGTATAAAGGTAAAAAATGAAAACTGGAGATTTTCCATTTTCAGATTTTTCTCTGTTTTTTGCATCAATTATTAGAAGTACTTTCACGTAGAATAATCTCGATTTTTAGACTTTAGAAGTGTTTCTGTTCATAGAGAATCGAAATGTTGAAAATTTTGCATTTAATATTTAAATGCCATGTCATTCAGCCATTTTATCAGAGTAAAAACAATAGGCGTGTTTTGGTGAGAATATAGCACAGTGAAGTAAGACAAATTCAAGAAAACGATCCACAGCAAATGTCTTTCTACTTGGTTTGCTATTTAAGGTTGGTGCCTCTGCTTGTTGTTCGTTTGACATAAAGATTTGTTCGATTCTTGAGCATTTCTAATTTATCAATTTTGGTCTAAAGCTAAACTCACACTTTTTTTTTAAGTTAGATTAAAAAAATATAGTGTCAAAGTGGCTGATCACTATGAGGATTTTTTACGATTCTTATATTCGTAGAAAAGAGAAGGACAGATGGCCTGTTTTTTTTCACGCATGTAAGATCGTAAAAAATCGTCATAGTTAAACTATAGTGTGGAAAGGTACAAAGGGATTAAGACTGATAAATCTTGGAAGAACCTTGTCGATGTTTGATGATTCGAGCATTAAAACAACCACCTGACAAACGTGTTATTTGATTTTCATTTGTTTTTGAGCTTGGAGGCTTTCAAGACATACAACCCATGTGAACAGATGTTGGTCACGTCTTTTTTATTTTTCACATATCGTTCAGTAAATTGTAGTGGTTTTTGCAAATCTACCAAGTTTTAAAATTAAATTATTAAAAATATGAATTAAATAATGAAAACTAATTTCACCATCAACAATCCGTCAGTTCCGATAGATCATGAGCCTGATAACACCATTCATTCGTCTCGTTATTCGTCATTTTGACAGGCACAAACGTTCGGAATTACACGTTCGTGGAAATATTATGTTATTTCCTTTATAAAATTTGTTGTTGTTTTGTGTAAAAATAAACTGTAGTAATCATTAAAAATGTATTTGAATTACTTCTTTCAATAATTTAAATTTATCATTGCGGTTGTAAAATCAGAAACATCAAAGTTCAACCATCGAGTGGATGCAGAAAATATTATTCAGTTTAATATAATAGAAAAAACATTACTTGAAGTTGGTAAATTGAAAGAGAAAACAATTAAAATAAGATTTGTGTAGCGCCGCCAATTCAAAGTTGGCAAATAGATATATCTATAGTTAAGTTAAAAAAATGTAAAAACGTCTATGTAAATGAAAGAAAATCTCAATAAAAATATACATGCATTTAAGTTCAATCATAAAAAGTGTTGAAATTTTCATTCGTGCTTTTGATTCTTCCTCATGGAGACGAAAAAAATCGGGCTCCATCGCATGAAAATAAAACAATATATAGCACAGTGACAACTGCGCTTTACTTCCATCTCTATTTCCTTGTGTGTTTATTTTTCATGTAAATTTTGTTTCTTTTCTTTGCCCTACACTACCATACCCAGAACTACATTTTTGGATCATGAAACGTGATATAGATAGAGTGCAAGATCTTTTGTAATGCATGTTTTTTGATAATCCATAATATGGTTAAATTCTGATAATACAAAACGACTAATGTTGTATAAAAATATCACATGTGAATCCCTCAATGGAAAATGATTTAACTCTAAATAACTATTTTATAAACTCCGCCTTAAAAAGTCACTTGCGTGATAAGCCTAAAGATCAAAAATCAAACACATCTATTGTAATTATCAGGTTTACCAACATAGCAAATACACAAAATTATATCAACGCCCTCTAAATTTGAACAGCACAAACGAATAATGTCAAGTAACATTTCAATGGAATAAAAAGGTAAATTAGATCCCAGTGGGTTTCTGTATTTGTATCTCTTGTTACATTTTGACTGACTGAGTGTGGGGGCGTTCGGTAGCGCACAGCTTTGCTGTGCAATACGTTCGTTATTGTTGTAATACGTGTTAAATATCTGTCAATTAACAGCCGACGACCATACAACGAACAAAACATATGATTTCCAAATCGAACCCAAGCTAGCGCTAAATTTCTGGTATACTTAGGTATCGTAGTGCAAAGCTGACTACGAAATCAGCTGTCTTTTCAATTGTTGTTTGTGAACTTTAGTTACGTACCTAATACATCATCTTCTTCTTCTGAATCGGTTGAAACATTTGTGATTCTTACTTCCTGATTCATTTTAAATTTATATTTGATCCAACAAATGTATGTTTAATTCACTTTGAGCCGAAGCGTAATCATAAGCAATTAGTTTTTTTTCTGTTTTGAATTTTGACAGAAATGGTTACCTATTGGGTTTTATACATTCACAAACGTACAATATATATTTCAGCAATGTATCAGAAAGCTGTGCGACACCGAACGCCCCCTTTCTTTTCTCACCAAAACACGACTAATATCTCTGCTTAAAGAATTGAAATCTTGACGTCTTTCTGGTATCCCAACTAGAGCTTGTAGCCCACTATAGTCAAATAGGTGCACCAAGTTTCTCGCATCATGATTTAATTTTGCTGGTTTGAATATTTTTCCTTCCGACACGACTGATATAATCAGAGAGTATTATGATTTTTCATCATTGGAGATTGAATCCTTATTTACTGAATGTGTTAATCTGAATTGGGCTCCAAATTATTGTACCTCGAATGTAGATATTCAAGTTTCTGTTTTCAATGATAATATAAATTTTCTTTTTAATAAATACGTTCCTTTAAGAACTAGAAAGGTGAAAAAAGTCAATATTCCTTGGTTAACACCACAAATTAAAAAATCGATTGATAATAGGGATATTCTGTTCTTTAAGTGGCGTAGATATTTTGGGCCCTCTTTTGTTCACACTATTTATAAATGATATTTCTAATTGTATAATTAATTGTAAACATCATTTATATGCGGATGATGTCCAAATTTATAATACATTTTCGAGAATTGATGAATCATCTAGTGTAGCAGCCTTAAACAACGACCTAAGCTCAATCTTTACCTGGTCTCAGCTAAATCAACTAAATTCAAACCCGTTAAAAACTAAAGCACTTAAAATGCAAAGATATCTAGCTGATATGTCCACACCTTTATTATATGTTAACAATACTCCTGTTGAATTTGTAAAAACATTTAAAAATCTGGGTTTACATTTCAATGTTCGCCTTAGCTGGGATAATCACGTGAACCATATTGTCTCAAAAATATATGGTATCCTTCGAGGTCTTAGTCCGACTAGACAATATCTATCAACAAATGTTAAGTTAAAACTAGTTCGGTCCTATGTTCTACCTTTAATACTGTATGGGTGTGAATTTTTTTCAAATCTTGACTCAGAATCAAAAAGAAAGTTAAATGTGGCGTATAATAACTGTGCTAGATATATATTCAACATAAGAAGATTTGATCACATCTCGAACTATTCCAGACAGATAGCAGACTGTCCTTTACAGACTCTCTTGGAATATAGAACACTTATTGCCTTATTTAAAATTATCCAAAGTAATACACCGAATTATCTCTTTGAAAAACTTAGGTTCGCACGTTCTCAGTGGTCTTTATTGCTTAGAGCTCCTAGACACAGGTATTTAATAAGCAGTCGTCAGTTTTTTGTTCATGCTATTCGCTTATGGAATCAGCTCCCTCATAGCATACGAAGAGTAATCGTAATGGGTCAATTTAAAAAGCAACTTTTTGAATACTACGCAAACATCAGCAACTAAAATCCCTTTTTCTTCCCAACTCCTTTATCCTATCCTTTGCTCTCTAGATTAAGATACAGATAAATGTACAGAGTTGATATAAATAAATAAATAAATAAATAAAAAAAAAAAAAACCCAAATTATTTGAGAAATTTGTCAGCTTATGATTTGATTACTGAACCAAATTTGCAAGTTTTACTGGCATTTTTTAATTTTATTACTAAATAGTCAGATTTTAGAGGTTTTTAAAACTTGACTAGTAGTAAGCCATTGAAGTGATTCAGTGGACTTATCAGTAGGCTTATCATAACAAATTTCTCCGATAATTTAAAGTTATCTAATCTTGTTAATTTAAAATCATTACACACATGTTTTTGTATTATAAAAGAACTTGTTTTTTTAAACATTTATGTTAAGGGGTAAATTTTATAAATTTTATTAGCAAAGCATGATTCTTTTACTAATTGTCTACAATGTCTATATTGTCGACAAATTTCTGTCGACAATTTTGAATTATCTACATCGATTTGTCTACATGTAGACTATCATGTAGTCTATATTTATTGTCTACATGGCACAACACTGGATACGATTTGGAAAATTTTTGTTTGGTCTCCGATCTTTGAGATCATCCTCTGAGTTATTGTCTTTTGATATGAAATCATACCTTATAAAATAGTTGATTTTGCCATACCTTATTTTTAATTGTTCGGTCTATCCCATTCTTGATTGCCTATGTAATCGTAAACTATATTTTGCTTTTATTGACTGGTTGGTATGAGTCTTGAGAATTGTTTGAGATACAGACTTATTTTATGGTTCCGCAATGTTATCCGCAATAGATTTGTCTTATTGTGATTGTTTTAAAGGTATAGGATCTCGGGTTGATAATTTGAAGTATATTCTGGAGGAGGTTATCATTTCACTTAGATCATATACATGATCTTTACTTATCTCAGTTCACTTGAAAGCTGAAATGGACTGGTAGTTGGATTTATTGATATTCAGTTTGCTCTGGTGAATTCCTTTGAGCACCTTCATTATTCTGTGCCAGAATGGAAATGAAGTTTTGAAATACTCGGGCAAATTTTGATAATTGTTTTGTGATGTGTTATATATATTTATCTAGAAGTTGTATCAAAATTGATTCCTCTTAGAACTCCTGGTATAAATTGTTTGATCAGTGTATTATCATAAATTTGCGAAACGATTTTCTCTCCATGCTTAAGTTGATACACTTTTGGTGTACTAAATGGGATAGACCAACGCCAGATTGGGTGCATTACGAGCAGTTGGTCTTCCGGTTGCTTAGTTAAAATTCTTCGGTAAAGTTGATTCCCATCCCTTCCAAGGAACATCAGCTATTAGATACAAAACTGTTCTTCTTCAGCTCTAAACAAGTGAAATCGAAAGCTATGGCTTAATAAGGTATAGTTTTAAACCACAATATATTTTTCTTTTAAATAATGAAATTTAACAGCACTGTCAGCTCGTTCAATGTTTAGTTATTCAAACTTGCTCCATTATACCTTTTATGCGATCCATGAACGAGCTTCTTGCATTTTCTGCATGTAAAGGGCCGTTGTACAGCTTTCAACAACCCAAGTGCAATAAGTGACGTCATAAGAGCTCTAAAAACATTAGCTTTACCTTTAGAAGTAAAATAATAATGCATGCGCATTTCGAAATGTCAAAATATAGCATAAAAAGACCAACTACAAATCGGTTGTAGAGCTGAGAATTAATATCTTGACACATTCTACTCAGGAATTCATATTATAATAAGGTGTTGCCCAAAATAAATACAAAATATTTATTTTACAAAGAAAAAAAAATGTATTATTTAAAACTACCCAAGCCCACCATATCTTCATCAAGCACATTGCCTGGAACATATTTGCTTCCTATCCTATTCCTAATAAGAAAGAATGGAAATACTACGAAAAAAAGGCATGGAACTATGGATATGATAATAAGATCGGACCGATTGACATTCAGTCGAACATGAGCGAAATGCGCGGAGCCCGTAGCATTTGCTACTCTTGCTTCGTGGCTAATCCGGCACAGATATTAATATGAAATATTGCATATTCCATAATTTAATGTTCTCACTTCTATCGGCAGTCCTAACCACTGCTTCCGTTTTTTTTTTCCAATTCGCTTATGCCCAATTCCTTATAATGCGATTTGCATGATGATTTGAATGATCAATATCATTTTTTTTCTATAATAATTTTTCTTTGGACTCACAATTTCACAAAAAAATCGATTTTTTTTAAATTCCTTACGTAAAAAAAAAGATAAAGAAAATGCACGTATCGTACGTATACTTGGTCTTATGTAATGTTCGATCACATTTCAAGAACAAAATTTTTAATAGATACAGGATATTACATTTTTAGAATCATATTGCTAAGTAGAAAATACGCAAGTGTAGGCGCAGCGAATCGGGCGGGGAAACTTTTTATGTTAAGTTTAATGTGCCTACTACTTATGCAATGTATCTACTCAGCAAGTTCAAAATATTTTATTTGAGAAACTTATAACTTGAAAGCTTGAAAAATTATTCGAAATAAATTTATTTTTTTGAAAACGAACAATTAGCTACATATATACAAACAATATTGCTTTTTTCGTTATTTGGAATAATATACGTATGAAAGAATATTTTGGTTAACGGTATTTCTGCGTACCAATTGAAAAAAGGAAACAATCCAAATTGATTCACAAGAAGATTCTGAAGAACAAAGACTTGCGGAAAAAGAGAATTTTGTGGCTTAGCAACATTTGCGTATAGGTTCATACATTGTTAATAATCCACCCAGAACAATAATAATGTGTCAAGATATTGAAGAATTCTGCAGAAAAATTACTGATTTCGACACATTCAATGTCAAATTTAGTACCTATGTATACACGCAATTCGTTGACAAATACATTTAACCATTTCTTCAAATATTAACCTTATCACAAAATTCAAATATTAGTCTACATATTTTACATCTTAAGTACTGAAACATATCTTCTACCAGAATTTGCATTGTTATATAACTTTATATTAAATGCACTTAAATAAGAAAGGTGCAACATTGAACAAATTTATCAATGTACAAGTTTTCAAAAGTACCAATGTACAACTGTACCAGTGTACCAATGCACCAACGGACCAAAACCAATAGCTTATATAATTAAATAAATGTATGGTTGTCAATTTGCTTTTCGGTCTGCCAATCTCATCTGCTACTTTTATTATTTACCTCTTTCATATTTCTCAAAATAAAAAAACAAAAAAAAAAACATAATTAAATTCAATGATCTTGAACTTTGGAAAATGGGATTTGCTTCCAATACCCCAATCTCATATGTCATACCAATGAATTTTGAATTTTGACTTTTCTAATTTTGACATCCCAAATAACCGGACCTTAATAATCCCTAATCTTAATTTTCACTTATACCTAAACCCCCAAATAACCTAAATATACTACATTGTTATAACCTATGAGATTGACGTACTGCCAACACATCCCCAATCGGGGGAGAGTCTATTTTGAACATGTTTTGTCCGTTGAAGAAAAAAAATCTGTGAATTATATCGAATTAAAATTGTCTAAATTAAATACAAAACAAAAATTCCGTACTCAAACCATTCGAATCGATTTGACTTGAAAAATGTGAGTTGACATATTTGATTTGACACATTTTATAATTTTTTTTAGATTGAAATTGAACGTCAGAATATTTTATTTGGCAGGAAAGCAAGATTTTGACACAAATTGATGGTGAACTTAAGGGAATGGTGCATCAAATGAAGCCTTTTGTTCATAAAAAATTAATAGGCCACCTCGAAAGCTGAATCTCAAAAATGTATGTGAGAAAAATTGGTGATTTCAAAACAAAATTTCAGAAAATAATTTTCAGTTTGACACTTGTGTCAAATAAAAATTGGATGACTTGACAATTTTGACAGAATATTTTGTTTTTATTAGTCAGATTGAATTTAGACGTCAAACATTTTTTTTGGCTACAAAACGAAATTTAACAGCAATCTTGTTGTGCTAGTCAGGAATTTGAGTATCAATTGAAGTCCTTTTGTTCAGAAAATCAAGTCACTAGCATCGGTTCCCGAATTTCTTTAATGTACGTGTGATATATATGCTGCTAATTTCAAACATCTTGACAGAAGCCTTCAAGAATAATTTTTCAAAAGTGACATTTGTGTAAAATACAAATTATCCGAGACTCTAACTCTCACAGACGACTTGATTTACTTGACAGTTGATACATATTGACAGCGTATTTTGTTAAGACTTCAAAATATTTCATTTGACAGGAAAACTAAAATTCCAAACAAATTGTTGCGATGTATCCAGATACAGATTCCAGAATGGCGAATAAATTGAATTATTTCTGTCAGAAAATCAATTTAAAAGCTTCCGACATGTTGCATATTTTTAAAATTTATTATTTGCATTCCTTTGGCAAAAAAAGGGTATCAACATTTTTCATTTACTCCTTATGTGCAAATCATACAAATTTGTGAAATACCGTAATCAATCCTATAGGATTTTTGACAACAACATTGACACAAATTAAATTTTCTTTTATATTTTGTCAAAAGATTATATGTATTGCTTATCGTCGATCATCAGAATCCTCATTACCAGTCCCTTATTTTTATACTTTGCAATATTCTATGAAGGAGTCCATCATTAATTTTGAAAATTATGAATATTTACCTAAATTTTGTAGGAATACCTTTAGGAATCAAGAACTTTATACTAAAAAATAAAAACCATTTACGTATTGTTATTAATATACTTGAAGTTCAGTGTCAGAAAAATTTATATTTTTTGAAACATTTTTGAAACTAGCTTAACACTTTCTCAATTAAAATAATAGGGGTTTTCATGATCTGGTGTACCAAGTCTTGTAAAAGTTTAAAATTTTATTTTTTTACAACAGACTGTGAAGACACCTTTACTAATCTGTAGCAACACTGAAGCAAATGTCAAAATCTGTTTCACATTTGTTCTGAAGAAGGCTTAAGTTTGTGTTAAAAAAATCTTACACCTTTGTATTTTTCTGTTACAATAGGGTTCGCGTATTGTAAAAGTGTAAGATTTTGACATTCAGTATATTTGTTGTTGTAATGCAAAAAAATGCTACACTTTTACACTTTTACAATGATACAAGACCAGATACACCGGATCGTGAATACCCCTTATGTATAGTTCCTGAGTAGAAAACATGTACATATGTATGTGAATTTTATAATATGTATATATCTTCTTATATATAAAGAACAAACCAAATTATGTTTGTGCGCTATCTTCTTTTTTTCGGCTTGATCGATTTGAATGAAATTTACAGCAGGTCTTAGGACATATTTTGAGCGTGTATATAAGAAATCGGTTTATCGTCCGATGTCCAGAACCGGAGTTATGACCAGAAATGTCACTCACATGCTTTTATAGCTTGATTAGAATAAATAATGGGTTTTGTTTTGTATACATCACATACTTTCATTTTGGTTTCTATTTTTTTTTTTAATTCATTTTTATTTAATCTTTACTAATAACTATATTAAATCTAGACAAAAATGTTTAAAACTAGCCTAGTTATGAATAATTTACAACGAATTTAATTGCCCTTTACGGTCGCTCTAAACTAAACTATATTTCTTAATACTAATGTCTTTCGACCTTAAAACTCTTTTAATTAAATATAATTATTTTATTTTTATTTAACCAAGAAAACTTTACTTCAAAAACTCAGTATCAGGTCATTTTAAATTTTTACTTAAAAACTACCTAAAGCTACACTAAAAATAATTAAAACTAGATACAATTAACTTATATACTAACTAAAACTAACTAAAACTACTTAAGATACCTAAAAATACCCAAAACCACTTGAAACTACTTAAAATCTAGAACAGCCACAGCAGCATTTTTTTTTCGTTTTTTTAATTTTTTGTTTGTTTATATTTTGCATACGCATGCAGACACACAACAACATGCCACCTACACATTCATGTATATACGTACGCACATATACGCACGCACACACATATACAGCCGCGGAGTTACATGCACATATGCCTCCGCATACAAACATATTTTTTTTTTGCTGCCACCCCGACTGTTCCTTATACCTAATTTCCCTAAATCTTTGTAAGTTTAGATATCAAACTGCTGTTCAGAGAGCCACCAGAACTGGTTCACTTGTTTCGCCCTATCCCTTCGGTCCCGATCGGACACAGTCCTACTGAACCGAATGCGTTCTTCTCGACCTTGAGCGATGACGTCTCGACCATACACGAGTCGCCTATCTGCAGTTTAATCGCTAACGTGGTAGATGAGCGGAACCGCCATTCTATCCTGTATCAGCCCTCGACTGTATAAATAGAGGAATGCCTCGGGAGGGATGTAACCACTTAACCGCGCACTCTCAAAATATTCGTTATTGGGGTAATAAGCCCCAAAAATTAAGCTGTTGGTTGAGGACATCGCTCCTGCAACGTGCCCCCGAATCAGCTTAAACAAAAAAATATCTATTGTGTTTATGTTGGCTCCGTTGTATAGAACCTGGTTGGAATAATATCTTGTGTACTCCGACTCTGGTGTTCTGTGTAATCCAAGCCAACGTCTAAGACATTGCCTCTCAAACACCCGAATCTTTTCCATTTGAGATGGGGCAACGTTGAACCACACCGGGCATCCGTAGGCAATCATCGGCCTCATGAGGGCCATGTTACAAATCACCTTCACCCTGCTGTCAAGACAGCTGCTACAGTCGTTTTGTCAAGGCAAAGGCTCCCCTAGCCCTGTCCAAGGCAGCATCTATATGTCTGTCGAAATACAGGAACTGATCCAACCAGATGCCAAGGTACTTTACTACACTTTTACTCCCCAGTGGATGTCCATATGGCCCTACGATCACCAGCTTGCCCCAGTTCTTTCTCGTGTCCCTTGAGGCGCTAGACAACGGAGTCCTAAACAAAATAGTTTCTGATTTCTGGAAGTTGATTTTCAACAAAATCCGAGAGGTGCCTAGCCTCGATTTTTGAATTGTGGAAAAAAAATAAAAAAAAATAGAAATGATATGCTTATGCGTTATTGCTTATTAACCGTGACAGTTTTCCACGTCTGTGAGCTATTCAACTGAATCTCTACACGTTTTAAATTTTTACAAGATTAATATGACGATACAACAATTCATGCTACACGCAATTTTATAAATTGTTACATTATCCTTATCAGGGTAAAACTTATGTCATTATCTTAAAACGAAATAATGTCGTGAGTAAGCTAACTAGACAATAATTAAATACGTTAAAGTATGTGTTGTTTTTTTGCAGGGTGTTTCAGTATTATATCATCAAATGGACATTATTTTATTTTAAATGCTAATAGTATTGTTTATAAAAACAACTACTTGTATATTGTCCAAAACACCTCGGAAATGCTTCATTTTAAAAAAGGAAATTGGAATTTTAAAAATATAGAAATTTATTTAAGAATCAAATCAATTTCAAAATTTTGTAAGATTATTTGTTGAAATTAGTTTGAAAAATGTTTCTAAGCTTGTATCCTCTTTAGAGAATCAACTAAGGCTAACTTTACTTTACATTAATTAAAATATGCATTCAATTTTTACCAACTTGCATATCTAAAAAGTTGGTCATCATTATCGTGTGTGTATACTAAAGGTATGATAACTCTAGGATGTCTGTCAATCATCGTAAGAGTTGATGAAAAGATTGATTCAAGTGCGTCTTGAAGCTGGAACTGTGGCTGACGTGCAACAATCAAAGAACGCTGTTCTCCACCTATACATGAACAGAGAAGACCCGTTAAATTATAAGTTGTGATATCTTTAGTTTGGGAACTGATTGATTACTCCTGATGGAACAGTTTCCTGAAGTCAAGCCACTAGGATTCCTATTCTAAACCTAAACACACAACAGAAACAATTGAGGAATGTACAAAGAACTTTAAAAGTAGTAATACTAAGAGAAAAACTTTGAATAAGACCAGTATTGCGTTGAAAAAGCAGATGACTTATGGATTCATAATCATACAAAAAAAAACTTAATATCCTACTGGATTCCCATTTCCCTGCGATTTCCCAGGTAGTTACTCTGAACATATCTTGCTCTATACCAAAGACACATCGGGGAAATTTCTACTGCAATTATCCTTGCGCTCTGGAAAATAGAGATATTTGTTGTCTATCGCGATTAATAACAAATTCCTTTTAGCGTTCCAATCAGAAGGTAGAAATAGTACTAAAATGTCGGTAAGGTTTAATCGAAGCCTCCTAATTGTATGCACAGATTTCAATATACTACCCAGATAACCAATTTCGCATTTCAGACAAATAAATAACACCCTGTATATAAGGAGACGTCTGTAAATACGTGAAGATATATATATTTATCAGTAATAATGTGTTAAATATATTATAATCTATTTATTTAAATCTATTTAATTCACAACAAAAACAAATTTGATAATCCTTGCAAGCAAGTCATTTATTAAAATAATTTTTAGTAATATTTCAGTTCTAGTTTCAATTAGTTCCGTGGTAAAAGCAGTCTGTTTGTCAAGCTTTTCTTAATTTCTTGGAATACTTTGCATTTCCTAGAAGGTTTTCTAAACAAAAATGTACCATATTCTTATTCCCTTTGTGATTTTTGGTTTTGCAAGAACTGAATTATTCATACTAGAAGAAAAATCTCAATCCAATGAAAGAATTTTGAGTCTCCTTAAGGATATTCACAAAATTGAGCGATTTCAAAGTGTGTTACTCTTGAAATCATCCTTCGGTGATGAAGGTCGTTATAGTTTTGTTGACGAACACAATATAATTAAGGATGTATCAATTGCTCTTGAAGTGCCAGTAATCTTATCAACTGAAACAACATCATTTTATTTGAAGGAATTTATCAATGAAAATTTTCTAGCAATTGTCTTCTACAATGATTCTCCAAGCCAACAGCAACTTCTTTTCCAAAGACTTTCGGAGCATCTCCACCATTTAAGGTTTGCTAAAACTTTATTTTTTCTAAACAATAGCTTAAAGAACGAAACGGAACTACGGGAACTCTTCAGCTATTGCTGGCGAAACAGCATCATTAATGTCATGGCGCTTTATAGTGACTTTTCTAATTCTTCAACTTATTACAGTTATACAAATTTATCGAATTTTATAATTGAAGAAGTAATCTGGAATGGATTTCAGCCGATAGATGGTTACTACCCAAATCGGATGAGTGACTTGAAAGGAATAACTTTGCCAATAATTTTTGGAGAATACGAGTCAGAAATCATCTTTGCAACCAACAATAAAGGAGAGAACACAATCAATGGTTTTAGCGGCCACTTTTTTCAAGCCCTCGCGACGAAACACAATGCTATTTTGAATACGACCAACTTTTCTAAATTTCTATCACCAATCGAACTGTTTCAGTTTGTTTTGAATGGAACTATGGAAATATCGTCGGTAGTGAAATATCGATCACAGCCATTGGAAATGTATACCTACCCCTATGCATCCATGGATTGGTGTACAATGCTTCCAGTTGAAGGAATGATTCCATTGTCCAGTATATTTATTCGAATTTTCGATCGTGAGTCCTTCCTCATCACTGTCGTTGGACTCTTGACACTGTCCGTAATACTTGAGTCAGCTGAATACGTTTCGGGTAACAGAACGTCCTTAATCAATTATTTCTTCAATGATAAATGCTTGCGAGGTATGATTGGACAATCATTCCGGGAGATTCCGAATTCTTCTGTAACTGTACGACTTATCTATTTCTTGATGTTTATGTTCGGAATACTATTCGTTACTACCTATGACGCATTTCTTCAGGCATATCGAACATCTGCACCAAGTAAGAAAAAAATAGAGTCCTTCGACGATGTAGCTACAAATGGTCTAAAAATCTACTGTATAAACACTCAGTTGGAGGCATTGTTCGATTGGGATCCAAATTTCAAAACTAAGTACCATGGAATTTTTATAAGCAAGGACTTGGAGACTTACAGCAAAATGAGAAATTCCTTAAATACAAGCTTTGCATACGCCACTGGAAGTTATTCTTATAATACTTTGAAAATCCAGCAACAACTATTTAGTAAACCATTATTTCGCTGGGCTGAAAAACTGTGTTTTAAAAAAAACATTGGAATGGCTTTTCCAATAAGAGAAAATTCAATCTTTAAGCAAATTATGAATCGACTTATTATAGAAATACAATCATCAGGATTGTTGGAATTTTGGAAGAAACGGGGATTTTATGAATTAATTGAAATTGGAAGAATTAAATTTGAAGACTTGGGTCGAAATATAGAATTGCAACCGATGAAGGTGGAGGATTTGAAATGGATTTGGGTGGGAATGGGAGTGGCTTATGTATTGAGCAGTTTGTGTTTTATTATAGAGATTTGTGTGGGAAAGTTGAGACATACAAATTGCAAAAGAGCTGAGTGAAAAATTCAGCTTTTAATAAACTTTTCCTAAATCTTTGTGAATGCACAGCAGGGAATTTTGTGAAAGCTAAACTGAAATCTCTGCAGTTATATATGAATAAAAACCAAAAAAGTAGAACCTAGGAGAATTTATTTAGTGTAGTATAGAAAAACTTTGTTTTTGCACCAAATAAAAAATGTAGCGGCTGATAAGAAAATAAATTATTCACTTATTCAGTTTTTTTTGGAAATTAAATCACATTTCATAAGGTAAGAAGCACTAACCGAAAATGGAAAAAAAGATTGATATTCATGTTTTTTTCATTTTACTTGATAAATATGCATATGGTTTTTAAAAATGTGTACATCGTTTAAAACAAATTCACAAAATCGATATTTTATTGAATTATACAGTGATGCCGAATATCACTACAGGCCAAATGAATGGTATGAATCAGGGCTTCTTTGTCATCTTGTTGCTTCCCAGCTTTTCCCCACCCATATTTCCCCATACATTTTCTATTATATTCAGGTGTGGTGATTACGGTGACCAAGGCAGCAAATTAATATTTTCTCTGTAAATTAATGATTTAAAGACCCGGTCTGTACGAATAGGAGCGTTGTCCTGCTGGAAAATCCATTACGTTGGTCAAAAAGATAGTTGACTTTCGCAAACACTGATTCTAGCATCGGTTAGTTATTTTCGGTAATGGAAACAATAATATTATCACCTTGGCGATTCCACTGAAATATTTTCTCATCGGAAAAAATGACTTATCGCCAGTCATTTGAGGTAGATATTTGTTGTACATTCCGTGCCATGTGTTCTTTGGCAAAACACAAGCGTTGATTTTTGGGGGCTTCATTTGATGGTTATTTTTTTTTTGTTTCTGAAGTGATAATTTCTAATGGTAGGGTAAGCCGATTCGTAACGTAACGCGTAACGGCACGACTACGATAACTCAGACCCCTCAAAATAATAACGGTTTTTTTTTTATAGGGGTCAAATACAAAAATATTTTTCTATGGTCCCCCGTTTAGGCCGAAGGGTCAATTTCATAAAAAAAAAGTACTAAGATTGGAAAAAAATATTTTAAAAAACTGAGGTAATAGCTATAAAGAAGTGTTGTATATTTTTGTAAAGCAAATGCCATCATATCATAAAAAAATGGTTTTGGTAATTTTTAATTTTCTTATAAATTAGATGGCGAAAAATCATTTAATTACCAGTATGTGATTAAAAATAAATCGGAGCAACAAGTTTTGGAAAAAAAAAATATAATATATAACTTTACAGTTTTGAAAAATTACACTTTATACTTTGTTATTATATACACACCCCCTCTCATGTAAAAAGTACTTGTTACTAACTATTACTATTTACAAGAATCATTTTTTATTTTTTGGCGCCTGAGTTGTCGTACTCTCCCCCGCGTTACGGCGCCAGTCTGATTGGATTCCCTTTCTTTCACTCATCCGGAGAACTTTGCAAATGATCAAATTAGCGAAGAACTCTTAAGATAAGATTAAGTGTTTTACTTGCGATTAAAGGTACATACTATAAGGCAAGTTATATATTCTAAATTTTTTTTTTTTTTTTCTAACTATCAAAAATTACATTACGAACATAGAAAACACCAAAAAAGTGGGTGCCCCTGTCTGTCCTTGAGTCTGCAGCCTAAGCATTTCGGTGGATTTGCTTCAAACGTGGTACATATTGTTTTTTCGGTAATATGCCCACAAGTTTTCTTAATTTTTTTTAAGACGACAAATAACAGTAGATCCTATAAATTTTTTTTTGGCAAAAGACAAAAAATCTTATTAATCTCAAAAACGGCTCCAATGATTCTTATAAAAAAAAATCAGTTCATTAATGAAGGGAAAATGTACCTTTTGATAATTTTTACTTGTGAAAAAAATTGTTATTTTTAGTACCTCTAGTAGAACCATATTTTTTGTTTCCGATTTTCTCGGAAACGGTTGATTTGATATTTTTGAACTTTTTTACGCAGAAGCTCCTGGAAAGTTTAAACACTATTGTACACCAAAATACAAAAAAAACATTTTTTTTTTGGAAATTATTTTTTTTTTTTGAAAACTCAAAATTTCGAAAACGACTCAATAGATTTTTTCAAAACTTCGTATTTGGTATTTTTTTGACACTATCTTGAATAGTTCAAAAAAACTAATTTTCTAAAATAAAAAACAACATGTACCTCCCATACAAATGTTAAGAAAAAAAAATTATTTCTCGTAAACGGCTCCAAGAATTTTTATAAAAAAAATTTGTGTGTTCTTTAATTAGTACACTCCACTTTCAAGCATAAAAATATTTTTTTGCGTACTTATTAACGGTACTTCGCATACAACCACTTTTCATATTTTCCACTTTCTCAACATTGGATGAACCGATTTAAATATTTGTTTTATACAAATACTAAAATTGTTAATACAACTGAATACTAGAATTTTCAAAAAAATGTTTATCAATTTTTAAAAAATAAATACAATTTTTTTTGGAAAAATCGATTTTTCAAAAAACCAGCCACAAGATTTTTTTGAAATTTGAATTTTATATGTATATTAATAATATCTTCAAAATAGCTTTTAAATTTTTTTTTCTACAATTATTTCAAAATTTTATACATACAAAATTAATTTATTAAAAAACAACTCCAACGATTTTGAAACTTTTTTTTTGATATACATATTCTTATTAATTCATGAATTCAAATTGCATTCTTGTTTTCCCACAAATTATAACACGTAAGCAATATAAAAACATTTAATTATTATTAATTAATTATTATTAATTATTATTAGCTTTTTTGAATTTTGGCGTACGTCATTGAATACTGAATACAATGTAGGCCCTCATACATTTATATATACATATGTAACTCTAAAAATCACATGAATCTTATGTATGCATATTGCACCTAAATTTTAAAGTTATATGCGGCATACAGCTACAGACTCACCTACAGCCTTCATTTTCATTATTATATGTACATGTTTACATAATAAGTTTCCATCTATTAACATATGTATGTAGATAAATTTTACTCTCCTAACTTACATAATTAAAATCCATAACTTAGATTTAAATATTCATTTGTAGGTAGGTCCCTATGTAACTATTCATTTAATCATTAATTCGACAATTCATTATACTAAGAATAAGATTACCTGATAGGCTTTACACCTGCATAGGATAACTACACCTAACTAAATAAATTTCAATGGTTACATAAGAGCATAAATAGCTACATAAAAGTTGTTAGGTACAAGAGCAAGTTGGTACGATCCAGTCGTGCATTTTATTTTTTTTTTAAGTTTTCGTCGCTTTGAATGCTTAGAACTACAAATAACACGCAAAGCATTGGATACACTACTTGCCGTAACTTTTGCTTTATTCCTGATCTTTGCTGTTGAAAGGGCCGAATTCGATGCTATTCTTCGTATTATTATCTCGTTTCGTGGAGTGATAATGCGGATGAAGTTTAGTATTTCCTCCGTATTTTTTCATGCACGAAGTTTTTTTTTTGTTAAATAATTATCGAGATGTGACCCTAGTGATTAATCTGGTTATTTCGCGGTTTGAAAATACTTTCGAATGGTAATTGTCTATTTTTGTCAGTTCTTCAAACATTCAATCTAAAGACTTCTTCTTTCCCATTTTCTCAGTAACACACAATTTATTGTTTTTAATTTGTAAAATGTATCTTTTGTATAAATAAAACCCAACCATTTCACAATAAACCTTGTTAATTTGACGGCTTCGTATCTTATTACTCGATTTGACTTCTTTCGCTTAATTTTTACTTGCGATTATAGGTACTATATATAAGGCAAGTTATACATTCGTAAAAAAAAAAAATTCTAACGATCAAACTTTACGATCATAGAGAAGCCTAAAAAGTGATCGACAAAAAATGTCTGTCTGTCAGTTTGTCAGTCTGTCAGTCTGTCAGTCTGTCAGTCTGTCAGTCTGTCAGTCTGTCAGTCTGTCAGTCTGTCAGTCTGTCAGTCTGTCAGTCTGTCAGTCTGTCAGTCTGTCAGTCTGTCAGTCTGTCAGTCTGTCAGTCTGTCAGTCTGTCAGTCTGTCAGTCTGTCAGTCTGTCAGTCTGTCAGTCTGTCAGTCTGTCAGTCTGTCAGTCTGTCAGTCTGTCAGTCTGTCAGTCTGTCAGTCTGTCAGTATGTCAGTCTGTCAGTCTGTCAGTCTGTCAGTCTGTCAGTCTGTCAGTCTGTCAGTCTGTCAGTCTGTCAGTCTGTCAGTCTGTCAGTCTGTCAGTCTGTCAGTCTGTCAGTCTGTCAGTCTGTCAGTCTGTCAGTCTGTCAGTCTGTCAGTCTGTCAGTCTGTCAGTCTGTCAGTCTGTCAGTCTGTCAGTCTGTCAGTCTGTCAGTCTGTCAGTCTGTCAGTCTGTCAGTCTGTCAGTCTGTCAGTCTGTCAGTCTGTCAGTCTGTCAGTCTGTCAGTCTGTCAGTCTGTCAGTCTGTCAGTCTGTCAGTCTGTCAGTCTGTCAGTCTGTCAGTCTGTCAGTCTGTCAGTCTGTCAGTCTATCAGTCTGTCAGTCTGTCAGTCTGTCAGTCTGTCAGTCTGTCAGTCTGTCAGTCTGTCAGTCTGTCAGTCTGTCAGTCTGTCAGTCTGTCAGTCTGTCAGTCTGTCAGTCTGTCAGTCTGTCAGTCTGTCAGTCTGTCAGTCTGTCAGTCTGTCAGTCTGTCAGTCTGTCAGTCTGTCAGTCTGTCAGTCTGTCAGTCTGTCAGTCTGTCAGTCTGTCAGTCTGTCAGTCTGTCAGTCTGTCAGTCTGTCAGTCTGTCAGTCTGTCAGTCTATCAGTCTGTCAGTCTGTCAGTCTGTCAGTCTGTCAGTCTGTCAGTCTGTCAGTCTGTCAGTCTGTCAGTCTGTCAGTCTGTCAGTCTGTCAGTCTGTCAGTCTGATTTCTTGTCAAATTTTATATCTGAGAAGACCTAGGTAGCCAAAATAATTCTGCAGATTTAAATTTTAAATAACTTTTTTTTATAATTAAAATAAGTTTTTGAATTTTTTATTTACAAAAAATCAATATTTTTAAAACTAATCAAAAAATATAATTTTTAATTTTATGGTCACGTGTATACTAAGAAACTCTAAAAAACTGCATACGAAAATTTCAAAAAAACATTTGTTAAAAATAAAAAACCGGATTTCATCAAAATCCGTCCTACAATTTCGGGATACTTTTTTATAAAATTTTCATTGATCGGTGGCATCTAATGGTTTTCTTGGCATTCACTTTCATTTATACATATGTATGTACATATCTACTCGTACATACTTAGGTTCTCTAGGTACATAATACCCTACTAATTTTTATAATTCAAATCCCTTTAAATATACATTTGCAAGTAGGTACCTATGTAACCATTCCTTGAATCATATGTATTCCACAATTCATTATATTAACAATCAGGGTTACCTTACCTACATCGGCTTTATTCCTGCAAAGGATAACTAAACAAACTATACCTACTAAAAGCGCCAGTAGTTAGCTACACTAAAGTTGTTAGTTACAAGAGCAAGTTCGTACGATCCCGTCGTGCATTTTTGAAATAACATTTGAGGTCCCGTTAACTTATTCTCTTAAAACTTACAAATCTTAAATTTGTTGTAATTGAATTAGTCTCTCTCCCACCATTCTCTTTTTTTTCGGTTTGATCATGTAAGGGTTGTCAGTTTAAATTCTCTAATTTGTCTGCTTCTAACCTAGGGACCGGCAGTGTAGTACATCATCAATATGTAAAATGAAATTGGGTTATTATTATTTTTTGTTTTTAATAAAAGGATTAGTGTTCCGTGCTAAAATGCATTTTGTTTTATTTTGCTGGCAATGCCGAACTCGATATTATTGAAATACATACCAAAAGAATACAATATTCCTACAATTCATACTATTTGGAATGGAGTTATGTCATACCTTTCAGTTTATTACGGTTTGAGTTGTAAGATTACTTTGTCCCATTTTTCGGAATAATACAGTTCTCATTTATTCGTGCTGGAACTGCAATGAAGTTCGATTGCTTACACGGAAACTGATTATTTGGAATTATGCGAATGATGCTCCAGAATAAGCTCTTCGGGGGTCTTGTCCACGTTAAAAAAGTAAGGCGAGTCTGTAGAATCCCGAGATTCATTTTTTGTTGTTCTTTTTTATTTATCAATTTAGTAAAGTAAGAATATTGTTGAAGATAATATTGTGAAAAAGATTGTTAGGATTAAGAAAGTCTGCTAAGGACTAACTTAAACATATTGATGTCTTGTTGTTCTTCTTTTTTTGACTGCTGCGGACGTTTTCTGGACGATCTTCTGGAGTTGTGAACTGAAGATCTATATGGGCCATGTGAGGTATATGTCGAGATTGGGTTGAGCGAGATGTATTGAAATATTGAGACAGTAAATGTTTTCATTTTTTCTTATTTTATTCGTCTTAAATGTGTGGTATACGGGTTCGACAATTCGAAATATCTTCTCGAGGAGGTTATCAAGGTTATGTTTATAAAAATGATTTTTACATATCTCAGTTCACTTGAAACAGACTGGTAGTTAGAGTTTTTGATATTCAGTTTGCTCTGGTGAATTCCTTGGGGCATAACTTCATTAGTCAAAGCCGGTATTGAAATAAGATTTTGAATATATTCTGACAAATGTTCCGGCTTCGAAAGTAAACGTAAATAAAACACATGTAAAATATTTTTTTTTATGATATTTCTTTTTTATTATAAAGTTTGAACGTCGACATTATGTGTGAAATACTACATCATTTAATTGGTCACCACGCGAATTGTTGCAAGCATCGATTCTTTTGAGGTAATTTTTGACCACTTTTTGGCACATATTGGGCAGTATCTCAGCCATAACTTGACGAATGTTGGTTTTCAAATGCTCAAGAGTTAAAGGTTTATCTGCATAAACACGGTCTTTCGCGTAGCCCCACAAAATAAAAGTCCAGCGGTGTCAAATCGCATGATCTTGGTAGCCAGTTGATATCACCACGACGAGAAATTACGTGGCCAGGCCATATTCGCTCGAGTTGTGTGGTATGTGGCACCGTCTTGTTGAAATTACATATTCTCCAAGTCGTATTCTTTAATAGCAGGCAAATAAAAGTCGGTTACCATACGACCATAACGCTCCGAATTGACGGTGACAGTCGTTCCATCGCCGTTTTCGAAGAAGTAAGGTCCAATCACACCTCCGGCCAAGGAGCCCCCAAACAGTGACTTTGGCCTCTCCTCAATTATTTGAGGATTCTCAGAACCCCAAATACGACAATTTTGTTTATTAACATACCCACCGAGTGAGAAATGTGCTTCGTCGCTAAAGAAAATTTTGTTCGAAAAATCGACGTCCACGGATTGTTTTCCAAGCACCCATTCGACGTATCTACGACGTTGTGAATGGTCAGCTGCCTTCAGTTGTTCTGTGAGCTGGACTTTATATGGATGTTGTTCTGTGAGCTGGACTTTATATGGATGTACGCCATAATTTGCGTAAGACAGTCCTAATTCCTGAGAACGACTAGGACTCGACTCATTCGGGTCTTCAGCAACACTTTCACTTTCAGCAGCGATATTTTCAGTGGTACGAGCGAAACGATGATGCACAGGCCTTACAATATCTGTAGCCAATCCAGTCTCTTCAAATTTGCTCACAATTTTGCCCATTGCTTGCGTAGTTGGACGATTCTGTAAACCATAATCTCCACTTACAGCACGATATGTGGCTGTGGCAGAATCACCATTTTTGTAGTAGGTTTTAACAATTTTTATGCATTGTACGATTATTAAGCGATCCATTTTCGTAAATGTCAGACTTTCAACTGAAAAAAAAAAATTGGTTAAACAAATTAGTTTGACAGAAGTCGAATTTCAGCCCTATACTTTTGAAACCTCAAAATGGATAACCCTTTATATTGATCTAGAACTGGTATCAAATTTGCTTCCTCTTAGAACTACTTATTGGTATGAACTGTTTGACCAGTGGATTGTCGTAAAGTTGCGAAACGATTTTCTCTCTATGCTAAAGTTGATGCAGTCTTGGTTTACCAAATGGGAAGGACCAACGCCAGAACAGAATGGATGTATTACAACCAGTTGGTCTTCCGGTTGCTTAGCAGAAACATTTTTTTTTAATTTGAACTTTTCGACAAATTTGATTGCCATCCGAAGCTGGGAGCTTGACTTCTATAGTGGTAATACGTGTAGCAAGTCGCGCCTGCTTCTTGTGGCAGTCACTTATATTCGGATTATCTTTACTCTCAATTTCAAGTAGTATTCGCAAAAACTTTAATGTTCCGGAACTCTCCTGCACACGTGATGAAGTCATCTGCATAGAGTTTCTTCTTTGTTCCCGGTATATTGTGTGATTGGCCGGCAGTATAGATGTTGATCTATAGTTTTGGCAAACTTTGGGTTTCACTTTTAAGTTGAGTCCAAGTGTATTGTAGGGGATGTATGTTGGATTGGTTATTCCGAAAGCATTACTCAGCTTATTCAGCTGTGAGATTGGTCTATATCCTTCTACCGTTTTACAGTTTGTTTTGGAACGAGAACAGATTTTTTCATGCAGCATGAAAATTACAGTTGCTGAAGCAGCTGTTGAATATTTTGGTTAGCAGGAGAACTACTAGATTTGGGAAGTTCTAAATTATTTACCAAGATTAAAATATTATTGCTTGCAATACTATTTTTTTTTTTGGAAAAGGAAAAAAGTCCGATTGGTGAGAATGAGCTAATTAGATGCGGTGTTGGTGGTAGGTAAAAAATCTTCATAGTAAGTTTCCATATTTTCGATAGATGCAAGAGGGTGTGTTTGGCAAACGTTTCAGTTTTGTCAGAAGAGGTTTTCTTTGTCTGATCTTTCTGTGTGTGAAAGATAGTATCCGGTGTTTGGTTTGGTGTGCCAAAAATCAGGTTATTTTTTTAAAAGGTGTCATGTTCAGGGACAGATTTGGTATCTTCAACCCCATTTCAGAAATATTTTTCCAGGTGCCATTTTTACTGCTTGGTTAAAAATTCTGCCGGCCGGCGCAATGAAGCCTTGTTTGGAGCCGGCCAATCTGTGAGTACTTATTACTTTCCCGATTATATTATCTTATGGGTATATAACGTTTGTACATAATGTGATGGGACAATTTCAGGAATCTGTCTCCGCTGTTGCCAGGAAGTTTTCTGCCTTAGCAGAGTACTATTGAGAGATACTGCTTTAAATTGATAGATGGTGGTATCGCTCTCGTTGGTGGTTAGATTGGGGATTCTTGTGATTTTCGAGAGATGCTCGTCAACACCTCAACGAAATCTACTTAAGTTCCATTAATTGACTCTGATTTCAAATTACGGAATACGTCGATCATTTGACATTCTATGATTGAATTGACTTAATCGCCACATGGCGTAATTCACAATGATATATGCCACCCGAAAGCAAAACTGGAACTCTGGGGAAAAAATCATGAAGTTGGATAAAAATGAGGGAAAGACGGAATTCTAGGTTATAGGAATCTTGTTTGAGAATACCAGTATTGTTCAGGGTTGTCTCTTACCCAATACACAATTGACTTTGCTTGAAAAAATCCTCGTTTTCGAGCTAAAGTTTGTGCCGAGCATGAAAATTACCTCCAAGAATAGAGAATCTTTATCGGGTGATCAGAAAATGGTTGATGTGTGAGTTTCCATTGTATTCGCTAAATGCTACTATAGATACGTGGGTTAAGACTGGGTGTGAACTATAATTTCAAAGAAAATTATAACAAAACAATAGCTCAAAAATAATTAAAAAAAACATTTTATATATCTCATTACCTTTATTTTAGTACCAAAACGACATCCGCTTTATTCGTTTAAGTGCCTCGGAATTGATAGTCAAAGTTTTCAATTATGAGTAAGCTATAACTAGCGCCTAATAAAGTGTGCCCTTAACGTTTGAACAAAAATTAAAATTGGGCTCTTATTTGCTCAAAGAAATATTTCAAAAAGTCAAAGTAGAAATGGCTTCAAATGGCTTACTGTCTACTTTTTTATTTCAATGCAATGTCCTATCATTCTTACATCAATTTTCTATTCCATTTGTATATGTAGGTATACTATGAAACATTATTTACTCCCTTTCAGATATACATTTGGAAAATAAAAAGGAAAACTTTATGTTAATACGTGTTCGAAGAAATCTCTGATACTTAATCACTTTGTGCCACTTAAGCACAAGATACAGAAATTATAGAGACAAAAACCTCAGCGAATTCTACTCCACCTATATAATACTTTTACTTTATGTGTGTGTGAAACCCTTAACTAAGTCGATAATTTATCATGATAAATGTGACAGGCACCTACTGTCCTTTCACTCTCTCAAAAAAAAAACTTGAAAATTTTCGCCAGATTTGCTGAACATGGAATGAGAAGTCTGCTTAAAGCCACAAAGAAACACAAAATATGAAAAGCATACGATTAAAGTCTTGCACTTAAAAGGAAATTAATGTACACAGACAAACATTTATGTAAATGTAAAATTAATAAAAAAAAGGAAACCGACTTAATTTAATGCTTGACATCACTAAAAACCATAAAACTTTAAACAAATAATAAATGGCTTTAATTCAGATTCTTAAGCAATTGTATAGAATTAATTCGAAAACAATTCACATTTTTACCGCATTTTTATTTCTCCACACTTCTTTTAAATTAACAGAAATGCTCTTACTCTTTCAAATACTCATTCTCTCTTGAGTAGGGTTGAAAACGAAATTAAAAGCTCAGAAAGAAGAGAACAATGATATATGTTTGTGCCGAGAGAATAAATACTGGTATAGAGATTTTGAGCAAATGTTAGAGCAAAGTGGAGAAATTATGTTGATACATCCAAACCATAACCTTTAAAAAACAGGTTTGTTTGTGTTGCAGAACGTATGGAAAGTCGACGCATGTTTCTTCAATATCCATCGAAAGCTTTCAACTCTTTTTCACCTCGCTTGAGCAAAACACAATATACATATGTTGAGTTTGTGACTTTTTGAACTTTTTTCTTTGAATAGAATGATATCGAATTATTGGAAGGTGTCTTTAGAGGCCTATAATTTTTAAAAGTCAAGTCAGAAGTCTTCGAATGCTAGATGATAATGGTCATGGTTTTCTATAATAGGGACTTGCGGATGAACAAGTTATGTGTGGGTGGGGTAATCATTGAAATTGAAAAGGCTTTCACAGCTTTATTGGGTGGCGCACATTCTATGACCTTGAAGCATTATATCAGACTGAACGAGGGTATAGGTTACCAATAACTGTGGAAGGCATTCAACATATCCATAAAAATAATATAAAAAAGAATATATTTTATTTGGAATACATTCACTTTATTCATATATGTTCACGGCAGTTCAGAAATATGAACTTATAACCGTTATGTATCTACAACAGCTTTTTTTAATAATTGAGTGCGATTTGACAATATCCTGAATGATGTATAGTAGTAATTAAGCACAGAGCGAGTGTTAGGAAAATTGGAATGCATTTAATAAGAGCTACCAATGTACATTGGTTTCGAATTTCAGAATATTAAAATCATACAAAATTCTGGTCTTTTTTCTTAGGAAAAAAAGCCAAAGTTTTCTGATATTCTTTCCCAAATTTCTTCTCTTTTAAACAAAAAAAAATTCTGGCGTTTTTTTCATTTCCTAAAAAAAATTGGAAAAAAAGCCAAACAAAAATTCGGACTTGTTTGAAGTCTATTTTGCAATTAGCTGGGTTCATGACGTGCAAAAACAGCCCGAATTTTTTGTCTAGCCTTTTAAAATTTATTGTTTATATTTGAAATCTATTTTATGTTTTGAATAAAGAGTTCACAATATGTCATGCGGCCCCGCCCTGATCGTACGCGCAACCCACCCGCTTCGTCTTGTTTGAAAATACCTTAAGACATTTTATGTCCTGTTTTCCAAAACGTTATTTGGAAATTAGACCAGAATGTAAACATTTTTTGGCTGAATTTCCATTTTGCTTGCAGGCTCTTTTTCTACACCTATCTGGCATAATTTCCAATATTTCTGGCTTATTTTCCAAAAAAGATTGTGGTCTGCTGAAACTTGACAGTACGTCCGAAGAGGGGATCAACAGTAATCTGATGACCATTGATAGAAGCGCAATGATTACGGTTGAAAATTTAAGCGGAGGAATCCAACTGCGGGTTTTGCTTCAACGACAAAAAACAGCATTTTGTTTTCGAAGCATTAAGTTCTCAGAACTTAAGGAGTTTTTCATACTATGCCGTTACAGTTCCACATTAGGAGAATAAGGAAGTGAATCTGAAAATTAATATGAAAAGCTGAGAATATAATGTCGTCAACAAAACCATTTAGTTGATTAGAAATGTCAGAGATCATAATTAAAAAGAAGAAAAAGAGTAGAATGTAGTAGACAAGACAGAGCCATGTGCAACACAAGCATTTATTTTATGATTATCAGGCTTGAAGCCGTCAAATACGACTTGTGTTAAGCACCAAAGTCTATCAAATGCTTTAAAATTTCAATATTTTTTCAACATATTTCTATAAGCTGGTAATTAATCAGCATTTTCATGGCCTTGGAAAGAAGGGATGTAGTGCAATTTGTCGGTAGTTGAAGGGTGAAGAATTCCCGGAGCTCCTAAAGACAGACTATACAAAAAACGTTTTCCATCCACTCGGTAAGAATCCAGTAGAGTTGGACATATGGAAAAGTTTTAGGCAGTGGTTTTGCGATCGTTGAAGAACACCAGCCATCGGACTTGTTCATATCAAGGTCTTGAAAGATTCTAGCCACTGCACTCGGGCGAAAGAAGATTCGTCCCTTGAAATGATTTACCCTCGCAAGTTCTGTAGGAGTCATAACACTTTCTGGCAGCATCGAATTAACAACAACTTCCAAACCGAAGACGAAGTGGTATTTCGAATGATTTTTACAAATGCATGCTACCTTTGGACATTGTATTAATGGTCCAGAGGTTGGTATTCTTAAAACGTCATATAGGTGCCGGAAAGCGGAGAGGTTGATTCATCCTGCAGGAACTAACAATTCACAACACTCGAGATTAAATCTGCAACTATCGATGTTTGTAGACTTTTCCTAACAAAATATTGCTTGCGGAATGAAGAATACGGAACCGAATACGCTTCCTGCGATATCTGAAATGCACCCATAGTCTGCAAGAAACACTCAGCTATCACACGTTCGAGGAAAACAATGGAAAAAATATCACCATGAGGAAAAACAGCAGCCATAACATTTTTTCCGCCATATTTTTTTTTCAGAAAAAACGCCAGAATTTTTTCCTGGCTCAAAGTTAAAAAACAGAGCAGAAGTTTATTTGGAAACTAAGCCAGAAAATTTTCAAAGGTAAGCAATACATTTTTAATAGCTCAGCAAGACCCGCTGCTTGGCCCAATATAGGATTGGGGGTGCGTAAAAGCTTGGGTATATGAATTTTTTTTTTTTTAACTTTTTAAGTCAAAAAAAAAAAAAATGTGCATATACCCAAACGTGACCTAACCCAAATACTATATTATATAATAATATAGTATTTGGGTTAGTATTTGGAGTGGCAACACTGGTGCTAAAGCGAAGTGATTGAAATTTCTGTGGTCTCTATAAAATAAATAATTTTTCAAGTAAAAAGTCAATTATAAAATACGAAAAGTATAATCTCGTTATTCAAATAATAACCGGTGAACATTTTTTGATTATTCAAATTGTCTTGCTATATTATTTATACCGATAAAAGTAAAAAGAAATCACAAAAAGCTCACTGATTGACAAAGAACAACAGTTGTCCAATTATATATATATATATATTGCCAAAAAATTATGAACCAAAACAAACGTACAATTTCTGCTACCTCACCCGAAAAAATGGGATCCAACGACAGCAAAAAGGGAAAAAACACTTCAGGACTCCTAATGAACATGACACAGAAAGATCTTGAAGATTTGTTTGACTTTAAGCAACAACATCTAGCTACAAAGTCAGATATAGAAGAAGTGCGAGATGACATAAACGCATTAAAATGTGAAAATGAAGCACTAGAGGTGTTGTCCAGTCTCTCCAGACAAAATTGGGTGTCTTGGAAAAAGAAATCGAACGAATGCAAATGCAATCTAACGAAAAAAATTTGATTTTCCGTCTAGAAGCCAGAGAGCAAGTTGATCAAAAAGTCGAAGTAGAGGAAGTTTGTACTCAACTGTCAAATGATCAGGCAGATAATATTATAGACGAAATAAAAGAAGTTAAATCGTGGAATTCAAAATATAAAAACTTTATTGTTAAACTTAAAACAAAGAAAACATTGTACACCATATTAAAAAACACGGGAAAACTAAAAAAACACAAAGATATCTGTCCAAAAAGATTATCCGCGAAACATGAGAGCTCGAAGAGGTCATCTACTGCACGTACGACAAATGATTAAACGCGTGAAAAGTAATGCTAAGGTGGCCGTAAAAGAGGATACACTGTGGGTGAATGGAAGCTCATACACTTGGGACGATTCAGTCGGCCTAAAAAGTCATCTACCAGACGATTATTTCCGAACGTGTTTACCAAAATGCAGGGAAGCAAATGATGACACATCTATGACAAATTCAAGGTTCAGAACAAATGTCAACAATGTTCAGAATCAATTAGTGCTGCCAAGTCGCCATGGTCAATAGCGCAGGAATGGCATGGAGGAACGAGATACTTATGATTTAGAATACTTAAGAATTTTAGCATATAATGTTGGCGGTCTTAATAACAAAATTTTTTACCCAGCATTTTTTAAATATGTATTACAGTTTGATTTAGTTTTTTTATTCGAAACTCATCTATTGGAAGGTCGAGACAAAAACTATGAAAAATATTTCCCATCATTTACTTGTGTCTGGATATCAGCCAAAAAAACAGCAATTAAAGGAAGAGCTAGCGGAGGTACACTGATGACAATTAAAAACAACATTATCTCAAAATGTGAAGTTAAAATTGAGGAAAATATTGGCTACATAATAATGAATAATAATTTAAACAAGAAACTCTACATAATACCAATTTATATAAATTGCAATAACTGGCATCAAGAATATGAAGCATTTTATGACTTTTTATGTTCGCTTAAATCTCACAATATAATGATAGTTGGTGACATAAATGCGAGAACCGGAGACATGGAAGCAGAAAACACGTATGGATGGCCAAAACGTATAAGCAAAGATGTAAAAACGAATAACGAAGGAAAACAATTGGTTGATCTCTGAAACGAGTTTGGAGTGTGTATTTTAAACGGCAGCACAAAAGGTGATAAAAAAGGTGAATTCACGTTTGTTTCAAAGCAGGGATGCTCTGTAATTGATTACGGTCTAGTGGGTGGCGATTGGTGCGCTTTGGTAAAGGACTTTGCGGTAGGAGGTATTACATATTCGGATCACTTTCCAATATTCATGAACATAACATGTAATAATTCACAGTTTGAATCAGCTAAAAGCAATCCCGCTGATAATATTATGCTCAGATGGAAGGAATCGGCAAAAACAAAATATCAAAATACTTTGAATAACATGCTTAGTCATTTAGAAAATAGGTCTTCACTTAAGTTTGTTCCAATCTGCGAATTAGAAAGAATTATATGTGAAGCAGCAAATTTAATGAAAAATACAAACAATTTAAGAAAAAAAAACCAGTGGTATGATTTTTCATGCGAAAAGCTACGGAAAAGATCATTAGCCCTACTCAATCTCCTCCGAAAATATGAAATTCCAAGTGTAAGGGCAGATTATTTGGAAATAAACAAACTATACAAGAATACATGTAAAGAAAAGAAAATGAGGTATGAAGAAAATTTGGCAATTTCCTTAAGTCAATGTAAAGATTCAGCTGAGTTTTGGTCTCTAACGAGGAAAATAAATGGTGATGCAAAAGTAAAAAATACAGTTGGAGTGCCATTGCAATTGTTAAGTACTCATTTCGCTTCGTTGCTAAATTCTTCATCAGAAATATCTTGGAGTTGTGCACGACCTTCAACTAGGATTGAGGAACTAGATAAGGAGATATCCGAAAACGAAGGGAGAACTGTCCTTCAGAGGCTAAAAGATGGCAAGGCGGCCGGAACAAACGGTATACCCGCGGAATTCTTCAAAAATAGCACAGATTTGTTCAAAATTAAATTGAAAGATGCGCTGAACATAATGCTCAAATTTGGAACGTTCCAAGAACACTTCTTTGAAGCACTTATATTGACAATTCACAAGAAGGGTGACGTGCTAGATCCTAAAAACTATAGAGGGATATCGTTTCTAAATGCAGCATTAAAGATATTCACAATTATACTCTACGAAAGATTGAATAATTGGGTGCAAGATGAAAACAAGCTTAGTGAATTTCAAAGTGGGTTTCGTAAAGGATATTCCACAGTGGATAACATCTTTGTGCTTCGTTCGCTGGCGCAGTGGAAACTAAAAAACTATATGCCTTTTTTGTCGATTTCAAGGCAGCTTTTGATTCCATCAACAGAAATGCATTATGGTATAAGCTTTTTAACTTAGGAGTTTCAACTAATTTGGTTAGAATTACAGAAAAACTTTATCTACAGACAACGGCATACATCTATAATGGTAAAGAAAAATCAGAGAGGATTGAAGTGAACCAAGGAGTAAGACAAGGCTGTAATCTAAGCCCTCTACTGTTTGCTCTTTTTCTGGACGATTTAGTCGATTATCTCAACTGCGGAGTGGAGTTTGCGAATAAAAGGATCAAAGTGATCATGCACGCTGACGACATTGTTATTCTTGCGGAGTCACCGACCGCGCTACAGATGATGATCTATAAGCTGGAAGAATATTGCCAAAAGTGGAAGCTGGAGGTTAATACTGAAAAATCGAAAGTCATGGTGTTTAAGAATGGATCTGGCAGAACAGCGAAAGAGGAACATTGGAAATATGGGGCGAAAAACTTAGACGTAGTTAAGTCTTACACTTATCTAGGAACGGAGTTCACTTGCAACTTGAAATTAGAAAAACATCTAAAAATCAAACTAAATAAGGCTAAATCGGCAATATGTGTAAACTGGCAGAGGATCTATAGCAACAAGCTGATTTCTACAGAACTAAAGCATAGAGTTTTTAATGCCACTGCAAAAGCTATACTGTTTTACGGGGCGCAGGTATGGGGATTACAGATGTATGAGCTAGTTGAATGCCTATTGCGCTTTTTCTTAAGAAAAATATTCTTTTTGCCGATAAGCACGCCAAAATATATGTATTATTTGGAAACTGGTCTACCGACACTGTTTATTTCAACTCTAAAACTGAATGCAGACTACGCAGTGAGAGTCCTACTTATGGAGGAGCAGAGGTTACCGAGAATAATACTGGATTATGCGATTCATCGAACTACCCTAGTTGTAAGAGACTGGAACTTGTTAGCCGCCAACTGTGGCTTCAGTTTGAATTGGAGTTTGAACGCTGCTCAATGTAAGAAATCCCTTTACGAGGTAGTAGCAGTAACGGATGGGAATGAAAGGTATTCCTTTATTGAAAAAGCACGCTCATTCAAAATGCATCTTTAATCTCAACGACAGAAACTATTTTACCAGAGCATATAGCAATTCCATCATTGGTTCCATATTTAAAATAAGAGGAGAGCTGATTAGACTTAACTTTAGGCCCCACCGGAATGAAATCATCGATAGCTGCACTCTCTGTAACCTGCATGTAAGAGAGGATGTAATCCACTTCATTGGTGTTTGCCCAATGCTGACGGAAATCAGACTTGTCCATTTCCAAAAAAATTATCTGGATGTAGGCGAGGTAACAAGCTATTTGAATGGTGCAAACTGGATGCATCTTTATGAGTTCTACAAAAAAGCGATAACTTATAGAGCTCGAATAATGGAAGGAAGTTTTTGATCCAAGTCACATTAGAAGCTGTTTATCGAACTAAGAAGCTTTATTATTTTGTTTTAACTAAACTAAAAGTCATTTTGCTAAATTATTTAAAAATTTTATATTCTGATTTAACTAATCTAAAAGTCCTTTAAATATGTTTTAAATAAACTGAAAGCCAGAAATTTTGTTCTAACTAAACATAAAATCACTTTAATTTATATTTTGATTTAACTAATCTAAAAGTCCGTACAATTTGTTTTAACTAAACTAAAAGTCTTTTAATAAAAAAAAAAAAAAAAAAAAAATGTATCTCTTGCCTATATTGTAAAAAAAAATAATGAAAGAAAAAAAAACTCGTTTATAATTCGTCTCTTATCGTTACTTTATAAGACAAACAAAAAAAAATAAAATTACTTCTTCATAATTTAAAAACAAAAATGCCCCACAGGCAGACGACATCTCATGTCATGTCTTTACAATATTATTCAAGAATTTTAACACTGTATTTGTAAACATTTTAAAGAAACAATAAAAAATCTATCTAATCTATCTATCTATCTATCTATTACGCCAAGCAGGGTGCAGCATGGCCCACGTGCTCACCGAGCTTATTGTGCGCCGTCACCTAATTGCAAAAAATCACTTCACACAAGCCCGAATTTTGTTTCTGGCATTTTTCTCGATTTTTTTTTTGGAAATAAGGCCAGAAATTTGGGAAAGATTATCAGAAAACTTTGACTTTTTGTATGAAGAATTTCTTAGCGTTTTTTTTTCCAAAAAAAAAATTCTGGCGTAATTTTCTCTAGCGCAATTTCCGGGAGCCTGCAAAAATAACAATTTTTTTTTCAAGTTCCTCATTGTGTGTTTTGTCAATAAATTTCCCATATCTGAGGTCTGGAACATAAATCTTAAGCAAAACACAATGAAAGGTATCTATTTGACGCCATTTGCAACAATTATTACACATTTAATAATTTATAATATTACTTTCGCCCCCATCCCCCACCCACCCTCACTATCATAATAAATTTTGCTACATCATAAATAAATTAAGCCATTTTTTCCCATTATCCTTTGTAAAGTGTGCAAATACAGTTCGAGTAGAGCCGCATAGCTATACAATAACTCTTATGGATGTTCAAGAAATTGCTAAGCGTAAAGTTGAGCAACTTATAATTTAATTGCGTATACGTGATTGTTGCGTGACGATTCCGCTCTTCAATATTAATTAGCCAATTTGATGTTCAAACGTTTGAGACATTGGCAACGTTTAGATTCTATTAGTAAGCACAGAGAAGCAGATAATTGTATTTAGAATGTCTCCAAAGGATTTGATTTCAAGAGATTAGGTTGTTGGCCTTCAAGCAATTGAAGGTGAATACTTTGTAGATAAAGAAGACCCCCACAGATATAAATAATTGTGAGAAGTGTCATGGATTTCCATTTATTGGACATTTCCATAAAGGAGCAGTTATAGACTTTTAATTGGAAATTTTAATATTTAATTGCGTGCGACATTTAGAATGCAAAATTTGTAAATATTGCCAAAATAAATTTTATGGATTGAATAATTATTATTCTGGGTAAAAAAAAATCCATTCAATGACACACAATTTCACATAAAATTTCAAGAATCATTAACATTTGAATTGATAATTTGAAATTTTTTTTTATTGTTCAGATTATTGAGACAGAATTAAATTTTATTTGACAAAAATATGAATTCAAAAAATTATAGCCTTTAAAATTAGGTAACAGGTCTACTAACGGACGCTAACTTAATTTCTATCTATAACTATTTGCCATTTGCCCTCACTTGCTTGTGCTTGTTTTTTTTTTTATAAAACACAAATTTATTTACATAAAGTTTTAAATAAAGATACTATCACAATACAAAATTACAAATTAAGTTTAAAATAGGGCTTATAAAAATCAATATTCTCAACATTCGTTGGCAACCCCTGTGTACAGCCCTTAAGACCACATCAGTTGCGGATTAACCTTCTCGGCGCCCTGAGACACGCTCAGTGCCTACTGCCCCCTTTTTTTTAATACTATGCAAGGATCTTATTTGAATGGGCTAACATCGAAGAGTTATGGGACACGGTTGTCTTTTTTGGGGGAGAGGAATTTGAATGCGGCGGTAGAATTTTCGAAATATGTCACTTGTCATTGGTCTTAATAATTTTTTTTTTATTTTTTTTTATCCGATGGAAATCTTCAAAAGACACTCGGTAGGAATCGGTACCGAGTAGTGTGGGACTCTTACCGCACTAAAACCACCGCTGAAATCAGGACCAATCTATGAAAGATCGACAAATGATTTTACTATCTTAATTTATATGTAAATCGCATTGGGGGAAGTTTAAAGTTATTACACTTTCTCATAGCTTTAGACCATCAGCTCATGAGGCTTGGTTCTTCTTAATCTCCGAACATTGTCTCGTACATTTAAGACGGTCTACATTTCGGAGTTGGTATGACTTAACAGTCACTGGTTGTGTGATACAGCGTGTTTTATAACCACTTCTGTGACCATTTCAATTTGATGGTCACGATGTAGATCGCTATTTCTTATATACCAAGTGGGATTTATTATTCCACGAAGGACCTTGTTTTTGGAATTTTTGGATGGGTTCAGCATTTGTTTTCTTTGTACAGCTCCATAGTTGGATGCCATATGTCCAAACGGGTTTCTGTACTTGCTTATAAATATATCATTAGTTTGTTCTGGATAGATAGGTCAGAGTTCTTTCCTAGTAACCAGTACATTTTTCTGTACTTCAAGTTTAGTTCTTCTCGTTTCTTTTTGATGTGCTCTTTTCATTTAAGCTTTACATCCAAAGTCATTCCAAGGTATTTGGCGGTATTGGTGTAAAGTACTGCTGTATTGTTTGTAAATATTGGAATATTGTTTATGTTTTTGTTAGTAAGTTTATATGCGCCGATTTTGTTTCGTTTACTTTTATCGACAGCATTTTGCAGTTTTAGTGTAGCCTTCGTAATGGATTTATCTGGCACCAATATTGCCGTATCGTCAGCAAAGGTGGCCATGATAGCGTTGATGTCCCCTGGAATATCCCTTGTATATAACAGATACAGGGTTGGTCCTAGGACACTTCCTTGTGGTACACCGGCTTCAATTTTCTTTAGTTCCGAGTAATTTTGGTCGTACCGTACTCTAAAGAGTCGGTTCGTAACGTAAGATTTCAGTATATCGTAGTACTGCCTGGGAAGGTCCCTATGCAGTTTGTACTCAAGTCCCAAGTGCCAAACCTTGTAAAAGGCTTGACCAACATCTAAGAATATAGCCGAGCATACTTGTTTTTCTTCAAGTTCCTTTTTCAAGACATCCGTAATTCGATGCACTTGGTCTATCGTGGAAAGTTTATTTCTAAATCCAAACTGATGGCTCGGAATTAGTCTTCTTTCTTCTATTATTTTGTTAAGCCTTTTCAGTAACAGTTTTTCAAAAACTTTTGCCATGATTGGTATAAGAGATATTAGTCTGTAAGGTGGTACTTCTTTTGGTGGCTTACCCTGTTTAGGTATAACAATGACTTCTGCAATTTTCCAATGATGTGGAACATATCTTAGCTTAAGGCATGCGTTAATTATAAATTGGAGTTTCTTGAAGGCTATTGATGGCATTTCTTTCAAAACCTGAGCAGTTATTAGACCGTACCCTGAAGATTTTTTGTTAGACAACTTATGTTGACACATGCTTCTTACTTCTTTAAGTGCGACAAAAGATATTTCACATTCGTCGTTTTTATCAACAAACTTTATGGGATCTGTAGCTGTGTTTGCTGGGAATGGCTTAACAACATTCTCGAGGTGTTCAGCGAAGAGATCAGCCTTTTGTTTCGGGTTTGCGATCCATTTACCATCTTCAGATTTTACTGGCGGGTTTTGTGTCTGAGGACTTAATAAATTTGATAGAATTTTTGTAAGCAAAATTGCATTCCTAACTGTTTACTATACTTGTAAGGCGAACATATAGATTCCCTTATATTAAAAAAAAAAAAAACGTGTTTCAAAACTGGGAACCCGTCAAATATTTTTTATACTGCAAAGGGGTATTGCGTATAGACTATTGCAATTAATTTAATAATAAGATCTATATAAAAAGTTGATTACTTTTGTCCTTAAATTAAATGTTGTTTGTCTTAATGCCTTTTATTGTTTTCTCCTAGAGCTTTGGGGGCTCATGACCTCATGACCCTCCCTCTGGAGCCGCGCTTGCCCATTACATGGTAGTTTATATTTTTGTTTTTGAAAAGGCAAATAGTTATATGTCTTTAGTAGTATTATATTAGAAATGACATTGCATATACCTTTTCTTATAAAAAAAATCCAAGAACTTGTTGAGTGGAACATGAATTTGGTGTGAGGGTAGATCATTTCTTTTAGATAGTCCCAAAAGTATGTGTAGGAAGAAATGTCAGTGTCGAACAATTTCTCTTCATTAAAAAAGACAAATTTTTGTATATAAATTTTAAGAATTTACTATTTTTATTTAAACAAAATATTCATAAAATATTCAGCCCAATTCTAAATATTCGGGAGATGTGCTCTCCCGAGAGTAGTATTATCCAATTATAATTTCCCCGGGAAACTATTTTTCCTTTCGAAAGCGGGAAAGAGTATTCTGACCCCCTGTTTCACAGCGGGAGTATAAACTTAAGATAAACTGAACATTAAATTAAGTTCAAATTTTTGGTTTAATTCGTCGGGTTTCACAGTGAAATCTGATCTGCAGATCAGTTGAGCTTCGTTTAACTATATTTTATGAAAATAGTTGGTAGCATTTTTCTTGCCTCGTCCGCATTTTCTCACTCTGACACAAAAAAAAACACGTGAAACAACGAGAATAATAAATAAAATAATTTTCAAAATCACTTAACAACTCGCTAACATTTGAATCCACAATTTTGTTTTGTTCATAATTTTTTTTTGAAAAAAAAAACAATACAAACGTTGAACTGAAGTTTAAACGGCAAAATAATCTCGGTTAACTTAAAATACAAATTGAACTCAGTTTAAGGTTTAAACGACACTGTGAAACCAAATAAATAGTTGATCTGAAGTTTAAACCAAAAGTTTAGTTTAAACCCGCACTGTGAAACTGAGGGTAAATGTTCGAATCAGCTGTTTGACATAATATTATATTATATTAAAATTAAAAAGATATTTTATATTATATTAAAATTTAAAAAACTAACTAAATGAAAAAAACAATTTATTATCCAATGTGAAAGTTTAAAGTTAAATAAATAAAGTGAAAAATTAAATAAATATAATAGGTGTCCAGAATATTCAGCATTGAACTCATAATATTGAATGAGATATCGATATTGACGGCAATGAGCTTTGAAATGCTTGCTGCATATGCTTACAAGATCCTCTCTAAAGTCCTGCAAATGTTTGAGGAGCAGCTGTCCAGTCCACAATGGACGAGTAAGGTGTATAAAACGACTGAAGGAAAAAGAAAAGTTTCGCAGATGGGATGTTCGTTGTTTTTCATCTCAAAAATAATTAAAATTTTATTTATGTTTTAGTTCTCAAAAAAATGTGTTGGAAAAAACGAGCGCAAAATGGGATAAATGGTCCCTTTTTTGGCATTTAGAATGTCTACTTTTTCCCCGAGTATTTTTTCCCATATTCGAAATTGGTTTAGAATAAGAGAAAGGGAAAAGGGAAACAAATCCTGGGAGTATATTTTTGTTTGTATTAAGAGAGTATTAAAAAGGAAAATATTTCCCTGGGAATTGTCATTTAGAATTGGGCTGATTAACTTACCTATACATACACATTAGTATTACATTCTGAAAATGTAAATCACTTTTTTTCACTATCAAGTCTTCTTAAGTCACTTTTTCCACTATATAAAAAATATCTTGAGTGTTACGCAGTTTTTTTTTATTTTTTGCAATATTAAGGCCCACAGGTAAGTGCAAAAATCTATCTATTTCCACCGCGTATTGTTCAAAACCGGTTTCTTGTCGAAATATGCAGAGACGGAAAATCAGGCCAGAGATTTAAATTTCATATTTTCAGATACCAAAAATGATGAGTACCCCATTTGAATTACATTAATCTTTTTCTTTGTTTTTTTGCGTAATATTTTTTTTAGATTAAAATAAAATATAATACAAGATTTGCCGCCCTAAGCTCGAGCTTCACGAGACTAGTGGTTAATACGCTAGTGGATCACGTACTTACTTACTAAGATAAACTTGAACTGTAAATTAGTATCCACAGATACAATTCTCTTTAAAATGTACCTTTTCTAAAAATAAAAAATAATAAGGCAGTAGAATAGAACAAAGTCTTAAAATTTCGTCAAACTTATTTCTGTCGTCTTCGAGAAATAGAGCTATTTCCAAGAAACCATGATATTAAAAGTAGGAGTGTCAATGGGCCATCTTTACTAAAACCAATTTCTTAATTTGTTCTCAATCATACCAAAAAACTTTAAAACAAAATTGATTAAGGTTGTTTTTGGAAAAGCAAGCAAAACTCGCTTAAGATATTTTAGATTTTTATTTAGCTCATAATGCCGGATTTGCACGACTGCCAAGTTCATTAATTTAATTAACGACACTCGCTTACACGAAGCTAAAATAATTACAAATAAATATACTGGCAACTGGCAGTAAAGATTGGACAGGTTCATTCTTTCTTGCAAATTGTCATTCGCATTATTTGAAAATTGTTGGCAGTACTGAATTTACACGATGCCAGTATAATGGCACAACTTGACGAAAGTCAATGAGTTGCTGGTTTACTCAACATGCTGTTTAGGCATAGAACTAACAACATATGATTGAGTAAGACTAGTATAGCAATAAAATATGACAAAGAATAACAAAATTAATGCGAATTATAAGGGACATCGATAAATAAGACACGGAAATTTCTCCGCATTAGTTCAGCCGCCATCGCTGGAGATAAAATCCGAGACAACAACCACCTACAGTCTCCGAATATCGCGCCACACATCTTTCCTATCATTCTTTCTCTTCCTTAACCTCACCCTCACGCCCGCGCAGTGTTGAAACATTTAAAGGGTATTCATAATCCCTTGAGCGCGTGTAGATTTAAGAAAAAAAACAAGTTCTGGCTGTCATTTTTTTATTGGCAAATATACTGCCACATTTTCCACCATTTACACGGCAAATAAAATAATGCCAAGATTTTGACAGTAATACTGCCAATTTGGCAGTAGTGTAAGCCCGGCATAATTTTTATCCCACACGTTAAGGGTAATAAAGTTGTTCGTGGCAGTGGATGGAACTTACTTAAACCAATTTTTTTAATTTTGAGTCGATTATGGAAACAACTCTGAAATAATTTTATCAAATTCGTTCTCCAAAAAAAAAACTAAGAAATAATAAAAGTGGACGCGGTACAGGGTAGACCAAATTCTCTTTTATATTTTGTTCTCTCTTTTATAAGAGAAAACTGCAAACATTTAATTTCAAATCGATAGGGCCGTTTTCGAGAAACCAAATAGAAATTTGACAAAATACCAATCAAGAATTATTAAGATATAAAATTCTAAGATATTAAATTTCAAAACATCTCGTTATACGAGAGTTGTTATACTTCACCTAATATCTGAAATTTCGCCTTTGGCTGGTTGTATTTATAAGTAAGTAAGTGCGGAGTTTGAACGAGGGGCTCCTGTCAATGACACCGGATTCTCCGAATATACCTAATATCCGCATTTGTAGAAATGTTGATACGCCTACTTATCCATAAAAACTGTTAGCTTCATGGTACTTCTATATATACTCGTGGTTGAGCTTGAACCTGAACGTAGTACATAGATATACGATCTACGACTCAGTCATGCTACACAAACTTATGACGTATTTGTATTGACGGGTCTCTATCTATGCTGCTGCTGATGCTGATAGTGATACCGATATGCTGAAGCTGATGCAATATCCTGTGTTTTTGTATGTTGGTATTTTTTTTTCTGCTCCCTCTTGTTATCCTTCTGTGGTCTGTATACTGTAGTGTAGATTGTATTTGGTCCTGTCGGATACAATCGGATGTGCTATAGTTAGATATATATAGCCATTGTATAAATAAATGAATCCCTGGGTTGTTAGATGATAAATATTTTTTTTTACATACGCTTTTTTCTGCTGTCAATTTCAGTCAGTTGCCAGTTTGCCACGTCGGTCGCGTCGCGTCGCTTCGCAGTTGCCTCACCACGCAAATGAATATAAATATTTCATTAAACTTTTTTTCTTCCTGGATAACACGACGGACGCGGTGCGCATCACAGCTGGACTGGCAACTGGGATACACATTCTGCTAATCAACGTCAGCATGGGCGCCACTTTGACAGCTCCAGAGAGGGGTTAACTTGATTGAAATGGACAAAATCGCTACGTGACCCACTTGCATAATTTAGCTGCACTTAAAATCGTTATTTCGTACGTATCTATGAATTCGCACGTTCGCATAGTGATACTATAGCCATAGTTTTTTTTTTGTTGGCTTGGACGCGACCCGATCCGACAAGAGCAGTAGTAGTCTCAGCGTGCTCGGTTATAGAGCGGGGGAAAAGTTGGTGGACTGTGTTTTTGTATGAAAGGACATCACTCTCAGACGAGCAAGGACGACCGCCGACAATAGCAGTTGCGTTGGATTGGAATGGAGGCACTGTGTATTGTAAATCTAGGTCAAAGAGGATATAGCATGAATTTTGCGAGGCGTGGTATTGATTAGGCGAGCGGGATGCACAATTTATGGCTGGTCAATTATTAAAAAAGCGCTTTAGAGGTAATTGTAAATGGATAGGATGTTATCGGATTGGTAAATCCTTAAATCATTCGTAAATAATAAGTAAAGTTGAGTGAGCAAGGATCAATGTTTAGATAGTAGAGTTTTTTTTTTAGAGTTTGGTTGGGAAAGTTAAATTTTGTGAACCAGATTTTCGGTTTATTTTTGTTTGTTGGTTAAATAACGGACGTTTTTTTTATTTCAGTGGTCATTCCCTTGTTTAAAAGAGGATTTTAGCTTAATCCCGTAAATTGATAGCTGTGATGGGAGATGTGATTGGGTTTGAAAAAATTGGTGTACAAATATCCTTGAAAAAATTTTAGATAACTTTACATTTTAAATTTCGAGCTCTAATCAGAAAATTGCTCTAATCATGGAATTGCGAGCTCTATCTTCTTACATTCTAGATTTGTTTCTGATATTTTAGTTAAATTATTTCAGACCTAGAAAGAGAAACTTGAGCAAAACCGATTTGTTCATTCATGAACAAAGTCGAAGGATTTAATAAGAAATTTGTATGGAAAACAAGCTGAATGAGTTGAAAATCATGTCACAAGGTTTTGATGGCAGGAACATTCATGGTGGAGAATTGATTTTTATAATATTGCGCGCCATAAAGGGGCCTTGACTACGATCAACATTATCAAACAATTTGTGAACGTGAGGAAAGTATAGGGAAGGATTTAAGAAGAGCTACCCATCTACGCCTGGATAAAATATTGTCGAAATCTACAATTAGCTACTTTTGGGGAAACGCATTTTAAGTTCAAAATTTTTGTTCCCAAAAACTGTACGGTGAATTTGTTTAAAAATTTAACACATAATACATCTGGCATCTGGCAGCTCAAAAACTTCAAAATAAATATAGGAATAAGGGTTCATTTTGTTTTTAAAAAAATCGCATTTATGAGTTTAGAGTGCAGTTGATTTTTAAATATTAATTTTATTAACATTAAAGTAGCAACAAAAATAGGCTGTTTTCAAAAACGCAGAAGATCTGCGCTAGTAAAATCGAATTTCTTTTCTCATGCATTTTTGAACGCATGTATACTTTAGAATATGTGCAGTCAACACGAAGGCCTGTATTAATAAAAATAAATTTTTTCTCATTCGCGTCCTTTCTGCAGCCAAAAAATAATGCATTTTTCAAAAAAAAAATATTTATTTTTTAAAAATCGAAAAACTTTTTTTTTCAGAATTTAAGTACGCAGTTTTTTTATCAATTTTATGGAGCATTTGTATAAAAAAAACTTATTTTAATTGTTTCATCCAATGTTGAGAAAATCAAAAATATGAGAAGTGGTCCCACGAGAAGTCCTGTTAATAAGTACACAAAAAAAATATTTGAATACTTGAAAGTGGACTGTGCTAATCTAAGAACACACACATTTTTTTATAACCATTCTTGGAACCATTTTCGATAAATACATTTTTTTCTTAACGGTTTTTTTTTTTTTAATTTGTATTGGAGGTACCGTTGTTTTCTATTTTAGCAATATAGTTTTGTTTAGCTATTCAAGATAATATCAAAAAACTACAAAATACGAAGTTTCGGAATGATGGAATTGGGCACACACTTATTTGGTGATCTCTATGACCGTAATGTAATGTATGTATTTTTTTTTACTTGCGATATAGGTACTATAGAGGGCAAGTTTTGCATTTGGAAAAGAAATTGAACTCGAGATTTTAATAAAAGTTGACATTGAGATGATAGAGAACACCAAAAAGTGGGTCCTGCAATTCCGTCTGTCTGTCTGTAGAACGATTTACAGCATAAACGGCTGAACTGATTTTGTTCAAACTTGGTGCTTAGGCGTTTTAGGTGATTGTCCAAGAAAGATTTTTGAATAGTTGTTTTAGCCCCAAAATTAACGGTATTTGCCATACAAATTTTTCTACCATTTTAATTATCTCGAAAACGGCTATAACGATTTTGATAAAAATTGGTTAGTTTTTTTTAAGAATGATCTACATTTTGGCCGACATTTTTTTAAAATATTTTGTTATTAACGGTACCAACCATACAACCATTTTTTTAATTTTCGACTTGCTCTCAAATGGCTTAACCGATTTCGATCAAAATTCTTAAACAGGAGCTACTTTGAATTCTAAATAATACTACATTTCAAAATTTTCGAATTTTTTTTTTTTGGATTTTTGAAAAAAGATATTTTTTTTGGTAAATTCAATATTTTGAAAACGAGTGCACAATTTTTTCTGAAATTTTGTTTTCTAAATTTATATTATTAATTATTTAAAATACTCATACCAATTTTTTTTAAAGAAAAAAATTAAGAATTTTTATATATAAAAATTTAAGTGGAAAACGACTTTAAAAATACATTTATCTATTAAAAATCTTTTGCATATAATGTGATCGAACACAGGAGCAAGTACGTGCGATCCAGTCGCGCATTTTTTTTTTTAAACGAATCGATTCAGGAACAATTAATGCGTTTACACGTTGTCCCCTCGACCAAAATATTGTAGAACGCTAAATGACATTGTAGACATAATAACTCAGGTCATGCATTCCATCGATAGTAGTAGTTCAGTTTGTAACCTGTAAAATGTTTGCTATTTTTTTCCGATTGCAACATAGCTATTTGTGCAATTTTGTTAAAAAATTTTGTCCACATAATCCACGAGGTCTTGCCATCTATATTCGTATTTGAGGCCACTTTACATTAGGTATACATTTTTTTTTTACAAAACTTAGTAATTTTAACTAAACATCTATGGTAAAATTAATGAAAGAAAGCTCCAAGAATAGAAGCTAATCCGTGATTTAGAAGTTTTCATCAATAAAAGTTGAGAAAAAAATTATGAAGAAAATCTATTACAATAATATTATGAACTATTAAGCCCTATTAATAAAAAAAACTATTTGTTCAACTTTTGCTCATTGACTATCAAAACCATGGAATAACAGTTAGTCCCATGGCTAAAATTTCCTATTAATAAAAACAGGATGTTTGTGGAATAATAAAGTGACTTTTATCAGAAATCCCTTAAGAAAATCTACTACAATAAGTATGATTTCTGCCAAGCACCTGATAATTATTTCAAAATTATTCTCGTTTTTTGTAATATTTTGTGTTGTCTAGCTTTAATTTTTTTGTTATTGTTTTCATTTTAAAAATAGAAGACTTAAATAAAAAAAGAATACGGTCTGAGAACTAGAGTAGTAATGAGATCATTTTCCAATTACATCATTTCCAACCAGTGCAATGAGTTTCCTCATATTTACCTAGAAAAACCCATATTTCTTACTAAAATCCTCCTCATTAACTGCTTGTAGTGGATTATTTCTAGTTTTGTTGGTCGTCCAACCGACGCGACGGTTACGAAATTGATGACCCATTATTATTTTTATGTAAAATTAATTTCACAATAATTTGACATATGCGTCATCTGTGTTTTTAGTCATTCGCTAACTACCTTGCCCAATGGACTAGCTTGGTAAGCGTCACTTAAATGAAATTTTGTGATTTTAATATCATTTTGCCTCTTAGTACACGGAATAAGTCCTGGATCTACCCTAGTCAATGCTTATTAACTTGGGTGGAATTGCTTTTATTTGCAATTGTTTGTAATTGTTCGCTTAACCAAACTCATCAGTGAATTACCAAAATAGTCAAATGTTTTAGTAGTTCGATATTTCACTTACTCCCCTAATCAAATTGGATTACCCATTATTAAAACGTTTATTTTTTTTTTTTGTTAATATGTGGGTTATAGTTTAACAATTGGTGGTTCCTTAACTGCATGATAAGTTTTGGTGGTTGTTGCCTATCTTTTGATAGCTTAAAAGGTATTTGAAAAGATTATTAATAGGGCTCTGTTTAAGTGGGCGGAAGACAACATTATCATACCGGATAATCAGTTCGGTTTTAAGGTCGGACATGATACAATTCATGCCGCGTCTAAACTGGTTTCTGATATCCAATGGAACAAAAACTAAAAAGCAGTGTACGGGTGCCTGTCTGGTTGATTTGGAGACAGCCTTTGACACCATATGGTTAGAAGGTCTCTATCTAAAGCTTACTAGACAGTGTATAAGTAAACCTCCATTATATTTGCTTAATAACATGCTAAATGGTAGAAAGTTTGTTGTCAAGAATGGCAATGTAACTTCTACCACAGTTTTAAATGTTAAAAATGGTCTTCAGCAGGGAGCGGTTAACTCGCCAATTCTCTTCAGCATTTACACCAGCGATAGGATAGGTAGTCTAACTCAGGCAATTGCGTACGCCGACGATCTAATTGCATACAGAACAGCTAATACAGTTGAGGTCATCAAAATTCTTTTGCAGAGTGACTTCGACAAGATTCAGCGATATTGTGATGACTGGAAGTTGAAAATCAACTTCCAGAAATCAGAAACTATTCTGTTTAGGACTCCGTTGTCTATCGCCTCAGGGGATACGAGAAAGAACTGTGGCAAGCTTTTGATCGTAGGGCCAAAGGGACATCCACTGGCGAGTAAAAGTGTAGTAAAGTACCTTGGCATCTGGTTGGATCAGTACCTGTATTTCGACAGACATACAAGTGCTGATCTGGCCAGGGCTAGGGGAGCCTTTGCTCTTTGACAAAACGATTGTTTTATAACAGCCGACTTGACAGCAAGGTAAAGGTTATTTGCTACATGGCCCTCATCAAGCCAATGATTGCCTATGTATCCCCGGTGTGGTTCAACGTTGCCCCATCTCAAATGGAAAAGATTCGGGTGTTTGAGAGGCAATGTCTTAGATGTTGCCTTGGATTTCACAGAACACCAGAGTCAGAGTACACACCATATTATTCCAATTAGGTTCTATGCAACGGATCAAAAAAAAAATATACAAAAAAAAATATACAAAAAAAAAATTATAAAAACGAAAATGCTGCTGTGGCTGCTGTTCTAGTTTTTAAGTAGTTTTAAGTGGTTTTGGGTATTATTGGGAATTTTAAGTAGTTTAAGTTATTTTTAGTTAGCATAAGTTAGTTGTATTTAATTTTAATTATTTTAAGTCTAGCTTTAGGTAGTTTTTAAGTAAAAATTTAAAATGATCTGATACTGAGTTTTTGTAGTTAAGTTTTCTTGGTTAAATAAAAATAAAATAATTACAATTAATTAAAATAGTTTTTAGTTCGAAAAACATTAGTATTAAGAGATATGGTTTACTTTACAACGCCTGTAAGGGGCCAGTAAATTAGTTCTAAGTTATTGTTAATTAGGCTAGTTTTAAACATTTTGTCTAGCTTTAAGTTAGTTTTTAAGTGAATAATAAATAAAAATGAATTTACAAAAAAAAAAAAGCGAAGAGAATCCTCACGCCATTTACGAATTAACATTATATACATTAAAATTGAATGTTTCGTGCGGCGGCATCATCGGTCCATATTTCTTTTGAATTGAGGAAGAATCTGACGTTACGTTGAATGGTGAGCGCTATGGATCCATGCTGATTGATTTGTTATTTTCAAAAATTGATCAGCTTAACATCCACGACATTTATTTCCAACAGGAAGGCGAAACTTGCCATACAGAGCGAATAATCATAAATTAATTTTAGAATCATTTTGGTAACAGCTTTATTTCCAGAAGTGGAACCGAATTGGCCCCCTAGTTCGTGCGACTTATCACTTCTCGACCACTTTCTATGGGGAAATGTTAAGTTAATAGCTTATGCCGACAAACCATCCAACTCTTAAAGTATTGGAAGTCAATATTTAAGTTAGCAATGACGCCATACGTCCAGATTTATTGGAAAAAGTAGTCAAAAATTTGAGTGATCGAATGGACTATGTACCTCGAAGCCGCGGCGGACATATACCGAAAATCATATTTTAAAAAAACCAATGAAATTATCTACTAGATTATACTAATAAAAAAATCATTAAAAACAATATTTCTTTCTTGTATTATTATTTAAAGTTCCAAAGCTCTTTAAAAATAAACCGTCATTATTTGAAATTGTCGATATATATTTTTGTTTGAAAACAAAAAATCGTTAGCTCGCGATATGTAGTATGAATCGTACGTCTGGTGCAAAAATGTTATAAGTATGTGAAGATTTATTTCTTTTATACAATTCCGTTACCAGTTTTGTCTAACGTTTTATTTACAACAAACACATGTATGTCAGTGTCTCTTATCTTAAGACCAAATATTCTGAGAATTCGCCTTCGATAGTGTATGACACCTTCCAAATTAAATGTATTTCCTATTATTTTAATATTTTTATAAGTGGTTATTTCCATTGTGTCTTATTTTTATTTTAAATACTGTTTTTAAGTTTTGTAAGTTTAAAGCTATACTCAAGAAACAGTTTTAGCTGTATAAAATCATTTATAGTCTCGATTAAAACTTGTTTATATAGCAACGATCTCTATTATAAGTGGATTAAGAGCAAAAATCAAGCTACCATCTAGCTAATTCTTTGAGTTTGAGAACTCTTTTTTGATTTGAAGCTCTTGTAGTACATGGGTTTGAAACTATTAAAACACCACTTTTGCCAGATTTTTTTTGTAATAGTTTGTAATAGAAGGCAAAATATACAAATATTCTAATACTATTATACAATGAATAAATCGTTTGATAGTATGAAAAAAAGAATAACGAAGATGACAAAAACCAAATTAAACAAAATGCACGACTGGATCGACTTGTTCCTATGTTCGATCACATTATATGCAAAAGGATACTTAATGGAAACGGCTAAAGGTATTTTTTAAAGTCGTTTTTCATTTAATTGTGTTGGGTGATTTTTTTGCTACTTGGTTTTTGACGTTTATATTTTTGACAGATCACACATGACAAATTCCACGAACATTTGACATTTCGGTTCAGTATTGTTTGCCATTTCATCATGAATAGACTTACACCTGAACAAGGTTTGCAAATTATTGAAATCTATTATCAAAATTCGTGCTCTGTGAAAAATGTGTTTCGCAAGCTACGTCCGTTTCAGCGACGAGGCTCATTTTTGGCTAAATGGATACGTGAATAAGCAGAATTGCCGTATTTGGAGTGAAGAGCAGCCAGAGGCAATTCAGCAGCTACCAATGCATCCCGAAAAATGCACTGTTTGGTGTGGTTTATGTGCAGGCGGTATTATTGGGCCGTACTTCTTCAAGGACGATGAAGGCCGTAGGGTTACGGTCAATGGAGAAGGGTACCGTTCGATGATAACAGATTTTTTTTTGCCGAAAATGCAAGAATTGAACTCGGTCGACATGTTGTTCCAACAGGACGGTGCCACATGCCACACTGCACGTGAAACCATGCATCAATTGAGAGGCGAATTTGGTTAGCAGTTGATCTCACGTTTTGGCGCAGTCAATTGGCCACCAAGATCATGTGATTTGACCCCGTTAGACTATTTTTTGTGGGGCTATGTTAAGTCTATTGTCTATGGGGACAAGCCAAACACGATTGCTGCCTTGGAAGCCAACATTGAACGCGTCATTGGTGAGATTCCGGCGGAAATGTGTGAAAAAGTTTGCCAAAATTGGACCTTCAGAAAGGACCACCTGAAGCGTAGCCGCGGGCAACATTTAAGTGAAATTATTTTTAAAAAGTAAATGGCAGAAATTGATTTATCGATCCAAAAAAAAATTTCATTCCCTTTTTACAAGTTTCTGTGTTTTTTTGAATTTGCAAAAACCAAGCTCTTAAAAAATCACCGTTTAAAACGGACGTAGCTTGCGAAACACATTTTTCACAGAGCACGAATTTTGATAATAAATTTCAATAATTTGCAAACGTTGTTCAGGCGTAAGTTTATTCATGATGAAATGGCAAACAATACTGAATCGAAATGTCAAATGTTCGTGGAATTTGTCATGTGTGATCTGTCAAAAATATAAACGTCAAAAACCAAGTAGCAAAAAAATCACCATATAATTAAGAATTCAAAGGAGCTCCTGCATAAAAAAATTAATCGAAATCGGTTTAGCCGTTTATGAGAAAGTCGAAAATCAGTAAAATGGTTGTATGACAGGTACAGTTAATAACAAAATATTAAAAAAAAAAATTCAGGCAAAATGTAGGCCATACTCAATGTGGTACTCACACCAATTCTTATCAAAATCGTTGGAGCCGCTCGAGATAATTAAGATAGTAGAAAAATTTTTATAGCAAGCAGCGTTATTTTTGGGTCTAAAACAACGATTCAAAAATCTAGTTTGGACAATCACCTAAAACCTCTAAGCACAAGGTTTGAACAAAATCGGTTCAGCCGTTTAGGCTGTAGATCATTCTTCACACAAAAAGATAGGCGGAATCATAATTTTGTGTTTTCTTTAACTACACTCCGAAGATGATTCTATTTTAAAATGAAAAAATAATAATTGCATTTATTTTAAATCTCGTCGCCATTTTGATTGTCAGGCAAGACGTTTCTTCTAATTAAGCTGCAATACTATCTTCTCTGGAGCTGGAATATTAATTACTGGTGATATAGAGCTCTTTTATGTCGGTTTAAAATTCATTCTACATTTCCTAGAGCTAGTTCCAACAAGATGGAATTTTCGCCTTTTTAACATCATATTATTGTTATGACATAGAGTGCTTCAGAAATTAAAAGTCAAGGAAAGCAAATAATAAAACAAATTTAGTTTACAGGAAGGAATTTTTTAAAGAATATTTCCTGAAAAGTATTTAAGTTGCAATTTTTAAAGATAGAACTTCCAAACTTTTTTTTAATAAAGCTGCTCGATATAGAAAATTTGTATCTTTAATATGTAAGATTGTAACTACATCTATCTTCTGTAAGGGAATTAACGAAGGATTATTTTTTTTGTGGGTATACGATTAGAATTAATGCCCTGAAAGATTTTTTTTTTCAAATACTATGAAAAAACCTATATGTATGTATTTAAGTACATTACTATGCAAAACGAGAAATTATCAATTTTCATCCGCATTGTTTAACAGAGTAAATTTATAGTTCCAATCTGAACATGGCTAACTTACACTAAAATCGAATAGTTACCTTCATTTATTTAGTGTTTTTTTTTAAATAATAAAATAATATGAATAATAATATATATATTTTTTCTTTATAAATAAATATTTTGTATTTATCTTGGTCAACACCCTATTAGATATAATATGTGTTCCTGATTAGAATGTGTCAAAATATTAATACTCAGCTCTACCGATTTGTTGTTGGTCTTTTAATATTACATTTTGACATTTCCAAATGCACATGCGTTAGTATTTTACTTCTAAAGCTAAAACTACTGGCGCAAAATTTTAGTCGATTTAGTAATATGTTAAGTTATTTTTAGTATGATACTAGGCTAAATAGAGGACTTTGCTAACTTTAAACCGGTTACGTATCGTACTATCTTCTTAACATTTTACTAAAGTTAAGACCACAAAATGGCTACTTTATTTTTTTAGTATCGTACTAAATCCATATGCCACTTTGACATTTACAAACGTCAAAAAGTTATGTTCGCTTACTTTTTTTGCACTATTTTAGGCGTGTTTAGTTGTAGTATAATAAGAAAATATATTTAGTATGGTGCTAGTTAAAAAGTGTTTAAAATTAGAAAAATATTAGTTAAGGGCTTTAGTATTAGCAAACTCTTAAGTAGTATCATGCTAAGCCCTTAACATCAGACTGTATAAGATTTTGCGCCACTGTTTTAGAGCTCTTATGGCGTCTGTTATTGCATTTGGGTAGTTCAAAGCTGTACAACGGCCCTCTAGATACAGGAAATTTAAGCAGCTCGTTCATAGATCGCATAAAGTGTATTAGGGAGCAAGTTTGAATAGCTAAATGTTAAACGATCTTACAGTGCTATAAAACTTTACTAAAGAACATGATTTTAAATAAAAATACATTGAGTTGTGAAATTATACCTTATAAAGGCATAGCTTTCGATTTTTCTTATTTGGAGCTGTTTGGTTTTTATTGGGATGTTGTGTTTCATGCTTTGTTTTTGTTTTCATTTCCTTTAACTTATATATTTTTCCTCCTGGTTCCTGGTTGAATATTGTTTTTTTTTTGTAAATAAATCAAATAAAAGTTAGCAGCTATGCACATTATAATGTTCAAAACATATTTATGTTTCACATAAACCTTTGAAAATGAAATTAATTTTTAGGGGCCAATCCTGTATAAGGCGTTGTTGTTGTTGTTGCTTGTGGAAATATATTTTTTGGCGACATATTTTACATGTAGCCTTTGTATTCTATAGAATTTTGTTTCCTCTTTCTTTTTTAAATTGCCTAAATCAAAGACAACAACTCCAGTCTTTTCAGTTCAATTTTCTTTTGTTGGAAAAAATAAAAAAAAACCAATTCCCAGCTTCTTCATCATTGAATTTTAAAAACAAAGAGGAAAGCTGTCCGCGTTTTTGAGATCTGATTCGATTGATGTCGGATACAAAACTGAGCATTCTTAATTCTTACACCTCCTCCTTCCTTGCATTCGGTATTTTTTCTTTGTCATATTTTTGTGTGAGTGTTGTCTTTTTTGTCTTGTGAAAGTGTTTATTGAGTTGGTCTACTTTAGCGTGTTTGGTGTGTGTGTTTTTTTTTTTATATTTATGTAAAACTAAAAAAAATTATTTCTTGGGTGGAGAGCTCCAGTTCAGTTTTTATTAGAGGAAACCCCTCAAGTTGTTTGAAACAGATGGATCGCTCAAATACATTCCATATGCTTCAAGAGTTTATCCAAATTAACGAAGGACTAATGAAAAATGGCTTCTTAGAGGAAGGTATTTACATAAGTTCCAAAATCAACAACAGTTCTGTGGAATAAGTCAGAACATATTTTTTTTGTTCGTCAGATTACTACTTCTTATGCAATTCACTCTCAATGACAAAATACCTATTATCAAGCCGATTGGGATACAAAAAAAAACAGACAACAACTTTTACAACCAACAAATCCACACACTCATTAGCCAAGCAATCTTGATTGAACCTTTTAATTAATCCTTTTCGTATGGAACTTTCAGCTTCAATCAAAAGATAAGATTTATTTGCTGATGATATTACCAGTAGATAAAGGTTATCAGATGAATCCAGGCGTTGTTTCTTGTTTCTTTGAATAAAGAAGAACAAGAATTATTTAATTATGCACATATTGTGTGTAAATGTATTCTATAGTCGTAAATAGCAAAGATAGGTGAACCACAAAACCGACCGAATTCCTCAACACTTCTAGCTATATACAATAAGATTATGACTTCTCTTCATTATTTCACTTAACCTAACCTATACACTCCGAACAGCACACAAAGAAAGTTATTTGGTAGTTACCTTCTGTGATTAATAAGTTACGTGGTTTTTTGGTTTTAAAGCAAAATGTAACACAGACACAGGGTGACTATATACACCTGCAAGATTATTGTAATAATCACATTGTTGTATTGCGATAGGGAGTACCTTGTACCTACTTACAGGTTTCTTTAATTACGGTTTGTGTGGTCATGTCGTGTGGTTGCAATTACATATTTTCAAATGAACGTGTAGGGCGAACTACATTTAAGAGTGTGGACAGTAAAGGAAAGGAAAGGGGAAGTTAACACGTTTTCCAAAGAGAAAATGTTTAATAAGTAGTAAGTAAAATCAGTTTACTTCATCAGCCATATGATTCGACAGTGATGGACATGGACATAGATTAGGTCCAGACATGCAACACCAAATCGTCTATGAAGGGGGATGAGGTTGGAAGCAGGAACTTTTTTGAGGTCAGACGAACAAACCATAGAAATATTGAGAATTAAATTATCGTAACTAAAAGATTGTCCTAGTGTCAGTAATGTCAGACACTTAGCAAGCACGTAAGATACTTATACCAAAACATGTGTATTCCTTATTCTGGTATATTGATGCAAGGGAAGGTAAACATATTAAATTAAATTAGAAGAAATAATTATTTCACACCTCATTGGATCAGTGGTCACGTCTGTGTCCTGAGTATAATTACAGGCCATCCCACACTAAATCATTTAATAGGGTCCCTATATATAGACAATGTCCTTAGCTTTCCATTTTAGCTAATTCCATTTCAATACTCAGAAAAGCGCCAGTAACATTACATTCTGTTCTACAGATTTTTTGAATATCATCGTCGGCGTATTTATGTAATTGGACAAACCTTTGGCAAATTTGATTTTTCTACCGGAATCCTGTACTATTCTTTCAAGAATGATGTTGAATAAGTCGCATGGCAGCTCTTCGCCTTATCTAGGACCTTTTTGAAGTAAAACTTCTATTGAAGCTGTCAGTGAAATATCAAACCAACACGTTTTCTGTCAAGCACCGCCAGAATTCTTCGCCACAGATTTTGTTTAAGGCCTCTAAAAAATTATACCCTCCAATAAATACTAAAGTGACAAATTAAATGCGGTCCCAAGGTCATCCAGCTTATGTATCTGCTCTACACCCTCAGCTGTCCTTAACAATCTACTTAACCTTACACCCCTCGAGATTTTTAGCAAACAAGTGGCCGCGAGCACATCTATTCGTCTCAAAGCCATCTCTCAATGGACTAGCAATTCGATTGAACAAATTCGGATAAAAACTAGGACGATCCGACTACACCACACACCAGCAATCTTCCACAAGAACCTCTAAGTTACCATGGCACCAAGATCAGATTAGGCGGATGAGAGGTTCTTAAGAGATGAGTCAGCACACTTTTATACGGACGGTTCAAGAACCCAAAAGGGAGTGGTTAGCGGTGTGTACTCAGACCTATTCTACATAAAATGGAAGAAATCGGTATGCATATAGTTACATGCAAACTCATGTTACATCAATACTCCATAAAACAAACAAATTTTAGATTGTCAAACACTACTTGCCTAGTTACCATACAAATCTGGCCAGTAATATATCCAAGAAGCTCAAAAGGTCTGCTCTCTCTGAGCAGGAACATCTTGGCTCAGTAATAGGTATCATAACTGGACACTGCTTAATTGGCAGACATGCCAAAAGACTTGAAGTATTCTCCATCGACTTTTGCATATGTTGTTTGGATGATGAGGAGAGGAGACTATTTTCCATATTCTTTGCTCATGTCCTGCTCTCTCCCAAGGACGTAGATTGCACCTGGGGGAATACTTTTTCGATGGCACCAGTGATATTAAACACATACCGATAGAGATTCACCGGCTTCACCGCTTCATTGGGGCTCCAATTGGTTTGATTAAAGAGTAAATATTTCCTCATGTGGTATCACAATTGACCTATCTAAGGTGTAACTGTGTCAGTTGTTTTCCTGACGGCAACTTCAACCTAAACTAATAAATATTAAAAAAAAAAAACATATGTTTTTACTGCTTTAAATAAATCAATTAAAACTAGAATTCACTTTTAATATACTATTTAAGACTAAAAAATAAATTTTGGAAACAAAACTGTCTGGTTGAAAAACTTAGACCAGCATTGGCATATATGAGGAATCCCAATTCCGCTGACAAATCTAAAATAGCATTACCATGCATTAGAAAGAATTTCCTATTCTTGAACAAAATGGATGCGAAATGGAAACGAGATGTGAGAATTGTGAGACTTCGGTGTTCTTGTTAAATTAGTTCCAAACTATGATGAGGATATTCGTAATAAGTCTTAAGTTAAAACTCCAACTGTGAAACTGGGGGTAAGTTATTGAAAATCAGTTATGTTTAATAATATATTCTTAAATACTATCCCGAATTTCTAAGATTCTACTGAGGTAAATCGGTGAGATTAATTCGGTGAATTTAAATTACTAAACCTTAAATCATAATATGAACCTATGTTGAACCTCACTTAACGAAATCGATTAACTAAAATTGCTTACCCACGGTTGAAACCACCAACGTCTTCGTACATAGAGTCCAGCGAAGATTATATGATGATTTTATTCTTTTCGGGATGGAAAATGCTGCCACGAATAGGGTATGAAATTTATATCAAACCTATTTGATTTGAGCTATAAGGATGTTTTTAGGGCACTGAGGAAACTTGAATAAGTTAAAACAAGTTAGAAAGATCTGCAACTTTCATATTCAGAGTAGAGATTTTACATTTACCAGAAATTAGAGCATAAAATAATGTCCAAAGGTAGTAGGAATTTTCGGTCATTTGTAAAAAGTATTCAAAATTCAACTCAGTTTTCGGCTCGAAAGCTCGTTTTAAATGACACCCCTTTTGACAGATCAAGTCAGAAAGGCAATTTGTTTGCAGTGCAGTTCGCAGTTAATTCAACACTGCCGGAAAGTGTTATGACTCATCCAGGAATTGAGAGCGTTAACCATTTCATGGGACGAAATTACTTTCGCACTCGTTTAGCTTGCAAGAGTCCTCAAAGACCTTTATCCTCTGGCCCGGATAGTGTCCCTCCCATGGTTCTGAAAAGGTATTTTTCAAAGCCGGCAAAAGCACTGGATAAGATTTTCCATTTGTCCTACCCTACGGGTCTCTTTTCGAGTGGATGGAAAACAGCATTTGTCGAATCATCTCCACCATCTGACTACGGTCTAGTTGCTCCCCTTTTCCCAATATCATGGAAGCGATGATTAATTGGGAAATGCTTGGTAGAAATGCTGTATTTTAAAATACTGTATGGTCAAAATTCTGTATGATATACCCTATGGTCATAATACTGTATGGTTAACATTTTGTATTCCAAAATACTGTAAATCTAAAATACAATAGGTATCTCAAAATGCTGTATTAGCCAAATAATGTATCCCAGAATACTGTCTCTCAAAATTATTCATCTAAAAATGCTGTCTGAGAAAAACACTGTATTTCAAAATTCTGTATATAAATATACTGTATTTTGGATAATTCCATTCATAAACTTCCATTACAGTTATTAATGAGAAAGAGGAAATAAGAACAAGATACCAATTATTTTGTTTCTGTTTTAATTAATTCAAAGACTTATGAATTATCATATGTACATGCTATTGTTCAAGGGAATTATTTCAGAATAATATTCTAAAAAAAATAATATGGTAATGAAAAATTATTATGATATATGTATGTATTCTTAAAATAGGTATTCTGTTTTCAAAATTCTGTATTTCAAAATGCTGTAAATAAGCTGGAAAATAAAAATCGTTTTGATAATGTTAAAAAGTGCGCTGTCTTTTACATTATCAACGATTTTTATTTTTCAGTCTATTAACGCCTTTTGAAATACAGAATTTTGAAGTAGAATGTTTTGGCCAATCAGAATTTGACTAACAGTGCTTTGATTATATAGTATTTTGTATATACAGTATTTTGAATTAGAGTGTTTTGAGATTGCAGTATTTTAAATACAATATTATGACCCATACCTTATTTTGACCCCAATCGTGATTAATTATTATCAGCGAAGAAATATGTTGATGAACGAAAGCTCCTTAATGGTCATTGGCAGTATTGCGTTCGTAGCAATAGGTCCATTTTTTTTCTCATTTTTATAAATGATAACGCAACGATACAATTGTTGGCACCCTTAAGGATTTTTCAATTTTAAATGCGTGTAATTTTCGCAATTAAAAAGTTAAAAATATGAAAAATGTACTAAATTTTAATATGAACATTTTCTTTGTTTATTTATATTTAATTCTTATTTTTTGTTTACTAAAAAAAGCTTCCAAAGAACCATTATTATTGGCATCGTTGTGGCAGACGTAGAAATGTGGGGAATAAGTAGTAGCTTAAGACTAAAATTAAATTGGTTTGATAAGATTAACAGTTTTTGTAAGAATCGTTATTGAATGAGGTGGTGGCAGTAATTGGTTAAAAAAAACGGGGTGCCAATGATTGTAGTCGTTACGCTATCGTATCTGGAACTTCTAATTCACTAAATTGTGCCGTTTAAATGTCGACAAAAACACTTAAATATTTTATATTAAATTAAGAAATATTTTTCCCCTTCTAGTCTGACTGTAATCTGTAAGGCCTTCATTCTTGCAAAGATAGAATAAAACTCCTATAAATCTCCCAAAACTCATTTTGAATCTTTTAGATAGAATTGAAAATAGAGTTCTTAGAATGATTGACGATAAATCAATAGAGGAAACATTTACTAGAATACCATCAAAATGTTATAAACAATATTCCAGCGAAGTAGCCAGTTGCATTCCTCTACTTAAATTTTTTAACCGTAATACTCACGCTTCTAGGAATGCGCATCAGCTTGCCCTTAAGCAATGGGTTTCCACAATATCTCTTTTAAAGAGGACATGTTCTCTTTTTTTACCAAGATCTGTCTTATTTTTTTGTCGTGAAATACTTTTTGTTTATTGTTTTTTTATGTATTTATTTTGTCTTTTTCAAACATCTTAGTCTACGAAAAATAGTACATTATTAATCTGACTCACTAGTAATGCTTTTGTCATCCAAAATAAAACAATAAGACACGAACTTATCTATTCACAATTTATCAACGAACACTCTTGTTTGAACATTTAAAATGCATAAATGCGTACACAACTAATTAACGTCGTTAGTACTATGTCTATTTTTTGCCAAATGAAAACTGTCCCGCTCTCTAAAAAGTTGGAAACAAATTCGATGCTCTTCGAAAAGATATAACACTTCATATGAAGAACAGTGTTGCCAACGTAAGTTACCCTTAGTAAGTTACCCATATAGTTCCGGGTAACTAATTGAAATTAGTAACGTCTCATTTCTCACGTAATTTATACATCTAATAAGCCTACATTTTTTTGACGGACCGAAGGACAACCGATTTCTCAAGGGCGTATGAATTAACGATCATTTTGAAAAGGTTCGCACAATTTCGGCGGATGAAGTGGGAACTTTATGCAATAACGGAGCAAGTCTTGAAATGAATGATTGGAAGCATAAAAATCGGCTGCATTCCAAAACAAAATTGGGCTCGTAACATTTTTTCATATAATGTTTTAAAAATGACATCTTTGAATTTTTAAACTGATCCCATTCATTAAGCCCATTCGAATTTAACATTTTTAAAAGAAAGTTATTAATTTCAAAAATTGTTGTTTAATTTGTTTTTTTGTTTTTGCCTAAAATTATATTCTGAAGTTAATATATCCGTGGGGAAATATCAAAAACGTGAGTTCGTTATATTTGTTACGTTAGTAACATAAGTTACGTTAGTTACATTATTTACGCTAGTTACGTGTAACTTATTAAAATGTGTAAAACTGGGGAACTTACCAACACTGATGAAGAGGGAGATGAAGAGAATGAAGAGGACTATATATTTACATATGTATCTTATTTTAATTATGTGACATTTTGATTTGAATTATTTAATTTATTTTTTTAAAAATTCGATGTTAGTGCAATTTACCATTTACACAACATACTAAAAGTATTGAGGTCATATGTTTTTTTAAATAAGATACCAAATGAGACTTCCTATTTACCTTAATACATTACTAAATATAAGTTTGAAACAACTTTTAACGATTATTTGTTTAGAAAATGGCATCATTTTGTTAACCACGTTATGGACACCCTACCTAGTCCAACTTCAGACATACCGTCAAGTATAGAGATTTTGATTTTAGCCATACAACACGAATGTTGAGTGCTTTTCCTGGCTCTATTTTTTCGTCTTATTTTTATATTTCCAAATTCAAATCCAATTTGCATCGGTAACACCTCTTAAATGTTTCACTTCTTGCCTAACGCTCGCGCTGTGATTGATTTTAAGGGGTCAAGATCACTTTTGTGCACGCATCATTACAAAAAAAATAAATATTTTTGCAAAATCTCTCTAGAAGACCAATATTATAGTGTTTTATGTACATATAACTTCTCCAGATCTTTCTTAGAAATATTCTCCTCCTGAGGTACCCCAAGGTAGGCACTTGGGTCCTGTCCTCTTTATTTACAATATTAACCTTTTCTAAAAACAGGCAAGATTAATTATATGTTTCGTTCGCTCTGTTCTTGAATACGCTTACTAAATGAGGGTGTGCTACAAGACTGTTAATTTAGAAGTATGCGCTCCATCCCTCTAGACTGCCATATTTATTTTAAGTGTTTCCAGTTTAAACTCAATCAACCGTGCTAACAACAATTCCTTCCTATTGTTCTTTTATTTCTTCTTTATAGTGGTGTACCAGTCAAATTGCATTTCGAAGATCCGTAAGTCTAAAAATTATAATTTCTAAATGTAATCCTTAAAATTAGTATGTCAAACGAGAGCCTACAGGAAATATTGTATGTAAATAACGTTGGAATATTTTAATTAGTATAGCTCTCCATAAAGTCATTTGTGCTATTGTCTCCTGCATTAAAAAATAAATAAATTTAATTAACTGCAATTATAATGTTGTAGGTATTTATTTTGTGTGGGCAAAAAATGTATTTTTCCAAAATGAGACCATTTTGGGCTTTTTTTCAATGAAAGTTTCATCTTCTGCCACCTCATCCTTTTTCCATTATACATAGATACTCCTTCAATATAATTATTCTACAACAATTCCAATAGAAGCAATCCAAGAGGGAGTATTTAATATTTTATATTGCCAAAAAAAAGAGCAACATTGTTTCCGAGAATGCGGCAGAAGCAGCCGGCTCCATCCATAGTGACTTAATAGGTCATAAATTAAATCGATACGTGAAAGCAATTCGCCCTTTGTGCATAAAATAATTGGCTCTATGCAAACTAATTACCATCATTAAATTATTTAATATCGATAATAAAATTGAAAAATTTATTTACTCAAGCTGTAGCTATTACGAGTAGGTATTTACGTTACGAAGTGCTGAAAGAATATTCTGTGCAGTTTTGGTTGTTCACTTTTTTTTTTAAGAGAGGGATTATTAAAATGTCGAAAAATTTGTACCTTAATGAATAATATTAAAACCAATTGCTTATCAAATATATGTTTTAAATTAATAAATTCAATTGCTTGTTTTTTGGATTGTGTTATTGAATGTGAATATATTTTAATTAATGTTTTGTTCTGGCTTCTGGTTGGAGTATCAAGAACCGTTACAGTGGCCGGTTTTCAGACACAAAATGGCAAATTATTTTTGAATCTTAAAAATACTTATTATTTCTGGCATCACATATTTATGTAATATCAAAGTTGGTTAGTACCTCTTGAGAACTTTTCTAGTTGATCTGAGTATAGTTTTCCTTAATATAGTATTAAGTGAAATGGCAATTGTTATGACACGGACTGACAAACTAACGAATAAATGTGACATAAGTAATAATTTCACTCAAATGATGTCCATTGTTTGAGAGAAAGTAAATATTTTCACTCAATATTTTAATTGTATTTAAAAAAAGCTCTAACGTTTTGTTATCTAATTTCAGCAGTTCAGAACGAAGGTAGAATGCTTAGCTTTGCGTTTTCCTTCCATTTTGATATTTAGAACATAATAGTGGGGGTGGCAGTGGCGCGATAGTTGTGTGCTCGCCTGTCAGCCTCGTAGTCATAGGTTCGATTCCTGCCGTTGTCTATGGCTTTTTATATTCCATTAAAAAACAATTCAAAAAATTGTCATAAAATGAGTTGCTAGTTTACTCATTACATGCTGTTCGGGCGCAATACTAACAACATGTGATTGCCTTAACTACTCATAAATATGACAACGATATAAAATAAAATAATGCGAATTATAAGAGACATAAATAAATAAGACACGGTAATTTTCTCCGCATTAGTTCAGCCGCCTTCCCTGGAGATAAAAGGTGAGACAACAACCACCGTCTCAATACGTCGCGCCACACATCTTTCTATCCTTCTTTCTCTTCTTTCATCGGATGCCGCGCTGTGCAAAATTATATAAAAAAAGAAAAAAAAATAGGCAAATGTATTTAGATTGGCAGCATTGTTTTATGTGACAGCTAATTTAACAATTCTCGGTTATTTTGAGATAAAATTGGGGTGGTCATTCAACATTAATAGATTCAAGCCTAAGAAACGTTTGCAAATTGTTGAATTTTTGTTTTGGAAAATTTGGTCCAATATTCTTTAAGTTCATCGGGCACTAAATGCAATTTATTACACCTACTTATCTTAAATATCCATAACTTACGGCTGTTCTTCGCAATACGTTAAGGCTTATCGAGCTTTCGTGCAATATGACGCTATTTCTCTAGAAGAATATTTTAAAATTTCACTTGTGTCAATAAGCCAGAAATCTAGCATTCGTTGCCTTATTGCCGAAACATAGTCTGATTTACTGAGAGGTGTGTGTGAAATTTGAATATCTAACCATAACAAATATCATATTCACACATAACTTCTACTCGAAAAAAAATTATTGCTTATAATTTAGAGAATTACGACCACTGAGTTATTAAAGAATTTAATCATTTTCGAATGAACTCATAGAAAACTAATGAATTCACTCTTCGAAATGATTGAATTCCAATAAACGACTTCAAACAACCTTAAATGTCGCAGTGTTTGATTTAATTTTATTAAAATTCTATTCAATTTTAATTCAATTGTTTGATTAAATTGAATATAAAGTACATTAATTTGATTAATTCAAACTGAATGAGAATTCTCAGATCGTAAAATGATTTAATTCTTCCAAAATTTCATGTGTTTTTGCACTTTTTCCGAAACTAATGAAACTACGAGTACTTAATGTAAAATTAAATACATAATTTACTTTATTTGAAAATTCGAACGGACAAACTATAAGCGATATTGGCGAATTAAAAGCTGCAACTTTAAGCGACAATTAGAAAGTGCTGGCTCCACAGCTATGCTCAGTAAGTCGATGGGTTCAACCAATTATCTTAATTGGTTGATGCTAAAAAAAAGAAACAATAAGTGATTAAATTAATTCAGAATTGTGTTAATTTATTAATTCGATATGAAAAGAGCACCTACTGTAGCGGAGAGCGACGCGACAGTGAAAAAAAAATTATATAAGCAAACCGAGCCAATGTTGCTCGAAATATACAAAATTTAAAGTAAAATGTGCTAGAAATTTTTTGGGAAACTTTTAAATATAGGAGTAAAAGCCAACATTTTTTCCGCCAAAAAAAAGAACAAAGGTTTTAGAAATAGAATAAGATGGACAGATATCGCCGGTCCCAATAGAACAAAGAAATTTCAAAAACAGGCACGGGTTGCGTTTTACTAAATTTTCACGAAATTTTATGAAATTAAACTACACAATATATTATCGAAAACAGAATTTTAAAATCACCAATAGAACTTAGCTTCTTAGTTTAAAAAGAACTCCAAATCTCCTCCAAGTGCCTCGTTTTCAACCCTCTTGAAGTCTGGACAATCTTTTCCTGTCAAGTTTTCCCTTTTTCCTTTTTTTCCAATTACCTTTTCCACCTTTACAAACTTTTCTGTAAAAAATGTTCACACTTCAAAACTTTTCGTCCTCGAATTTCTTTTTTACCTTTTCTATTCGATCTCCTTTGTTGCGTAATCCAACTAGAAATGTCCGTACAAGTTTTTTTTTCCTTTAATTTTTCTTGGACGAACTCTTCTTTTATAAGCTTTCCAGTGTTTTCGATCAATCAGTGACAGCGGTTCTTGGTCGCATTCTCATCGAGCTACTGTCCGCACTTTGATGAGAGAGAGAGAGAGAGACAGAGCTAACCTTATTGAAAAAAGACGGTCCCTCTTACACTTTCTCCCATGGTTCTGCTTCGTCATCTAGAATTCGCCGAACGCTGGTTTTACTTTCAGGAGCGGCGAATTCAAAGAATGCATTCAGCCAGAAACCCAATATTTCGAATATCGAATACGATAAGAAAAGTTTTCGAAAACCGTAATAAAAATGTACAATGCAATTTGTAGTGAAAATGTAAGATATATTACTAAATAACAAATATGATAGATATTGGCAGGATGTCCGTACTTCTTGAAGATTTATTAGGTCGTTGGGCTTTTGGGCATATTTGGGGAATATTGAGGACCTGCGTTTAACATTCCATCGAATTAGATACATAAGTTGGGCGCTCTGCCATTCTCAATATGAGTACTAAATTTTAAGCCACGGTTCGTTTTTGTTTAGTCGGGATAATGAGAGAGTGTAGCGATGGCTGATGAGTTAATAGAAAGGTAGAATCAAGGATGTGGAATATGACAACAATAGTTTTTGTCGCGGTAAATTTTACCGTGACAGTGTTACTAAAAGTATATATTTATACAGCGATATAAAGAGAAGCCTCTCATGTTGTTTTATTATTTTAAAGCAAATCATCCTCTACTAACAGTTTAGCTCCTATAATGACTTACTGAAGCCCTATCGAAGCTGAAATGCCAGTTGGGTGTGGCTCGCTACAACCCGTAACTGAGTTTTCTTCAAGCTTCTTATCATTAGTTTTCCATGTAGGATGGCTGTAGCGTGTCACAACTTGTGAATAAGTCAAGGCAAATTACGGACAGAATCTCAGAATATAGTTTTCGAGATATTCATATGATCGCGAACCATTGTATATAGATATTAATAGTACTATTATGACGGCGAAATTCATCCAGGCTGCAATAAGGTCCACTACTCATCATGAGTTCCACTACCAAATCGGAGGTAAAGTAGTGTTGGTGTATTATGAAAATGCGTATGGAGAGAAATAGGGTGATAATAGATTGCTGAGAGAAATATATACAAAATTTATTATAAGTTAGGGGACGAAAAGGAAAACAATGTATTTCATAGGTTTTTTGGTTTTTTTTATGAGCATTTTTTTGTTGAGTAGGGGCTGGTTGTGTGTATGTGTTTTTTAATGAATGAAAATTGTTTGATGGATGTAGGGAATATTTAAATATTCAGGTATACACTTGTGTGCAACGGTCACTACTCAATATAATAAAGTTTTTTACCAAATACACAAACATTATAATAATTTAACAGTTAAGATTTGAGATTTCTGTTAATCGTTGTACAAAAACATTGTTCTTGTGACAAATTTTTTTCTTATTTTATATTAATAATGTTTTTTTTGATTTTGAAAAAAGTATTTATTTTTTGAAAATTCAGATTTGATAAGTAATTTCGTAAAAAATCGAGTTTGACGAATTTTCAAATAAGAATTGTATATTAATAGGTATTGTATAATTTTATTTTATTACTTTTTTTTTTTAAATGAGTATCCAACAATATATATGTATGTATATACATTTGAAAAACAAATCTTCAAAATATTTAATTTTGCAAAATATTGCCGTTTTATAGAAATAAATTTTTTTCTTAACGGTTTTTAACATTTCTATGGCAGGTACCGTTGTTTTTTATTTTAGAAAAATAGTTTTTTTTAACTATTCAATAATTTCAAAAAACTAAAACGAAGCTTTGAAAAAATCTATTAAGTCGTTTTCGAAATTTTGAAATTTCAGTTTCAAAAAAAAATTAATTTCCAAAAAAAATTTTTTGGAAAAAATTCCGTGCACTTTCTAGGAACTCCTGCGTAAAAAAATTCAAAAAATCAGATTAAACCGTTTCCGAGAAAAAAAAAAACAATTTTTTTCAACAAAAAAAAAAATATTAAAAAATACTCTTTCCCTCCATTAATGAATTCATTTTTTTTTATAAAAGTTGTTGGAGCCGTTTTTGAGAAAAATAAGATCTTTGTTTCTGGCTAAAAAAACTTTATGGGAGCTACTGTTATTTGTCGTCTTAAAAAAGTGAAAAAAACATTTGGTCATATTACCGAAAAAACAATATGTACCAGACAGACGGCAATGCCATTGCCCACTTTTTATTTCACTCTTGTAATAATATCATTGCAAAAATTGTTTAATAACATTAATAAAATTATATCTATCTATCTATCTATCAATGTGTACCAAGTTTGAAGCAAATCTATCAAAGCGTTTAGGCTGTAGACTAGATGACGACAGACTGAGAGATGGAATTGCGGGATCATTTTTTTTCGCCTTCGCTATCATCGTAATGTCAAGTTTGATTAAGATCTCGTGTTCGATTTTTTTACGAATTTATTACTTGCAATATACATAGTACCTACATATGTATATAATATCGCTAGTATAAACTCTTTAACATAAAACTTTTATATTTTATTATAAACTTTAAATTTCCATGACATTAATATTTTCAATCAATTTACATATAATTTACTTCTGCTTGTGCTCAATACTACTGTTCAAAACGAAGTGACCAATTCTTCATCGTTCCTCGCCTTTAACAATAAAGCATGGCCTACTCATTAATAACGGTGGGATTGGTATTGGAACCATCTGCATCGTCTGCCTGCATTGTTATACTAGTAAAAATATATAAAAAAAAATATTCTGTACTACATAGGTACCTACATACTTTATTTCCAAATAAGTCTGTCTGTGCAGCAAGAACTCAAATAATTCCCAATAGATATTATTTGAAAAAAAAAAACAAAAAGTACCTATGTACATACATAATTGTATGTAGGTGGCTATCTGGGTACATATTTACTTGCCTAAGCAAAAAATATTGAAATATCTCAACTTCGCTATGCTATTTGTGCATAGAAAAAGTGAAAAGTAGCAAAGTTGCTACAATTCAAAATCCTAAAATCCACAAAATATCTAAAATCTTAAAGAAAAATTTAAAATAAATTCTATAATAACCTATACTTGCATGTATACCTATATACATTCTTACTTCAAATTCATGTATACGGCAATAGCATTGATATAATTTACTTATACCCTCCATATTTTGAAGGTTGCCATGGCAAAAGCAGCTTGCTCGGTTTTCTCCCTTACCTCTATATTGTTGTCAGAACTAGTAAAACTCGAAGGTCTCGCTTCTTTTTTTGCCTTTCTGCCTCTACGCTTTTTCGTCCACAATAACAGCTCAATTTCAGGAAAAGCGAAATTAGGGCCCCCTAACGAACGAACTACTAGCCAAAAAATTCTGTCTCATAGTAGTACTATAGGTTTCATATACAAAGCACGAACTGAAGCCATAAGAACGAGACAGCCAGACTTCGTTGATGAGTTGTATTTACTGCATAAGTATCATAACAGTGTCGAAAGACATTGATAAAGAATTCCCCTAAAACATGTCAAAAATCAGCTTTTAAGAAATAACAATGTAAAGGCATCTTTCCTTATTCAATGCATAAGAACTTTCTTCACCCATTTTTACCAAACGTAGTCGCTCAAAGTTAAAGATATCCTACAGTTACTGCTTCACAACTAGTGATCAGCCTCTTAAGTTGGCTTTGATAAATAACTTTGTCTGGGCAGCCTTGGTAGCTTGCTCTACCCACTTTAGTCATTTAGTTTTATAACTTTTGTTCTAATAAAATTCAACAAACACAAATTGAACGGATAACATATGTCCAACCCATTTAAATTCCACTGCACTTGACTTGCAATTCCCCTACTTGAAACTTCTATTTTATATGAGAATGAATATTTTTTCGATTTAAATTTTGCAGCTTATCCACATCATATAGAATAATGTTCTACCTATCCAATTTCTAGTTAAAGTCCACAAAATCCCATTTCCAATTTCTAACCAGAACCCAGAACAACTTTGTGTCGACTCTGCTGAGTTCCGCATTCACTGATGTTATTCATAATCATATGGTTAGCATAGACTGGACAATGGTCATACATACATTAAGGTATGAGTTGTAACTATACCAGCAGATATATGTAATCGAGTTTCAATAAACGTATCCTAAGATGAAAATCTAAAAAGCACATGAAAAAAAAACATTAAGATATGACTAAAATGAATATAAAAGAATTTTTGTTTAAAGAAGAAGTATCATATAAAATAAGGCATGTCACCCAGTCGCATGCAGATATTGTAAGCGAGAGCTAATACAGACAATATACACACAGGGTGGCACACGAATCGTGCTACAAAAATAAAACGTAATCACTTTTTTTCAGGCTACTATTTACATTTGTCAAAATGAATGCTTGGGATACTTAAAAAAGGATTTGGATAGTGCAGCGATACCATTCTTTGAAGTCCGTCATTTCCGTCCAAAGGGAATTTAGGCTGGAGTTTAGCGGTACTCCCCCGAGTAGGTGGACCATTATGATGCTTGTGAACATATTTGCCGAATCAGGCAGCAGCGAACGAAGATCGTATCATCGAGATCCCAATGTTCAGGTTCAGGATACAATCGTGGCTGTTGAATCGGCAATACAGGCAAGTCCAATTGTTTCGACTCGAAACTTATCGGGCCAAATTGGAGTTAGCAGACGGTCATAACAACGGATACTTCATGACGACTTAAACTTGTTTCCGTACAAAGCCCAAATTAAAAGCAAGTTGAACCCTCAGGATTTGCCTGTTCGCCTGGAATTTGCAGAAAAATGTTGCAATGGCCGAAGAAGACAACACATTTTTGTATATCTGATGAGGCCCATTTTGACTTAAACGGCAATGTTAACAAGCAAAATTGCCGTTTATGGATTGAATCTAATCCAGAAATGCTCCATGAGACGGAACTGCACCCAGAACGAGTCACTGTGTGGTGCGCAGCTTCATCAAGGTGTATTGTCGGGCCATATTCTTTGAGAAAACGGTGTAACACAAACTGTCAATGGGGACCGTTATTTAAAGATGTTGAAGTAGTTCAATTACCCAGAACTTCTCCGAAGACATATCCCTTTCAGCAGGATTTAGTTTCAACAAGATGGAGCAAGTGCACAAGTTATGGCGGAGCTCCAACGAAAATTCCAAACAAATTGATATCTCGAAACTGCACTTTCCCCTGGCCCCCAAGGTCATTTTTGTTTTGATGGGGTTATGTCAAGCAGGAAGTGTACAAAACGAAACCTGGGAATTTGACTGGATTGAAGCAGTCCATTAAGACAATAATTGAGGCGATCTGAATTTCAACCCTTCAGGCCGCAATGAACCATTTTCTGATCAGGTACCGCATATGCGTGGATGGGCGTGGAGGTCATTTGCGGTCTACCATCTTTAAAAACCATTAATTATTCAAAATAAAATTTAATTTTTAATCCAATTAATAAAAATTGATAAAATACATCGATTAAAATAAAAATTATTTAAATTTCTTATTGTAGCACGATTCATGCCCCACCCTGTACTTACATATTTTTTTTAAATATATTTTTTTATTACATTTTAATTATTATTTTGTTGGTCCAGTATAACGAATGATATAATGTCAATAGTCAATTCGTTATATCGGTAATTCGTTATATCGAATACGTTTCTTCATACAAATCTTTAGGTAAAAAAAAGTACAATTGTATTTTTCATTATTTTATTTCATACTTCACTTAAAAGAACAAAAACATTAAATATTATTAACTTTATTTACAGGTATATGTAAGATATACATATTAGGAATAGTCTTAATAATTTTGTCAATATTTCCGACAGTTTCGTAATGACTCAATCTTTGAACTTCAGTTTCTGAGCTAGCATTTTCATCGATAACATAATCCCCAATTTCGATTTCTTCAACATCAATATTTTCGGGTTAAAGAATTACTCCATCTGCGTTATTCCATGACTCATAATCATGTGTAGTGAATTCAGTCTGAAAAAATTATGTTAGACTTCATAGCTTACAAAACAGTTTTTGTAATTGAAAATTGTGTTTACCTCTCAGAAAATATTTCTCATAAGAGCCAACATATTTGCTACAACGTTCATATCGCCTTCATTACGGAGAACTGACAAAACTTGGATATAAAACGTTCTTCCAGCATTTTTGAAGCATAACCACTTTTGGTATGACAAGGCAATGAGTGATACAGCATCGTAAAGATTAAGATCTTTTAGATCATTGATTATACCCTTTCCGGTATTCACAATTTAGCTTGTTGTTTGTAAGCATTTTTTTTTCTTTTTCTAAAATTCGTTATTGGTTCGTTATATAGAATGCATAATGGACTTGAAAAATGTGTTCGTTATATAGATCATTCGTTATATCGGCATTCGTTATACTGGACCACCACTGTAATTATTTTATTAAACAAAACGCAATAAGACAGATGAGAGTGTCATTGGGCGGTATTTAACTGATTTCCTTAATCATAAGAATAAACTATGAACTTTCAAATCGTTAACGCCATTACCAAAAAAACCAATAGAATGATCAAAGCGGACGTGGAAGAACGCTGATTTTGCTTAAACCAATTTCTTTTATTTTTGTCTTCAATCGCTGAGTTTTAATGTCACTGTCAAACTTGCACACTGTCCCACTGTCAAGCTTTTACACTATCAAAATGTCGCACTGTTTCACTGTATATTTTTTTGCAAACAAAAAACAATTTGTCAGTCACTGTCACACTCCTATATAACGGGTGATTTTTTTGCTACTTGGTTTTTGACGTTTATATTTTTGACAGATCACACATGACAAATTCCACGAACATTTGACATTTCGATTCAGTATTGTTTGCCATTTCATCATGAATAGACTTACGCCTGAACAACGTTTGCAAATTATTGAAATTTATAAATTATAGTTATAAATTAATTATGAATTGTAAAGCATTGGCTATGTCGTCAGCTTCCACTCCGTTCTACCGTCACGATGCACCAATGTTACTGGCTGAACAGAATGGACGCGCTGTCGATCTCGCGGCACTTCAAAAAACGCTCTGTTAAAGTTAAAATGCCGCGACCGCGACTTGCGACGCTAGACATTGGTTAACTTATAACTGTTTCCCTTTTTCCGCGCGTCGTTTGATAGATAACAGAAATAAATAAACATCTTTTTGGTTGTTGCATCCACACAATTGTTGATCTTCACCGGGTCCCTCCTACGCAAAAATACACATTGACGATAAATTTGCAAATTATAAGTACAAAATCAATGAAAAATAACAATTTCTCACCGCAGGAAGTTTTGATACGAACGCGCGGTCCATTGTGTTCCATTTTTTTTTTGATTGAAGCGGTGCTTCTCGCGGCGGCAGCTGATGTGTGCGAACGACCGCGCGTCCATTCAGTTCAGCCAGTGAGACCGTTAGATTGTAACAGTTTCTTTCTTGTTTTTATGGTAGGTTGTGACTCCAGACATTCCAATATATAACAGGTCTGTTTACAAAAGTACAGCTTATGTAGTTGTTTGAAGCACCAGTCCTCCCAACCGAGCAAAGCGCGTGAATATTCCACACTTTAAATTTACATCAACTGTTATACAACTGTTATAACTATTATAAATTGGAATTTTTCTAGTCCCTTCTCTAATTTTAACCCGAAACTGTCACATTTTCTCCTCTTCACATTTTAAGAAATAAGAAAAGTGGGAAGGCCATTAGCAGGCTGTATTTATTTAAGATATTTATTGAATTATCTTACTCCTAAAAACAAACTCTGAAATTTTTATCCATCTACAAGTAATAGAATAATTCTGAGAAACAATGAGATACGAAAGTTGACGGGGTTATAATAAATTTAGTTTAAAAAAAGCTTCTTTTTAGAATATCATATACATTTTGTAGTCCAGGAAAATAAGACATTCACTTCGAAAAATTCCGATAAAACTGAATTTTGGTATTCTTACGTACCAAGCATTTCCTAAAAAGTACCCTAAATTTGATTTGGTGCAAAAATTGTTAAGGGGAAAAATTCAGTTTTTTACGAATTACTCGAAAACTATAGGTTTTTTTGAAAAAAAGTTGTAGGTACGCATTGTAGCTCCTATTTTTCTACACACAAAAGATTAATACACTTCTTATCGTACATTTGATAAATTTGGAGAAAAAAATAGCTATGTTTGGAAAAATATGTTCCATTAAAAAAACCATGTTTTAAGTGAAAATAGCGTTACCATTCGTCCCTCTTTTTTACTTCAAGATATTTTTTTTCCACAAAAACCCAAAATGACAACGGCTTACACAAATGTCCCTCTTTTTACACATATCTAATATTTTGTGCACCTTAAAGCAATATTTGTATACTACCTACCTACCATTTCCTATTTAAAAAAAAAAATTCTTTGCAGGTTTCCACATTCAAGCTGTGAATACTTCCATCATAACAAATGCAATTTTCACAACTGGATACACCTATTTACTTCATTCAAAAAGCGTTGTCAACTTCACTTCTTAGCTGACGAAGAAAACAAGCACACAAACACAAAAAACGAAGGGTTTTTACAACAAGATGTGAGAAAAAAGTGCAGGGGGTAATGAATACACGAAATGTGTTCTGTGCAAATCAGGTTTAAAAATTCCTAACAGAGGGCAATATGACTTAAAAAAGCACGAAAAACAAATAAAACATCAGACAAGGTCAAGTTAAGTTTAGACAGAAAAGTTCTCTAGCTTTTTGAATAGATTAGGGCAATCAATTTTAAACTTTGCCTTAGACGAGAATGAAAAGAAAACAATTGCAGCAGAAGTAACTTTCTCCTGCCATTCAATAATTCATAGCCATAGGTATAACTCTTCCATTTGTACCAGCTCCCTGTTTCTGACCATATTCACGGACTCGGAAATTGCTGGTAAATAACACAAACAGAATATGTTATTAATTAGTTTATCTTATAGTTTATTTTCTTAGGCCAGTTTATTTGTGGTCGTACAAAATGCCAAAAAATTGGCAAAATTCTTGCAAAAGAAACTCGAACGCGTCCAACAAATGCAAACTGTGATGTAACCGTTTGCTTGTTTTTTTAATATTTTTTTTTAATAAAGAACTAATTTATTTTTGTTGTTTTTGTTTCCATTGACTTAATTTAGTTTATTAGTTAAAATTTTAGTTAACATTTTTGTAATTGTGTTTTAATAATAAAAAATCGAATCAAAATATTGTTGCTTAATTTTTTGTGTTCGGGTTTTGTATTTTTCAATGTTCAAAAACATGTTTTGTCCCACTTTTTCAAAATTTTCAATCTGGTAACCCTAAGTTTAGAACCGGAAGGGAAATACTGCAATCTTAAAAATCACAATATGCTTTATTTCGCTTAATAACTACCAAAATCTTTGTTTCTTGTCTAACTATATACAAACTGACATATCAAGGACTTCTGTATGTCAATTCGATCTTAAGTTATAGCGATCCAAATTTCAATTGTTCGTCAGATTGAACATTTTGAGCTAAATAGAGATTTTGTGAGTTATTACACAAAATAAAACAAATTTTATATTTAATATGGCAGCATTTCCCTTCCGGTTCCACACTTAAAACTTGTTTTTTTTTTTTGAAACAACATGTTTTTACACACATAACTAAAAACAAAAAAAAAATTCCCCACTCAAAAACATAAATTTACTACATTTTTTTGAAAAAATGTATTACCCTCAATTTTTCGACCATTTTTCTCCAAATCTATCAATTCTACGATAAAAACCGTGTTAATCTTTTTTTGTAGAATAACATGAGCTAGAATGCGTTATGCGTACCTACAACTTTTTTCAAAAGAACCTATAGCTTTCGAGTAATTTGGCAAAAACTGAATTTTCCCCTTTTAACCCCAAAACATTTTTGCTCCACACCAAATTTAGGGTAATGCTTAGGACGTAAAAATAAAGCTCTCCAGCAAAATTCAGCTTTGTCAGAATTTTTTCGAAATTTCATCTTTTTTTTTATGTAATTTTCCTGGGGTGGAATCGTGTAAGGTGACTGGTGAATCTCATTTTTTTTTATTATCATATGTGATCATTTACATTTTCTCGAATGTGTAAGATGATCATTCTGCGGTAACATCTTTTTTTCCTAAATTTGGCATCACTTTAAAAGGAAATGTAAATTGTTAAATAAAATCTATTACTATTTTCGAAAGACGGCTGCTAACTGCGCACTGATATTCATTTCTTTATTTAAAAGTTCCGAATATAAAAAGAATATCATAATAAAAATGTAAGTAATCGTTATTTAAAACCTTAAAATATATATAATTCCATAGATTTTTTATAAACAGGGCACATGCAAACAAAACCCAAATGGGGCTAATGACTGATTTTATAGAGAGAAATCAAGACTTTACGAAAACATTTTCCGTTACTGGGATAAATGCAAGAGAAGCCCGTAAAATGAAATGGGCAAAATTATCAAAAATATTAAACGCGAGTGGATCACCGACTAAAACCCCGAAAGAGTGGCAAAGTGTATACAAATATTTGTGACTTCACGGTTTATACGTTCTATAATTTTCTATTTTTGTTTTATAGATTTGGACCACTCGCTAATAAAAAGTCCATTTTTAAGACAGGAGGAAGTGCTTTTGTGGAATTCCCACTGGACAGTGTGGAAGAATCGATCGTACAGTCTTGTGGTATTGAGACTGCTGTAGCAGGTATTAGTGGGGTGTCTAGTTTTGGCTATGGTGAAGAAGGTGAGCTAGATTTTTGTTTGAATAAACATACTCAGGTATATATTTATTTTCAGATTTGGACATGCAAATTAACGAAATCCTTTCGGAAGCTGTTATCGCTGATCCTGAGGAACCACTGGAACCAGCTATAACTCATGTAGAACTAGTAAGATCATCAGTAGTAGCCTCAGAAATTCCTGCAGAGCCAACGGAAGGTTCTACAAAATGCACAAAAAAAGAACTGAACCCAAGACTGCCGAATGCATTTTACTAAAGCAAGTAGAATTGCAAGAAAATTTTTTAATCATCCAAAAGGGAATTCAAGATTCCCTAAATGCGATAGACACTTCCATAAAAGAACTCACGGACTGCATCAAAACTTTTTGTTCGGAGACAGAGAAGGAAAGACAAACTTCAATCTTAAAAAGGAAAAACTGAAATTGAAACGAATGAAGTTGGAGTTAGCGCAAGCAGTTAACCCTTTAAAAATTAAAGAATTAACAAAATTATATGTATCTATGTACATGTAGTTTTTAATACGAAGTGCACTTTTATAATTTTATTTTTTTAAACATGAAGTTCCTTTTTTTTAGTTGTAAGCTTTTGTAACAGTGATAATTAAAATACTGAATTTTGGTTAATTAAAAATTTTGTTATTTTAATTTTTCTTAATGCCTAAGACGGTTGAGCCAAAGATCATCTCTTATTCTGTTTTGGATTCGAGCTCCTTCATTTGCGTTGTTTTCTGGTTTTATCTGTACATAGTTAACCTTTTCAGATCGAGGAACTCTGTGAGCATTCTCAGGCATTTGTTCTCTATGTTCGATACAAATATTGTGCATGGCAGCACAAAAGTTTATAATCTGCGCTGATTTTTTTGGGGAATACCTTAGCTTTCGTTCTTCCAAAATACATCTCCATCGAGCTTAAAATATAAAAATGTTTGACTATAGATAATATGTAGATTTGAACATTTATATACTTTTCATCACTCCAAAGCAACGTTCAATAATGCTCCTTGCCAGGGAGTGTACGTGGTTGAACCGAGTTTCTGGAGAAATTTCTGAAGCACTTCTGTATGCTGTCAATAAAAATGGTTCCAAAGGATAACCGCTATCACCTTTTAAATGCAAAAAGGAGAGGGTATAAATAAAATTATTCTTTTTTTTTGTATTCTAAAGTAAACGTACCAAGAAGCCATGATGACGTTGTTCCAGCACAATAATCTGCAATAAATTTCTATCTTTGGGCACTCTGTCTCCAAACAAAGCTATCATCAGCGCTTCCGCCATACCTGGAATTGATTGCCATGATTTTTGCGTTATGGTCACATATCTGAAATGCAAGGCGTTAGCATAAAATAGATACTTAAAAGAAACTTGGTAATCAAAATTATACTCACAACCATGGTGTTTATGCTATGTCTTCCCTTCCTGTTGAAGAAAATATGTTCGTTCTCTGCAGGGCGTAGAATCATTATCTGGCTACCATCTATATATCCGATAACTGAGAAATAGAAAATAATTAGTTTTGTTGTAACTGATTTGCCAAAAACTAATGCCTACCTCGTGGAATTCGATATTTTTCACAAAAAAAGCCTTTGGTTTCGTCCGAAGCTGAAGGTGTGAATTTAATTTTGAGGGGACATAGTTTTCTCTCCATTTGATTAAGGGTGGAAGAAATCACCTCACATATAGTGCTTTGACCCATTGGGGCTGACCAGTCTACATCATATTGCCTTTGATAGGCACCACCACCAAGAACTGGTAAATCCAGATGTTGAATAATTCAGAAAAGTTTCTTTTGAAACACGAAACTTTTGTATGAATCTTTTGCCAAATGAATAAAGAAAATTATTGCATATACAGTTAAAATGGTATGTATACTTACTTTGAATTGGGAAGATCAAGTATATTTAATTTATTTCTAAAATTTATTCGTGAGTCTGACCCTTCTATTTTGATTTTGGTTATCATTTTCTGTATTTTGTGATCGTAAGAATAATTGCACCGGCACAAATACGTCCATTTGCATTGAACAAAAAAAAAAACTACACCACAAATGTCAAATTCAATCAAAATGACACCAAAATAGTTGCCATAAGAAAAAGTCAAAAAAATATGGACTATCATTATACACAGATTGATTTTCTTGATTTTGACTGTCATTTATCAAAAATCACCTTACACGATTCCACCTCTGGACTGTTGGTGGAATCAGGAACGCAGAGATGTTGAGAATTGAATTGATATAACAGTCGCCCGAAAACTTATCTAAAATGTAATATCAACCACAAGTTCTGCCTAGATTTTTAAGAAATTTGTATATTCTTGAAAGAAAAAAATTCAAAAACCATACATAACCTTTAGTCGGAATTTTAAGAAGGCATTTTTTTTAAATATTATTTATATCATCATCATGCAATATGCTTGGTCGGTCTACCTAGTCTATATCACCGCATTTCTTTTGAGAAAGTGTGTATGGTCCTTTGCAATTCATAGAACATGCCTTATAGCCGACCAATGGGGAATGTTTCCTTGAAGTTATATTAGTTTATATCTGGCATTGATACAACTACAAAGGAGAATGATAATAAACTACATATGTGTAAGGTATAATGTGGTCTGATGAACAGCTAAAAGGATTGTAAATTGTTCTTTTTGTGTCTTGTAAAGTATAATGCTGTGCTGAACATTAAAGACCACAGGAATGGACTCGTAAAATTCTAAGGGATTATACCTAAGTGATTTTTAAAAGAAATTGAAATGACAGCAGTACATTCAGAAAGGTATGTTTTTTGTTATGTTTTGTTTTAGAAATATGAAACTATGATGTGTATTTTGATGCCAAGTAAATCTTGTTTTGTCACAGTATGTGAGCAGATACATACTACTTATATGCGACATCTACCAGACAAGATTACTATATTCTAGTTAAGAAGGGGGCATCTTTAAAGGGAAAGAAGCTTTATGAGGTTGTTTTGTATTGCCGAGGTAGTTTCAACTAAGATTGTTGGTAATTCTTGAATATGTACCAATAAAAATATGGTTCTATAGTCATACATACTACAATACCCGTTCCCACATTCCTTCGTAGAAATAATTTTTTATTTTAAAATTAGTATTTTCTGCATGAGAAAAAGGACAACAACATAATTAATTTGTACTTGCGATTATAGGTAACAGAAGGCAAATACATAACGTACAAATTTTTTTTTTCTAACAATCAAAGATTATATAACGATCATAGAGAACACCAAAAAAGTGGGTCCCCCAATTGGGCCTGTCTGTCTGTCTGTCCTCGAGCTTGCAGCCTAAATGGTTCGGTGGATTTGCTTAAAACTTGGTACATATTGTTTTTTTCGATAATATGGCCACAAGTTTTTTTCATTTTTTTTTAAGAGACAAATAACAGAAGCTCCCATACATTTTAGTTTTATCAAAAACGGCTCCAACTATTTTTATAAAAAAAAAAACAGTTTATTTATTAATGAAGGGAAAGGGTACCTTTTGAATTTTTATTTTGGAAAAAAATAGTTATTTTTGGTACCTCTAGTAGAACCATGTTTTTTGGTTGTCGATTTTCTCGGAAAGGGTTAATTTGATTTTTTTGAAATTTTTTGCAAAGAAGCTCTAAGAAAGTTTAAACATTGTAAGCCAAAATTTAAATTTTTTTTTTGTTTGGAAATTAATTTTTTTTTGAAAACTCAAAACTTCAAAAACGACTCAATAGATTTTTTCGAAACATCGTATTTGGTGGTTTTTTGACATTGAATAGTTAAAAAAAACTATTTTTCTAAAATAAAAAACAACGGTACCTCCCATACAAATGTTAAAAAACCGTTAAGAAAAAAAGTTATTCCTCGAAAACGGCTCCAAGAATTTTTATAAAAAAAAATTGTGCGTTCTTAAATTAGTACAGTTCACTTTCAAGTATAACATTTTTTTTTCCGTACCTATTAACGGTACTTCCGAATTTCTGAATATTGGATGAACCGATTAAAATAATTTTTTTTGTACAAATGCTCCCTAAAATTGTTAATAAAACTGCATACGAAAATTTTCAAAAAAAAAGATTTTCGATTTTAAAAAAGTAAATAATTTTTTTTTGAAAAATCGATTTTCAAAAACCGGCCGCAGAATATTTTTGAAATTTGAATTTTATATGTATATTAATAATATCTTAAAAATGGCGTTTCGAATTTTTTTTCCAAAAATGTTTTTAAAATTTTATACATAAAAAAATAATTTACTAAAAAACCGCTCCAACGATTTTTTTATTTTTTTTTATATATTTTTATTTATCAATGAATTCAAATTACATCTTTGTTTTCCCTCAAAGTATAACGACTAAGCAATATAAAAACATTTAAGTATGTGTATTATCCATTTATTTCTACCTTATTATTATTCCCTTTTTACTAATTTTCACATTTATATGTACCTATGTAATTATTCCTTGAATCATCCATTCGACAATTCATTATACTAAGAATCAAGGTAATCTTATCTACATAGGCTTTAAGCCTGCATAGGATAATAACATATAACCAACAAAACCTCAATGGTTAGCTACATTAAAGTTGTTAGCTACAACAGCAAGTTCGTGCGATCCAGTCCTGCATTTTATTTTATTTTGAAATGAAATGAAATAAAAATAAATGAAATGAAATAAAATAAAATAAAATAAAATAAAATAAATTAAAATAAAATAAAATAAAATAAAATAAAATAAAATAAATTAAAATAAAATAAAATAAAATAAAATAAAATAAAATAAAATAAAATAAAATAAAATAAAATAAAATAAAATAAAATAAAAGAAAAGAAAAGAAAAGAAAAGAAAAGAAAAGAAAAGAAAAGAAAAGAAAATAAAATAAAATAAAATAAAATAAAATAAAATAAAATAAAATAAAATAAAACAAAATAAAATAAAATAAAATAAAATAAAATAAAATAAAATAAAATAAAATAAAATAAAATAAAATAAAATAAAATAAAAGAAAATACCTTATATAAAATAAATTAACTTAAAATAAAGACGCAGAGTTAACCATCCCCGAAAACCAAAATTAATGAAAATCTACAGTTTGCGTAAGACAGCGGATTTGGGATGTTTTCCAGTTTGAGTGTATACAGTTGTGTAATCGTAGAAGGACAGCATTCTCACCTTACCCGCCGTGTGGGAGGAAGCGTGCCTGATGGCTCGACATTCAGTTTCCTATGCCCCAACTACAAAAAATTTTATCATAAATCTTGCAAGAATTGTTAATGCATTTCCCTGCTAAACGTCGCATACAAGATTCTATTTATCCTCCTGTGTGAGCTTTTTAATCCATTTTGCAACACTTTAATCGTCAAATAAAAGTTTGGCATCCAAAACAAATCCTGTCAAACACTTGACATACATCTTCAGTAGCTCTATATTGCCATGCAGCATATACTTATGGATCCTCTTTCGCCGGCCCCGTTTCAATCTCGGCAAATTCTCAATTAAAGCTTGTTGGCTTCTTCCAATGACGTGAATATTAGCTGGTCTTGGTGGCCTCGGTTATTTAATTTCGGTTTTCGCTAGAAGAAAAATGTTCTTATTTTTAGTACTCCTGTTCAATTTGTTGTATTCACAAGGTTTTTTTTTTGCCAAATAATATATGCACCTTAAAATATCAAACCACATATGAACATAGTTATACTCAGATAGGTGTAGCACGAAAACCCAGCAAACAATAAGTACGATTTATGTATACATTTAGTAGAAATCGCTCATTTTTCAGACTTTGTTTCCCCTTCCAGAAAAAGATGACTTTAAGACTTTGTAACACTTGGAAAAAAAATATTATTGAAGCGTCCAAATATAGTTTGTTGCCTACCTATCAACCAATGAACTGTCAATATCGATTGAGTGATTGTTCCGATTTAAATGGATTAAAAAAAGTTACAAAATTCAAATTTTATCTTGGAAAATTTGGTATCACCAAAGGTGTCTGATATCGTTACTTTGCAGCTTAGATTTTACGTTATCAGAAACTCAACAAAAAACACGAAGGAAACCAAGACTTAGGATGAGACCAAGAGCAGGACGGAGACAAAACAGCGCATTATAGTTTTCACGAGAAAAATGAGAGACCAAGTCCGAGAAGATAATTGGTTAGGCGAGACCGAGACGAGACTGAAATGTTTCGATTTTGACGAGACCTAAATGAGACTAACCAAAGTCTCGCCTGTTCTCACATTGTTGCGAGTCCTAATTTTGACTGAGCAGCGTACTTTTTACGAGATCATGCTGCACAGTCCAATCAGTTTGAGAGGTATTGATCTGAAAATCATATGCGTCTTTCAAAATCTGTCGAAGTGTACCGAATTAGAGAAGACCACACTTTATTCAGAGGTCGTCGTGATTATACGAACATGTATAAATTGGAAGCTTTTAGATTTTTAAACCTCCAGGCTATTAGAGTACGTAATTCATTATAATTTGCTTCCAAAATACCTACATACATAATGCACAAGTACGTACCTATTTCGATTGTGAGTGCATCCACTATCAAAATATTCTGAGGGCTCTTATGCTATTCGAAATGGGAGTCCATTAGATGAATCTTCGATTATATCGCCTATGATCAGTCTATGATTCCAAATAAAGAAAAGCTTAGGTATATTATTTTTTTTTGTTTGAATACTTTATACTCACACCTTTAGAATTCACTCATCCGGTATGTATGCGTTTTAATTGAAATTTGTTCAAAGCGAGTTTATTTTAAATGAGCCGTCTATCAAAAATCATTTCCATGCGATTAGATAATGTAATTAAAATTAGTTTTGAAATTAATGAAATACCTCTAATGAATTATGCGCAAATCACTGATAAATATAGAACGGAACATTTTCATTACACAGTTTCATATATAATTATAGCGCTAATTACAAATATATACCTAACGGCTCCCATTGAAACCAAACTTTGTCAATTAAACAATTTATATTTATATAGGTGCTGTACATAGTATTGAACTTAGGAATTGTATAACTCAATATAATCAAGCTTAACAGGAAAAGGTTTGTGTTGTACAAACATAGCTACATACATAAAATACCTAAATAACCTTTAGCGTGAAAATCGTTAGTCAAATAGCTCGAAGGCAGAAAGGTAATGAATTTAGGAGTATGACTAAAAACAGGGCTGGTTATGCCAACGTCCTTTTTTGTAACGAGCACAAGTGGTCTGTTTAAATAAAGTAAAATGAGCAGAATATGAGTAGCTTCCTATTATTTTGTTTAAAAGGCAGATCGTTAACATTAAGCAACCTAAATACTAGCACTAAGCAAAGTAGTAAGCAAATTTGTATAATATGTTAGAGGCACTTTGGATATCAACTTTTACCGTAAATTACCTACCTGCCTGCTTTGTGCAGTCGTATGTATTCTGGTTAAAATTGGGAATTGATTGATACCTTCGCTCTGATTTCTAACCATTGGGGGTATTAATATTCTTGACATTTGATTCTGCTTACATTCGTAGGAATTGCTTTTGTTCTTTTTTTTGTGGACTCTGCTTTTAATTTTAATTTTTTTCTTTTGTGACCTTTAGTCCAAATTATGCGTTTCACCCAGATACTACAATTGGGCTCATCAGTTAGATGCTGTAGTACCCTTCTAAGACGCAAAATATTAGTCGATGGCTACCGACAGCTTTCAAACACTGTGTATTACTTGCAATTCCTACGTATGCACATGTGTTTGTATTGTTTTTACATTTCTTCTTAAAATTAAAAAAGCCAGACCACGGGCATTATTTTCTAGGTATCTGAATTCGACCGAATTCCCCTAGAAAAATATAATTCACAGTGTTGAAAGCTGTACATTTTATTTGTGTCGGTAGCCATCGACTAATATTTTGCGTCTTAGAACGGTACTACAGCATCTAATTGATGAGCCTAACTGTAGTACCTGTGCGAAACGCATAATTTGTACTAAAGGTCACAAAAAAGAAAATTAAGTTTAAAGATTTTAGCCAGGGCCGAATCAAAATGTCCCTCGGTGACACCGAAAACAGTTGGCTTAATATTCTGGTGCATCAGCATCAGGTTCAAAGACCTTGGTGCGTTATTCAACAAAGCAGGCTAAAGTGATGGTGGGAGAAAGCTTTAACAGGAAATTACTGGGCAGTTTCAACGTCCTAACTTTTAGGACCCACCAAATCTAGGTTATTACTTCAGAATTGTGACCAACTACTATACCTGTTATAAATTGGTCGTCCTTAGCATTTACTTGTTTTTGACCATAATCAAAATTAAACTAAGTTTTTCAATAATTCTGACACACAAGTAGGAAATTAATGTTGTTTTCGATTTGCTGCTCGAAGTAACTCTTTTTTTTACTCCTCTTACCCCGAAAATTTTCTATTGGCTATTCTGAGTAAGGTTTTTGAGAGTAGTTTTCTGTTCTCGATTTCATAAGGGAGTACAAAATAGAATACACATATACAAATAAGGGTTTCCATCGGACAATTTGTCAAAAGTAATAATTGTTTAGGGAAACAATTTTTTTAGATGGCGACATTGAAATGTGTATGCGGTAATTTGTATAAATGACATTTGTATTCAATTGAAATAAAAATAAAATAAAATGCACGACTGGATCGCACGTATTTGCTCTTAGGTTCGATCATATTGTATCTACGAAATTCTTAGTAGAAACGGCTAAATATATTTTTAAAGTCGTATTTAACTAAATTTTGTATATAAAATTGTTTAAATTTTTTCTGCATAAAATTTGGTAGCGTATGGTTATTTTATGTAATTATTTATATGTAAGCTTAAAAATATAATTTCGAAAAAAATATTTATCAGTTTTCCAAATATTCAATATTCAAAAATAAATAAAAATTGTTTTTTTATCAAAAATCCAGAGAAAATATTTTTCAAAAATTGTTTATGCAATATTGTTTAGAATTTGAAGGAAATCCTACACAAAGTTTTTAATCGAAATTTGTCGAGGTATCGTTAATAACAAAATATGTAAAAAATATTAACTAAAATGTAAGCTAATTTTTATCAAAATCGTAAGAGTCGTTTTCGAGATAATTAAGATGGTACAAACTTTGTGACAAGCGCCGTAATTTTCAGGGTTAAAACAACCATTCAAAAATCTGTTTGAGACAATCACCTATAATACTTAAGTACCAAATTTGAAGAAAATCGCTTCCGCCGTTTAGGATGTAGATCGTTCTACAGACAGACAGTCAGACGAATGTAATTTTGGGAGCCACTTTTTTGGTGTTCTCTATCATCGTAATGTCGAGTTTGATTAAAATATCAGATCAGATTTTTTTTCCAAATGGAAAACAAAGAGTGATAAAAAAATTTAGTTAATAATGAAATTAATAAAATCATTAAAGATTTTCTTCTACTAATTTTGTCATAATTTTCAAAATAACGTCAGCACAATTACATATATGCCAGTGTAACATCAAGTTTGAACTGACTGGTCTAAGAATATTTCCGCGATGAATTCTTGAACATCAAGGAAATAAGATAAATTTTGATAAATTGCTATTCGCTTAAGTTTGGAATTGCTTTTTTTGTCAGGAATACTCAAGAAAGCAAGAAATTGTGGCTTACCTTAAACCAGATTTCTTTTTTTTGTAATTTTAGTAAATGAGAGATAAATCATAGTTCCACTGATTGACGGACAACCGATGAGGGTGTGAAGGCACCGCCATGAGTGATTTTTTTTTTATAAAATGGTGGCTGTATGCCACAAACCGAAATTTACTTAACGAATACCGCCGCCAAATACCATTTACCAACAACATTTACCACCCCACGCAGCTTTAGTCACCTATTCCCATATTCATTATCATACAACCTGTCAATATCACCACACCCCCACAGCTTTTACAAGCACCCTACATATATAATACTAGCTGAGTAATAAGTATGCCAGTCACTAGGTAGTTCACTAGTGATTCTCCGTTAACAGCCAGACACGATACCATAACAAGTAGGAAATATTTCAAATGCTCTCCATACAGTTCACACTGTCTGATGACCCGAAAAATATTAAGAGGACGACGTATGGAATATTCCAAAAATCTAAGCATTTCGACCAATGGGTGGGCTGATTTGTGAATTGGACGATTTCAATTTAAAGTTAACTTCGGTTAATAGCAATTGAGGTTAGTTTACTTCTAGGTCCCTTTTCTGGTAAAGTTATGTACCAGTGAAAATACGACCTTTTTGCCAATAAGAATCAGTATTCTTGCCGTTTTTCTCCTCCTACTTTGTAAGTTGCGATATCTTTCAAACTATATATGAAAAACCGTTTTAGTTATCTTATGACTTAAAATTTTAAAAATAATTACTCTTAAATTGCATTTAAACAAAAAAAAAATAATTGACGAGTTTTTCCCTTTTAAACCGAGTTTTACGTGTTTTCGTTCATCGCGATTAACCTGGGAAGGACGAGATTACATTAGTCATAGAAAAAAGGATGCACGACTGGGCCTCACTTGTTCGATCACATCTTAAGCACAATATTTTTAGTAGAAACAACTCAATATGTTTTTAGAATTTTTTAAAAATTGTATGCAAAATGTTTCTATTAAAAATCGGAATATACACATATTTTCAATATCGTTTTTTAATTAATTTTGTATATAGGTACAGAATTTTTTAAACTGTTTTACAAAAAAAAAACTTTTAAATACTTAATAATATAAACTTAAAAACCAAATTTCAAAAAGAAATTATACCCCTTCTTCAAAATATTGAATTTTCAAAAATTCACAGAAAAAAATTTGGTATGCAGTATTTTAATAATTTAAAGGATCCTCTACAGAAAAAAATTTAATCGAGATCCGTCAAGCCGTTTATGAGAAAGTTCAAAATTAAAAAAAATCGTTGTATGGCAGGTACCGTTAATAGCAAAATGTTAAAAATAAAATTTGATCAAAATGTAGACTTTACCTAAAGTAATGCACACGCTTTTTACCTGCGATATTGTAGGTACTATGGGAAAGTGTTGCATTTGGAAAAGAAAGCGAACTCGAGATTTTAATTAAAGTTAACATAACGATAATAGAGAGCACAAAAATTGGGTGCCGCAATTCCGTCGGTCTGTCTGTAAAACTCTCTACAGCATAAACGGCTGAAACGATTTTCTTCAAACTTCGTATTTAAGCGTTTTAGGTGATTGTCCAAAGTGCATATTTGAATCGTTGTTTTAGCCCCAAAAATAACGGTACTTGCCACACAAGGTTTTATTTTTTTATTTTATTTTATTTTATTATCTCGAAAACAGCTGCAACGATTTTAATAAACATTGGTGTGTGGACTACTTTGGATATGGTCTACTTTTTTGCTAAAAAGTTGTTTTTAAATATTTGTTATTAACGGTACCTGCCATAGAACCATTTTATTGATTTTCGACTTTCTCCTAAGCGGCTCGACGGATTTCGATCAAAATTTTTACACCGCAGCTCCTTTAAATTCTAAATAATATTGCATTTCAAAATTTTCGAAAAATATTTTTTTTTTGGATTTTTGAAAGAAAACTTTTTTTTGTGAAAATTCAATATATCGAAAATCGGTATACGATTTTGTTGAAATTTTGTTTTTGAATTTATATTTCTAAATATTTAAAATATTCAAACTCATTTTTTTTTTAGGAAAAAATTAAGAATTTGTATAAAAAAAAATTAAGTGAAACACGATTTTAAAAATACATTTAGCCGGTTTAATTAAGAATATTTATTATATAAAGTAATCGTACACACATAGGAGCAAGTACATGTGATCTTGTGGTGCATTTTATTTTGATCATAATCGTTAGAGCCGATTCGAGGTAATTACGTTGGTAGAAAAATTGTATGGCAGGTACCGTTAATCCTGGACCTAGAAATACGATTCAAAAATCGAGCCAATCAGCTAAAACGCTTAAATAACAAGCTTTAAGAAAATCGCAATGGCCACTTATGATGTAGAGCGTTGTACAGGCCGCCGAACCAATTTTTTGGTATTCTCTATCATCTTTTTTGATTAAAAGCTCGAGTTCGATTTTTTGTTTGCAAATGCAAAGCTTGCCCTATAATACCTTTATGGAAGTAAAAAGCATTATATTTTACCGTATTAAAAAAAAAACCTGTTAAGGCTTAATTGCGAAAACTTTTTTAACACAAAGTTAGCACTCACATTTTTAATTACCAAAAAACAACACAGTTGTTCTGATTTGCTTAAGAATATTATTAAAAATTATGAAAAAAAAACGCGAAGATAAAACAGAACCCTGCGGCATGCAGGTTTTATATTATGAATGTCGGTTTTGTATTGGTCGGTCTTTGAATGTACGTATTTTATCTAACAAGAATTGTTGCCAAACTCTATCAATCGGTCTTGCAACAATATACTTGCATTTTTTCCAAGACTACTTAAAGATTAGTGAAACTGTTCGGAAAAGTATATAATATAAAATTTCTACCTGTTGTAAAAAAAGTAATATTTGGACTATTTCTATTTCTTGGGGAAAATCAAGCATTAGACATAGTCAAACAGAAGTTTTTTAAGTCCTTAAAATTCAACAAAAACAATGATTCAGATTTAAAATATTTACAAAAGTATGAGAATAGAATACTATCTCTCACCATGTTCCATGTAGGTAAGATATACTGAGGGAAAAAAGGCAACGTAAAATTTAAGAAATACGTATTTGATTTAACGTTGCAAATAACTACGTTGATTTAACTAGGCACTGTTGTTTTAAGTACTCTCATTCTTGTTTTAAAATGAACCGTAGTCGATTCAACAGTGAAACAACTTTCATAAATAATTAAGTACGTTCAACGTTGGTTTAAAGTGGAAATGCTTAAATTTATGCAAAATTTAAATTCCATGCACAACTTTCAAAGTGTAACATAGTTGATTTTACCTTGTTCAACATCATTTCGAAGTCGCAGTCACTTACAAATAACACTTATACATTAAATTATTCTTCAACAAACATTGATAAAAGGTTTTCAATCGAAAATTAACTTGAATTTGAATTCATTCATAGTCAATTTTAAGTGGACCCAATGTAACGCCGAAATTTAAAGTGGAAGCGATGTAGAAACAAAGTGAAACGAATTCCATTTCTACCTACGATCGACGTAAAGTCAAAGGGATTCATAGTTAATCTTAAGTGGATTCCATATAGAATCATGAAAACAGCAAAAAAAAAAACATTACCAGCAACGTAGTGTCGGGTCGGCGCCGGCTGACGTCGTCGATCGTGAAGACTCGGCTTCATATATTAAGTTGTGTTTGCCTTTTTTTAAAACAGTCGGAGCTTAAACAGTTTAATGTACCAATTAAAGACGTGGAACTTTAAGTAAAACTAATAAGTGAATTTGAAATGGAATACGCATTTTCCCTACGTTGAAAAGTAAGTTTTGTTTTAGTGAAATCATAAGAAAATTAATTTAAATTTGTTGATTTTTTATACTTTAGATTATTTGGGGCAAGTTTTAAGCAAGACATCATTCTCTGGTGGCTTATCCCGAATCCCGATGCAATTACGAAATGTGGACCGTTAAGATTTTCTTGGGATAAGCGGTTTGAAGCAAAGCACAAGTGTATCCCTTCATTAATATCCAGTACATTCGAATTTGTATTAAAAAATAAAAATACAATTTTTATATTTAAAAATGATCATTTTTTTATTAAAAAAAAATTGTAAAACTTTTATTAAATTCAGATTGACGAAAATCATGTCGTTATTTTAAAAATTTTAAGTAGTAAATTCTACAACGTTTCATGGTTGGTAAGATTAAAACTAAAACATTTCCATTTCAAAGTAATTTCAATTAGAAATTTCTTAAACTAAATTAAAACGTTGTGAAATTAAAACTCAAAGATAGTAATTTCAAAGTTGATTCGTCATATTTTTAAGCTCGAATACATTTAATTCTAAAAATAAAGGTGGACCATTAAACTCTCAAAGACGTATGCCTTTGAATCTAATATACCACACAGTAGAATCGAAGTTGTTCCATTTTGCTTTTAAGTTGGATGATATTGGTCTTACTATGTTTCCACCTAAACTAAAAGGAAAACGTATTTACATCAAGCATGAAAACTATTCGTTTTTATATAGAAAAAAAACGTTGAATCAATGATGTTCCACTTTGATTCTAAAATTTTCATCTTTAACCCCGAATCATTCCTAAATACACTTAAATCAAAGTGTTTTTCCTTGATTTTACGTTGTTTTTTCTCTTGGTGTAGGCACTATCTAGAAAAAAAAATGAAAATGTTACTGTGTATAAGGCAGATTTCTCTAGGTGTTGTGCCCGATGCCGAGCCGACGAGGCGAGGCAGTGATGTACCAACCTCTGTTCTATTCATCTTCAGTTTCATTCAACTGAAAGATAATTATTAGAATTCTACATTCGTGAACTTCAATAGAAATTGTTTGAGGGTTTTTTTTTCTATCTTAATTTTCATACTAACGTCGAATAGAAAGAAGAAATACTTGAAGCACCCTAGAGACTTAGCTATATATACCTATCGTTTCATCTCTATTAAAGGATAGGAACTGTATATACTTTTAATACAGTCTGCCTGCCCTGCGTTCTGTATATATATGCACAATATAGGTAATTCTAGAAACTGCAACGCATTTGGCAAATTGATTCATGGCTCTGTAGCCACTAGAACTGCTAATTTCAACATTTCCTTTTCATTTTGTTAATCGAAAAGCCTTCAGAATTAAAAAAAAAAAAAAAAAAAAAACAGACCATTCACCGTGAGCAAAGCCCATTATAGCACTCATCTATCCATCCAACCGAAAAATACATCAGCAATGTTTCATTAAAATAATATCTACTATACATACATACTCGTGTGTGTATATAATTTATATACTTTTTTTTGAATGGCCAGCGGGAAAAAAACGCTATTTTGCTATGGCAGCAGCATTGCCTCTGTTGCAGGCAATTTGATACATTTATGCAGGAATTTAATTTTTTATTAAAATTAAATTTAATATTGTTGATTGCATTATTTTTTAATAAAGCACGCGATAAAAAATAAAAATAAGCTTATGAGCTTTAACAAAACACCAAACAAAATGTATTTATTTCATTTTGCACTTCCTAGCTTGGCAGGTATGTTTTTACTTATACACAGATACTCAATTTTTTTTAAATTTTTTTTTAAATTTTTTTGTTTTACTCACAATCATCATGATTCTGATAGAATATATGGATTGCTGGAGAGCTGACAATGGAAGCTTGTGTGAATAAACGAACTAATCAGGTTTCAGTATTTAAAATTAACTAATTGGTAATGCCGTATAAAAAAAAATACATTTAAGAACAATATGTCCTGATGACGGTTCATGAGTCAAATAGGATAACACACAATAAAGTATTATGAGGTTTTGAAATGGTTGAAATTGTTGTGACTTAAATTAACATGGTTTATTCATTAACAAAAATACATATTTTTTTTTTTTTAATTTTAAATTAGGTTTTTGGTTTCCAATTGCTCTATACACGATGTCCTTATGTAAAAATTTGACTATATGGAAAAGAGTGAGACTAATGATGAGCTTCTATTTTTGACAGTATAAATATGAAGAATTGGCATAAGTTAAAACTTGCTCAGTTTTGGTAAGTTATGCGAGTTTTACACATTTTAAAAAGTTACGCGTAACTAACATAACTAATGTAACGAATTCACTTTTTTGTTATTTCTTCATGGAAATATTCACATCAGAATAAAATCAGCAGCTGCTTTTGAGTTTTAAACTCTCAATAAAAACTATAATGTCTGAAACAATAATTCACAAATTGGGGGTGGCCGTGGCGCGATAGTTGTGTGTTCGCCTGTCAACCTCATGGTCACACACTAAAACCAATTGTAAAATAAATGTCATAAAATGAGTTGCTGGTTTTACTCATTACATGCTCTTTAGGCATAGAACTAACAACATGTGATTGAGTAAAACTAGTATACCAATAAATATGGCGACGAATAAAAAAATAATTCGAATTATAAGGGACATAGATAAATAAGACACGGAAACTTCTCCACGTTTAGTTCAGCCGCCATCCCTGGAGATAAAATCTGAGACAACAACCACCTTCAGTCTCAGAGCTTCGCGCCACACATCTTTTGTATCCTTCTTTCTCTTCATTAACCTGACGACCGCATTTAAAGGGTAGTATAATCTCTTGAGCGCGTTTAGATTTAAAAAAAGAGGGGTTAGTATTGAAGAATGCCTATGTCCACCTTACTCGACGATCTGTGACTAATACCTCAAAGATTCTCTAAAACTTAAAGATTGGAGGTGTTGTGCAAAATTTGCTAGACAATTTTGCTTAGCACTGCCTCGCAATGATTAAAAGCACATAGGTAAATTAAAGTCCACAAATATCACAAAAATGTAGTTTCATTTAAACAATTATTAATGGTCTATAGGAACGCAAACGAAGTGACATACAGAAGTCGTTAATATGTCATTTTGTAGATATTTGTACGCTCTATAAGTTGTTTTAGAAAATTTTGATAACAATATAGGTTTTGGGAGTTATTTAACAAAATAAAATAAAATTTTTGTTTTTAAGATGGCAGCCTTTCCCTTTCGGTTCCACACTTTAAACTTGTTTTTTTATTAAGGGAATTTTCTTTCCAAAATTAGTTAAAACCAAAAAATTTTCCCACTCAAAAACATAATTTTATTAAATTGTTTTGAAAAATGTACTACACCCCAATGTTTTCCACCATTTTTCTCCAAATCTATCAACTGTAAGATACAAAATGTATCAACCTTTTTGTGTAGAATTTTCAAAAAAAAAAAAAACCTGTGGTGTTCAAGTAATTTGGAAAAAAACTGAATTTTACCACCTAACTTGATCAAGCTTGATATCGAGGACGAAAAAAGTGTCTCCGGCAATTTCGTCTGCCTGTCTGTCTGTCTGTCTGTCCTCGCGTGTGCAGCCTTGGCTGTTTGATGGATTTTCTTTTAATTTGGAATATTTAGACAGTATTGTAAAAATCTTTACATCGTTTTAGAGAAAATAAGATTATAGAGCTTAACATTTCAAAAACATTTGATTGAGCTTTACATCAAGCCCTTTTATCGAAAATGCGTGAATTTGGAAATTACCATTGGACTTATCAATCGTGGTCAAATTGAATTGTTTCAATTCTGATATTCACAAAATAAATGCTGGTGGTGTGCCGCAAGGCTCCCTGCTGTGTCCGACTGTTTTTCTAATGTTCGTTAATGATTTCTTTTCTGGAACTTCTTATCAACTAAATTATTTTGGTGTCAAAAGTACTCCCAGCTTTTCGTATTCGTTATTAGATTTACATCCATGTCCTTAAAATGTGGAACTATTACTGTGGCGTATGTTAAGCTCATTAAATTCTGATTATTGTCAAATGTCATCATAATGCTTATCAAATAAATTATAACGTTACTTATGAGCCAGCTACCCTATATTATCTTAAGTAATCGACTTTTCTTGATTTAATTGATACAGCCCTTGTTCCCTCTGGACTACCCAAGTAACATCGTCATAGCTATTAGATGCAAAACTGTTCTTCTGCAGCCCCAAACAAGTAAATCGAAAGATAAGTCCTTATAAGGTATAATTTCAGAGCTCAATGTATTTTTATTTTAAATTATGCTCTATAGTGAAGTTTAACAGCATTGTCAGCTCGTTTAACGTTTAGATGTTCAAACTTGCTCCATAATACCTTTTATGCGATCTATGAAAAAGCTTCTTGAAGTCCCCCATCAAAGGGCCGTTGTACACCTTTCAAATACACAAATGAAATAACAGATGCGATAAGACCACTAAAGAGTAGCTATAGCTTTAGACGTAAAACGCATGCGCATTTCGAAATGTCCAAATATAGCATTAGAAGACCAACTTGAAATCGGTTGTAGAGCTGAGTATTAAAATCTTGAAACATTCTACTCAGGAACCAATATTACTCGTATAATAGGGTGTTGCCCAAAATAAATACAAAACATTTATTTTATTAAGAAAAAAAAATGTATTATCTTACTAATATTATAAATGTGAAAGTTTGGATGGATGGAAGGATGGATGGATGTATGGATGTTTGTTGCTCAATACCTCCGGAACGGCTGAACTGATCTGGTTGAAATTTTGTACAGAGATAGATTATTGTCTGGAATAAGCCACATGCTACTTTTTATCCCGGAAAAATGTATGCGTCCCGTGGGATAGGTGTGTTTTAATTTCTCACGGAGCTCATTCTACAAATAGCCAACATAGCTTTTATTCAAAAGGCGCATAGAAGCACACGGATTTGCATAAAATTTGGTTGGTAGATGGATGGGGTACTGGATTCTCATATAGGTCATAAAAATTAACGGTTCCTATGGGAGAGGCTTAAATATGAAAAAATATATACATATACTTGGTTGCTTGTTCCGCATTCATGTCTCAACGACGAATGGTTTTTAATTGTGGGTGTATAGATGTCATTATATTCCCGTGGGATAGAAAGTCCGCATACCATCGCAAGGGCGTATGCTATTAAAAATGGTGTGAAAAAATGTATTGTAATTCATCAATTGAGAACGAATGGGCCGACTTGGCTCGAAATCTTTTTTAGTTGTTCGTAAAATCCAGGAGAAATTTTTGGCCAAAGAAAATTTTGGATAAGCCCTCGAGAAAAGTCGGGGAAATTTTAAACATCGAAAATTGATTTTTTGTATTTAATCGTGTATGCAAATGTTCCGGAATGGCTTTTCGAATGAAAAAATAGAAAATTCTTAGTGGAAAACTCGAAATTTTAGAAAAACGCGATCATTTTTCGATGATATATATATAAATTTAAAGCATGATTTCATGATTTTGGACAATGTAAGGGTGGAAAATTCGTTGTTAAGCTTGGAAAATTTCGGATAATCCTACTGATATTATAAATGTAAAAGTTTGGATGGATGGGTGAGATGGATGGATGGTTTTGGCTCAATAACGCCAGAACGGCTGAACGGATCTGGATAAAATTTGGCACATGGACACCCATATACTCGATTATCACATAGGTGATTTTTATTCCGAAAAATGGAACCGAACAGTTCCTATGCCTATATGGGAGATGCTTATATATGAACAAAATATATATTTGGTTGTTTGTTCCGCATTCATGCCTCAACCATTTAATGGATTTTAATGAAATTTGGTAAGCAGCCGGAAGATTAGCCATGATTTATTTTTCCCAACTTTATTTCTGTAGTTCTTACTTTTTGAATCCGATATTAAATCTTCGGTTTGTTCGCGAAAATGACCATACACGACGAACATCGAAGCCATCGAACACGACAAAATCTAATTTTTTGGCCAACAGCAAGCGGCTCGCGAACCAGCTCACATACAAGAAGAGCACAGCGAGTGCGAGCATGCTAGGCGAGCATGTTCGTCGTCTGTGCCTTCATTCAACGACTGAAGGGTCTTGAATGAAATTTTGTAGGTGGATAAATGATTTCATTAGATTCCCGTAGTCCGTAGCATCGCACGGGGATCTGCTAGTCTTATATATCAAAAAGAAATGGCGTCCGTGCGTGCGCGCATAACTCGAGAACAGATTGTTCGATTTTCATGATTTTGGGCTTGATGAATTCATATTGACCCTGGGAAGGGCATAAAAAACACTAGAGGAAAATCCCGAAAAATTGGAACTAAGGGATCATCCTCTTTTTTGCGCATATCTCGAGAATGATTACTTCGATTTTCACTATTTAGGGCTTGGTAAATTCGTATTGGCTCAAGAAAGATCATAGGATAATGGAGGGAAATCTGTTCACGATTTAGCGTTTTGGGCATAGGAAGGGCATATAGGACACCGGATGAAAACTCCGGAAAATTTCAAGGAAAATAGGTAAACCTGGAACATCGTTTGATTTTCAATATTTTGTGATTGATGGATTCGTGTTGGCCTAAGGAAAAAACATGAGGTATCCTTTTCGTTTCGTCATTCAAATTGAATTGTATTTGCTATTGTGTGCGGTCAAATAAAACTAAATTTAATTTTTTTGATTTTAATTTTCATTGTGCTCAAAGTATTTTGATGTTTACCAAGTGCGATTCAATGCGGTTTCAATCAATTTTATTTATATAATTTCGGTTTTAAAAAAATTGTGAAAAGTGAGATAAGAAACCGCTTTTGATTTCGTTATGGTGGAATTGGATTTGGGTAATTTGCGAATGAGTGGAAATTTTAATGATTTTTGTGAGTTTGACGAAACCACAGATATTTCGAATGTTTTCATTTCAATGTGTCTAGGTATGTGATTGCAGAACATTTTCCTTTGGCCATTTAGTGATTGATTTCAGCAGTTCCAAATCTAATTTGCGATTTAATAAGTAGGTCGATCCATTTTTTCGATGAATACTAATTTTGTTTGGTTTTCGTGTAGGTTATCAGGCAACTAGTTAGAAGGTCAAACCTTTCACGTCCCAGTCGTAATGCACAACGTATGGTGACTGTTGGGTTCGTGTAAGCGAAACTACAGACAAACAATCAGATCGAAATGTAAGCAATCGAGTGAACATGTCGCAAATTCGAGAAACATTATCACAAGAATAAAAATCAAATAAATGAAAATCTGCGAAGAAGTAGAAACGAAAAAAACGCCGTGAATACAGAATTGGAACGAATTGCTTTCCAATACGAAAGCATAATTGAATATGGCACTCTTCCGTGTGTCTCTATTGGCGCTATAAATGTCCTATGTAGGTATTGCGGTACTGAAGTTTCTTTCGGAAACAACTAGATTGTGCTGCGTGTGTAGCAAAATAAAATTGTAAGTTAGCCATGTTCAGATTGGAACTTTTTTAAAATTTGGAATTGAACAAAAGAGCAATAAATTTTGTCCTTGCAAAATAAGAAAAATGATTTTGAATATCTCCATTATTGTCTTGTGTTCAGGGTGTTCTTTATTGGGGTAATTTGTGTATACACAACACATATGGCTGAAATGACCGTAGTTAATTAATTTACTCCGTTAAACACTGCGGAAGAAATTTTGTTAATTTCTGTTTTTGCATAGTAAATGTACATAAATATATAGATTTTTTCATAGTATTTAAAAAAAAAAACTTTTTTTCAGGGCTTTAATTTTAATCGTGTGCGCACAAAAAAAATAATCCTACTTTAATTCCCTTAAAGAAGATAGGTGTGGTTACACATTAAAGATACCAATTTTCAATATCACAGTGAATCAAGCAGTCATACTATCGAACTTCTTAAAATCTTAATTTCTTTTCCTATTTATTTTCATGAAGATATTTTTTAATTTGGTTATTGTCATCTTCATTATTTCTATCTTACATACTGTGAAACGATTCATTCATTCTTCAATAGAATTAGAATATTCATATATTTTTCCTTTTTACTAAACAACCTAATACAAACAACAATCTGTCAAAAGCGTTGTTTTAATAGTTTCAAACCTATGTACTACAAAGCCTCATATCACTTTTGCCACTTATAACAGGCTGAATAAGAGTAAAAAAGAGATTTCAAGCTCAATGAATTAGCTACATGGTAGCTTGATTTTTGCTCTAAATCCACATATAGAGCTCCCTGCTAAATCTCAAAGTGTATCTTGGGTATCCAAAGTTTAGGCTAAGAATCATCATAAATTGGTGGATCTAAGGGAAGGTGGCGGGTTGTATTGGCAGGATCGGCAACGGCCTTCTATTCTATATGACATACAATTTTGGAAGCCCATGTTCATTGGAAGAATGACTGAACAAGTCCTAGGATGGACTATATTCGCATCTGCGCTGGCCAAACTTCACACATGAAGATACTTCAGACCTCTTGCAAGACTTTAGTTCTCAAATAGGCGCACCTATGTGAGAATAGGCTCAAGAACGTCATTTCTACCTATTTTGACTGTTGTACTTTTATCAATTTCTTAACAAATTTATAATCACACAATATTAAATTAAAAGCATTTTGTTTGTTCGCGTTCACCATGGCGTATACACACTATTCTGTTCATTTCAAAATTATCATCAAAATACAAATGAACAAAATTAAATAAATTTACTTTAAAGCACACATTTATTTAATTTCATTTAAAAATATGAATATGTTTACTAATCAACATTTATATACTCGTACATCCCACCACGTAAACAATATGCCCCCTAAATTATATCACCCATTAAAAATATTTTTTTTTAAGCGCGAGTCGTTCGAATTCGTCCTGAAAATTGAACAGTGACTGCGAAAATAGAAATTTAATTAAAATTAAAATTCTGTTCATAAAATTTATAAATTTGATTAAACAAACAAACAACTTAATATGTGAAAAGCCAATGCGTAGTTTATGAAACCAATGTGAAATTTTAGGAAATAGAATAAATTAAATTGGATCAACTGGCCGCGTCCGTTTTGTACATCAGAATCAAGAGATGAGAAGAGAAGAGACGATACGAGGCACATAAATGCAACACAATTCGAAAATCATGCATCCATGAATCCATGTGATTGATATGCCGTTATTAATATTCGAAGAGGTCCGATTCAACAACAACACGTTGGCATGGAAAATGGAAATAAAATTAATTACTATGCGGAAGTGATAATAGATTTGTGGCAATTGTTGATTGCCGAGTATATTCGTATGTCAATATTATATTAGGTTGCGAGGAGGAACTATAGAAGGTATGTTAAATAAAATGTTTCATAAATCATTTTCTGCTGTCGCTGGTGCTAATTACGAATTTAAATCAAACTGCGGTTGGATTTCAATTGGTGTTGAATTGTGAGCGGCTTTTTATTGGGATAAGCTTAATCAAATTGCTACTTTTTGAATGTTTAACTTTTAAGTAGGTTAAAGACGGTTGTTTCGAAAATTAATAAATAGAATACCATTTTAATTGCGATTATAGGTATTAACGGGTGATTTTTTTGCTACTTGGTTTTTGACGTTTATATTTTTGACAGATCACACATGACAAATTCCACGAACATTTGACATTTCGATTCAGTATTGTTTGCCATTTCATCATAAATAGACTTACGCCTGAACAACGTTTGCAAATTATTGAAATTTATTATCAAAATTCGTGCTCTGTGAAAAATGTGTTTCGCAAGCTACGTGCGTTTTTTTTCCGCTAATTTTTGACTAAATGGATAAGTGAATAAGCAGAATTGCCGTTTTTGGAGTGAAGAGCAGCCAGAGGCAATTCAGCAGCTACCAATGCATCCCGAAAAATATACTGTTTGGTGCGGTTTATGGGCAGGCGGCATCATTGGGCCGTACTTCTTCAAGGACGATGAAGGCCGCAGGGTTATGTTCAATGGAGAAAGGTACCGTTCGATGATAACAGATTTTTTTTTGCCGAAAATGCAAGAATTGAACTCGGTCGACATGTGGTTCCAACAGGACGGTGCCACATGCCACACTGCACGCGAAACCATGCATCAATTGAGAGGCGAATTTGGTGAGCAGTTGATCTCACGTTTCGGCGCTGTCAATTGGCCACCAAGATCATGTGATTTGACCCCGTTAGACTATTTTTTGTGGAGCTATGTTAAGTCTATTGTCTATGGGGACAAGCCAAACACGATTGCTGCCTTGGAAGCCAACATTGAACGCGTCATTGGTGAGATTCCGGCCGAAATGTGTGAAAAAGTTTGCCAAAATTGGACCTTCAGAATGGACCACCTGAAGCGTAGCCGCGTGCAACATTTAAGTGAAATTATTTTTAAAAAGTAAATGGCAGAAATTGGTTTATCGATCCAAATAAAAATATCATGTTATGATGATTTCAGGTAATCTGGGTTAGTGTATAGATATAATTGTATGAATAATAATATATAGTTTTAATTTCAATTAATTTTGTTTAGGATATGTTGGTAACAATATTATGTAGGTTCAATATTTAATAGCTAGTATAAATCCTGGATTGATCATTCATTTAATATAAAAGCTCTTACTCTGAGTGAGTTGACAACAAATTTGTAAATATTAGTTGCAATGTTTTCATCTTTGACAGCCATTATGCTACTTAAATCAGTCAATCTATTAGAAGATAGGAAATGGTTTCTCACTGCGTTGAAAATTGGACATCTTAGAAGGAAGTGCTCAATTGTGTCATACTCATGCGTGTTACAAATTGTACAGATGTTCGTTGGGTCAAAACTATGTACATCTCCGTGCAACATTATCCTGTGGGCATATATGTTCGCACACCTTATTTGCGCGATGACTTTATTGACGGACGGCTTAAAATCCATAATCAAATATGAGGCCGGCATATAGTTTGTCTCGCCAAATAACTTTTTTTTTTTGAAAATGGGGGCAAAACATCGAGTGCAGCTTCGGCTGTGTGGCACGTAACGCTGTCCTGTTGAAACCAAATATTGCTAATATTCTCCTCTTCAATTTTTGTGAACAAAAATTCGTTCAACATGGCCCGATAACGATGCGACAATTTTGCTTGTTTACATACCAGCCAAGATCAAAATCAGCTTCATCTGATAATTTTTTTGGCAAAATCGGCATCTTCTCTAAGTCGATTTCAGGCCCACTTAGCGAGCGTTGTTCAAGCGTATACACAACCATATTCGTTTAGCGGAAGGATAAAACTAATTGTCTGTCAAATCAGACCCAAGCAACACAATCGACTCTTTCAAATATCTTGAAGTCTACTTTTGGAAGAGCTTTTAACTCTTTTCACTATCTTCAAGAGGTCATTAAGATCCAAAAGGGACCAAAGGGGTGGAGCCAATTCCATAGGAGGAAGAGTTCTTATTATAGATCTTTTAAAGATGTTTTTAAGATGTTTTTCGTTTGAGTGAATAATTTATGGAAGAAAAAAAAATAATATTGACAAATCTCTATCTCTTTTACACAAAAGTAAATTTAATACAATACATCCCGTCCACAATAAGCAAAATATTTGAGAAAGCGCGAAATGAAACTTCCTATAAAAAAACCACTAAACTATGTTTTATCTTACCCGCCATGGCATATAAAACCTGAGTCTATCTTGTTGACCTTGGCTAGTTATATAAAAACAAATACCAACAACGCACTATATCGCTCTCTCTTTTTGGATATCTCATCAGAACTTAAAAACAAAGGTTGGAAATTCATATTTACTGACGGATCCAAATCACAAAACAACACATCGTTTGCCGTTACATTAGAAGATGGTTATATTTTAAGCATTGGTACCCTCCCGGAATTCACATCAATTTTCTCGGCAGAAGCTTTTGCAAGCCTTCAAGCGACAAAGAAAACTATAGAGCACAGTGGCAAATTTGTTATATGCTCCGATAGCATATCGGTTTTAAAAGCAATAAACAACCCTAATAACAACACTGACCTGATTTCTACAATAAGAAACAAGATTGCTATGATGCCAAATAAAATTAAACTTATGTGGACCCCTGGACACGTAAATATTCATGGTAATGAGGGAGCTGATAAAGCCGCAATTTCTGCAAAACACGCACCAGTATACCAGTTCAATGCATTTACTAAACAAGATCTTCAAACATGTATTCGTAAAAATCTAAGAACTAAACAAGAAACTGAATGGAGCCTCTATCACCACCATTATAAAAAAGTAAACGTTGAAAAATCCCGACCAAGATACCCTACAAACCAATCTAAACATAAAATTTCAAACTTCGTACGCTTAAGACTCGGTCACACCTCAGCAACTCACCAACACCTCCTCACCAAAAACCTCCCTCCGGTATGTACCCCCTGCAATACAACATTAAATATCCCCCATCTCCTGGAAAATTGCAAAATTTCAAAACCTATTATAGAATCCATTTTTCAAAACATATCAATTTACGAAATATTAAAAAATCCAAATTGTACAAACATTGAAAATGTAAATAAATTTCTTGAAATCCTTGAATTAATTTTATAAAAATACTATTAAATAAGAGCCAATAGTCTCCGCAGCTAGGCTATCTCTATAATTTGTATTATTACCCTGTAATTTAAATTACATGTTAATAAATAATAATAATAATAAGAATGAACTTAAATAAAATGCCAGATCAAGATGACTTTTTTTCATCACATTCAATGCCAGATTTATTTTACACATTATAATAGAAACTGAACTCATTTCTCTGGTGTTGTATATCTGTGTTTTGATGTGCCAAAAAAGATTTATTTTGAAATCACACATTCTACATCGTTTAAATAAATGCGCCACAAATTTAGTAACATAATGCATATATTCATTAATAAAAAAATAAAAAAACTCCCCACGGATTTGACAGATACTGTATAAAATACAGTCTAAAGTGGTTTTAACACTTAAAATTGAAGCATATGCAATCGTAATTTGAATCACATAAATAATAACTTGTACTGAAATTAATTGCAAGTAATATAGCGTCATCCCGAATACTCCAACAGGGTGCCTCATTTTTATTATTGAACGGTTCCATAATATGTTATGGGTCTTGAATCATTTTAATTTGTAATAAGTGAGAAGTGGACTTTTGGACCAAAATGTGTATGTACATATATATCTATGTACGTATAACTGCTAAAAATTCCGTATTTTTGTAGGTTTTATTTTCTGGTCTGAAAATGCGATTCTCGGGCTTTTGGATAACATTCAGAGCAGAATATACAAAAAATTATTAAAATTTAGTTTGTATAGCCATAAGTTTGTAAAATTTCCTTGAACAAAAGCTAAAAGTTCTAAAAAGAAGGAACATCTAAGATATGTACATACATAAACAATATTATTCAAATTTAATAAAAACATAAAATACACATTTTACCTACACAATGTTTTATTGTAAGATATTAAGGTATTGAAATATTACAAAAAATAATATTTGTGGTAATTATAAATAATATCTGAAATTTAATTTAACAGTGTCACCCTTTATATAAATGTTTGTGTGATCGACATGTAATTACACTTTCCATTCTTATATCGACTGCTTAAAGAGTTCGTTAAGAATTCATTAAGCCATCTTTGATATAATCTCTTTTCATTGCCACACATGAGCAAAGGGAAATTTCGGCAGCTGTATAGGTTTGCATCTGTGTGTAGTTTCATTACACCACATATAATTGTTGTTTGACTTCACATTTATTCATCGATTTAAAGTCAAATTTATCAATACAAGGCAAAGACGACACAAAAAGTTTTATTTAATAACCTTCCTTAAAGATAAAATATACACTACTAGAAGATGGGATGTTAAGCATTTATAAAGATGTTTTAATAAAACCATTAATAAAATAGCTTCAATATAATGAGACAAATAAAATACTCTTAATACACTCTGAACTTAAGAACTAGTTGAAAAAAAACGTTAGATGGCGGACCCGTTATATTTTCTATGTAAGAAGCATAATAACAGCAGGAAGTTGAACTAGTTGCTTTCCTGTAATCTTCCTCTATTAACACTCTCTTCTTTTCCTCAATAATGCTTTCGTATGATCCTCTTATGACAGCAAGGTTTTGCTGTTCCCATACTTCTGTAAAATTATTCATTAGAAATTCCTTGAATTCTGACGTCCAGTTTGGTCGCTGTGTGGAAAGATGAAACCTTAAAGCTTCATTATAACATTTTTTTTATCAAGCGGTCATCGGGGATATTTAAAAGCTTTATCCAGAAATTCAAGGTTATTTTCGCTATTTCGTGTGCTGGGATAGTTCCAGTTTCTATACGAACTACGTTGCTTTGTGTGTTGTTGGCTAGTCTAAGTAATTTCTTCAACACTATTGTTTGGATTACTTCAATTTTATTACCAGCTTCCAAACCCCATATTTCAACACAATATAGCGAAGTAGATTTAATAGTGGAATAAAACACTTTTATACGCCCATTCCAGTTCTTCATAATGGAACTTTTCAAAGTTTTGGCTTAAATTAGTGTTTGAAATTTCTAGGATCTTCTGTATTAAAATTTAAAAAAAAAATTTCAAATGCACCGTTTTTCAGAAAATCGAAAACCAAAAAAAATGTTTTACTACAGGTAGGGGGACTAGGTGCTAAAAGTAACACTTTATACTAAAATTGATGCTATTCCGAAGATTTTGGAAATGAGTTAGCCAAACTTTTTCTGTTTAAAGAGCAATACTTCAGTTTCGAAATCCAATAAAAAAGCAAAAAAAAAAAACTGTTCAGAATTTGTAAAAATATAACTTTCAGACAAAAAACGTGTTGTTACGACTTACACCATATGCGTTGAAATTTGTAACATAGATCGGGGTAAATTATAAAACAAAAATGGTAATCTTCTTTTAAAGAAATAATCAATGTATAAACAAAATTAACAACAAAAAATAAAGCTCATGGATCAGAAAAACTTATGAATATAATATTAAAATTTAAAAGTTATTATATTAATTCACAAATTTAATTAATTATTTTTGTAATTTCATAGAAAAAGAACAAAATCAATATAAATTTTTTGAAAAAAAAACTAAATTTATTTTCATAAAAATTAGTAATATAGTGTGATATTCAAAAGCCAGTATTATATATACATTTATGCATTCGAATTTAACTAATAATTAAGCCAGGAAAACACATGAGCGACCTCTTTTCTCTGCAACCTTATGTTGACAATGATATCAATCAAATTGACTTTTTTTTCTTTTTAAAATTAAAAAAAAAAAAACAAAATATAAACATATAACACCATTTAAATCGTCTTAGTTCCAAAAATGTGTTTGAAATCATGAACGATTTGTTACAACTTACCCCATCATGAAATTTAACACAAATCACTCAATTTAACAAAAAAAAAAGCGAAAACCATTCATTGCTCACCTACTTATGTACATATACTTAACCAAAACATAAATAAATATTTCAAAAAACAACGAAAACTATATCTCTTCCGAGTGAAGAGGAATACCAAAAATAAAAAGAAATAAAATTCACGACTGGATCGCATTAAAATAAATTGGTATGACAATATTAAATATTTAATAATATAAACTTAAAAACAAAAGATTATATGTGTTTAATTAACGAAAAAAATTCAAAACTTCTGAAATAAATAATTAAACTAAGTTGAGCTCAAAAATGTATGGCATTTTATTTCTTGGATTATTTTTTCTTTGATTAAGCCGATTTAAATTTTGTTTTTAAGTTTATATTATAATATTTAAGACTGTCATACCAATTTTTTTGAGAAAAAAATTAAGGATATTTTATATATATATATATAAAAAAATGAAGTAAAAAACTGCTTTAAATATATATTTAGATTTTTAACAGAGATCTCTTGCATTCGATGTGATCGAACATAAGAGCAAGTTCGTGCGATCCAGTCGTTCATTTTATTTTTTATAAAAACCGTTGAAGCCGTTTTTTTAGAAAAATTATTTTTTTCTTTCTGACCAAAAAAATGTATGGCAGGTAACGTTGCTTTTTCGTATTAAAACTATGAAAATAAAATGCACGACTGGATCATAGAAACTTGCTCTTATAGCTTACAACTTTAGTGTTACTCACTGACACTGTTGGTAGGTAGCTAGACTTAAAGCCCATGTAGGTGATATCACCTCGATGCTTAGTATAATTACTGTCGCATGAATGAGTCAAGGAATAGTTACATATGTACCTTCCTACAAATGTATACTTAAATAGATTTTAATTATGTAAATTAGGAGGGTAATAATGCAAATATGTTCAAGTACATACATATGTATATAATGAAAGTGAATGGTGTATAGGTGGGAAACATCATTTTTTAAACTTATTTAAACTGCCAAAACCATCACTTTAATCGGTTTCTCGAGAAAAAAAAACGAAGAACGCCATTAGATGCCGCGAATCAATAAAAATATTATAAAAAAATTATCTCAAAATTGTAGGACGGGTTTTAATGAAATCCTGTTTTTTATTTTTTGAAAACATTTTGTTATTGAAATTTTGGTATGCAAATTTTTAGAGATTATTAATGTACATGTTAATATAAAATTTAAAATTATAGTTTTTGATTAGTTTTAAAAATTTTGATTTTTCATAAAAAAATATTTCAAAAATTAATTTTAATTTAAAAAAAAAATTTATTCAAAATTTTTATAAAAAACTGTGAGGTTTTCATCCAAATTACAGTCGCTTCTGAGAAATAAAGTATATCTATTTTTATCAAAAGAAATTTAGTCTTAAAGCAATACTGACAGTTCACAAAATTATGTTTTTACATGAAATTATGATAAGACAATAAGAAAGAAAATTCGAATTTCTGTTTGGCGAGAGTAAGATGACTTATATACCAAGAAATAATAATAATTTTTTGTAGAAGAGTTACTTATAAATATATTTTAGTATTGGAGGGGGTGGGGTGTTGGTGTGGTGCTATTAATTATGGTAAAACTTTCATAAAATTGTTATACGAATTTTTAAAGGCCCTATGAGCCAATTTTTAGGGTTTTAAAATCAAAATTTGGAAAAAAAAAATTAAAAAGTGTAATTTTTCAAAACTTTAAAATTGTAATCCTATTATTTTTGTTTTCTAAGGTCCGTTCCTATAATTAACTCTTAATCAAAAACTGAAAATTTGATGATTTTAGTTTTTGATAAAATTCAAAATTGCTAAAAAAAACTACATTAACAGTTTTTGAAAAAAAAAATAACTTCAAACTCAGTATTTACCAAACTATCCAGATTTTGATTAAGAATAATGAATTAGAGCAACGAATTAAAAAAAAACGGAATAATATGTAATTATTTTAGAGTTTTGTAAAACTATCAACACTTTTATTGAATCTTTTTTCCAAATATTTACACTAAAACCGTTTTGGTATTCAAAAATTGTGCAAAGATTTCACTTGATTGAAAAATTAGGGCATATAACAGTGTATTGGCTTAAAAAAACTTGGAATTCTTTCTTGTAAGTATTACAGTTATTGATTAATATTTTTCTGTATTTTTATTACTTTTTTTATGAAATGCCCTACCCGCCCAAACGGGGGAAATAAACCCCCCTCCCATAGTAAAATATATTTGCCTTGAACTGTTCTACAAAATACACCTGTTGCTTTTTATGTAGTTTACCTGGTGGTCAATTTTTTGGGTTTTTGACTTTCGTTCTTTTCAAAACACTGCTTCTAAACGCCTGAACTAAAAAAACATTCTGAACTCAATCATGCAGTTAGATACTTGTATGTTTTTGTCAAAGTAAGGTTATATATACTGACGCAGCGACTTGACTACCTAAGTGATAAAAACTCTGCAAAGCAAAATTCGAATTAAAAGAAATTTCATAAAATTTGCCAGTTGTGACTTTAACTTAATCAAAGCCTCAAGTCTTCAGTCAACAAAGCCATCACGTGATCGATGAGGGTAAAGTAATTTGCCTTTGACATGTCAAGCCTTTGTCAATGTAACAAAAAAAATCCTTCTGTTAACATACAGTTTCTGAAAGACCATCAGAGCTATATGCCTGATAACTTGGTTTATACATGTTGTAACATCCCTTTGATCCCGAGAAAATAAACGTTAGCAACTAATTTGCATCTCAATAACGTCATGAGTGAAGAAAGGACTTCATGAATGAAGAAAGGACTTCGAAAAGAAAAAAATAAAAAGGTTTCGAAAGTGCAGACAGTTTGTGCAAATGCGATACTAAATTGGGAAGTAATGTTGCAGCCATCAAGGAAACTGCCATTTATCTCGCCCACTTTCCGTTTCTAACTCTTAGCATCTCTGTTCTGTCACAAGGATTAAGTTGAATATTTCTATTATGTAAATCCTAGTGCAAACACCACACAAAGGAATATGTTGTCGTGTCACTATTTCTGCTTCTACTTACAATATTTTTTCTTTTTTTTTCTCTAAGTTTCATATTATACTATGTGTGTACGTTGTCGTCATAGTCGGTTTACTGTTATACTTTTATTCTACGGCAATGCCAACAAAAAAATGTAAACAATTTTCTTGGGAATTTTCCTTGAGGCTTGAGCATCATAAGTAGGTTGGTTCTTTTCATTTTCGTTTTCACATTTTTGTGCCAGCCCAGCCAGCACCAGCGATGAGATTACAGCGGAAGTTTGCTTAAATCAAAGGTTGTTTGGTTGTATACAAGAAAAGTTAAGTGAAAGAACAGACAGAGGATGTTAAAATGATTGCTTGTTTGTCTTTCGTAGGAACAATTTAAAGTTTCTTCATCTCGTAGGGAATTTCGCTCGAAACCAATTATATAAATTATATTATGGGAATTTACATTCAAATTATGTCATTTATTTATTGTTCTATGAACAACAAGACAAAAAAATATATATATCAAAGAATTTGATGTCAAGAACTTAACAAAACCTTTGACTCTATTACAAAGAGTGTCCCTACTCGTGGCGATCTAAAAGGAAAAGTCCTTTATCGTATTTTGTTCTAGTTTATATTTTTAATCTTTTTTATGGAAATTCGAAAAATGAAACAAAATATTTGGGTTATAGTATTCGAGCTAAAAAGAGACTCGGGGAGGGAAGTTTTGAGGCAATTTTTTTATTTTTTTTGTGGCGTTACTGAGACAAAAAAAAAACGACATTATTGAATATAACCTTCATTTTTTTTGGAGAGCATTTTTTTCTAGTACCCAAATGGATGGTGCTTTTTGAAAACCACAATTAGCGAAGAACCCCATAAGCAACCCAACTATTTGATTGATTGTTGTTATGGTAAGATCACGGATATCTTTGATAAAATAAGGCACTTGCTTTTTTCGAGGATTAAAATTGGTACAAATTTGACTATGATCTAGATTTGTAGAATGTCTAGTAGACGAGAGACAGCACTGATAATTACGTCATGAGCAGAAATATGCTTATCACAGTAGCATAATTGGAAAAATAGTGGTGGACGTAAAATGGAACCCTGTGGAACTCCGCTATATATTAGCAATTAAGTAGAAATGCCACTTCCCAGAACAACTGCTTGAATAGTATCGAAGAGAAATGAAGAAATAAGAGAGAAATTTAAATTTTTTAATAGTTTTGGACATATAACGCTGTGGTTAATATTGTCAAATATCGTATACCTTTCGCGCTCGTTTTACAGCCGGTAAAACTGGTGGTGTACTCTTATTGCCCGTTAGACGAAATCTTGATCGCTGTTTCTGTCTTATGTTTTCCAGAAGAGGAATAGTGGTAGTGAGCAAACTCCATAATTAAGAGGTAAGGATAATTTGTGCGTCCTTTCATTTGGTGGGAACTATCCTCTTGGTAAGAAAGATATTGCAAGAAATACGTGAGATGTGAAGAGATTATTGTCAATATGGCCTTAAGAAAAGATGGATGGAGGGTACCAAAGCATAATACATGAACAACCCAAAGACGCTCTACAGTACATTATGTATAACTCTTCAGCAGATAAGGAGAGGAATTAGCAGATGGTTGATGGATCCATGCAATAAGCGCATTGTTTCTTGAAAACAATTTATTACCGAATTAATCCTCAGCGAAGTCATTTGGTTTTATTGCAATTGATCTTAAATTTGTTGCACAATTTACATTTGGTTAAGGATTAATTTAAACGTCGTTGGTACCAGTTGGAATTTAGCCACTTGAATTAACCGATCAGTAATGTTATGGAAGTTGTTCTATCCTTGGAAATCTATCCGGCATATTAAAACGTTCCCTATTCTTTAAAACCGAGCCAATTTTTACTTGGGATATAGGTACTATTGGGCAAGTTTTGCATTTGGAAAAAAAATCCAACTCGAGATTTTAATCAAACTTGATATTAATATGATGGAGAACCCCAAAAAAGTGGGTCCCGTAATTCCGTCTGTCTGTATGTCTATAAACCAATTTTTTTTCAAATATATTGTACTTAGGCGTTTTATGTTATTATCTCAAATAAATTTTTGAATCTTTGTTCTTGACACAAAAATAACGGTAATTGCCATACAAATTTTTCTACCATCTTAAATATCTCGAAAACGCGTCTAACGATTTTGATAAAATAAAGTATGTGCAGTATTATAGTTGTTGTAGTCTACATTTTGGCCAATTTTTTTTTTATATTTTGTTATTAACTGTACCTGCCATACAACAATTTTATTGATTTTTAATTTTCTTATTAACGGCTCAATAGATTTTGATCAAAATTTTTATACGGTAGGCTCTTCCAATTTTAAATAATACTGCGTTTCAAAATGTTTGAGAAATAGTTTTTTTTCGATTTAAAAAAAAATATTTTTTTTTGGAAATTCAATATTTCGAAAACAGGTGGACGATTTTCTGAAATTTTATTTTTAAGTTATTAAAAATTAAAAATTATTAATTAGAAAAGCTAGTAACAAACGACTTTAAAAACATATTTAGACGTTTCTTTTAAGAATCTTTTGCATCCGATGAAATCGAACATATGAGCAGGTACGTGCGATCCAGTCATGCATTTTATTTGAAGTCCGATTTGTGTGTTATTTTAGATCTATTTGGGATAGGTTCTATAACTTCCCTATAGTAACAACCTATGATTTTTACAATATATCAAAGCATTTCGAGGAATTAATAAAGTTCAACAGGGCTATGTCAATGGCTATGCTTATATCTATATGCCTATACATATTCATATTTGATGTTATAGTTGGGAAGTATTCAAGAGCTACTCGGAAGTAATCTGCACCAAAAATAGTTTTCATCCTTGGCTCAGGCTTTTGAAAAAACAATGCAAACATTCTTCTTCCCCGTACTGAATTTTTTGTTTGGATCGAGTACAATTTTTAACGAAAAATGGCATAATTCTGAAAATAGAAAAATGTTTGAAATCTTTTTAAATGCCTGAACTTGACTTGATTAACCAATAACCACCCTCACTTAAATTCTTTAATTCAATAAAAATATCAAAATTCAAAAAGTGGACTTACCACTCACAATAAAGGATAATTAAATGTTTGTTTTAATTTCTTTTCACCATCCTCCCAATGATAACTGCACGAAAATGAGTCTCATTAACGCAGTCGGCAAATTATTATAATAATTAAAGAATGCAACAGAAACATGTATCACACCCACTCAGGTAAATATTGATAAAATCATACGTATGTGTATATGTATGTAAATCAAAGTCTTATAAATTAAAGAGTACAAAAAAAAAAAAAAAATATGATTGTATTTGAGATTTTTATTTCAATTAAATTTATATGTACAATTGTATAGATATTGTGTATGTACACACAACAAGCTCTACAAATGAAAATTTAAGCAAGGAAACAGTATTAAAAATATAAAGTATTCGTCCTGCATTACTGCGTTTATGTTATGTTGTTGTTGTTGTTTGGTGTGAAAAAGGATTTTACATCAAAAAGCAAGTGCGAAGTGCTTGTATTCTTCTGGCACTGAATGAGAGTTTTTCCATGCCATTACACCAGTAAACAAATGCGTTTGACTGACATTCCTTCTTTGGTTGTGTATGTTGTGTATGTAAGTATACTAAGAACGAAATAGGACAGGACATACATAAGGGTAAGGTTGTTAGAAAATGTTTGGAGGGTCCTTGGCGTTCGCTGGGTAATATTGTCAACCCTATTATCTGGGGCGGCTGCCCGGAAGGGGGAAAGGGTACAAATTCCTCATTAAGGCTATAGATTATACTAAATTTGATAGAGAGTACGAGTCCGATGAAGAAGGTTGAAGCAAAATCACAGACATGTTTTTTCTGCTGAAGAGAACTTAGATAGAAGTTCTGCACCTGACGAGTTGTCCAGGTTGGACAGGTAACAGGTGAATATTTCGGTATATTAGTTTACTCGTTTTTTTTTTGTGAGTATGCGTTATCGTTAAGATTGTGGAATTTCTGGAAATTGTTTCTCAGTTACGCGAGTACAGCTGGCAAGTCTTCTTCACATGTTACAGCAGGTATCATAAAGTTCATTGTATTAGTATTTGTGACTTGTTGCATTTTACCAAGTATCTCAGCAAATTCTTTAAATCAAATCACTCGACCTTAATGGCGGGAACATGCAAGTAATGAAGACAGTTTTTCTTCTTGCAGCGTGCAAATAAATTAGCTGACTAAATAAAATATTATAGTGGCAAAATTACACTAGAACTTCCCCCTGTACAAAGTCCTGTATCCGCACTTTCTTCGCCATTCAAATACTTTATTTTAATATTTAGATGGCGAAAGAGTGCACTTAATGTATTGACTATGCAATTCCGATGGGTGGAGCTTTTCGAGCATAACGTCATTAACTCGATAAAATTTAAATAAAAAAAAATATTTTTACAAAACGAATTGCAGAACACAAAATATAACAAAGATTTCTTATTTTATTTTTTAGAAAGAAACGTTTTATCATTTCTACACTTCTCATTGAAAAAAGCTAAAAATTCAAAAACAGAATTTAATTCAAAGATTATTTCGCACGGAAATAACAATCTGGGGAGCAGTGATATGACGTGCTGTGCTGCTTGAAGCAATGCGTTCACTAACTGCTCCTTCAAATTTAGTCTATTCTTAGTTATGATTCAGGATCACGACGAGGACGTTGTTTTTGTTTCTTTTATTTTGTTTGATTTTTCTTGTATATTTTCTATTGCTTTTTTTCGTGTTTTTGTTTTTATACTTTTTTTTTGTTTTTCTTTAATTTGATAGTGGAGATCTTAAACGTGTTTTTTATTATAAATTAAAAATGTTATCAACTTTAGAACACAAATTATTTATTTTTGCTTATATATATGTACATTTCGGAAGCCAGGCTTCCATCGTCAGTAAGCTCCATTTAAATAATAATGATATTTTGATATTAATATTAAAATTAAATACAAACCAAATATTCAAAAAAAACAAAAAATTAATTTTTTTATTTGTATTGTACTTTTGGTTTGTATTGAATTTTAATATTAATATCAAAATGTCAGTATTATTTAAAAATAGTTTACTATCGATGGAAAGCTTCCTCCGAAATGTACATAAAAAGGGTTATCCATTTTGCGGCTTCAAAAGTAAACGTAAATAAAACACATTTAAAATATTTTTTTTCATGACATTTTTTTTATTATAAAGTTTGAACGTTGACATTATGTGTGAAACACTACATCATTTAAATGACCACCAGGCGAATTTTTGCAAACATCGATTCTTTTGACGTAATTTTCGACCACTTTTTGACACATTTTGGGCGGTATCTCACCCATAAGTTAACGAATGTTGGTTTTCAAGTGCTCAAGATTGTCTCTTGGAATAAAGTCACATTCGCTCGAGTTGTGTGGCTTGTGGCACCGTCTTGTTGAAACCACATATTCTCCAAGTCGTATTCTTCAATAGCAGGCAAAAAAAAGTCGGCTATCATATGACCATAACGCTCCGAATTGACGGTGACAATCGTTCCATCGTCGTTTTCGAAGAAGTAAGGTCCAACCACACCTCCTGGACCAAAGACCTCAATTACTTGAGGATTCTCAGAACCCCAAATAGAATGTTGCATCGTCGCTGAAGAAAATTTTGTTCGAAAAATCGCCGTCCACCGCCTGTTATTGAAGCACCCATTCAACGTATCTACGACGTTGTGAATGATCAGATGGTTTCAGTTGTTGTGTGGGCTGGACTTTATATGGACGTAGGTGTAGATCCAAATGCAAAATACGCCATAATGTGCCGTAAGACAGTCCTAATTCCTGAGAACGACGAGGAATCTACACAGTCGGGTCTTCGCCAACACTTTCACTTACAGTAGATATTTTCAGTGATACGAGCGAAACGATGATGCACAGGCCTTACAATGTATGTAACCAATACAGTCTCTCCAAATTTCTTCACAATTCTGCCAATTGCTTGCGTAGTTGGAGTATTATGTAAACCATAATCTCCTCTTAAAGCACGATATGTGGCTGTGGCAGAATTAGAATTTTGGTAGTAGGTTTTAACAATTTTTAAGCGTTGTGCGATAGTTAAGCGATCGATTTTCGTAAATGTGAGACTTTCAACTGAAAAAAAAATTGGCTTAACAACTTAGTTTGACAGATGTCGAATTCCAGCCCTATACTTTTGAAACCACAAAATGGATAACCCTTTATAATAAAAAATAAATAATTTGTGCTTTTAAGTTGGTAAAATAAAATCTTTAATTGATTTTCTTTGAAAGGAAATACTATAATTTAGAAAGGAAATACTTCAATAAAAGTTCAATTCGTTAAGATTTCTTCAAAAACCTTACAAAACTTCATCATAGAAACTGTTTTTTACTTTGATTTCCTTTAAAAATGATTTTTCTATGGAGATAATTGCAAGTTCCCATGTTTAAGAGCAGAAAAAGAACGTTCGATGTGGCTATTTTTAAGATACCTAAGGCAATTTAATTTGAAAATTTTCGAAAAATTTCTTTTTATTCAAGAGCACCAACTGTTCTTGGAATGTACTTAACGGAAATATTTTTAAACTAAGAACACTTAAAAAAACTATTAGTTAATTCTTCAGTCGTGTAAAATCAAAAAAGTGGCAAAAACTTTAGGCATTCAAAAACTTCAGTAAAACAGTTTTTTCCATATTCAACAATGATTTTTTTTCATAGAAAGTAAAGCTAGTAACTTAAATTCTGTCAACGACTCGAACCGCATTTCAATCTAAAAAAAATAATTGATGAATGGGTATCGGAGTTCTAAACTTTCTAGGGCTCGTTTTGGAAAAGATCAATAGCATTTTTGGATGTTTCGAAAATATTATGAAAACTCGTTCTCAAGTTATTCTTCTATTAATTTATTTAAATCTAACGATGTCAATGAAATGTGTATTAAATGTTATCAGAATCAGAAATAATATTTAATACTGCATTACATCATTTAATATTTCGACGTCGCTTTATATACACCTGTACGTGAACGTCGCTTATGAGTACGTTTGTATTTCTACATGGTACACGCAGCGTTGCCGCTAAAATAAAAAAAAATATTGTGCCACTTTTTCCAAAAGAGCGTGCCATTAGCGTGCCATAATAAAAAAAAACTCTATTAACTTAATTTCTTATTTATAGGTAATATTATAAATATTAAAAAAGATCACATGTATTCTTTTATAATACTAAAATTAATTAAAAAAATAACTAAAACTATTGGCGCAAAATCTTAACCAACCTATTATTAAGGCATTAACACGATACTTGTTAGCAATTTACTATATGCATAGTAGTCTACTAACTTTTCATAAATTTTAAACCTTTTAAGCAGATAGCAAAGCATTTGTATGGTTTGAATTTTTATGAACACAATTATTATGTTTATGCGTTGTAAATTGATTATATGTTGATAGAAACCCAACATTAGCTCTAAATAAGTATTCGATGTTTATATTTTAATCATTTTACTTCATTATTTAAAACAAAAAATTACAGCAGCAGGATTCGAACGTGGGCCCCCGCGAGCAAGGCTGAAATACAGATGACATTATGGATTTAGTACGATACTAAATAATTAAATAAGCCATTGGGTGATTTTAACTTTAGTAAAATGTTAAGAAGATAATACGATACTAAACTCGTTTCAAATTAGCAAAATCCTCTTTTTAACATAGTATCATACTTAAAATGATTTAAGATATTACTAAATCATTTAAGATTTTGCGCCATTATTTTTACTTGCGATTATACGTACTATAAGGCAAGTTATGCATTCGTAAAAAAAAATTCTAACAATCAAACATGACATTACGATCATAGAGAAGCCTAAAAAAGTGATCGCCAAAAATTGTCTGTCAGTGTTCATTATTTTGATAAGAATTTTTGAGAATATTTTACTGGTAATAGCTATCATTTGATAAGAACCAAGATTACAGGAAAAGTCTATTAACGGTACCTCCTTTCATATAACGGTTTTTCTTATTTTTGGCTTTCTCGGTAACGGTACATTAGATTTCTGTCGAATTTTCTCAATAAATTTTGCATATCAAAATTTTGAATAACTTTATTTTTTAATTAAAATTAATTATTGAATTTTTTTTTTGAAAAATCAATATTTTTAAAACTAATCAAAAAATATAATTTTAAATTTTATATTCACATGTACATTAATAGTCTCTAAAAAAAATGCATACAAAAATTTCAAAAGAATTTTGTTTTCAAAAAATGAAATATAAAAAACCGGATTTCATCAAAACCCGTCCTACAAGTTTCGAGATACTTTTTTTATAAACTTTTTATTGTCCCGTGGCATCTGATGGCGTTCTTCGTTTTTTTTCGAAAAACTGATTAAAGTGATGGTTTTGCAAGTTTAAATAAGTTTAAAAAACGATTTTTTAACACCTATACACCATTCATTTTCATGAAATACATGTATGTACTTACATATTTACATTATTAAGCCTCCGTTACAGCAAGAAAAAAAAATAGAACAAAACCGCTTAGAGAATGGCAGCCAAGCCGAATAAAAAACTGGGAAACATTTAACAGACAGAAAAGAAATACTAAATTTGTATTATTTTTTAAATACACGTATAAAGATTAATTTCAAAGAAACGAGTTAATTCATGTATGGATTTAGAATGAATGCGTCCGCTTATATTCCATTAATGAATTGAAAGAACGTATCCAGATCTTTTGATGAAATCTAACAGTTTGTTTACACTGAGCCTAAATTATTAACGTAAGATTCGGGAAATGAAAAAAGCGTGCCATTGGGAATTTTTTCGTGCCACCGTGCCACGAGAATTTTTTCGTGTCAAAATGGCACGATCGTGTCACTTCGGCAACGTTGGATACATGCAATACGCAATGTATCCGCACCACAAGCGCGCACTGAACAAAATAAGAGCGAAACACTAAACGTAAAAAGAAATTAAAGCTCTTTTTCTCTTTATTCTATATTCACGTCGCATTGGCATGGCATGGGGCACAGCGCTGCCATTGCGAAAATTTGAATAGGGGTATTTTAGAATATTAGATGGGAGTATTTCGTGTTCGTGGGGAGTACGCAAAAATATTTAATTACTTTGAATGCCCAACAACAACTTGAGTGTGCTACCACCAAGTTTTGTCTGAATTATTTTTGGCTGGAATTATAGCTATTTCAAGACTTGCTAAAGTTAAATAAAATGCAAAAGTAGACCAGCACCACCAGATCAAAGGAATCTGATGATCGACCTTGGCAGGGCGTGAAATAGCTATAATTCCAGCCAAAAATAATTGAGAAAAAACTTGGTGGTGGCAGACTCAAGTTGTTGCAGGGCATTCAAATGATACGAAAAATGCTTTAAAAAAGCAAGTGTGTAATCATACAAAAACTAAATATAGTACGCAAAAATAGCATAGAACATTAATATTAGCAATATAACTTTATTAAAATATTTGTAAAAGTGGTACTCGAACTCATTTTATTCTCTTATTTTATCACTTAAGGGTGAAATAAGAGAACCCGCTGAAATCAAAACCATTAATGAGTAAGACAAACTTAATAGACCAAGATCCCATGGCGGCCAGACATACGTCATCTTATCATAGCTGAATTGTCTTCTGTGAATAGATTCCAAAGTAGATAAGCACTAATTGACATTCCGAATTTTCTAAGCTGGGGGTTTTCGGAGATATGCAGTTTTAACAGTGCATACCCAACTACGTTATTTTATCAAAGCTGATTTATTGATATGTTTAAGGGAATAGTAATTCAAACTTTGTTTGACCCTTGTCAAATACCTACAGTGGGGCTTTTCGTCTTGCAGACACCTTTAAGATGACATCTTAATACTGCACACTGCACATCTCCGAAAAATTCGGTATGTCCATTCTTTCTTATCTACTTTGGTATCTATTCACAGAAAAAAATTCAGCTATGATAAAATGGCTGCCGGCCCTGGGATCTTACTCTTAAAGCAAAGACAAATAATTTGTATTAAACACATTCAATGTGAAAAAATCAAAAAAAACAAGACATTATTGTTAAGCAATCCGCAATATCAGACTTTTTTTTCTAGATTATTTGTAATAATTATAGACAACAACTCATTTGCTGGCTACTTATTGAGATGCGTGTGCATTTTTAAGAAGAGATGTTTCCAACAAAATTACATTTTCTGTGGCAATGCTTAAGCAGCTTCTATGTTTAGCTTTATATATAACTGTGAAAAATGTGTTTAGCATTGTTACTACTGTGAGGTATGTAAATTAAAGCACCTATATGTTTTCAATGCGCTAAACATTGTATCATTAAGAGCATTTTTAGTCGCGAATAGATTTTGCATGAACTCTTCCAAAATTCATTCAAAGAGTTCGATGTTGTTCACGAACCTCTATTCTTCATCTAGTTCCTAACCCGTTAAAAGATTTGGAAATATTTATATAGGAGCAACTAGAGAACGACTCACACACGGTTTTCACAAATGAAACTGACTGAAATGAACTCTTGTCATGCATTTCGGTGACTAGAATTCCCGCATAATTTTGAAAAATAATAAATATTAGTAGTTTTTCGATTTTGTATGCCAACATGAATTACAGACTGGCACTTAGCACATATGTTTACTCATCATTTTATAAAAATATGAATGAATACATGCAGACTATTTCAGGATTAAACGCATCCGCTAAAATCGGATAATGAATGCTTGTGAAAGTTTTGGACATTTTTGAGGGGAGTACAATTCCAGTCAGGGGAATACGGGAGTACAGTGAATGGCAGGGGAGTACGAATAGTCCCTTAGTACTCACTTCGGCAGCACTGATGGAGCATGGCGATAGCATTGACTCTTGGCTGGCATATCTGGTTTCTCTTATGGTAGTATCTATCTATGTGGTACGTTAGCATTTACGTACAGTACAGGTCATGATTTCTAGTCGACACAAACGGAATTTTTTTCGATACACTCTACTTTATTGAAGTACATTCATTATGTACACTTATATAAAATTCTATAAAATTTTGCGCCGTCGCTTAAGATAATAAGTATTTTATTAACCAAAATGTTTTGAGAAATTTAACAATTACAAAACTTTATTTTCTATCAGTAAATAAAAGAAATTCATTAGCTTATAATTGAATTACACATTCTGAATTTTTCGCAGTTTAGTACACCTACAAAATGTCAAAGTGAAGAATCTATTAAAAAAAATGTGCAAAATGTTTCTTTTGAATCAGAATAATTTCTAGAATGAAGCAAATGTGTAATAGTAAGTATTTATTATTTAGGTTTATCTACAAATTTTGGAAAAAAAATCAAGTTTCCTTTTATACTGCAGAAAGTTTATTTATCGTTATTTTTCATACATAATATGATTAATTTTATTTTTCTCTTTCACTGAATATAATGGAGCAAAATTTTAGTCGATTTAGTAATATGTTAAATCATTTTTGGTATGATACTAGGCAAAACAGAGAATTTTAGTAATTTTAAACCAACATTTAACTAAAGTTGGAATCGCAAAATAGCTACTTTATTTTTTTAGTATCGTACTAACTCCATATGCCACTTTGACATTTACAAACGTCAAAAAGTTATGTTCGCTTACTTTTTTGCACTTTTATTGTAGTTTATTAAGAAAATAGATTTAGTATAGTGCTAGTTAAAAAGTGTTTAAAATTAGGAAAATATTAGTAAAGTGCTTTAGTATTAGCAAACTCTTAAGTAGTATCATGCTAAGCCCTTAAGGCTGTTTAAAATTTTGCGCCAATATTATTTTTGAATCATACTTTAATAAAGACTAAGTTGTTGAAAAAAATCAAGAAAGTACAGTTTCGATACACTTTTTGTTCATACACTGTTGAAAAAAGGATTTTCCATCCCTGGTACATGTAAGAGAATGAATCCGCACCACAGAGCGCACAGCCACAGCAACAGCAGGTCCAATGAAAATGAATAAAAATTCTCTTCGTACTGCGTACTGATCCTGCTTCTTTTGCACTACCGAAAAGCTAAAGACAAAGTTGACTTAGTTTCAACAAAATGCTTACACATGGGGGCGTATTCATAGCAATTTTTAAACTGTGTCTAAGTTAATCCTAGGTTGAGTTGAATTTTAGAACGTTGATTCTTTTTTTGTAAGTTTATCATTCCAAAATAATATTTGCAGCTATTTGTTCAGTATATCAAGTTAATAATCTTATAAAAATATGAAACCATCAATTTATAAGTAAAATTGGTCTGATGGAGCCAAAATTGTCTTAAACTATAGTTTAGTAAAATCTGGGCTTATTAGCGACCATGAATATGCCCCATGGTGTCCAAAAAGGAATGATTTAAGCTAACAATAATAATTTGGTAGTTCTCAGAAGTTAGTCAACGGTTTTCGATTCATGGCTTATTTTTTTTATTTGTGTTGGAAAAAGCCTTCTTTCAATTTGTTTTTTTTTTGAAAAATGTCTTGGGGAAGTGATCGAAAAATTTAAAAAATTAAAAAGGTGTACACCAAGGGAGCATTTCGAGTCTTTGCCCTTTACGACATTGCCTAACTGTTTTTAGATAAACTGTTTAACCCGAGATATCAATGATTTATTCTCTACTGACAATGCAATCATCTTAAAATTTTTATTTTCTTATAGTCAAGGATATAGTCCAGAATGAAACAGTACTCCCCAAGAAGAATTATAAAGGCTTTTTCATATGAATTTCCTAAATCCTATACAAAACAGGGAGAGGCCTGTTATACAGAGCGCAATCATAAACAAATCAGCATTTAAATAAAAGGCACGACTAGAGCGCACGTACTTGCTTTTATATTGATCACATCTTCAGCACAAGATTCTTAGTAGAAACAGATCAATATGTATTGGTCTTTTTACTTAATATTGTATATTCAAAATTTCGTAAATTGTGTTCTAAAATTTTTTTTAAGTGTGATTATTTTATGTTTGTTTAGTATCTTGTTTTTAGTATTGTTTAGAATTCAAAGGACCTCCTACATAAAAATTTTGATAGTAATCCGTTGAGTCCAAAACCAAAAAAAATGTTTGTGCCTATGGCATTTTTATCAAAATCGTTAGAACCATTTTCGAGATAATTTAAGATGGTAGAAAAATTTGTATGGCAGGTACCATTCATTTTGGGCCTAGAAAAATGATTTAAATATCTATTTTAGACTATCACCTAAAACGTTAAATACCCGTTAAAGTTTGAAGAAAATCGCTTCTGCCATTTAAGCTGCAGAGCGATGTACATACAGACGGAATTAAGGAACCCACTTTTTTGGTGTTCTCTATCATCTTAGTGTCAAGTGATTAAAATCTCGAATTCGATTTTTTTCCAAATGCAAAACGTGCCCTTTAGTAACTATATCGAAAGTAAAATGAACCAAAAAAAGGTGGAAGAAGAAAAGAAGTAGCGATAAAACAGCAGGAATATAAAGAAACACAAGGAAATAATGAAGATACAGGAGAAAAGGAAGCACTGTAGAAAAGGTGATGAATAAAAGGGGAAGTAGAAGAAGTAGTAGATGAATTTTTCTAGTTGTTTACAGACTAATAACCTATTACTAACTTTTTCGGAGTTATGAACAAAAAAACGCAAAAAATTAGATATTTTGTATGTGTCAAACATGTCTGGTAGAAAATTTTTTTAAATTCTGCTACTTTGAATCTATGACCAAGTTTCGATAAACAGTATTTTTGGGATTATGGGTTTTCTGGATTTCGGAATTCCCTCCATTCTTTTTGATTTTCTTAATTATGGTTGCCCATTTTATTAGGAATTTGCTGAGGTTCAAGATGGTTCAAGCATGTATGTACTTAATTGTTATTGAATTAATACTAAATCCGAAATAGTGAGTTTAAATTATTGCTGAAGCACGTCTGTATGGCTGGGTTCACTATGGCAACACGAAAACAAATTTTTGCAAAGGAAAATTAAATAGTGAAGCGTTTTATTTGAAATAAAAACCCCGATCCCGAACAGCTATACAGTTAGTTTTCCAAACGCAAGAGAATATTGAACAAACCGAACATAATTTTGCTATCGCGTGTTCCCAAATGTCGGATTGCGGTTAGAGACGTTTACACTTTTACAGTTCATAGGGGCAAATCACCATGCAAGTTATATCGTAGAGCAATATGTAATAATGATCACCCTTATTACGATTGGCGTTTATCTTGAACGACAGCTCTCATTTTTTAGGCGTTTTAGTGTCGGTAATACGATTCTAAAACGCCTCTCGTTGTCGATCGAAATACATCCCACATAAGCAGCTGGTTTTGAAAAAAATAATTTTCAATGCAACTGTCACTAATTTTTAAATTCATATTCAATTTCTGCCGATTAAATTCATAAAAGTCGCTGAATAAATAGTGTTGATATATTTATTTTTTCAAGAAATACGAACAAAAAATCAATAAAATTGATACATATGTACATAATTAAAGATCCAAGTCCCAAATCAAATCCGTGAGATTGCCAGATATGAAGTAAGGATGTACATGGACAAATAAAATTCATAATAACGGGTCCGCCATCTAACGTTTTTTTTTTTCAACTAGTGCTTATTTCGTGAATGGTAACACTTAGCTCATGTCTGATTTGACAGATAATTAGTTTTATCGTTTCGCTAAAGGAATATGGTTGTGTATACGCTTGAACAACGCTCGCTAAGTGAGCCTGCGATCGACTTAGATAAGATGCCGATTTTGCCAAAAAAATCATCTTTTCAGATGAAGCTCAGTTTGATGTTGGCGGGTATGTAACAAGCAAAATTGTCGCATTTGGGGCACAGAAAACCCGCACGCATACATTGAAAAGCCGATACACCGAAAACGAGTCACTGTTTGGTGCGGATTTTGGTCCAGATTCGAAAATGAGCAAGGAGTAGCCGTTACAGTCAATGGCGATCATTATCGGGCCATGTTGAACGAATTTTTTTTCACAAAAATTGATGAGGAGGATATTGGCAATATTTGGTTTCAACCGGACGGCGCTACGTGCCACATAGCCGAAGCTACACTCGATGTCTTGCGCCCATTTTCAAAAAAAAAAGTTATTTGGCGGACCCTATATTTTCAATAAAGATTATTCTCTTCTATCCAGATTTGTAATGCGTATAGATACTTCAGGCTGAAAAAGGTATCATGTATCATTTCTTTAATTCAATAAATAGCAGCACAAAATGCCACAAGGAAGAAGGATATTGTGTGTCAATTTTAAGGCTAGGTGTTAAAGAATTCAATGTGGTACTATGATTCCAATTTGATTTTGTTTTGTACATTTTTTGTTACCTCTCTTAAAATGGACTTGACGAGATGCTTCATTTGTTCAGCATTTATAATTTGTACCCTTTAATAAACCAAAATTTAATAAAAAGTGGTAAACAAGAATATAAAGGGTTATCCATTTTGCGGTTTTAAAAGTATAGTGTTGGAATTCGACATCTGTCAAACTAAGTTGTTAAACCAATTTTTTTTTCAGTTGAAAGTCTGTAAGTGAAAGTGTTGCCGAAGACCCGAATGTGTCGATTCCTCGTCGTTCTCAGGAAGTAGGACTGTTTTACGTTACATTATGGCATGTTTTGCATTTGGATCTTCACCTTCTTCCATATAAAGTCCAGCTCACACAACAACTGAAGTCAGCTAACCATTCACAACGTCGTAGATACTTCGAATGGGTGCTTGAACAATAGGCGGTAGATGGCGATTTTTCGAACAAAATTTTCTTTAGCGACGAAGCACATTTTTCACTCAGTGGGTATGTTAATATACAAAATTGTCGTACTTCGGGTTCTGCGAATCCTCAAGTTATTGAAGAGAGGCCATTACATCCACAAAAAGTCACTGTTTGGGGAGAAACTTACTTCAAAAGAATCGATGCTTGAAACCTCAAAATAGATAGCCCATTACAAAACAACAAAACTTATATTTTTAGGCAATTTCGCGCCGAGTCGTAGTTTTAGTTGGCGTATAAACAAGGCGTAACGCATATTGCAAAAACGATGAGTGAAATTTCTCTCACAAAAATTTAAGTTCCACTCGAATTAAGGCGTTACGATGTGAAAAATGACTATACAACGCCAATCGTAATACAAATATTTGAAAATGACAATCATTATTTAAGCGAAACTCCATTCGTAATGAGGGTGCATATATAATAATAAAATAAAATGGCCGAATTTAATTTATCTGGTTCGCTCAACAATCAGCGATCTACCGAAAACATCGCCGCAGATTGTGAGTATCAAACCCGAGCAAGTCAATTTCACTTCACGGCCTTCTCCAAAACATAATTATGGCAAAATTAACATCAATACTAAGGCCTATAACTGCACAACTGATCAAGGAATAAGCAATCTAAACACCATTCCTTTTTCCAAGATCTTGTATTTCTGTGACTTATTCTCACAGATCTGTCAATTGCAAAAAAAAAAAAAAAAAAAAAAAAACAGGATTAAATACACTTCGATCCTGTTCCCCAGTTTCAATTGCCAACCATAGACATCATTCAAAATTGCCTCTTTGCAATCGTTTGTTGACACACGAGCGAGTTCATCAATCACCAATCATAGTAACCGGAATCCTCTTTTCATCCGTTTAATATTCTAAAATACTTAACACATGTAGGTAATAAAAAAACGAACTCAGGAATAAGTCAACTGATGGTAAAAGCAACAGATTGACTTATTGTTGATTTATTGACCAGTCAACTAAATCAACAAAACCGATTGAAGAAATGCTGGGCTAAGGCATTGGCACAAAGAAAGTTTTGAATTCATTGAAGACAACTACATAAATTTTCGTAGGAAAATATCTCCATCGGAAATTTAAAAAACAGTTCAATTAAAAAAAGAAAAAAATTGTGTATCTTTGAGGTCGAATTCGGAAGGAGTTAATACTCCTTTAATCCTTCAAATAATTGCAAATGGAATGCACTCTAATAGCAATTGGATATCGAAAGAGCAAGTAGTATATGTAGCGCACTGTACACTTTTTCCAAACATGTCCTTGGCAAAATACTATTGTACTACAAAGCGAAGCAATATCATGAAACAGACAAACTGGATACATGAATTCTGTGCTCCTCCGGAAAAAGAATTAAAGAATTAGGTATATACTTTACGAACGCTGCCCCTCACCTCACCTGACACAGCTACATACTATACACTTACTTGCATGGTAAAGAAAAATGCATCTAGGATATAAGAGAAAATGATACGAAGTTCTGTTACAATGGCTTAAGGATTGAAAAAGAAAAATGCATTGTTCAGCTCAGCTGTTATCCTTGTTCTGCTTTCCGTTGGTCATTGTAGGAGTTCAACTACCGTGAGTGGATTCCTTAATTTTTTTATTGTATACTTCTTAATCTTATCGTTTCTGATGGTGTCCGTCGAGTTGTCGTCTTCGTCTCTTCGTTGTCGTCCTTGTCGTTGACTTGGTCGTGGTTGATTATTCTTTTACTCCCGAGTCTTTGACTTTTTTTTCTTAGTTTTCATTCTCCAACATCTTTAACTGGACACGGAGAGATTATTCTCTTATATAATTAATAAATGTCATTCCCTTAATTAAAATTGTCCTTTATAGTTGGTTCTCATTTTGAAGCTGTAGTGGCAGTGCTTTGCGGACACGAAAGGGTGATTAGCGAAAAGTTTTTGCTGAAAGATTTGCCTTCGTTTTCTGTTTGGTCTTCTTCAAGTAAAAGAAAAGGATATGAGCGAGCTCGAGAACAATGACAGATTTATTCATTACAAAATTTAGTTGAAGGATTTCTAATTACGCAGATTATGAGGGATTTTTATTTCTCGCTAAAAAAAACTGTAAGAAAATTTATGAGAAAAAAAACCTTACAAAATATTATATATTGTTGAATAAAAGTATAAGATACCTGAAATCCTGGGGAAAAAAAATAGTAAGCATCACGATAGAACTTATAACAAATTTCAAATGATTTGAAAAATTATTAAAACACTATAGGTTAGGTTATGGAAGATGTCACGATAAATTGCAATAGCTAGGATATTAAAGTATGACAATTTATGTGATATTCTAAGGATAAGTGATATTAATTACGGACATAATCGTTAGTGAGAAATTAGGTATCTTTCTGAACTGTCCTATATGAATTTGAAATGTTTTTTAGACGGAAATGAGCCCTGTTCTAAATCTTCCTCTTGACAACTTCATTTGTGCTGATGAACATTCTGCTCATATGGGTTAGTTGTAATCTTTTAGTTTTCTAAGAAAGTGCCAATTGTTGATCATGTGTCGTTTTCAAATTTGATAAAATTTTTATGGTTTCCTCTTTCCAATAGTATGGTGTAGAACCTCAGACCTCTGGCATGATAGACCAATGCAGTAACTGTTATGCCACATTTTTACCTCATTAACGGATCAAAGCCGTCTTACTTCAATACTCCAGAAATTCTTTTCGCAACTTAATTAATTTATATCAATAGCAACAGTCCAATAACATTTCCTTCCAGCTAAAGAAGCAGTTGAGGGTTGTGACGAAGCCTTATATGTTACCTCGTTTTCTTAAAAGAAAATTTAATTACAAATACGACTTATTACCGCGGATGATAACTTCTACGGAATTTCAGTTTCACTAGAGGATGTCCGGATGATATTCGATTTGATTTTATTGATCAGTTAAAGTTTGACCATAGACGGAGTAACTTGATGTGGTTATCGTATCTGGATTTCTTGAAGTTTCCCCAAACCACCTACCACAGCGCTAACCCTGCTGCGTCGAGTGCTATCCTGGGTATCGTACATGCTGATATACAAGAGCGTTGAGCCTGCTGTGTCGAGTTCCACCAGGGACTTTGAACCACCTGATTTACCAGAGTTTTATACAGCTGATCTATCAAAGACTTAAGCCAACTGCGTCAGAAATCAACATAGGAGTTGAACCTACTGATTTACCAGAATTTTAATCCTGCTGTGTCGAACGCCAACAAGGGGATTGTAACTGCTGTGTGGAGTAACACCAAGAGCTTTCAATCTGCTAAGTGCCACTTATGCTGTTGTACCTGGTGCGTCGAGTGCCATAAGATCCATTGTACCTGCTGATCTACCAGAGCATTAAGCCTGCTGTGTCGAGTTCCATAAGGGGTGTTTTACCAGCTGATTTACTAGATTGGGAAGCCTGCTGCGTGAGTGCTACAAGGTGTGGTGTACCTGCTGATCTACGATCTACCAGAAGGTTAAGCCTGCTGTATCGAGCGCCAACAGGGGGATTATAACTACTAATCTAACAGAGCATTAAGCCTTCTGTGTCGTTCGAGTGCCACCAGGGGCATTGTATGTACTGACCTATTAGAGCGTTAAGTCTACTGTGTCGATTGCTACCAAAGCGTTAAATTTGCTGAGTGCCACCAAGGCCGTTGCACCTCCTGATCTACCAGATCCACTAAAACTCTAAGCTTGCTTTGTCGAGTGCCACAAGGACCGTTGTACCTTTTTCTGAATAATATTTACATTCATTGATAGAAGATAGTAAGGAACCTCTACCATTAACACTTTTTTATACTGATAGTTCTGGATCAGATTAATAATGTATACAGATACAGGACTATAAAGCGCGTATACGTTACATGTATCGTTGTGATGTCAACAAACAACTGTATGTACTTCATACCCAACATATGTTCCATGTGGAGCTTCTATTGTTCAAGCAGCCCAGGCTCCAGTCCAAGTGTCATTTCCAGTACCTTCTGAAATATCTACTCGAGCAATAATTCAGGAAAAACCTAATTTAGCTGATGGTCGTTATAAGAATTTTCGTTCCAATTCATTATAAGCAGTGAAGTTGTATTGTCAGCGAAATATAAGTATCCTGTTACCAATATAAGACTCCAAAGCCCAGGAAGATAACAGACATACTGTACTCATATTCAGCTCCAGGTCCACTTTAAACGGCAGCTCCACCAAATACTAAAATCTCTTCTCGGGCTCTAATTCAGCAAAGTGCTGAATAAGATGATAATCGTTGTAAGACTATTTTTTTCCTATACATTACAGGCATGTAACCATGGAATTGCTATTAGCTTTAGCTATATGATAGCTAATCAAAATGTCAGCTCGAGTACTAATATACATCGCTCTTCCAGACCTAATTCAGCATAGTGCTTAATAATTACCTGGTGATGATATTGATACAAGACTGTTCGGTTAATTTGCTTAAAGATCTATTTTATTCATCATCCGTGTCAAGCTAATTTCAACTTTCTTTAAACCTAAAGTTTTCGGAGTTAATTCCTTACAGACTTAGCGCTTCATTTTTATTCAGTAAAATCACTGCCCCTTTGTTACCGATAGTTTGCATGTTCTTTCATTTTTTTCTGACGTCGTTCGTTCAATTTCCTCCAGGCTTCCATTAAATAAAATAAACACATCTATTCATAATGCACAATTTATTTTAGTAACTCATTTGCTTTAATTATGAGTAAATCTGTACTCGACTTCAGCTTTGTTTAAAAGAAAAAAATAATTGCAACCTTTTCAACTCGCATTCGTTGGGTCATTCTCTTTCAAGTATGAACTTTACGCCAGGCATTTTAAGTGAAAGGGGCCAAAGCTAAGATTATTATTTATTTCATATAGTTACCAAGGATTTTGTCGTAAGGCAAAGTTGGAAAAGTAGAAAACTATAAATTAAAAAAAATCGTTTCTACATTTTTTTTCTTTTTCCTTTCCATGGTTCGGAGGTGATGGAACTCTGTAGATGTGAAGAAGAGGATTTAATTAAAAAAATAAATAAATAAAAATGTGTTTTCAAAAAGTTGAGTACCTAATAATTATTTCGTTGGTTAATGTGGTTTTCTCTTTCTTTCTGGAAATATCTTATGTATCTGGGTTAAGATATGACCTAGTCTAATAGTATTGCTGTAGAAATTTAATGAATAGAAAATAAATTATTTGGAGTAAGACTTATTCAAAATCTGAGATGTAATAAAATGCTCGGGAGTATGGGCTTGACTTAGGATCATGTTAGGAGGGAATATATTCACGGGAAAACCCTGTAAGGTAAGTTAACATTAAGAAAGTAAATTTAAGCCTTAACTAGTGTTAGATATCAACGTTTTCAGGGGAGGAACGCATTCATCAATGGAGCAAGTTTCTATGGGCAGTGCAAGTATGAGAGCACATTTGTCGTCAAAATTTCCAAAGCATCCGTGTCGGGGGATGAACGATTCGATCAATTCCCAATATTGCTGATTTCTTCTCCAAAGTTTGTTGTTTGTTCTCTTGGTAAGCATTAAGTGACGGGTTAGTTCAAATAGTTCAACCTGGAGACCATTACTTCTGGCTTGCTAATAATTACGATCAATGTGTATCCTATTTGACAGTAATTTCAAATGGATAGTAAGAATTACAACAAATCGACAAGTTTCGTAATTCAATGTCATTGCTCTTGTCTTATTTTTCACCCTAACACAGTATGAATTATAAGCATGGTCAATGTTAATAATTTATATGCCATGTTGAAGTTGCGTTGAAACGTTCTTTGTTCAGCTACTTGTGTTGTATCGGTGTGTGGCTGGAATTATGGATTATGGATATGAGTGATGATGATGGGTATGGTATTATGCTTATGTATTGTTTAGTAGTCGTATGGTGTATGGTTTTTATTGCTTGATTTGTTGTTCTATAATTATAATTTATTTGGTTACAATAGAACAATGCAACTGCATTTGAAACAACAGTGTGCAATGCAACTGCAGCGAGAGCTGGTTCAAGTGCTTCGGCAGCGCTAATGATTTATGCAATGCCGATTATAAGAACGGAGGTTCAAACAAAGCCGTTGGCAGCGAAGATGTTATAAACAACATATAATAAAAAGAAAGTTTAGTTGTTTTTTAAATTGCTTCATTTTTAATTATTTAATTTTTTAATTTGTAGTTTTTAATTTTTAATTTTTAGTTTTTACTTTTTAATTTTTAATTTTTTAATTTTTAATTTTTAATTTTTTAATTTTTTTAATTTTTAATTTTTAATTTTTAATTTTTAATTTTTTAATTTGTAGTTTTTAATTTTTAATTTTTAGTTTTTACTTTTTAATTTTTAATTTTTAATTTTTAATTTTTAATTTTTAATTTTTAATTTTTAATTTTTAATTTTTAATTTTTAATTTTTAATTTTTAATTTTTAATTTTTAATTTTTAATTTTTAATTTTTAATAATTAATTTTAAATTTTAAATTTTTAATTTTTAATTTTTAATTTTTAATTTTTAATTTTTAATTTTTAATTTTTAATTTTTAATTTTTAATTTTTAATTTTTAATTTTTAATTTTTAATTTTTAATTTTTAATTTTTAATTTTTAATTTTTAATTTTTAATTTTTAATTTTTAATTTTTAATTTTTAATTTTTAATTTTTAATTTTTAATTTTTAATTTTTAATTTTTAATTTTTAATTTTTAATTTTTAATTTTTAATTTTTAATTTTTAATTTTTAATTTTTAATTTTTAATTTTTAATTTTTAATTTTTAATTTTTAATTTTTAATTTTTAATTTTTAATTTTAAATTTTTAATTTTTAATTTTTAATTTTTAATTTTTAATTTTTAATTTTTATTTTTTAATTTTTAATTTTTAATTTTTAATTTTTAATTTTTAATTTTTAATTTTTAATTTTTAATTTTTAATTTTTAATTTTTAATTTTTAATTTTTAATTTTTAATTTTTAATTTTTAATTTTTAATTTTTAATTTTTAATTTTTAATTTTTAATTTTTAATTTTTAATTTTTAGTTTTTAGTTTTTAATTTTTAATTTTTAATTTTTAATTTTTAATTTTTAATTTTTAATTTTTAATTTTTAGTTTTTAATTTTTAATTTTTAATTTTTAATTTTTAATTTTTAATTTTTAATTTTTAATTTTTAATATTTAATTTTTAATTTTTAATTTTTAATTTTTAATTTTTAATTTTTAATTTTTAATTTTTAATTTTTAATTATTAATTTTTAATTTTAATTTTTTAATTTTTAATTTTTAGTGATTCTATCTAATACATAATATAAAAAGGAACTTTCTGCAGGCGTTATAAGCTTTTACAAACGAGTATCAGATTTGAGCTACATAGTATTACAAAAAGCTAAATGGAACGATTTGACTATTTGGTCTAAAAAATTGTCCAAAATGGTCCAACTTCGGACACAAAATAATGACTGGTATCATGCTTATAGAAGTGCGCCTGTCGGAATAAGAGGACTGCTTTGGCAGAGAGATCTTCACGGGGTGTTATTTGGTGCAGTGTAGTTGTCTTCTATGATGTGGTAAGCTGTGAGTGGATGAGCATAATTAAATGTAATTTGCGTTGTTGTTTTCCGTCTGAAATAAAGAACAAAGCTTACTCAGATACTTTTTGAATATAACCTTAACACAAGTATAATAGCAGCAAGCTATTCTACCACTTTGCTGAAACCACGGCATTAAATTTCGATAGCGCCACATCGGAAAAAGTCGAAAATTCCGCAGATGTATTCAAGCATATTGCTCGCAATTATGGAATATTTGGATTTTATGAAGGACGGAAGTTGCGTACATTGTTTTGGAAAGCGAGCGATTGCATTCGAGTTATTATTATTAATAATTATTACTTTATTATAGGTAGCTCCTGTGCTTCTTACGAATTTTAACGTACGTCACTGAATACTACATACAATGTATGCCCTCATACATTTATATATTCATATGTGTCTCTAAAAATCGCATGAATCTTATGTTTGCATATTGCATATCTACCTACCTTCATTTTCATTATCTTATAGTACATATTTACATACATTGTTTCCATCCATGTATGTAGGTACATATTTCTCTGCTAACTTACATAATTAAAATCCATAACCTAGATTTAAATATAAATACATTTGTAGGTACCTATATGTAACTATTCCTAGTGTCATCCATTCGACAATTATTTACCTATTCTAAGAATCAAGACTTTCTTAATTACATCGGCTTTATACATGTATAGGATAACTAGGCTACCTACGTACTAAACAGCGTCAACGTTTAGCTTAAAAATTGTTAACTACAAGAGCAAGTTCGTCCGTCAATCCAGTCGTGCATTTTATTATATTTTTTTTCATATTCAATGGTCTTATAAATTCTTAGGAAAGCACTGAATATCTGATGTACAAACCTTTCTTAAGCTGCAATTACACATTCAACGTAGTAGGTCATCCCATTGACTCAGTGACGTCACCACAAAGCTAAGATGGACTCTGCCAGTACAGCGTTAATGTGTACAGTGTCAATGCTTCAAAAGTTAGTGATCACACGAATGACGAAAGTCGGTCAATGATGTCCCAAAATGCGATAACGTGTGTTGTGCGTCAATGTAATTTTTATTCGTCACTGCCAATGCCTTGACACTCAAAACTTTGACGATCACACGAGTTGACCAAACTCAAACGCGTTGACCTTATGTCAGTAAAAAGGGCCGGTCATTTTTCACGTTTTGTTTGAGCAGATATCAGTTTGAGTTTGTAAAAAAATTCTCTCTCAAAGTTAATTTTAAATATTAAAAAAAAGAACAAATACAAATGACAAAAAGAAACTTGGATTTGGAAATGGCTGTTTGATTGTTTCAATTAAAATATCAAATTGTGCCGTGTCATTGTTGGGATACAGGCAATGCGATGACGAATAGTTCTTAAAACTGATTACACGGTCATCGAACTGGGTCAATGCGGTGACCCACAAATTCGAGTCAATGTAGGTGTCAGCGTTCTCGTCAACGCATTGACATTATTTTTCGTTTACTACCACACGACGTGACACAATTAGGACATATTTGACGTCATTTTTACGTCAGAGAGTCAACGCGATGACTGATTACGTTGACCGTCTAATTGTAGCTTTAGTTTTTGAAATAAATAAAAAAACCGAACGCGATTAAAAATTACCCGAATAAGTCAAATTTATACGTGGTATCAAAATTCGCTTGTTTTTAGATGTTTCGTTCAAAATTTTGTCTCAGTATTATTATATACAAGGTTTGATGTATATTAATATGCGATTTCCCCTATTTAACCTATGTTGAACACAACACAACATCACACTCAAAACCTATGTTCTTCACATTTACCCTAAATTACCTTTCCGATGATCTAGGGTTTACTCGTTGTATTGAAGTGAAGTAAAAACGAACAACAAGTCACCACCACGTATTCATATAATAACAATAATATCCCCTTCGGGGACAAGCTTTTAAATGTGTCCGTGAAGTTACCATATTAAAGTGTCAGCAACTCAATTTTTTTTGAAGTTCTTATCGCGTGCACATAAGTTCTATTAGTTCCTGATAATTTTCCACAATAGGTCTGTACCGTTATTTTTTGAGCTAAAAAAAATTTCAATCTCCCCACTGTACAATACCCTAAAAACTCTATATATCAAGTTTGCACCAATTCGACCCACCGGTTTGGGCTGTAGGTGTCTACACAGACGTACAGAAAGATTGACAGACTGACAGACAGATATACAGACGTACAGAATTTTTGGACAATATTTTTTCGTCTTCTCTATCATCGTAATGTCAAGCTTTATTCTGTCTGAGTACACACCGCTACCCACTCCCTTTTCGGGTTTTGCACTGTCCGTATAAAAGTGGACTGACTCATCTTTTAAGAAACTCTCATCTTCCCAATCTGATCTTGGTGGAATGGTTACTTGGAAGTTCTTGTCAAATATTAGCTGGTGTATTGTGTAGTCGGGTCGTTCAGAATATTAGAATGGCCTATCGAATTGCTAGTCCATTGAGAGATGGCTTTGAGACGAATAGCTGTACTCGCGGCCACTTGTTTCCTTAAAAATGTCGAGGGGTGTAAGGTTAAGTAGTATGTTAAGGGCAGCCGAGGATGTAGAGCAGAGTGATCCGCTGATGCATAAGCTGGCTGACTTTTGTACCTTGTTTAATTTATCGCAAAATGTGATTTTGTCCAATTGCAATCTTACTTACATCGGCTTTAAATCTACAAAGGATAACTAGACTACCTACCTTCTAAGCATCATCAATGTTAAGCTACATTAAAGTTGTCAGCTACAAGAGCAATTTTGTATGATCCAGTCGTGCATTTTATTTATTTACAAAATCAACTTGGGAATAATTTTGGACAAATATAATTTCAAAGTGAAAAAATTGAATTTTTGTGCGAGTAGATTTTTTATTTATTTCAGAAAATTAGCTAATTGCCAAAATTTTTTTTTTTTCATTCAATGATCTTGTAAATTCTTAGTAAAACACTGAAAACTATTTTCTAAAAAGGATACGATATTATACTTACAAGCTATGATGTAATAAGTATGCGATTTCAACGTAGATTTAACATGTGTTAAACACAACACTGAAACCTAAAACCTATATTCTGCACATTTACTCAAAATGACCTTTCCGATGATCTAGGAGGGCTTACTCATTGCACTTAAGTGAAGTAAAAGCTTACCACAAGTAAACCACCAAATTATTACTTGAATAGCACATGATTTATTTCACAGAAGTTTGCATAAATCTCCACCATTGTTCTTTTCATTACAATTCAAACTTCTTGTTATCATGAACAACATCAAAACAAAGATGAAAATTTAAATGTTTGTTGTTATGTTGCTGGTTCGTTATACAGGGTGGCGCACGAATCGTGCTACAATAAGAAATTTAAATAATTTTTATTTTAATCGATGTATTTCATTAACTTTTTTTTTATTGGATTAAAAATTTAATTTAATTTAAAATAACCAATGGCTTTTGTTTGAGAATTTTCGCTGGAGCTCCGCCATAACTTGTGTGGCTACGTGTGCACTTGTTCCATCTTGTTGAAACCAAATCCTGCTGAAAGGGACACGTCTTCGTCGAAGTTCTGGGTAAAAAAACTCATTCAACATCTTGAAATAACGGTCCCCATTGACAGTTTGTGTTACACCGTTTTCTTCAAAGAAGTATGGCCCGACAATACACCTTGATGAAACTGCGCACCACACAGTGACTTGTTCTGGGTGCAGTTCCGTTTCATGGAGCATTTCTGAATTAGATTCACTCCAAATACGGCGATTTTGCTTGTTAATATTGCCGTTTCATTCAAAATGGGCTTAATCAAACATAAACAAACAATTTATCAATGTGTTCTCTTCTTCGGCCATTGCAATCATTTTTCGCCAAAATTCCAGGCGAACAGGCAAATCCTGAGGGTTTAACTTTTTTGTAATTTGGACTTTGTACGGAAACAAGTTTAAGTCATCATGAAGTATCCGTTGTAATGACCGTCTGCTAACTCCAATTTGGCCCGATAAATTTCGAGCCGAAACACTTGGATTTGCCTGTATTGCCGATGCAACAGCGACGATTGTATCCTCAACCCGAACATTGGGATCTCTATGATACGGTCTTCGTCCGATGCTTCCAGATTCGGCAAACATGTTCACCAGTCTCATAATGGTCCATCTATTCGGGGGAATACCCTAAAACTCCAGCCTAAATTCCCTTTGGACGGAAATGACGGAATGCAAAGAATAGTATCACTGCACTATCCAAATCCTTTTTTTAGTATCCTAAGCATTCATTTTGATAAATCTAAATAGTAGCCTGTAAAATAACAAAAAATAAGCCGATTACGCACACTGAAAAAAAGTTATTACGCTTTATTTTTGTAGGACGATTCGTTGCGCCACCCTGTATTTTGCATAACATGAATGCAACAAACAAAATGTTTGAATAAATATCGGTGGAACTAAGTTGAAACATACTACTTGTATTTTTTTATGGCCGGCGACTTTGTTGTATTTTGGTTTTTTTGATTGCAAGATTGCAACGACATTAAAACCAATAGCTAACCGAAATGCAAAAATTGAAATATAAAAACATTTGATTTGTATTTGAAACAAAACTTCAATATTTCTTAATATTCAAGTTATGTTGTAGTTGTGTTTATAGAACTTTCGATGTTGGTTGATTTTGCATTTCAATTGTTAAGTTATAATGATGTTCTATAAATGTTTATTGTATATTTTTATTTACTTTAATTAATTCAGCCCTGAAAAGTAAGCAATCAAAAATTATTGCATGAAGAGATTTACTATAAAATACTTGGCGATGACAGAGTTGCCGAAAGATTGAAAAATTGGCACACGTCGGTTTAAACAATTCGCAGACTTTAAGATACTCATAATACACATTAACTAAGAAAAAATGTATATATTGAATGTCTTTTCATATAGAACAAATTTAAATGTGTCATGAATATTTCGCTCTAAATGACAACATGCTTCCTAAAAATCGATTTTTATGAAAAATTAAGAAAAAGGCAAAAATTAATGTTTTTGCTGTTTTTTTAATCCACCGTAATAGTAGACATTTTTTTCTAGAATTGTACATTATTTGATGGGGTTTCGAATAAAGAGAAAATTGATATTTTTTAAATTTAACCCTATTTCTGCTTTAAAAATATAAACAAAAAGTGAACTGCGGCAACTTTGGCGGACATAGGCCAAAGTTAAATGCAAGTGTTTACTTATATTTTTCCCGCCAGAAAAAATTGATAGTTTTGTTAAACCTTATAATTCTAGTTGCAATAACGAAGATTAGAAAATATGATAAAAAACATATTATTTCTCTGTTTTATAAATAGTGTAAATTAGTTAAAATGAGATTTTATTGCCTAAGGTTTCTACTTTGTTGTATCTTTGGTGTAACAACATGTAAGTTTTAATCTTAAGATACATAGTCTTATAGATATTTACCGCAACAAGCGCCATATTGTTCGCAATCTAATAACTTCTTATTAGAAATATTCAAACTAATTTTTCTAGTTGGTATCAAGGAAATTTCAATGGAAATGGCTAACAGTTCCGTTTCCTATTTTAAATGAAAAATATTTTTGCAAATTAAGTGCCTAAATATAAATATGAATATTTTATTTTTTTTTCAAATTTTCGCTCAATTTTAACTTTTTGGGTGGCGCGTGAATTTTTTAAAACTTCAATCTTTATGATAAAAATGTCGTTTGTATTAGTTTTTTCGTTCATAAATAGCTAACTAAAAATCACATTTTTAATTACAATATTAGACCTATTGATTTTATTCAATGCTTTGAAGTTTAGCTTTTTTATAACATCTCAAAAGTATTATATATTTTAAAAGAATTTGAATAATAACTTTATAGAAATTTTACAATGTTTTCGGAAATATTATTTTTCATTATATTATAACATAATAGAAAGCAAAAAGTTATTTCTATTTAGCTACATGACGGCAGATAATAAAGAAATCAACAATAGTTTTAACCTCTTTTTTCGTGTTATAGGGAAAAAATAACGGTTTTAGATTACAAAATATGAGAACTAGCTACATTGATGAAGAATACATACTTTTGGATTTGGATCTTACGCTAGGTGAAATCTCATGTGCTCCTGCTTTAGCATTTTCATTTCACCCCAAATCTACTGAGGCTTACGGTGTTTACCTTAGAAATGGGGTAAGCTATTTTATCACTAGCCTTCAGATTCTTAAAATCTTTTACTGGCGGCTTTTTATCCAAAAAGCATAAAGCGTTTTTAAAACTCCTAAATACGTCTCAAAACACCGAAGGCTAAAAAAAATTTGAACCTTCCGATAAAATTCACAGTCTCAATTTTTGAATGTTTATATATTTTACATAAATAATTTTATTGAACAAAAAGGGACATAACCTAAATGAATCAAATTTAATGTTATTATCATGTTTTCCGCCAGTAGCAGCTTAAAATTATCTTTTCAAACAAAAAAGAAGAATAACAAAAATTAATAGAAATAAAGTTGAATGTCCTTTGGAAATCAAACGAAACCATTTATTTGATAAATTAAATCAATTTGTAAGACACGAGTAACCAATGTGATATCCTTTGCCATTAATTTCAACTTGCTTCCTTTCGGCAAAGCACTACTACACCATCTTCCAGCTTCAACTTCAGCAGCACAGCACCACCATCATTTTCTCCAAAAAAAAAGGGGGAAAGAAGTTGATTTCTTATACCTTTTAGTAAATAGAATTCAACACATCGGCATTCAGTGTCCTGTCTACTTTGTCATTCTGCATCCTTATCTGCTGTATAGCTTTAGTCGTGGAAGCATTATAAGCATTAAACATAGCCCCTTTTCACCTCTCCAACATTGTTCATTGTTCATTGTTTCTTCACCATTTCGATTCCGCTCCACCGCGCCAGGACGAATCTTCAGATTCAGTTCCATCTCTATATCATGTGCTGCTTCCTCTTTTTAAATTACAACCATTACGATTTTATTGCCAACAATCAATTTTGCCGTAATATTCTTTGCAGCATTAGAAATGGCATCGCAGTCGATTTGAAAAGACCCAGCGACTAGTATAGAAATAATAGCGCCTAAACATAAATAATGCTCAAAGTCCTGCCCGGCGTGTGGGTGTTATTGATCGATTTCATGCCATACTGTCCCATTTCACGTGCTCGTCGGATTGTCATATTTTACAAAGTTCCACCTTTGGATATCAGTGATAGGCATGGGCGTTGGCGTAGCGTGGACATATAAATTTGTCCCTATAAACAACACAAGCTATTTCATCTAACATGCTGTTCAATATATCCTGTCATTGGCAATAACGGAAATAATCGTTATTATTGATACCTAAAGGCTCGCAGGAGGCTCAGTAATTTCAAGGCAAATTTTTCGACTAGGTAGGTTGGTACGTATACATATATAGTCTTGGTATATGTAACCAAGACCAAAGGTAAAAAGGATAAATGTGATGTGATGAAATTTTGATTGCATTTTTTTCTTTTCCCGAAAATATATATACCCGTGCGGTAATTCCCATATAGCCGGAACCAGAAATGAACATAACTAAACCAACTACGTGCCTATCATCATGTTTAAGATTACACATAAACTCAATGTCCTCTTATTGTCTCTGCCCCCAATCTCTAACCACCGTCCGTCTTACATCCTACAGGAGGTGAGTTCGAAATGGGGTTATAATATTGTTCATTTTATCTATACCTTCTCCTACGGTACTCGCTACTCAGTGGCGTCAATATAGGGTGGGAGGGATGTCAAAATACCACGGGCTCCCTACCCAAGAGGGCCTCTACTCAAGAGTCTACGAGCTCAGAAATAACCTAACATTTTTATAAAATTTTTAAGTTTGTACCTACTTTAAATCAATCAAAGTGGGACACAGAAATACCATATACAAATTCAAACTAATCATTAATATTTCAACGCGCATCCATTGGTTGCTCCATTTTTTGTCGCGGTACATTGGTAACGCGGGCGAGATAGTGACTGCCGGGGAATTTCCTCATTTTGTTAACCAAATAGGCTAGAAGCCGGTGACCTGAAATTCCAGTCATCGCGGATTTAAAAAATGTATATGTAAATCGATAGTTAACAAATATACGAATAAAATCAACTTGGTTTGGTACGCGTTGACTTAGTGAGCCGAAAATGTGTTAAATACAATTTATTATTATAAAAAAGCAAAAATGTATCTTATTGTTATCGTAAAAAATTGTTCTCTTAAATCATTCCTATTGAATTCTTAAAAAACTGCGGGAAGGTAAAACATTTTTATTTTTTTTATAATACTAAATTTTCTTTAACATACTTTCAGCTTACGCGTACCATTAACTATCCATTTACATACACATTTTTCAAATGCACGTGACGATACTTTCAGTGTCCTTTCAATTAATGGAATTTACTAAAAAAAAAGGCCGCTAAAATGTTTAATATATATAAATAAAATGCACGACTGGATCGCACGAAATTGTTCTTATGTTTCATCACATCGAATGCAAAAGATTTCTGTTAAAAATCTAACTATATATTTAAAGCAGTTTTTTACTTAATTTTTTATACATACAAATTTTTTTTTAATTTTTTCTAAAAAAATTTGGTATGACAGTCTTAAATATTATAATTTAAACTTAAAAACAAAATAAATATTAAATCGAATTAATCAAAAAAAAAATATTTCAAAATTCTGAAATAAATACTTAAACTAATTTAAGGTCAAAAAAAAGTACGCCATTTTATTTGGTAGATAAATTTGAATTTATGAGAAAAAAATTTAAAAAATCTGTTTTTGAGGAAAAAAAGTTTTTTTTTTAACTTTTTGCAGAACATTTTTCAAAAAAAATTCAAAAACTCCAATTCATAGGTATTCAATAAATACATATAAATATAATTTTTGAAAAAAATTTAATGAGCAGTTTTCGCAATATAAATTTTTTTTTTTTTTTTATGATTTTAAAAATACAAAAAAAAATACTAATTAAAAATATTAGTACGCGGTAAAATTTGGGCAACCTAAGCCTATATATGTGTGAAATTTCGAAAGAATCGGTTAAGACGTTTATGAGATAGTCGAAAGCAAAGAAAACGGTCCTATGGATAGTACCGTTTTTAGACATTTTTCTATTTTTTTTTTCAGCCATATGATCGGTCGCAGCTAAAAAGCCGCACTGATTTTTTTTATCAAAATCGTTAGAGCCGTTTCCGAGAAATAGGTTTGAACGTCACGGTTATATGGCAGGTACCGTTATTTTTTAAACTAAAAACATTAATTTCCCCTCTGTACAATACCTACAAAACTATATACCAAGTTAGATGCAATTCGGCCCACCCGTTTGGGCTATACATACATACAGACAGACTGACAGACGGACAGACATACAGACAGACTGACAGACGGACAGACATACAGACAGACAGAATTTTTAGACCATCTTTTTTCGTCTTCGCTATCATCGTATTGTCATGATTGATTGTTATCTCAAAACTTTTTTTTCGACGAATGCATAACTTGCCTTATAGTACCTATAACCGAAAGTAAAAAAGACATATCTTAAACATTTGCCAGAGAAATTCTCAGTTTTGGTCCACTTTCAGAGATGAAATATCAAAAGTCTTCGTGTATTAGAGAACTTGGTGATTTATTAATAACTAGCAGAAAGTCCCCGGCGTTGCCCGGGCACCCGGAACAAAAGTCTTTTAATACATTTGGTTTTTATAATGTCAAAATGACATTTCAATTTATTGTCTTCTATTGGAAATAATAACATTACATAATAACCCAATGTAAATGAGGAAAATTTATCGACTGAATTACAGAAGATGGGTACAGGATTAGTTTTCTTATTTTTTTAACAAACGAACTATTCTTCATTTAAGGACTCTTCGCTTTCCGGAGGTTGTCTTTTTACTTGCGATAGGTAAATAAAATTTAAGGCAAGTTATGCATTCGTCAAACAAAAAAATTTTGCGCTAACAATCAAACATGACATTACGATGATAGCGAATACGAAAAAACATGGTCTAAAAATTCTGTTCGTCTGTATGTTAGCGTAGCTTGATTTAAGAAAATCAGAGTATTTTTTCGGTTGGAAAACAATTTACCAATTATAGGTAAGAACGGTGCCGATTTTTTTACTTTCTACTATCTGGAAAACGGCGTAGGTGATTTTTTCGTTCTTTCGAAATTTTACACATATTATATAGGTTTAGGTATGTACTTCAACTTATGATGCATACCAATATTTTTAATTACCTAATAGATATTTGTTTGTATTTTTAAAAGCATATTTTAAAAGTTTTTTTTAATAATTTAATATTTCCAAAACAGCTCATTATTTTTTATTTCAAATGATAAGTATACACAATATATATGCTTTATTCCTAGAAACCGCTCCAAAGATTTTAATAATTTTATTCTCATAAAGTGAAATTCATCTCTATAAGTTTGTTTGCTAAGTCTAAACTCGGAAACCACACCTGCAATTTAACTTCTCATTACCAATTTCGTTTGGTAATGAGAGGTTGTAATTTGCAAGTGGCTTGAGGATTAAATATTTTTTTACAAAACTTTGCTGTTTGTAGGGTGAAATGGGCTAAGCGCAAAAAATAGTACTTGTGAAAGTAAAAATTTCGGGACTCTGAAAGTTTACACATCAAACTTGATTTTGTTTGTAAGCTTAACATGTGCCAATGAAAAAGATGGCAGTTAAGTGTAAAATAATCAAATCTTATAGCTGGCATATGAAAAGATGGGATCCACCAAATTTTGTTTTACTTTCATGCAAATATCAACTTTCGCGAAAGCATGAGTCTACGTTCGCAAAAGTAGCCACTGGCGCTGGGGAATCCGTGCAGGTGTAAACTTGGTTAAAAGGCTAATTTCAATATTCACAACAAACTATTCATTTCTAACATGGTGCCAAACACACGCGACCTTACGCTGAAATGCAAGGAATATTGCATGAATTCACCGACGCCTGTAACCGTGAAAATACAAGATTTCGCGATCGTATGTGCTTAAACACGAAAATAAATTTTCCTAGCTAACTTGAAAAAATTGATAGTTCAGTGCAAAGCCTAAGCAACCTTTTTGCTTTCATGAAAATAGTCCTGGCGACGGTCAATTCATGTATGTGTATAAGGCCCGCATAAATTACAGGAAAGGAACACGTCTATATGTCGAATTTCATTCTTCGAAATCTTCGGAATTTTTCATGCTAGGGCCCTATTAGCGTGAAACTCAAAATGTCGGGTCTTTAAAGATTTAAAGTAAGACCGCACTAATGCGAAACTTTCTGACACTATGCATAATTTTCTCGTCTTCGCTATCATTATAACGTCATGTTTGATTGTTATCTCACTTTTTTTTCAAAGAATGCATAACTTGCCTTATATTGTACTAACTATAATCGCTTGTAAAAAAAAGAAAGCGAAGAGTCTCAAAATGAAGACTAGTTCGTTTGTAATCGAAAATACAAATAATAAATCTTCTTTGTTAAATTTAATAAGAAAGCTAATCCTTTTCCTTACAAATTTTGTTTCTTAATTTTATTAATTTCATTTGGAAGATATTGCATTAAAAGACTTTTGCCTCGGGTGCCCGGGCAACACCGTGGACTTTCTGCTAGTTTGGAAATAAAATCCATAACTATATCCTTTAAGCTGGCCAAAGGACAACAGAAGATGGTACAATCATTTTTATGGCCTGTCAAATGGTAAGTCGTCAATTTATCTGTCATATACAGATAAACTGACATCGAAACAAAACTACACTTTTATATATTAGTAGAGATAGAGATAAAGAATCATTTAATGTCGTTCAGCTTTCCTGAAATTAATGTTATTTGATACAATTCGTGTCACTACAACTAGTGCTGGAAGATAATTTTCGAAACTAAAATTAATAAAAACCTGTTTAAGGAACTATTTCACAAAAGAGGCTATTTAACTTGGCTTTCTATCTATTGAAAGTTGTATGGCCCAATCTTAAAACTTCGATGATGTTATAGATACTCTTGCGGAACAGAAAGCTGGAAGAAAAGAATTTTAGTAATAAGAAAATCGTATTGAAAAGAAATTGTTATTTCATTATAAATATTTGTATAAATTTATGCTCTTGAAAATAAAACTTATTAGATATTTAATTAAAATGCACATAATATTATTAATATTTTCGGGCAACTACTTACGTCAGTGGTTTATTAAAATTAAATTCTAAGGAGACTATTTTTACTGGGATGCCCGTAGGGCCCTATCCAAAAATGGTTTAGTTACGCCACTGTCCCTACTGCTACTTCATAGCCAGCCAGCCAGTCAGTAAAAGCTGAAGGATAACACACAAAAAGTAACATCGACATCAGAATAAAGCGGAATCCGATTATTGGGCAGTTTAAGCGTACCGAAAGGACACACGCATTATCAGTGCGCGTGCAGAATGAGTAATCGTTTAATAAAATTTCTGCGTTAATTGCAACCATGCCCTTTTTGCTTGCTGCTCAATTTCTCCTTCTTTGCCTTGGGAAAGAGAGATATTATTTATATGTATTGTTGCGTAGGTATATGTATATATCTGTAGGAAGGTTGGGAAATCACGAACTCAATCCCAATACGTGATGTGGTGCGTAAAACAAAAAAAAATATATATTTAATAATAATAATAAAAGAAAAAAAAATTATCGACATGCTAGGTATATGAACATAAAAATAAATATCACTGATGGCAACAGAGCAAGGATGAACGTGTATCATAACAATATGAAATTAATTAAACTAATTTAAAATGAAGAATTGTATTTTACCCGTCCATGACAATGAAGCTCATTGAGATATGTTTGGTTTTCGGTTGATCGATTCCAAAAAGGGATTTATGAATATTTTTTTTTCTGCTGTATGAAACTCATAGCAATAATTATAATCGGGTTTATTAAATTTGTATACATTATATATTGACACTAAACTTTATGTTAATATTTTAAATAGATTTAAATAATCTATTATGTACGACTGAATGGTTGCGGTTGTTTCGCAATTTACAAAATTTAATTGAAATCATCCGGGTAAATTATTATATCCCATTGAATTTTATGAAATACTATATTTATTTCATTGGGAAGTTTTTTTGGTAAATAAGAATTTCAAGCTTTTTGATTTGCATTATGATTGATGAGAAAATTGACGTCCTTTTTAAATTACTTTAAGAATCTCAAACAGAATTTTTCCTTGCGATTATAGGTAACGGGTGTTTTTTTTTTAGACGTGTGGTTTTCAAGTACGCTGCTGATGCGAAACGAAAATTTTCGGTGGTCTCAACTACACAGCCGAAAAATAATTGCGGAGAGTTCTGTAAGCTGTCAAAAACAATTGACAAGTTGTGATAGTGTGATAGTCAGAAAAAAAGATAGTAAAAAAAAGTGAAAAAAGTTTTTCCGAGCAGATGAGGATGATTTATTACTAAAGAGAGTAATTTTAATTGAGTTTTTTTTTTTTTTGTTTTTGTTTTTTTTTTCAAATTAATCCAAATTAGTCCAAATTAATATACGTTTCGCCCAGGTACTACAGATGGGCTCATCAGTTAGATGATGTAGTACCTTCCTAAGACGCAATATATTAGTCGATTGTGTCAATGACACAAATAAAATTTACAGCTTTAAGGCACTGTGAATTATATTCTTCTAGGGGAATTCGGTCGAATTCAGACACTTAGAAAATAATACACGTGGTCTGGCTTGTTTAAATTTAAGAATAAATGCAAAAAGAAACAATACAAACGCATAGGTAGGCATTGTTTTTGTCCCTTATTTTGTCGACTGTAATTATGATTTTAATTGAGTTTTTTTTTTTGCTACCTTTAGTCCAAATTAATATGCGTTTCGCAGCGACTATATGCAGAGAGTAATCTTCTCTGCATATAGTCGCCGTTTAAGAAAAAAGGCATAACTCAAAAAACTCGATTTTTGAGTTAATGATACCAATCGACTAAAAAATCATGCTCTACCGTTCTGTAAACTGCATAACTGCATCTCTTCAGAATTCCCCTTCGTTGTTCGCCAATAGAGAACACAGACATAACTCAATAAGTGCCAGTGTTTCGTCAGGAGCGGATGTGATTATAAGCGGGAAACCGTATTTTTTTTTTGTTGTGTACAAAATATTTATAAAATAACTAGCGGACCAGGCGAACTTCGTCTCGCCCCAATTTAACGCCTCCAAATGAGCTGCAGAGCTATAATAAGACACAGATAGTTCAAATTTCAATGATTTATATGAATGGAATGAAAAGAAGGAGAGGGTGATATGATAAACAATATTTTTCGATATGTTTTCCGGCGCAAAAACAAACGACAAACACCGTTTACAAAGCTATCGACGACGTTCTTTTTCTTTACTGCTGGTATTACCCGTTCACAAATCCATTCGAGATTTTTATAATTTCTTGCATTTCCAGGGAACACTTTACTTTGGTGATTAGTTTCTCCTTCGACGTTGTTAAGTCGCAAGAATTTGTCGGGAATTATATCAATCCGGTCGAGACATCAACAGGAATTTGGCCATTGCCAAGCGCCAGCAGTTGTCTTGAGAATTCAGCAGTTCTGGAATGCCACTCATATTTGTGGTCAATTTCAACTTATTGACATACCGGCACAAGGACGACGATTTCAAGCATGCATTAAATTCATCGGCAGCAGTAGATTTCAGGATGACGGGAATCGTTTGACGAAAATCTTCGCTGAGCAATATGGTATCCCCACCAAATCATCTCGAATCACGTTGTAAGTCCTTCATTATTTGGTCAACTGCCTCCATAGCTCGTTTATGCGCCATCGTGCATTCATCCCAAATTATGATTTTGCATTCTCGCATCATTATCGCTGTCGCCGAATTCTTGGTCATTGTGCAGGTTATTGGCTTGTCAACGGTGAGAAAATTCATCGCCAGCTTGAAATCGGAACGTGCAGTTCGACCGCCTTCAACAGTGTTTCGGCAATGCCATAGATGCCATAGGATTCAACAGGCAACGAAAGAGATCTTGGCCGAATTGTTGCTACAATCAACTAAATGTCGAATGTCTTGCATGTCCCACCGGGAGCTTCGACAAAGTAAATGCGATTACGGAGCAACGCGATTGATGTCTACTTTTACCACTTTTCTTCTTCTTTTTGTCGAATTTGTGGTGGTGATTGTGCAGTTTGAAGCTGTACAATATAGGCACGTCTCCATTTATTTCTTCTGCACGTAACTCTTGCATTTGCTTATCACGGACATTCAGTTAATTACTGCAAGACGTGTACGTCATCTAAGGTTAGATCGGAATCAGTGTAATAATAGGCAAAACTCGAATCAATTTCAGCTAGAAAAATATCACATTTTCTGATTAGAAAATTATAATGTGAAAATTACACCTGTCAAATCGCGCACATTCTAAGTCAATGTATAACCCAATCTATCAGGTTTTGGCATTGATCGCAGCACAGAGTCATCTAATATATATCTCATAAACTTCTCCACCCAAAATACAGGCCAAACGTCTTCCTTCACAATGAATTTCACAATTAACCGAAATTTTCCAAGTTTCACAACGAATTTTCCACCTTAAAGTCGTCAAAAAATTCCATGGAACATTCTAGAGAGTTCGACAAAATAAAATATAAAAATCCATTTAATGCGAGGCAAATGCTGTAGTTGTGGGCATACACGCGGCAACAGCAAAATGAAGTGCGTGTATACAAAACAAAACACATTATTTATACCAATAAAGCAATAAACAAACATTTGAGTGCATTTTTGGTCATAATTTCGGTTCTCGACATCAGACAGCAAACAGATTTCTTATATGCACTCTTCAAGCATGTCCTAAGATATCCTGAAAAACATAAAAAAAATTAACATTATGATTTGACCGACTCAATAGCTTTAAACTGATTTTCTGAAGAATCAAGTTTTTTAAGTTAGCCGGTTATGAAAAGAAAGAGAAAACCGTGTTAACCCATATCTGCGGAACAGGCAGACAAAAGGTCGTTTTGCTACAGATGTAAGTTTAAATAATTTTTGTAATTAACTTTCAAAAAAAGTACATAATATAACTTATAGTTCAATGACATGGAAGCAAATCAAAAGTTGTTCAAGGAAAATTTCTTCAGGAACGAAGAAGCTTGCAAGCGAAGAAATGATATCCAATAATAGAATTAGCAGAGCAGGGCGGTGCGTTGAAAATCCATTGGGTATTTTGAGTTGCAAGTGGCTGTGTTTATCGAGAAGAAATACCACAAATTCTTTTAACCAGCAATAAAAAAACATATGGTCCTTCCATAATGACCGATTATTACGATGATGTTTAGTTGCTAGTGAATGGAGAGCGCTGGAATACAGAGCAATATAGGAAACCATGTATGGGATAAGCTCAACAAATATTTCATTTCACCATCCGAGTCAACCCCATAGCAAAACAAAGCATCTTATGTTTAATGAAGTGCAAAAACTTTCAAGGATTAGTCATCGTCATCATCATCTTTATTATTTTTTTTTAATTTTCATTGTATTTACTCATAAGAAAGTATTTATTTATTTATTTATTTATTTTCGTCTTTCAAGTTATATGACTTTATAGAGACTACATACTAAATATTAGAATTTAACAAAAAAATAAAATAAATTATTTAAAACAAAAAATAACATACATTTCAATAAATCTCTCTTAACATCTAAACTATTTTTATTAAAATCAATAAAACGATCGAATTCATTATTAGCAATACAAGAAGCAGTAATTGGATTGTGTTTTGCGTAATTTGCACTGTGAAAAGGAACATATAGATAACTACTATCTGTAGGACGCAAACTACGAGAAGGTACATGAATATTAAACATTGCTAACAAATTTGAACAGTCAATGTTAAAATTAAGAACAACAAAAGCAAAGAGTACCGAATATAGTTTTCTTCTCATTACTAAAGGTTTTAAATCAATCAAAGTACACCTGGGCTCATACGACGGAATACTTGAACTTCTACAAATCTTTCGTAAGGCAAATTTTGTGAATCCTTTCTGAATCTTTTCAATCCTATGGATACTTGATTGCGTAAAGGGATTCCATATAATACAACAATACTCAAGCATAGGTCTAACAAGGGATATATAAAGGGTCTTAAGAGTGTAAGGATCTTCAAAAGTCTTAGAATTTGTAGAAATAAAACTCAACATCGAATTGGCTCTAGAAATAACATGGTCAATTTGAAGCGAAAAACGCATATTAGAATCAAAGATAACTCCAAGATCTTCTTGACTTGCTAATCTTTCTAATGATTGATTCTCAATTTTTTAATCAAAACAAAATGGATTCATTATTTTTGAAAAGGCTACAACATAACATTTTTTAATATTAAAATAAAAGATCATCGGCATACAAAAGACACCTGGAATGAGAAATATGTTGTGGCAAATCATTGATAAAAAGGATAAAAAGGAGTGGTCCAAGGTGGCTGCCTTGAGGTACACCAGAAAAGTTTTGAATTTCATTTTTATTTAATAAAAATTTAAAGATTTATTTGGGGGTGGCCGTACCGCGATAGTTGTGTGCTCGTGTCAACCTCGTGGTCGCAGGTTCGATTCCTGCCGTTGTCTATGTCGTCTTATTTTCCATTAAAAAACAACTCTTAAAATTTTCATAAAATGAGTTGCTGGTTTACTCAATACATGCTGTTCAGGCATGACACTAACACATGCCATTTAGTAAACTAGTTTACCCAAAAATATGACAACGAAATAAATAAAATAATACGAATTATAAGAGACATAAATTAAAGGCAGGGTAATTTTCTTCGCATTAGTTCAGTCGAAATCCCTGGAGATAAATCAGGGACAACAACCAGCTCTAGTCTCAGAACATATCGCCACACATCTTTCCTATCTTCATTTCTCTTCTTTCACCTACCGACAGTGCTGTGTTTAAATAACATATAAAGTGTAATCAATCATAGACCCTTGAGCGCGTGTAAAATTATAAAAAAAAATAAAACGCATGTAATTTGATGTTATGACCAAGAAAAGATAAAGAAGAGTGTTAGCCATTTTGTCTAAAAAATGTTTTCGGGTAAATGGCGGCAGCGGCCTGCTCGAATAATTTCAAGCCGAGGAATAATTTTCGACAATTATTTGTAGTAATTGGAATTCCAAGACGTCAATCGTCTCGGGTTTATCTGCGTAGACAAGCGACTTCACATAACCCCACAATAAATAGTCCAGAGGTGTTAAATCGCACGGTCTTAGAGGCCATGCCACAGGCCCACGACGCGAAATAATACCCTCACCAAGAGTTTCTTTCAATGAATTGATTGTTTCTTTGGCTTTGTAGCATGTAGCGCAGCACAGTGGGTCCGTTTGTATGGGAGAGCGGAAAAAACTCCATAAAAAGTAAACCACATTACAGATTTTGTTGAAATTTCAGGAATGATAATAATTGGCAAGAGAAATTTTGTCTACCGATTTCCGCCCACTGACACGCCTACATTTTGCTAGTTTAAATAAAAACTAAAGCACTAATCCGATTTTACTGAAATTTTTAGAAATGATAGTCAATGATAAGACTTATTTTCGCTATTAGTTTCCGCCGACTGCCCCGTCTAGTTTTTTCCCGTTTTATTACAAAGCTTTTTTATTTTCTTGTTTTGTATAGAATTGTTCTTAGTTCAATCAAATTTGAAATACTTGAACGATTTGTATAAAATTTTCAGGCATGTGGAGGGATAGTATAAGAAATAACCAGTGAAAATTTCAACCTACTTCATAAAAAAGTTTTTACCTCAGGTTACTGTTTTAAGAAAGAGAATTGGGAAAAAACTCTCTTATAGGTTTATATATGTATAGGTTTAGGTTGCTCAAATTATACCGCGTACAAATATTTTTAATTAGTTTTTTTTGTATTTTTAAAATCATAAAAAAAAATTATATTTCGAAAACTGCTCATTACATTTTTTTCACAAATTATATTTACATGTATTTATTGAATACCTATGAATTGACGTTTTTGAATTTTTTTTTTGAAAAATGTTTTCAAAAAGTTTCTAAAAAAAATTTTTTTTCCCAAAAACCGCTCCAGAGATTTTAAAAATTTTTGTCTCATAAATTCAAATTTATCTAACAAATAAAATGGCGTACTTTTTTTTAACTTAAATTATTTGAAGTATTTATTTCAGAATATTGAATTATTTTTTCTTTGATTAAGCCGATTTAATATTTTGTTTTTAAGTTTATATTATAATATTTAAGACTGTCATACCAATTAAAAAAAAATAAAGATATTTTGTATATATAAAAAATGAAGTAAAAAACTGCTTTAAATATGTATTTAGATTTTTAACAGAAATCTCTTGCATGCGATGTAATCGAACATAAGAGCAAGTTCATGCGATCCAGTTGTTCATTTTATTTTAAATGTCATAAAAATGTGGGCTATTTTATATTTTTACTTGCGATTATAGGTAGTAAATTTTTTTTTAACAATCAAACATACATTACTATCATAGAGAACACCAAAAAAGTGGGTACCGCAATTCCGTCTGTCTGTCTGTCTGTAGAACGATCTACAGCCTAAACGGCTGAACTAATTTTGTTCAAACATGGCGCTCAAATTTTTCTACCATCTTAATTATCTCGAAAACGGCTCTAACGATTTTGAGAAAAAATTGGCGTGTGTACTATTTTGGGTATTGTCTATATTTTGGTTAAATTTTTTTAAAAATATTTTGTTATTAACGGTACCTGCTATACAACCATCTTATTGATTTCCGACACTCTCATAAAAAGCTCAACGGATTTCGATAAAAAATTCTGTACAGGAGCTCCTTCAAATTCTAAATAGTATTGCATTTCAAGATATTCGAAAAATAGTTTTTTTAGATTTTTGAAAAAAAAATTTTTGTTTGAAAATTCAATATTTCGAAAACGGGTGGACAATATTTTCTGAAATTCTGTTTTTGAATTTATGTTATTAAACATTTAAAATGTTCATACCAATTTTTTTTTTGAAAAAATTTAAGAATTTTTGTACATACAAAAATAAGTGAAAAACGACTTTAAAATACATTTAGCCGTTTCTATTAAGTATATTTTGCATATAATGTGATCGAACATAGGAGCAAGTTTTATTTTTATTTTGCTCTTGTAAATAAACTACAAATATGGTGAGTTTCAGAATTGTATCTTTACAAATAAAACCACAGTAAGCTTAATTGTTCATTAGTAAAAACAGAAGATTTTTGGTTGAAATAATATTGTCGTACTTCCTAGTCCTTCAAAAACACAAACGAAAATGAAATGAAGAAAACGAATTCTGTTTTCTCTGATTTATTAATGAAAACAATAGGCTATCAAAAACCGCAAAAAAATAAATAAAAAACAGTGAAATTTTGTCCCTGTTTGCCCCACTGTGCGCCGTCTTGTTGGAACCAAGGGTCGTCCACACCAACCTACTCCAATTCAGCCGCTAAAAGTCATTACTCGTGGCTCTAAAGCTTTCAATTTTGAAGAAATATGACCCATGATTCCATATGCCCATAGAGCACACCAAACAGTGACTTTTGAGAATGTAACGGCTTCTAAACAATGACTTGTGGATTATGATAACTAATAAGTGAGTTTCATCGCTGAACAAAATTTTCTTGTGGAAATCGGGATCGATGGACAACTTGTTTCGTAATAAATTTGCACCATTTGCAAATATTGTTTATGAGTAAAGTCAATTCATTATGAAATTCCAAGCCAATCTGACCATAAATCAAGTGAAGGCTGTCAAAAAGACCAACTCCGAAGAAAAGTATTGCCAGATTGAAAACCACACGTCTAAAAAAAACACGTATTATAATAAGAAGTTAGAAGATGAACTGTTAAGGCGTTGTTCCGAAAGACACAAAACTAAAGTTTAACGGGTCGCGAGTTCCGCTTTATTGGAAAACAAATTACTTTGACTAATATGCAAAACCTCGGTTCACCTTAATCCAGGAGTCCTGAGTCTTCTAGTCTTGGATTTTATAATCTAAGGTTCCTGGATCAGAACGATTTCTTACCCGTACCTGGGCAGGCGAGGAAAAAGGCAGGCCAATGCTTTGATGGAGCTTTGGAGGTTAATTTGGACTAACTGCAGCATTTTGGCTTCAATAAGCCAGACCAGCCTACACCACGGTATTGTCAGCTCTTCCAATTCGGAGGATAAGTCGGATAGTTACTCCTCGCTCAGAAGCAGTGTTGGCAAAATAAGTAACCATGTGTAAGTTACCCATATAGTTAGGCGTGACTAATTGAAATTAGTTACGTCTCATTTTTCACGTAACTTATACACCTAATAAATTTACATTTCTTTGACGGTCCGAAGGAAAACCGATTTTTCAAGGGCGTTTGAATAAACGACCATTTTGAAAAGATTCGCTCAATTGCGTTGGATGAATTGGGAATTTCTTGCAATTTCAGAGCAAGTTTTGAAAGATTGGAATCATTCGGCTGTCTTCCGAAATAAAATTGGGCTCTTTTGATTTTTAAACTGATCCCATTCATTCAGCCCACACGAATTAAACATTTAAAGAAAAAGTGTTTAAATTCAAAAAATAATTGTAATTTAGTTTATCTATTGAATAAACTGATGCAAATAGCAAGATGCTAGTGCATATATAATATTAAACAGGTTAACAAGACGGGGTGCATAGTGATACCCAAGCTTTTTGGAACCTTAGATTCTAATCATAACTTGACACAAATTGGAACAAACAACTAAATATTTGTTTTGACATTTTCGATGTATTCTATTGTAATTGTGTTTGGAACTCATTAAAGGCTTCTTGGAAGGTGTTCCTATATAGACCATAAATAACTATTAAATGAAATTATATATTTGTGGACCTAAATTTACATACATATATGCTTTTCATCGTTGAAAGGCAGTGCTTTATTTTTTTCCTGGAAAATTTAGCCAATCTTGAAGTTTCAGAGCATGTTTGAGGTATGAGTCCCAGATCTGCGAGTGAAGTGGACATAAGCTTTCAATAAGATTCGTTACACTTGTTACGTTAGTTACGCGTAACTTATATAAAAATGTACAAGACTCGCGTAACTTACCAACACTGCTCATAAAAACAATAAGAACATTCATCGGGAATTCCGTGGACACATCAACTTGACAAAAAGTTCTGGCGCAGGCGCTGTAGCAAATCTCGCAAATTCAAATGTTCTTCCTACGATTTAAGGACATTCGATTATTTTCTCTTCGCACACCAATAAGTGAGAAATACTGGAGCATTTTTAAGCCAATAATTCACACATAATTACCGAAAGGGTGCCTGATTTACTGAAAATTGTTTGAAAATATTTGCCACCAAAAATAAACCAATTAAATGGATTTTAAAAAATTTCTCAAAAAAAAAAATAAAAAAAAAATTAAGCAGACTTCAAATTGCTCCGAAAGACAAGGCTTTTTCAAGAAAAATTCATTGGGTGATGTTGGAGGGATTGGTGTGTGTAGGTATAAGCAGAGTGCTTGAGATCCTAGTGGATAGAAAGCTATTATGATTCTGTCTTATAGGCAGATCTTAGGATTGAAGGAATAATTCGTAAGCTTAGGTAAAACCTGCATTTAGTTACATAGTGATCTACGTACCTTACTGCAATATACTGTTATAAAAGTCGATAGTCTCAAAATAATTAATACATTGTTTCTTAGTAGAAAGTTCTTCTCTATCTCATACTCGTCTTCGAGATAATAAAGTCGACAATGGACCCTAATCTATTGGGCTGATGGTTACCTACGTCATAAGAGCCCGTCACATTGAATATATTTATTTACAACTACTAATTTGATAGCCAAAAGCTTTGGAGACCATGCCCAAGAAACATTTTTAGCTGTATAAAAGCATTTATAGTCCTTCAAGAGCTAAATCATAAGGCCGTTTATGTAGCAAGGAGCTCTATAGGTGGATTTAGAGCAAAAATCAAGCTCCCGCTAATTAATTGAATTTGGAGGCTCTTTTTTGCTCTTATTCAGCCTGTTATCAGTGGCAAAATTGACTTGAATCCCTGTAGTACATGAGTTTTAAACTACTAAAACACCACTTTTGAAATATTATTGTTTGTATTGGTTTGTGTAGTACAAAATAAAAATATATGTAATTCTCATACTATTAAAGAATGAATGAATCGTTTCATAGTATGTAAAATAGAAATGAGATGACAATAACCAAATTAAAAAAAAAATATCTTTATGAAAAGAAATTAAGATTTTCGGTTGTTTGATAGTGAATATCAAGTGCGCGTGTAATATTTTCACACATATAATGACGATACTTCTTTAAATTAGAACGCGCCTACATAATTCTGTGTATTAGGTCATCAAAAATAATTTTTAAAAATATTTTAAAATTATATAAAAAAATATTTAAAAATTAATTTTCCAGAGATGAAATACAATTATTTTTGAAAAATAATAATAATTTCGTTTTTTTCCTTAATTACACTCCGAAGATGATTCTTTTTTAAAATGAAAAAAAGAATAATTGAATTAATTTTATATCTCGTCGCCATTTTTACTGTCAGGCAAGACGTTTCTTCCAATTAAGCTACAATACTATTTGATTTTTTTTTAATTCATTTTTATTTAATCTTAACTTATAACTATCTTAAAGCTAGACAAAAATGTTTAAACTAGCCTAATTATCAATAACTTACAACTAATTTACTGGCTCTCTACGGGCGCTCTAAACTAAACTATATCTCTTAATACTAATGTCTTTCGACCTTAAGTCTATTTTAATTAATTCTAATTATTTTATTTTTATTTTATCAAGAAAACATATTTAAAAAAAAACTCGGCATCATATCATATTTTCAATTTTTTCTTATAAACTACCTAAAGCTAGACTAAAAATAATTAAAACTATATACAACTAACTAATACTAACTAAAAATAACTTAAACTACTTAAGATACCTAAATATACCCAAAACCACTTAAAACTGCTTAAAAACTAAAACAGCCACAGCAGCATTTTTTTTTCGTTTTTTTAAATTTTTGTTTGTTTATATTTTGCATACGCATGCAGTCACACAGCTACATTCACCCCATACATACATGTAGATACGTACATACATATACGTACGTACATACATGTACAGTTACGCATGTACATGCACATATGCCTCCGCATACATACATATTTTTAATTTTTTTTTTGGTGCCACCCCGACTGTTCCCTATACCTAATTACCCTAAATGTATGTATGTAAGTCGGCCAAGACATATCTTAAACGACTTTAAATATCACGATGTTGTTCAGAGAGCCACCAGAACTGGTTCTCCTGTTTCGCCCTATCCCTTCGGTACCGATTGGACACAGTCATACTAAACCGAAGGCGCTCCTCTCCACCTTGGGCGATGACGTCTCGACCATACAGGAGTCGCCTATCCACAGTTTTCCGGCTGACGTGGTAGATGAGCGGAACCGCCCCTCCATCCTGTATCAGCCCTCGACTGTCTAAATAGAGGAATGGCTCGGGAGGGATGTAACCACTTAACCGCGCACTCTCAAAATATTCGTTATTGGGGTAATAAGCCCCAAAAATTAAGCTGTTAGTTGAGGACATCGCTCTTGCAACGTGACCCCGAATCAGCTTGAACAAAAACTGATCTATTCTGTTTATGTTGACTCCGTTGTATAGAACCTGGTTGGAATAATATCTTGTGTACTCCGACTCTGGTGTTCTGTGTAATCCAAGGCAACGTCTAAGACATTGCCTCTCAAACACCCGAATCTTTTCCATTTGAGATGGGGCAACGTTGAACCACACCGGGCATCCGTAGGCAATCATCGGCCTGATGAGGGCCATGTAGCAAATCACCTTCACCCTGCTGTCAAGACGGCTGCTATAAAACAGTCGTTTTGTCAAGGCAAAGGCTCCCCTAGCCCTGGCCAAAGCAGCACCTATATGTCTGTCGAAATACAGCTACTGATCCAACCAGATGCCAAGGTACTTTACTACACTTTTACTCGCCAGTGGATGTCCATGTGTCCCTACGATCACCAGCTTGCGCCAGTTCTTTCTCGTATCCCTTGAGGCGCTAGACAACGGAGTCCTAAACAAAATAGTTTCTGATTTCTGGAAGTTGATTTTCAACTTCCAGTCATCACAATATCGCTGAATCTTGTCGAAGTCACTCTGCAAGAGACTTTTGATGACCTCAACTGTATTAGCTGTTCTGTACGCAGTTAGATCGTCGGCGTACGCAATTGCCTCAGTTAGACTACCTATCAGATCGCTGGTGTAAATGCTGAATAGAATCGGCGAGTTAACCCCTCCCTGCTGAAGACCATTATTAATATTAAAAATTGAGGTAGAAGTTACATTGCCACTCTTGACAACAAACTTTCTACCATTTAGCATGTCATAAAGCATATACAATAGAGGTTTACTTATACCTAGTCTGGTTAGCTTTAGATAGAGGCCTTCTAACCATACGGTGTCGAAGGCCTTTTCCAAATCAACCAGACAGGCACCCGTACACTGCTTTTTAGTTTTGTTCCATTGGATATCAGAAATTAGTTTAGACGCGGCATGAATTGTGTCATGCCCCGCCTTAAAACCGAACTGATTATCCGGGATGATATTTTTGTTGTTGTCCTTTCCCTTTTTTGGGAGAGAGTGCACCACAGCTGTCTTCCACCGCACTGGATAATATGCAATACTATCTGAGCTGCAATATTAATTACTGATATAGAACTCTTATGTCGCTTTAAAATTCATTGTTAATTTTCTAGAGCTAGTTCCAATAAGATGGCATTTTCGTCTTTTTAACTTCATGCCATTATTATAAGATAGGGTGCTTCAGAAATTAAAAGTCAAGGAAAGCAAATAATAAAACAAATGTAGTGTATACGAAGGAATTTTTTTAAAAGAATATTTCCTGGAGTGTATTGCAAGCCTAAGTTGCAATTTTTAAATATAAGAGTTTCAAGACTTTTTTTAATAAATTGCTTAGATTTACTGTGATACAGAACATTGGTATCCTTAATGTGTAACTACATCTGTCTTCTCTTAGGGAATTATAGTAGGATATTTTTTTTGTGCGTACGTGATAAGAATTAAAGCCCTGAAAAAAAGTTTTTTTTTTTAAATACTATGAAAAAACCTATGTATTTATGTACATTACTATGCAAAACGAGAAATCATCACATTTATTCCGCATTGTTTAACAGAGTAAATTTATAGTTGCAATCTGAACATTGATAACTTACACTAAAAATTAAATAGTTACATACATTCATTTATTTTTTATGCACAATAATACATTTTTTTTTTCTTGATAAAATAAATATTTTGTATTTATTTTGGGCAACACCCTATTATAATATGGGTTCATGAGTAGAATGTGTTAAGATATTAATACTCAGCTCTACAATCGATTTGAAGTTGGTCTTTTAATTCTATATTTTGACATTTCGAAATGCGCATGCGTTAGTATTTTACTTCTAAAGCTAAAGCTACTGTTTAGAACTCTTGTCGCTTCTTTTATTGCATTTGTGTAGTTGTAAGCTGTACAATGGTCATTTAGATGAGGGAAATTCAAGAAGCTCGTTCATAGATCGCATAAAAGGTATTATGGAGCTAGTTTGAAAATCTAAACTTTGAGCGAGCTGACAGTGCTGTTAAACTTCACTATAGAGCATGATTTAAAATAAAAGTACATTAAGCTGTGAAATTAAACCTTATAAAGCCTTAGCTTTCAATTTCACTTGTTTGGAGCTGCAGAAGAACAGGTTTGCATCTAATAGCTTTGACGATGAGATTTATTATTTTGGAGTTCGTTTAATATTAACTGGACCTCTGCAATAGAAAAAGGTGCATCTAATTCATAATTCTGGTATAGAGGTATGGCATATTGAAAAGTTGAAGGAAAATTATCCTTTGCCAGTCTTTTGAAATGGTCTACTAAGTCTTCCGCCCCGAATGATGCAGCGAGTTTTCTGTTTTCAATGAAGAAATTTCGGTCATTTTAAATGAAGAAAAGCGAAAAATGTAATTATTGTTGGTGATATCAATATAAATATCTTAGAATGCAATGAAACGGTATCAACATATCTAGCATTACTAGCTACACATGGCCTAGATTGCGTTATAAATGAGGCTACAAGATTCTTGTCAGGTACGTACTTAGATCATTTATACGCGCGATTTGCTAATTTTTCTCGCGAGTATGAAAGGGCGTAATTGAATTAAATATTACTGATCATACAATGACAGGTTTTTTGGTAAGCTCTAACAAAAAAAATAATTTCAATCGCTGTGTATCTACTACAGTTAAAAAACTCAATTTTTTGTAAACCATAGAAATAGTCTTTCCTATGAGTTTTGGGAGCAGGTTTTTGAAGAAAATGATGCTTCTCAATCGTATTCTGTGGTTATTAGAACGTTAAAAGAACATATTAAAAGCAGTTCATGCACGCAAAGCATAAATAAGTCGAATAAAAGGTTAAAACCGTCGATCTCTAGGAATTTGTTAAATAAAGTTAATGGAAAAAATAAATTGAGAACGAAATCCGTCAAATCGCCCTTTAAACAAAAGTATAAGCGCCTTTGCTTCGAATTAAAAAAATAAAATCCAGTTTGTCGTGACAATTATTATTACCGTTCGAAATTCAAAGGAACTTCTAAAATATTATGGAAATTCAAGAAGTGAATGGCAGATTGTAAACAATATTTTGAATAAAACATTTAATGATTATTTTAGAACTATGAGTAGTAATTTGCAATCATATGATACTCAAGAAACTTGCACTGTCTGTTCTTACTCTTCAGATACACTGCAAAGGAATAGCTTTGCGTTTGAACCAATTTCATCCCTAGAAACTATGAACGCTATAAATAATCATAAGAACTCAAACGCTTATGGAGTTGATGGAATATCAAACAATATTTTAAAGAATATTTCGTGGTTCTTAGTAGATGTATTGACACATATGTTTAATAATAGCATCTTTTCAGGAGTCTTTCCTGGCGAACTTAAATGTGCAGATGTGATACCTCTCTTCAAAAAAGGATCGATCAATGAATTAAATAATTATCGGCCTATATCACACCTTCCAACGATTAGTAAGGCTTTTGAAAAAAATTGTCAAGGAAACTGTTGTATTTTTTTTTCTTTACTAACTACCGGGTTCGCCTTTTACCATTTCCCCAAATTAAAAATTAAATCGTATCAACTTACCTCGCTCCTGATGACAGGCCTGTGATGCGGAGTCAGGTTAGCTAACGGAAAGGAATTAAAGTGTGGGGGGGGGATTAAACACTTGCAGCCTCGTCAGATAATTTTTGTTTTCTTTATTTCCTTTCTGTTTTCTATGTTTTATTCTTACTAGGTTTTTAATTCAAAAGATACCTTAAATTTTAGGGTTGTATTGAAAAAAGCTTAAGGACTTGTAGGTAATTCAGACAATTAAATTTAATGAAAAAAAAACTGAACACGCCAACTCAGGAACTATCAACTCTCCAGGCATGGATAAAGTAGGTACATATTTTTGACGGACGCACTTCAACAGGCCGAAATTTTCCCTATTTTCTTAGGAATTCTGGTTCGCGGGATTTTTTTTGTAAATCTCCTTTTTTGGTAGGTAGTGGGTCAGTATACAAAAAAAAATAGGGGGGTGTGAGTGACCGATTCCGTGCACGTAGCAGAAAAAAAAGAACTAATTCGGACCTCACATCACAATTTTTTTTTTTGTTGGTCGCGCCGGCGAATAAGATGATCGATTCGTTTTGTTCTGTTGCAATTATGCACATCCCACCCACGATTTTTTTTTTTTTCGCGTTCACGTAAATTTGGCATGATGCCTTGTCCGAATCTATTCTGCCACTGAACTGCCTGACTGTCCGCAAGTTCCAAAGCTAAAAATATTTGAAGATATTGAAGATATTTGATATTTTTTTATATACTTTTAGTGTTGCATGTATACAAATGACTTTAAGATTTTTTGACCGTTAGTTCATTGGAACGAACAATTAACAATATGTTGTAAAACGAAACACAACTGTACGTCACCAAAGGAACTTTCTTCATTTGATTTTTTTTGTTTCCCCTTTTTTTTTGCTTTTAGTTTGATTTTGCATGATTTATTATTAATTGCTTTCCTAAAATATTTCACGGCATTACATTGTTGTGAGGTTTCTAACTAATACAAAGTTCTTTCGTACAATTCAAAATGTTTTTCAAAAAGGCAGATCAACCGAAGATGCACTTTAACAATTTTTCTCTCGTATTTTTTTAAATTCTCGATATTAAAAAATATACGTGTGGTTTGTTTATTGATACAAGCAAGGCTTTTGATATAGTCAATCACAAAATTTTGTTAAGCAAACTCGAAAATGCTGGTTTTCGTGGTTTCATGATTGAATGATTTAAGTCATATGTTAGAAACAGATATCGAAGTGTAAAGATAGGTGAGAAGTAGTACAAGTTATATAAACCTAGACGTACCACAAGGATCTGTTTTAGGGCCGATTCTGTTTTTAATATATATAAATTCATTATTCAGTTTAATTTTTAAAAATAGTCTTACTGCTTTTGCTGATGACATAGGTTGTACTTACGGTTCTTAAAGCGCTTTCGATCTTGTTTCAGACATTAACTGGGATCTTGAGCTGTCAAGAAATTGGTTTGTTCTTTAGTTTATCATCATTGAACTCATTTGCAACTAATATCTATTATCATGCATCTGAGTATCAACAATATAAGATCATAAATTGTACCTGTTCGTCTGATTCTGATTCCTCAGCGTTTACTTTTTCCAGCGCTGTTAGTTGTCATGAAAAATGTTTTGAGGTTGAGACTGTCAACAAATTTAAATACCTTGGACTATTTATTGACTCAAGAATGAATTTCTCATGTCATACAGAGTCTTTACGAAAGTTCAGTTGAAGCTCTCGTTACAGACGGTTCTCTTTACAAACTATTCTCTTGTTTTCATTATGGACATCCAATGTTCCGAATGTAATTTCTTAACTTCTAAGTGCGATTTAATTTATTGCGGAATTTGCCAGTCCGGTTTCCATTTTAAATGCACCAAAATAAGTGTTTCCGATTGCATTTCAGTTAATTCTAATGAAAACATTTTCTGGAAGTGCGGTTTATGCAAAGACATTTCTTTTTTAAGCTGCATACCCATTTTAAAAGACTTGTATAGCTTCTTTAGAGAGCGCAAATCTGATTTTGATAAACTTGTGAAACCAATACGTATAACACGCTCTCAAGTTAAACCATTGCCTACACATAAAAACAAACAATTAAATCTATTAAAAGAAAAAAACATTTCTTCCTCCCCTCGCTCTCTTTATTCCCCATTGCCTAAACTCTCTCCGTCTCCGTCAACTGCATCGAAACTCATCGCTAACAATGGCAAAACCTTTGGCAAAGGGAAAAAACAGATTTCCTCTGAGCTAAACACAAAAATAACAAGCAATTCGAACTCCTCCACGCAGAGTAATGATTTTGCTAATGTTGTTAATGTGCAAGCATCGACATCGAAAGGGAATGCTGTGACTCCGGCTGATGAAAACTGTCTATCATCTCTATCTACTGGCACTGATAGAACTAATGATAGTTTTTTACAAAAATCAAATTCAGACGACAAAAAAAGGTCAGATGTTGTTGTTGTTGTTGATGCTGATGCCGTTTCGGCAACCAACGATGTCGCCGCCGTGGACTCTGTTGCAGTTGTTGCTGTTGTGAGAGATACTGATGGTGTTGCTAAAGGTATGGAGGAGGGTGGTGAAGCTGATAACATTGTTGTTGATACTGATGCCGTGCGCAATGGTGAAGGTGAGCCTACTTCGCCTTTAGTTGTGTTGGGTGTTGGTGCTGCTAACGATGACGCTGTTGCCAATGGTTCTTTTTCAAATTCAAATAAAAAGATTGCTTATCGTACTAAAAAAAACAATATTTGGTACTGCGGCTGCAATTGATGGTGAATTTACTTTACAGTCTGTTCCCCGGCTGCGTTTTATACATCTCTCTCGTCTGGACAGCAGCGTCACAGAAGATAATGTTATGGATTATGCTGTAATTAAATTGAAGATTCCCAAAAGCTCTCTGCGTTGTACTAAGCTGATTAAAAAAGACACTGACTCTACTTCCCTTCGTTATGTGAATTTTAAGTTAGGGCTTCCTGCTAATTTTCTTGATAAGGCCTTAGATCCAACAATTTGGCCTGTTCATGTGCAAATTAAAAATTTTGTAAATTTTCCAAAGAAGGACGTCAATTCCAAGGTGAAATAAACTGCCGAGTTCCCAACCCAGAAAATATAGACTCAGCTCAAGTAAATGATATATCATCATCGAAACTGCGCGTTTACTTTCAAAATGCTGGTGGTATAAGAACTAAATCCCATCAATTATTTACTTCGTCATCACTTCATGAGTTCGACGTTATTGTCATTGTGGAAACCTGGTTGAATCCACATTTTCTTTCAAACGAATTCTTTGACAATTCTTACCAAATATACAGGAAAGACCGACCTCCTTCAACCGGAATGGACCGAGGTGGTGGTGTGTTGATAGCTGTTAGATCGAAGTTCACCAGTAAAGAATGTAAATTACCAAATGATTCCGATGATATCGAGCAAATTTGTGTGTCTGTCAGCTCTATAGGCGTTTTTTCTACGGAATTTTATTTTATTGTAAGTTATATCAGACCGCGTAGTCCAATAGAACTATATTCCTATCATATTTCAAATATTATTTCTATTGTTAGTGAATTGACGACTGATCAGTATCCTTGTGTATTCGGCGATTTCAACCTTGGTGAAATCGACTGGTGCTTCATAGAATATGAACAAACATTAGTTCCATTTAATGCATATAAAGAAATTGAATGTTTAGTCGTCGATTCATTATCTTCACTTAATCTCTTTCAAATTAATTTTATTAAAAATTATCTTGGTAGAATTCTTGATCTTGTTTTTATTAATAATGATTTAAAATTTAATATAGAAATTGCTCAATTCCCTTTATTAAATAATTCTGTTCACCATATTGCATTTGAAGTTAATCTTGAATTTTATGAATTTGCACCTCTCGCACCTATTGATGAGAGAAGTTTTAACTTTGTAAATGCCGATTTTATTGCATTGAATAACTTTTATAATACATTTGATTGGGAAAATATTTTTCATAGTTGTTCCCTTAAGGACATGTACTCAATATTCAAAAGTATTCTCTTTGAGGGCATAGAACTTTTTGTTCCTATTTTAAAAAAGAAAAAAACATTCAAGCTACCATGGCATAACAGAAAATTAAAAAATTTGGAAAATGTCAAAAACAAAGCATTCAAGCGTTTTAAATTAACAGGGTTCAATGTTGATCATTTTCGGTTCCTACAACTTAGAAGAGAATTTGACTTTCTAAACCGGTTTTTATATAGACAATACATAAGCTCCACTGAATCAAACATAAATGCAAATAGTAAATCATTCTGGATTTTCATAAACTCGAAGCGCAAAAATGTGTCTCAATTTCCGCAATCTATGGAATATGAAGATGAAAAATCTAACGATTTACAATCTTCATCCAATCTTTTTGCTAAATTTTTTAAATCTTCTTACAACAATGACTCGGTCAATGATATAAATTCTATGTATTCAAATTTTAATCCCAGCATTAATTTTATGCTTCCACAACTATCTGTAATTGAAGTAATAGAAGCTTTATGCGAATTGGATGTGTCCAAAAAAGCAGGCTATGATAAAATTCCACCCCTTTTATTAGCAAAATGCTCCCCTTCTATTTGTTTTCCTCTCACACTCCTCTATAACAAATCCCTGTCTTCAGGGAAGTTTGTGGATGAGTGGAAAATATCATACATAAACCCTATCTATAAAAGTGGTCCCAAGCAATTAATTAAAAATTATAGGCCAATTTCAAAGCTTTCAGCTATACCAAAGCTTTTGGAAAAGCTTATTACTGATAAGTTCTATTCATCTGTTAAACAGCTTTTATCGTCAAGTCAACACGGTTTTATGAAAGGTCGCTCATCGGCCACTAATCTCTGTTTATTCACAAATTTTTGTTTGAACGAAATTGAAAAGGGATTCCAAGTTGATGTACTCTATACGGATTTTATTAAGGCATTTGACCGAGTCCATCACGGTTTACTATTACATAAACTAAAGATGTTAGGATGTAATAATCATTTTGTTATGTGGTTAGAGTCATATCTTTCTGATAGAACACAAATAGTTGATATCAATCGATATTACTCAAATCCTATTATTGTTGATTCAGGTCTTCCTCAGGGAAGTCACCTTGGTCCCTTGCTCTTTCTGCTTTTCATTAATGATCTACCTTCGACATTTCACAAATCTATTTGTCTAATGTATGCTGACGACGTTAAAATTTTATATTCCATTCGCTCTATAGAAGACTGTTCTAATTTTCAGATGGAAATAGATCTTTTCCTAGATTGGTGCGTATACAATCACTTAGAATTAAATTTCTCTAAATGTAAGATTTTTAGTGCAACAAGATCGCTCAACGTTTTAAGCTATTTATATAAATTCAATCATGACGCATTTTTAAGAGTTGATCTTGTAAAGGATCTTGGTGTGTTTGTAGATTCAAAATTAAATTTCAGGGCACATATCGATTTTATAGTTTCTAAAGGCAATTCAATGCTAGGTTTTCTAAAACGAAACTCAAATGAATTCAAAGATGTTTATACACTTAAAACCTTATTTAATTCGTTAGTTCTTCCCTATCTGGAATATTGTTCTATAATTTGGTGTCCATTTTATGCGAATGGGATTCAAAGAATCGAGCGAATTCAGAAAAGATTCACCAGATTTGCACTTCGAAATCTTAACTGGGCTGGTGAAATGCCAGATTATACTTCAAGATGTGCACTTATTAATTTGAAAACGCTTGAAATTAGAAGAAAAGCACATAGTATCATATTTATTAAAGACATTCTCTCCAATCGCATTGATTCTATTGATTTATTGAGTTTTATTACGTTTTATGTCCCGGAAAGATTACTTCGGAATAGACGTGTTCTATTTTATGTATCTAGTCATAGAACTAACTATGGTTTAAATGAACCTATCTCACGATCTTTGATATTTTTCAATTCCGTCTGCAATGAAGTCGACATCGTAATGAGTAGGGATCAATTTAAACGAAAAGTCTTAGAGTTTTTAACTTTATGTTTGTAAATTTATTGTAATTAAAATGTCTAATTCACTATTGTTGTGTAATATAATTGTTTATTTTGTAAGCTAACTTATTGTTTTAAATGTAATCAGCAGATTAATCCATTGATGAAATAAATAAATAAATAAATAAATAAAATAAAATAAAAAAATATTTTAATTGAACTGTTAGAAATTTTTTTTATTTGCGAAATGTTTGCTCCTCAGAACTTTTTACAATAACTTACTATGGTATATTTCATTCCAAATTACAGTATGGAATTGCATGCTGGGGAGGAAGTTATAGCAAAATTCAACCGCTAGTTAAATTCAAAAATGTGTAATAAGAAAAATATGGAGAAAGAATCGCCGACATCATAGCTTTGATCTATTTCGCCAATGAGGTCAGGGCATTTAAGCTTTAGGTTAATTTCTAATTATGGCCAACGTGGGAATCATCTGAATCTTATGTCAGTATCTTCTTTCCGCACCACTGCATTTCGTAATTTTTATTCGGCGTTTTCCTATCGTCATTTTAATATATTACTACAGCCAATCAGAGTGTTAACAGTTTCTGGAATGTTTGTAAAATGAGTAAAGGATGGGTGTTCAGTTTTGATTTTTTAAGTATTGCATCGCTTTTGAATGATATTATGGTGTAATAAAGACTATATTATTTATAGTACCTGAATTTAGATTTTTTTTTTAATTTTTTAAAAAATGTGCTTAAAGTTTTATCTCTATTTGCTTATGAACTAATTTTGAATAAATATGAGTTTGTTTGAATGTGTATAGTAACACTTACATTTTGAAAATGTTTAAGGGTCACCCTACCCACATTTTTCCTTTTTTTAATTATAGAGCATTTGTGATATATGACATTTGATACTTTTTTTTATAGTTTATTGATTTTGTTTAAATTTTACAATGGTTGTTACCGCACATTTTACAATATAGTGATTTGATACAATGTATCTTTCAACTAAAATAGTATGTATATAAGTTTTATAATTTATATATAAAATTAATTAAATTAATTAATTAAATAAGGTTTATATAATTATGTCCGGAGGAAAAAACAATAAAAACCTCCATTTAATGTAAGAATATAATAAAATCTTAAGCTAATGACTAATAAGGTATGAAGTGTAACAGGTTAACAGATGAACCAATAAATTAATAAGTGATAATTTTTTAACAATAAGTATGCATAAATATATAATAAATTACATAAATATGTAAATAATTGAATAAATGGAATAAAATAAAATAAATTAATAAATAAATAATTTAAACAAAAATAATAACAAGTAAATAAATAAATAGATAAATAAGTAAGTAACTAAATAAATAAATAAGTAAACAAACAAGTAAACATATAAATAAATAAATAAACAAATAAATAAATAAATAAATAAACAAATAATCAAATAAACAAAGAAATAAATAAATAAATAATTAAATAAATAAATACATGAATTAATAAAGTTTACATTAATACATAGATAACACAGGTAAGAAAAAAAATAGATTTTCTTAATTTTGATTAATTAGTTCACTAACCAAGTTGTTCTCAGCAAGATCAAGTCGATCAAAGAATTTTGTTGTGAGTTTAATTATTCTATCTTCGATCAATTCGACATTCGCCCTTACGTGGAGATCTAAAGTGGAGTGATGCCAGGGTAGATTGAGCATCATTTTTAAAACTTTATTTTGAGCAACTTGTAGTTTTTTTATATGAGTTTTAGCTGCGTTTTTCCATACTGGACAACCGTACAAAAGAATTGCCTGAAATATAACCTTACAAATTATCGTTTTATTCTCGACTGAAAGTAAAGACTTCCTATTAATAAAAGGGAACAGCAGTTTGGTTGTTATCTTGACTTTTTTTAGTGATTGTGAAATATGGTGATTGAATGTTAATTTAGAATCAAGGAAAATACCAAGATATTTCACTTGATTGTCCCAAGAAACCGCTCTACCTAAGATTTGCAAATTATTGCTTGGGAGATAACAAGCTTTTCTTTTTCTCGTGAAAAAGATGGCTTGTAACTTGTCAGCATTAAGTTTGATTTTCCATCGATTGTAATATTGGTATAATATTCTCTACGCATTATTTAAGTTCGTCTCAATGTTGAGACCAAACGTATGCGAAGAAAGTATTGCAGTGTCGTCAGCAAAAATTGCTGCTTTACAGGATGGTAATTTTGGAAAGTCAGAGGTATACAGGTTATAAAAGGTCGGTCCGAGGACTGATCCTTGAGGGACACCAAAATCAAAATGTATTAATTCTGAAACACTACTATTTACATGTACCATAAAACATCTACTTGAAAGAAAACTTTGAACAATTTTACACAGATAAGGTGGAAAATTGAGGGAAATCATTTTATAAATAATACCATTGTGCCAAACTGAATCGAACGCTTTTTCGATGTCTAACAATATCATTCCAGTAGACATACCTTGGGAGCGATTGCTTTTAATTAAGTTACTTATACGAAGCACTTGATGAGATGTACTGTGGTATCTTCTGAAACCAAATTGTTCATTTGGATATAAGTTGTTATCAGTTATTATTTTAACAATTTTGTTTTTAATTATTTTCTCGTATATTTTGCTGATATTGCTGAGTAAACTGACTGGTCTATAACTTTCAGTCCTAACAGAGTTTTTGCCGGCTTTGAGAATTGGTATTACTTTACCTGTTTTCCAAGTAGTAGGAAAATATTGCATTTTCAAGCAAGCATTTATGACGAATGTAAGGAAGATTATTCCGATTTTAGGCAACATTTTTAAATAAAGATTTTTAACTTGATCAAGCCCACTAGATTTTCTTGATTTAAGTGTGTGAACAACTGCAGCTACTTCTTATGACATTTGATACTATCTTAATACTAATGTATACCAAATATAAAATGTCATTAATATTTATATATTATATTAATTTAGGTAAATTATTAAAAAAATTACAATTAATTTATGAATAACAATGAAATGTAAAATGTAATGTAAATGCAATGTTAAAATTTTGTCTAAGATATAAATAAATCTACATCTACATCAATCTTCAAAAATATTTCCATTTTTAAAAATTACAAAAATCAGGTTACGTATACTACTCGTATGCTTGGCGATGTTAATTTAGTTCTTACACTACCACACACGTGTTGAATTGATATCATAACACAGAGGTACTTACCATCAGTAAACAATTTAAAATCATAAAAGTTAAAATCCCATCAATAAAAAAACACATTAAGTCCAAAAGTTAAAAAGAAAAAAAAAAACAAAACTCTAATTTGGCAACACGTTTGCAATCAAAATACTGCCAAGAGACAGTCATTTAAACCACTTCCTTAAAAAAATAAAACCAACAAAAAAAAACTCCTTTTCCCAAACATCCCTTTTCGATTTTTTTTGTATTTCAAAGAAAAAACAAAGCCAAAGCCAGAAATCCCATTGCGTTAGTTCAATACGCCACTTGTGAATTTGTTTCAAAATACAGTATGAGTCCTGGTCGATTATTTCCACGGAACCTAACGAAACAAAAAAAATTCCCATTATATTCACCCTTCTACCTGCAATATACCTTACCAACCAACACAAGGCTCATAAAAGTACACAAACAAAAGTAGCTTGTCCTAATCCTGTGCAAAAGCGGCTTATCCTGACGCATGTACTCTATAGACACAGAAAAAAAAAGCGCAAATTGAACTCATATCGGATCCAAAGTTTTTGTTTGTACATCCGTTCGTGTTTTTGTTACTGAAAAGGATATTGCCAATAAACTTAACACGCCGCATTGCCATGAAAGTTTTTTTTTTCTCCCTCCTTTCCCATGAGCATTTTTTTGTTGTTCTTGTCTGTGACTCTGGTGTGGGTTGGGATGAGATGAGGAGGGACAAAAGCGATGGGAATATATCCTTGGGGGCATATCTGACACTTGTTTCCTTACCTGAACTCGGTTTGTTTATGCGCTTAACTCATTTCACACAGACACTTCTTAGATGTGGATATTTTCTGTCTTGCTTTGCTCAATCCTCTCAGCGGCGCAGCGAGCAAAAGTTCTCGAGCGACGTCTTGTTATTGGGCTTGGGCTTGGGATTGCCTTAACTTGACTGAGCAGGTGGTCGAGGTGCCTTTATTGCGTTTATTTAATTTAATGTCCTCTCGTTTTCCCAACTTACACCTTCTCGTTTTCATTTGTACCTATACTACATAGGTAGAGTTGCATGGTAAAAGTTTTTTTTTTACAAACGTCTTCATATTTATTCTTTTAAATTGCTTTTTTCTTCTTGTAAAATGACTTTTGGCTGGCCTGGTATGAGGCCCAATACTGGATGGTGGTGTTAGGATATTTATTCAACACAAATCTACCTACCTATATACTTTTTTTCATTTAAGGATTTTATGTGCTACACCTGAACTCTTTTGTAAGGAGAAAAATTACAAATTAAGATATGCATACGCACAAGAATTTGAAATTTAATGGAATTTTCCGCAAAAAGAAATAATACCAATGTTTTGCTTTTACATTTATGTATGTACATTCGAGCCACAGTCAGACAGCAACAAAAATATAAATAAAAATAAAAATTTAATTGAAAATGTCACGGGATTTTTTTTTAATCGGCAGTGTTGATATAATGGTATTATCCTGAACACTTGAAAGGAGGCAAATCAATACGTATTTAAGTAAGAACTGCCTTTTCTAAGTACACCTTTACATATACTATTATTATCTACGAGTACATATATGCTTTTTAAATTTTTTATTTCAGTTTAAAATTTTTATTAAGTTCATTGATTCAACATAGTTCTTAACGGATTTTAGTCCTACAAAAATTGGTGTTTCGTCCCGGCGATCTCACTAGGACTCATCAGTTGACTTTAGTGAGGACCTTTTTCAATACTCAATTATTGCCAAGTTCAGTTCACCTTACATAGATTTCGTGAAATCTATTGCGAACTATATCCAACAAGACTAGAATTCCCAATCATTAAATTGGAAGTTTTTGTTTTTGCCCGTAAGGTAAGAAGGTTTTTTTTTAAATATTAGTTATCTGTCTGAGATAAAAGTAAAAACTATGCATTTGATGACGTTATTTTTTATGATTCGTGATTCCACGTTGGGCGCCACCTGTAACACTACTCGCTCAAAGTGATGTTTGAGTTGAACCATTCATACTTCATGTTAAAATTATATCCCAGAAATTAGAGGCCGTGGAAGCAAAAATTAATAGTTGGTCTCAAAATACAATTCAGCGCGGTGCTCAACGTGGAATCACTAATCATAAAAAATGAGATAACGATAAAGTCAAAGCAGATTTGACGAAAACTTTTGACTGAGAGCGATTTGTTAACAAACTCTATGAGATTTAGTTTCATCTTATAAAGAAGTAATTTGAAATGTCTTAATATCAAATATATCTCTTGATCACCAAGTTATTCAGGGCAATTCTATTGAAAATATTCCTTCTTCCAATTTATTCCCGAACATCGTTTTTTTTTTTATATAATCTACACTCTACACCAGCTCAAGGGATTATAATACCCTTTAAATATTAACACAGCGCGACCGTGAACTTATGAAAGAGAAAGAAGGATAGGAAAGATGTGTGGCGCGATGTTCTTAGACTGGAAGTGGTTGTTGTATCAGATATTATCTCCAGGGATGGCGGCAAACCTAATGCGGAGAAATTTCCGTGTCTTATTTATCTATGTCCCTTATAATTCGCGTTATTTTTGTTTTTGTTGTCATATTAATCGGTGTACTAATTTTACTCAATCACATGTTGTTAATTCTATGCCAAAACAGCATGTAATGAGTAAGCCAGCAACTAATTGTATGACATTTTATTTTAGAATTGGTTTTTAATGGAAAATTTAGAGAACATAGACTACGGCAGGGATCGAACCTGTTACGATGAGGTTGACAGGCGCACAACTGTCGCGCCACGGCCACCCCATTGCGTTCCCGGAAATGTTTGGCTGCATGGCATAAATTATAAGCAAGTTATTTCCAGAACAAATCTACTAGGTATACGTTTCTTAATTCGACATATAACATATTCTATTTCTATAAGAAGTTTTTTTTAATAATACAAATTCTATATACTACTGAAATATATCAGCCAAGTAGAAGACTTAGCACTATAATATTAGGACTTGTTGAATTATTGATTCTGCATGGCTGATGTATTTCAGTAGTATATAGAATTTGTATTATTAAAAAAAACTTCTTATATAAATAATGCCAGGCCATGAGCAAAAAACAAAAATATCCAATTTAATGATTAGGAATTCTAGTCTTGTTGGATATAGTTCACACTAGATGTTCTTCACGAAATCTATGTAAGATGAACTGAACTTGGCAAAAATTGCGTATTGACAAAGGTCCTCACTAGTCAACTGATGAGTCCATGTGAGATCGCCGGGACGAAACGCCAATTTTTGTTGGACTAAAGGCCGTTAAAAGCTATTTTGAATCAATTCTATTTCTATTGAATTATTTAAAGGCGTATAAGGGATTTAAAAAAATAATTGCTGATGTTCCGCAAGGAAGTAGTTTAGGACCGATACTATGCACTCGCTACAAACCCTGAGAAGTGGATTATTATAAAAGATATATATTCAGATAATTAGTTAGTACACTAGATAGCATTTCCGATATTTTGTGCTTTTATCTTGGCAAAGTCCAGGGGTCTATCTCAATTTGCTTTCTGGGATTTTTGTCGATATCTGTGTTGGCTTTAAGAGATGGTATTGTACATTTTTTTTTTTAAAGTTTGTTCTATTTAATAATTGTGTCTCGGTGCCCACTGTTTTGTTGTTTTCTATGATCGTAATGTCAACTTTGATTAAAATCTCGAGTTCGATTCCAAATGCAAAACTTGCATAGTACTTATGTATATCGCAAGTAAAAAACAATTGTTGATTTTTGCATTTAGTTATCTCACACATGGTCGGCAACACCGTTCCTTCGGAAAATCCTGATTTGCTGCCGATTGGTTTAACAAAAGAACACGGCTAATGCTTATGAAGTTTGGTATATTTTCTTACTTGCGATATACATACATGTATGAATGTACATATGTAGTTACTATATGGCAAGTTTTACTTTTGGAAAAAAAATTTAAATCGAGATTTTAATCAAAGTTGACATTACGTTCATAGAGAACACCAAGTCATGGGCCCCGCAATTCCGTCTGCCTGTCTGTACAACTGTCTACTGCTTTAACGGCTGAATCGATTTTGTCCAAGCTTGGTGCTTAGATGTTTTAGTTGAATATCGAAAATAGATTTTTGAATCGTTGTTTTAGCCCCAAAAATAACGGTACTTGCCATACAAATTTTTATACCATCTTAAATATCTCTAAAACAGCTCTAACGATTTTGATAAAAATTGGTGTGTATACTACTTTGGGTATGGTCTACATTTTGGCGATTTTTTTTTTAATATTTTGTTATTAACGGTACCTGTTATATTACAATAATTTTATTGATTTTCGACTTTCTCGTAAGCGGCTCAACATATTTCGATCAAAATTTTTATGCAGGAGGTCCTTCAAATTCTAAATATTACTGCATTTCAAAATTTTCAAAAAATTGTTGTTTTTTTTTGGATTTAAAAAAATATTTTTTTTTGCAAAATCAATATATTTATAGAATTAATATTATTAAATATTTAAAATGTTCATACACATTTTTTTTTAATTTAAGAATTTGTATAAAAAATTAAGTGAAAAAAGACTTTGCATGGTACTTACCATATTTTCTATGCTTGGCCGTGTGAAAAACATAACATTTCCAGTGTTGTTTATGGTCATGTAGTAAAATGATGACAGATCCAAATCTTAAGACGAATTTTGCTAACTATTATCCACGCGATCGATTTGTATTAAATAAATTCTGCTGCAACTTTATTTTGAAAATTTAAGCCCATGAGATTTAGTTTTCATTGTTAAAATTTCCCGTGTGCTCAACCAATCGTAGTAACTATAATTTACACCAATGTTTGGATATACATTAGTGATAAGTTCATGTTTCGTTGAAGTGAATTGGCAAATGCCAGATAGAATCTACCGGAATGTATCAGTTTCCGAATTTCAGTCTTTAGTGCTTCGAATAATCATTTGAGCTCCATCGTCCACTGAGCCCATAATGATCAAAACCATTTTGAAATGTAGCAAACAGGATTTTCGTTGATTTGAGGGCTTAACGGAAGATCTAGAGCTCAAAATGCCGTCCTTACATCTTCCCGTAGATGCGAGAGCTAACGCAATTCAACTTTGAGCACGTATTGTTCAATGTTATCAAAAACGTTTTTCCAGCTCCTACATGCTAATCAAGGAAAAAACAAATTGTACGCCTACAGCGCCACCTATATCAAGTTTTAAACAACCAACCGCGATTCATTTATATAAAGATGTATGTATTATTACCATAATTTTTTCATTCTCTTGCATAATATTGTTCAATTATATCCGCCAGCGTAACAGCACAATAATTTTACAATATTTATAATATTTGTATATACCTTTTTTGTCCCAAAGAATTTTTCCGACGAAATAATTATTTTAAATTTCATTTCGAACGGGGAATTAAATTTTCAACCGTGAGACTTACTAATATCGGTATCCCAGAAATATAATTTTTCACTGTGTGATTAAGGTGGCATGTAACCTAGCGTTCACCTCATTAAATTCACTTTGATAATTTCATTGCTTATACAAGACTACATCTCACTATCTGTAATCTCCCTATTACTCTCACACTACTCCACAGTTTCCTGTTCACCGAAATTGATTGTCCTGTTGGCAGTAAACTTTTTTAAAATTTCGTTACGAAAAAAATCCTTGATAGTTTCCAAACACTACATCTGTTACCTTTAAACGGAATTATTTTTCTGGCAAAATATCGAAACTGACAAGCAACAAAAGTTTCATGTAATCCAATCCTCTCAGAACTTTAATTTTTTTTAAACTAACGTACGAAGGTACCTTACGACCTATATAGATAATGTCTTCTATTTTTTCTCTCAGCACACATACAAATTTAATTTTTCGACTTTTCGACCATACATCAATGTCCCTTTTAGAACGAGAATGCAAAACTGTGGGCTTTATGCATCAAAGTTTCACAAAAAAAACCTCCCGAGATAACGTCGAACACAAAGATTATATCCCTGCAGCAAGCAAGAAACAAGAAAAAAAAAAAACCAACAAGGATAACATATATCTAGCTATATGTACCTACATTGCTTCCATGAGAAATCGACATCAATAGCCAAAGCCTTACGGTCTGGACTAACTTGCTGGCTATCAAATCATTCTATTGCGTCAACTTAAGGGCCTATACAACAACATGAAGTTATATTTTGAAGTTGAAGAGCAAAAGAATGACAGAAAAAGAATCCTATTCACAAATAAAATCAAAACTTTTGCAATAAATCCACATTTCAGTGCAAGATTTACATAAGTGGTAACAGCAACTCCGAGCACAAACACCCTCCGGCTCCAGCTAAGGGTTGGAAGTATGAGTATTTGAGAACTTTAGTTTTTTATTTGTTCGTCCTTTCTGTGTTCCTGCCAAAAGTTATTGTTTTTCTTATTATTTTTGTTGTTGTTGTTGTTTTGTCTTTGCCTGTTATCATGATCATCCTGTGGGCTTAACCATTGCATACTATTCCAAGGGAAAAAAAAACAAAAAAAAAGAGACACATGGGAAGCAGAACCTCAGGTGAACTTTTGGTTCCCAAGTGAGAATTAGAATTTTTCCTTTCGTTGATACTGATATGAGCTGGAGCCGGGTTCGGCTTTCGGGCTTTTGGGCTTACACGGAACATGTGTATATTTATGAGTTGGAAATTGGCAAAAAGTAAATCTACATCGGAGGTTTTTGGGCACAAAAGTTAAATTCAAGTTTGACACAATATGTATTTTGTTTTGATATTTTATTAGAATAATTTTGATGATAATACTTTTGTACATCTGTGGCTTTTGTCAGCTGTGTTATTCGTGGAAAAAAAATGGCACCATCAAGTCGTACATTTTTACTCAAATGTCTGATAGGCGGGAACAATGAAATCATTGATCTGGTCAATATTTAAAATTATCCCAAAAGTCATGTGTAAATTTATTAAACGGCAAATCTGACCAAAATTGTTTGGCCCCATTTCATAATTTCGAAGTTAGATATTTTTTTTGAATCCCTAACTTGATCTTAATTAACTTTGCAAAAAAAAATTACAAACAAATCACAAAAAAAAATTCTGAAGATAAAGTTCGTAATGTCTGCCTTGGCAAAATCAGAAGAAATAAAATACTTCTTGAACGAAAAACACAGAACCTAGAGACTTTTAAGATAAATGCTACAAACAGAGGAACAAACATTAGAGGCAAAATTTTGCGGAAAGTGGTTGTGTGTAATATTGATCCACCTAGACAAAATTTACATGGAAAATGTTTAAGTTTTCAACCAACTTATTTTTATTGTGATTTGCCAAAAGATATTTTGAAATTGTACTCATTTGTCAAAGTCAATGGGCCTATTCCTACGAAGTTCTGATTTTTTTTGATGTATGTACATATATTTAGCGGGTATTTAAGGAGTTTCAATAGGATATGATTTAAACGGACATTGGTTCTGAGTATCTGAAAATTCCAATGGGAGCGAAAATTGGGACTTGTAAAGCATTTTACATTCGTGAAGTGCCGCTAGTATAGACCTGACAGTAAGCCCGAATTTGGGATATTGACCTTTTTATTTATTTGTAGATTCTAAGCACATTAAGGCCAGTTTACTGATACACAACTTATGCATTTAAGTTCTACTTAAGAACTTATGTGACAATTTACGCAGAGAATAAAGTAGCCCCGAAGCTATTTAAGCAGGCTTTTCAGGCTTAAAAAAGCGAAATCGCCAAACTTAAAATAAAAATCGCCAAATAAAAAAAAAAATTCCACTCATACATCACCAAACTCAAAAATCGTAAATTAAAATAAACTTGCAATTTTGGAGTCAAAAAATTTATTTAAAAAACAAAGCAAAAACATTTCATACTTATACGTACAACGTATTTACATATATGAATAACGAACTTCAACCAATTTATTAATACTATTACCTATATACAAAAAAACAAGAAACTTAAAGATTAAAGACAATTTTGAGATAAATTTGATGCAAATGTTTTCACAGAACAGTGCATTGCATTGCACAGATACTTGGTTTGAGGTACGTCATTTATTTTAGGGAGAAGAAAGAAATCGATCTTTAGTGGCCGCGTTCAGAATTACTATTTCGTTGATATCATTCAGCATGCAGGAACGGGAAACACAAAAAATAATAAGCATGGGTTATGGAAGGTTTAGGACTTATTCCTGGACTAAATGCGAAATACTATGAATAAGACACTATTTCTGCTATTTGACGTTTACCAACTAAGTCCTTCGCTAGACCATCGAAGACGGTGGTAATATTTGGTATTTCGATTCAAAAAATTAAAATCGCCAACAAGGAGAAATACCGCATTTTCTGGGGAACATTGCCAAACAAGTTTTTGAGTTCGATCCCTGCCGTAGTCTATGTCCTCTTATTTTTCCAATAAAAACCAATTCTAAAAATAAATGTCATACAATTAGTTGCTGGTGTATTCGTAACATGCTGTTTAGCCATAGAACTAACAACATGTGATTGAGTAAAACTAGTTTACCAATAAAATATGACATAGAATAAAAAAATTAATGCGAATTATAAGGGACATAGATAAAAAAGAAAAGGAAATTTGTCCGCATTAGTTCATCCGCCATACCTGGAGATAAAATCTGAGACAACAACCACCTACTGTCTCACAACATCGCGCAACACATCTTTCCTATCATTCTTTCTCTTCCTTAATTTCACGCCCGCGCTGTGTTGACATTTAAAGGGTAACATAATCCCTTGACCGCGTGCCGATTATTAAAAAAAAAAAAAAAAAAAATATTAATTCAAAATCGCTTTTAACGGCATAGTCCAAAAAAAATGGGTTTCGTCCGGGCGATCTCAATTGAACTCATGGATTTCTCCACTTCCAATATCCAATGTCCAAGTCAGCCGGTGTATACATTTGCTCAGTCCATCCATAAACCAATTTTTTTTTTGGCTAGTGTATACTCTGCCCAAAATCGCTGCGGTATATACCAGTGCTGACAAAACGAATCATACTCTAGGATCCTAAAATAAGAAAAGATATTTATTTAATAATAAAATGCACGACTGGATCGCACGAACTTGCTCTTATGTTCGATCACATCGTATGCAAAAGATTTCTATTAAAAATCTAAATATATTTTTAAGGTCGTTTCTTACTTTATTTTGTATATATACAAAGTTTCTTTAATTTTTTCCTAAAAAAAATTGGTAATTTGAGCCCAAAACAAAGTACGCCATTTTATTTCTTGTATAAATTTGAATTTATGAGCAAAAAATTTAAAAATCTGTTGAGTGGTTTTTTAGAAAAAAAGTATTTTTAACAAACTTTTTGAAAAAAATTAAAAAAAAAATCAAAAACGCCAATTCATAGGTATTCAGCAAATACATATAACTATAATTTTTGAAAAAAAAAAATATTTAGCAGTTTTCAAAATATAAATTAAATTTTTTTTTTAAATGCTTTTAAAAGAAAAAAATATTAATTAAAAATATTAGTACCCAGTATAAATTGGGCAACCTAAGCCTATATATGTGTGCAATTTTGGAAGAATCGGTTAAGCTGTTTATGACATAGTCGAAAACAAACGGTCATATGGAAAGTACAGTTTTTAGACATTTTAATTTTTTTTAAATTATATGATCGATCGTACCTTAAAAGCTGCATTAATTTTTTAAAAATCAAAATCGTTGGAGCCGTTTCCGAGCAAGATAGGCTTTGACATAACAGTTATATGGCAGGTACCGTTATTTTTTGAGATAAAAAAAAGTTCAATTTCCCCTCTGTACAACACCTTAAAAACTCTATATACCAAGTATGAACCAATTCGGCCCACCTGTTTGGGGTGTCTATACATACATACGGACAGACTGACAGACAGACATACAGACGCACAAAATTCTTAGACCATCTTTTTTCGTCTTCGCTATCATCGTAATGTCATGTTTGATTGTTATCTCAAAACTTTTTTATTCGACAAATGCATAACCTGCCTTATAGTACCTATAATCGCAAGTAAGAAAGGTGAGAGCGGAAGAAATAAATATTGTGTTAATGGTAAAAATTAAAGAGGTTTAATTTTGGTAGTTGGAGTTGGTAATCATATAGGTTGTCGAAGAAGAAAGCCCAAACTTTTTTTTTTGGGTGAAAGAGTAGCTAACAACACTGCTTGGGTGACCACCCCCCGTAATATGGCTCATTTTCCGCAGCTCCCGATCTACTGAAATAATCCGGCAAGTTCCTGAAAAAAAATAATACATTATTTAAGAGAGGTCAGGTCAGAAAAGAATAAAATGCACGACTGTTCTATCACATCGTATGCACAAAATTCTTAATAAAAAGGACTAAATTATTTTTAAAGTCGTTTTTCACTAAATTTTGTATAAGTATACAAAATTTCCTTAATTTATTTTTGCAAATAAGATTTGGTATGTAAATTTTATGTAAATAATCATATAAGCTTAGAAATATAATTTCGAAAAAAATCGCCATCAGTTTTCGAAATATGGAATTTTCAAAATAATAAAAAAAAAAAACATTTTTTAAACCAAAAAAAATATTTTAAAATTTTTTCATATGCAGTATCATTAAAAATCTGAATGACCTCGTGTATAAAATATTTTGGTCGAAATTCCTTGCGCCGTTCATGAGAAAGTCGATAATATGGAAAGTGCCGTTAATAAGAAAGTACGCAACATTAAATATTTTTTATTTAACAAGTGGACTGGGCTAATTTAAGAACACACACGATCTTAGATTAAAATTCATGGGGACGATATACAGTTGTTTTTTGTTTTGTTCTAGGAAAATTTGTCAAATTTTCAATATAATGTTAAAAAAACTAACTAATAAAGACGAATTTTCGAAAAATTCGATTAAGTCGTTTTTTATAGAATACCGTTTAAAACTTCTATTTTAGCTTCTCCATAAAAATTTTCAAAAAATCAAATTAACCTTTTTGGCCAAAATCAATTAACAAAAATTACCTTTTTCCTTCATTAATGAATTGGTTTTCTCTTGCGACATAATTGCATTTGGAAAAAAATCGAACGAGATTTTGATCAAACTACACATTACGATGACAGAGAACACCTAAAACTGGGTCCCGCAATCAAGTCTTTCTCTCAGTACATCAATTTACGGCCTAAGCCGCTGCAGCGAATTTCTTCAAACTTGGCACTTAGTGTTTTAGGTGATTGTCACAAATAGATCTTCGGATCGTTTTTTAGCCCTAAAAATAACGGATCACACTATATGCAAAAGATTCTTAATAAATCTGCTAAATATATTTTTAAAGTTTTTCACTTAATTTTTTTATAACTATATAAAAATTCTTAAACTTTTTCAAAAAAAAAATTGGTATGACCATTTTAAATATTTAATAATATAAATACAAAAACAAAATTTCAGAATAAATTGTCTATCCGTTTTCGAAATATTGAATTTTCAAAAAAAAAAGTTTGAACCAAATCGGTTCAGCCGTTTAGGCTGTAGATCGTTCTACAGACAGACAGACAGACAGACAGCCAGGCAGACAGACAGACGGAATTTCGGGACCCACTTTTTTGGTGTTCTCTATGATAGTAATGTCATGTTTGATTGTTAGAACAAACATTTTTTTTATGAATCGAAATGAAATCGCTAGTATGAAATGAAATCGCTAGTAAAAATTGTGCACTTTAGGCATAGTCTACATTCTGGTCAATTTTTTTTTGAATATTTTGTTATTAAGAGTACCTACCATACGATCATTTTTTTTATTTTCGACTGACTCATAAACGTCTGTACGGATTTCGATCAAAATATTTACAGAAGAGGTCCTTCGAATCATAAATAATACTGCATTCCTACCAATATTTTCGAAGAATATTTTTTTGATTTAAAAAAAAAATATTGTTTTGTTGATCAATACATATTATTTCGTAAAATGGTAGATTTTTTTAAATGTTGTTTTTTAGTTTACATTATTAAATATTCAAAATTGTCATACCAATTTTTTTTTTAGAAAAACATTAAAGAATTTTTGTATATAAGAAATTAAGTAAAAAACGACTTTAAATATACATATATATTTATTAAGATTATTTTCGAACACTATTATTAGTAAAATGGTAGGAGCCGTTGTTGAGAACCTTTTTTGACGAACAAAAAAGTAATGCGAGAATTTGAAAAAACGTGTCCAACCGCTTAGCCCTTAGACTCGAGGACAGACAAACAGACTATCTGACTGACACAATTCTGAGACACACTTTTTTTCGAGTGTCAAGTTTGATCAAAATCTCGAGTTCGATTTTTTTTAATCCATAACTTGCATATACTACCTACTTATATATATATATCTCATCGCAAGTAAAATTAGGCTAAAGTGAAGTGGTTTGTTGAAAGCGCGGGTATCAGCAGTAAATTGTGTAATGGAATTGTCTGTTTCACATGAAAAGCCATTAGATATGAAATAGTGCAATAATTTGCCAGAGTCCACTTGTTCCAAGATTCATAAAAATTTCAGAATAATATTATTTTCATAAAAAAACAGGTCCAATGTATTATTGGATCTAATGATAAAGGCATAATATAGGGTCCGCCAAATAACTTTTTTTTTTTTTGAAAATGGGCGCAAAACATCGAGTGCAGCTTCGGCTGTGTGGCACGATTAGGGCTGGCAACGAGACGAGACCAGCAGAGACTTTTGTTAATCTCGTCTCGGTCTCGTCAAAATCGAAAAATTTCAGTCTCGTCTCGGTTTCGGTCCAGGTCTCGCCTAACCAAGTCTCGTCTCGGCCTTGGTCTCGGCTTTTTCTCGAGAAAATTTTAATGTGCGGTCTCGTATCGGTCTCGGTCTCGGTCTTGGTATAACATTTGGAAGAAATAACATTTTGGAAGAATTGTGTAAGTTAATATATTTCATAGCAAAAACAAATAAAATATTTAAAAAAAAGCTCGATTTTTTAAAAAAATTATTTAACCGGTTTTGTCAAGCCACAACATGTCAAAAACCATTTAAGGATGTCTCCGATTTAGATGGATTACAAATCCTCTACAAAATTCAAATATTACCTCGAAATTTTTTCCTGCCTGTCGAGCCATGAGCAGTCAAAATCAATTGAAGGATAGCTCCGATTTTAGTGTTTGGTAGCGTGAAAAATCGTACGAATTGGTACACATATTCACATTTAGCTGTCAAAACCAATAGAAAAAAAAACAAGTTTGGGAAACTTGCTGAAAATCAACGTACAATATGGATCTCAAGAATTCGGTCAAACTTGGCATTTGTACGTCTTTTCCAACTTTATTGTGCTTGTCAATTATGAATGAATCTAATAATGATATATCCTTGTACGTTGAAACGAGTAAGTTTTACTTGTGTGAATCGAAAGCTATGATTTTAAGTTGAATTTTATTACTTTCGTATGAAAGCGCTCCGAATGGCTTACATTTTGTGCGAATTTAGTTTTCAAAGGTGTGTGATAACGTAAAAAATAGTCTGTGAAGTAACGTTATCAGACACCTTTGAAGAGCCGTATTTCCAGATAAAATTTGAATTTTGTACAGTTTTCTTAATCCATTTTAATCGGAGCAATCCTTCAATGAAATTGACAGTTCATGGCTTGGCAGATAGGCAATAAACTATCAATCCTATTCTGCTATCTTTCGATTCACGTGAATATTTCACTCAATTTTTCACTATTTAGATATTTTCAAATGTCTCCTATCTTTTGAGTCCAAATCTTTACTAATATTTTTTTTTGTTTAATTCTTAAGAGAATCTAATTGTTAAAATTTATTTTTGATCGAAATTTATGTACTTTTTGAAACAATTCGTTTTTTTTTCCGTCGGATAGCAGAATACAAATATTCACGTGAACGTTTAACAGAATAGGACTGTATATTTTGACGTTTTTTAAAATATTTTTTTTTCAAACCTCACCCAAAAGGCCTTAAATCATCTTTTTACGGAGCAATAAATTAAATCGAAAAATTTATAATTTTCTGAGGTAAAATTTGACTTTTGTAGATTTTTTAATCCATTTAAATCGGAGAAATCCTTCATGGAATTTTGACAGCTCATGGCTTGACAAGTAGGCAACGAACTATATTTTGACGTTTTGACAATATTTTTTTCCAAATGTCACCCAAAAGGAAGCAACGCCATGCATACATAAATCGTACGTATTCTTCTCTGGATTTTCGCAATGCGCTTATCTGTATAACTATGTACATACATATATGGTTTGATATGTTAACGCGCATATAATATTTCCCAAAAAAAAACTTGTGAATATTATAAAAATTGAACATGATTAGATACTAAAAAATAATGAAATACAAAAAAAATTTCCTATAGCGAAAACCGAAACCAAACCACCGAGACCGCCGAGACCAGCGAGACTCTCGTCGAATTTCGATACCAAAAATACGGTCTCGTCTCGCTCTCGTCTCGGTCTCGTCTTCGGTACTTTTAAAGGAGTCTCGTCTCGTTAACGAGACCGAGACCGAGACGAGATCGAGACTAGTCTCGGTCTCGTTGCCAGCCCTAGGCACGATGCGCCGTCTTGTTGAAACCAAATATTGCCAATATCCTCCTCTTCAATTTTTGTGAACAAAAATTCGTTCAACATGGCCCGATAACGATCGCCATTGACTGCAACGGCCACTCCTTGCTCATTTTCGAATTATGCCTCTGGACCAAATCCGCACCAAACAGTGACTCGTATTGGGTGTATCGGCTTTTCAATGTATGCGTGCGGGTTTTCTGTGGCTCAAATGCGACAATTTTGCTTGTTTACATACCCGCCAAGATCAAAATTAGCCTCATCTGAAAAGATGATTTTTTTGGCAAAATCGGCATCTTCTCTAGTCGATCGCAGGCCCACTTAACGAGCGTTGTCTAAGCGTATACACAACCATAGTCGTTTAGCGGAAGGATAAAACTAATTACCTGTCAAATCAGACATGAGCTAAGTATTATCATTCACCCGTTATAAGGTGACTTCAAATAAGTGTATCTATACGATTTACTCACTCTGTGCTGTGATTCAGTTAAAGTGTCGAAAATATGTTAAGTAACCATAGTTTTTACAGACCGTATATTAAGATAATACCCCGAATTTAAATAAATAAATTACACAGAACCAGCAATTCATTAACCCACCTAGTGGATTGTTAACTCACATGCAATTAAATTATTCAATTGTTTTCCAATTAAATTCTGTAAAGTCGAATTAGATATTGTGTTGTGTCAATCAAATCCACCTATTTTGTATAATTGACTATAGATTTTAATTAAAATAAATCAGATAAAGGTATACATTCGGGTTTTTTGAGTGTCTAAATTACACGTGTGCGCTATACGTGACTCGATAAAGGTTTTCCTCAAATTCTATATATATACGTATATTGTAGTTAGATACCCATCTGCGTTGGATGAAATTTAAATTGAAATGCAGTTGACAGTTTATTAGGCTAATTAGGATTACTTTGATTTTAATCACCTCTTACCAACATTTCTTTATATGTACATACACGTTCATTATACGAGTATGTATGTAACTACATAATGACCTAATGTTACTTTATCCTAGTCGATTAAAGGTTCATTTGGAAGTAATGATTATAGGCAGTGCATGTAGATAGACAGTACATTCACTGTGTATTACTTTATCTACACACACATATAGGAGCACCTGTTTTGTGTCAATCAAACATTACTTTTTGAATGGCTTTAACTGTAATTATAGATTGTTCGTTTAAAGATCGATATTTTAGAATTAATATTCCAATTAAAATTGTGGCACAAAATTTCTCAACCCATGTTTTGCTATATATTTAAGAGATACGAAGTAATTAAATTATTTTTCCCATTGAAGTGTCCGTGTTTTGAACCGTCTTCCTTATGGATATCTTCTTACTTGAGAAACCGCAACTACAGTGGTTTTTAAAACTGCGCTTTCTAGCTCCTTTCTCGCTACTTGCGGTGTTCCGCAAGGAAGCCATTTAGTACCACTACTTTTTATTCTAAGCTTTATTGACTTTGATATGGTCATAACGCGGCCAATACCTATAATAATTTCTAATATGAAAAGATCTTAACAGTTTTTAGGTTTGGTGTCTAAAAAAATTAGCTCTAGCTCAAGCTCAACATTGGGAAGTGTAAATAAACAAACTTTTCACGTCAGTGCATATTAACTCCTCTCCGCAAATTGTTCAACTATGGCTCTCCTGATTGAAATTTTTGGTGATTGGATAATATTGTTTTTCTTCTTCTTAGTAAGAAAAATGTACTTAAGACTGATACACTCATCGAGCTGTTGGAACTGGGAAGAGCTAATGACTATTCACACTCGTCAAGCCAAAACACACAAAATAGATTTGTATGTCTATAAGAGGCATATGCCACCATTTCGCCAAAGAGTGTAAGAAATAAAAAATCAGAACCACAGGCAATATTTGTGATAAATATTTTTGTCCTCGCAACAAAAATAGCGTGTGTGTGAAAAGCCACCAAAATTTTTTTAAAAAACATATTTTTCCTCTGCCATCAATTGGGATGAAAGGAAGCATTGTTTAAATATAAAAGTTTTGTTGCAAAAAATTCTTGGAAAATCACGTAAAAATGAAACGAGAATTCATTTTCTTTCACTGAGCTTTAACTTTAGAACAAAACAAAAAAAAGATGAAAACCAAGAAAGATATGAGAGTTCTAATGCGGTCCCTAAACGCTCAATATTATTGCGCAATATTTGATATTGCATAATATTATTGTTCGTCTATAGATTATAATGCAAGGTTGTGCAATATATTGTGTAAAATCCAAACGCTTTTGATATTTATTGCGCAACCTAAAAATATTGTATCGTCTGTTGGCACTATTGCACAATATTTGCTTAGTTATTTTTAAATTTTCGAGAAGTGAACATCTCCGCGAGTGATTTAATTAATAATTATTTGAAAAATATTGCACCGTCTAGGACCAATAGCCAAAAATATTGTGCAATATTTTGCACAATTATATTGAGCGTCTAGGGACCGCTTAAGGGATGTTGACAAAAATTTTAAACGTACAAGTAGCTATTGCAAAATTGTGTATTTATTTGTTGTTATTGTATTTAAAACTGTAAATCTTGGTCAAAACTGCTACAAATAATTAACATAAATTCTAAGCAATTTGGTAGATTCTAAGTTCCCGGAAAATTTCTTTCAAATTTTCGATTTTTACTTGCGATACCTAGTTAGGTAAGTTTTTCAAAGAGAAAAAATTGATATCGAGATTTAATCAAACTTGACATTACGATGATAAAGAACACCAACAAAATTGGGTCCCGCATTTCCACCTGTCTATCTGTTCGTTTGTCTGTAGAACTATCTACAGCCTAAATGGCTGAAGAGATTTTCTTTAAACTTGGTACATTTTAGGTGATAGTCAAATAGATTTTTTAATCGCTTTTTTAGCCCCAAAAATAAGGGTATTGCCATACAATTTTTTCTACCATATTATTTATCTCGCAAACGGCTCATCAGTTGGTTAGTGAGCGCCTTACCAATACGCAATTTTTGTTAAGTTCAGTTCAACTTACTTGGATTTTTTGACAAAAAACAATGTGAACTATATCCAACAAGATTAAAATTTTAATCAATAAAATTGGAACACCTTTTTATTAACTATGTCTGGCCAAGGACAAAATCTTCCAATTTTAATGATTAAAATTTTAATCTTGTTGGATATAGTTCACATTGTTTTTTGTCAAAAAATCCAAGTAAGTTGAAGTGAACTTAACAAAAATTGCATATTGGTAAGGCGCTCACTAACCAACTGATGAGTCCAAGTGAGATTGCCGGGATGAAACGCAAATTTTGTGGACTGAAGGCCGTTTAAAGCTAATTTAGATATAGTCTACATTTTGGTTGATTTTGTTTTTGTACATACATATTTTGTTATAAACCGTACATGTCTTAGAATCATTTTCTTGATTTTCAACTTTCTCATAAATGCCTCAACGGGTTTTAATCAAAATTTTTATAAAGGAGGTTCTTCGAATTCTAAATAATACTGCATACCAAAATTTTCGAATTTTTTTTTTTGTTTTTGAAAATTCATTATTTCGAAAACGTGTGATTTTTTTTTAAATTTATATTATTAAATGTATAAAATTATCATACCATTTTTTTTAGAAAAAAAATTAAAGAAATTTTATATGTCGAAAATTAAGTAAAGTGAAATTTCTTTCAATGAAGGCAGATGGTGGTCAAAAATCTCCGGGGATTGATCCTATACCGTGTCCTTTGATATTTGAAGTTTATTTTTTTTTGTACTAATTCACATTACCTCATAATAAATACAGAAAAAAAAATATTTTTGAAAATTTCGGTATTACTTAGTATTTGAAAAAAAAAAACTCCTGCATATTTTTTTATATAGAGATCCGTTGAATCGTTAATGAAAAACAAAGAGTATGTGAACTTGTGTACGTAAATGGGCTAGAAGTAATACTTCGTTTTATGTTTTGGGTTCTATTACATTGAAAATCAGAATCGTTTAAATAGTCTAAATCAAGACGTAAGTACTAATAAAATGGCAGAATTTTGTATATAACACTTACAAGTATTTGTATACTTAGCTTCTGAATTTTTTGTAACTATATTATATACAAAACGCTTAAATTGTTAAACTATTTTCTTCATTTTGTTGATTGAAGCGTTTGAAGATTTAAATTTAGTAATATGTATAAGCGCTTTCAAAAACTATTTCATTTTCAAACAAAAAATTTAAAAAAAAATGTTCATATAATGTAGAACAAGCTGCACAAGTTTCTTGAAAAATAAGCAACGTTTTACCCATCTGATTTTGAAACTAATTTACATTCAAAATGTCTATGTCAGTATGTCAGCTAGAACCAGGACCCCACCCAATATATGTATGTGCAAATGCACAGGGCGCCAAGCTTTGGGGCGCATTGTCAAACCATAATACAAACAAAAATTATGGATACATATACTTTCATTCTTCAAATTTAAGTTTGCCCAACCAGCTACCTATGCTTATGTATTTCTAAAACTTATTTCAACGCAATAATTATCTTTCAATAATTCAAATTAAGTTATTTAATCTGCTCACACGAAAGACCATTCATCTACTTACACGAGAAACAACTGGGTGTGCATAGAGTAAAAATAAAAAAATTCTATCAATATTAGGTTGGTGCAGGCTTGCAAGGTAAATTCGTGCACAAAAACCCAAAAAATATCCATGCAAATCAGCTTATTAACTATATATACCAGAAAAAAATTCATATGAGCCAAAACAAAAAATCGCACCAAGCCAGTGCAAGATAATTTCTGGCACAAAACCCAACAGAAATCCATAGCAAATCAGCTACCTATCCATTTACATAAGAAACAAGTTTATATGAGCCAATCGCACCAAGGCAGTGCAAGATTAATTTCGTACGAACTTGCTCTTGTATCCAAAACAATAAACTCATTCTACAATTCCTTTGGAACCATTTGAGTGAAACGTGCAGATTTTAATTCTGCACGTATGGAATATTCGACTCAGAATTTGTTTGAATGGAATATTGTGAGTTTAATACTTGTTCGATGCCAAGAAAGAAATTCTTTATAGATGTTTGGATGAATATGGAAATAAAATGCACGACTGAATCGTACGAACTTGCTTTTTTTTTTTGAATATGTAAATTAAAGAATGGGGAACTAAACGTAGAACAGGGCGCTCATTTAGCTCGGACCGGCCCTGGCTACAAAATATTTAAATTTGATGGAAATCGGTCAATGACAACGAAATTGACATTAAATTTTGAAATGCCACTATTTTAACAATAACGACGATTATATTTCGGCGTACTCACGCCTTGTGTTCTTATTTGCATCCATTTTGTTTAAGAATAAAGAATTCCTCCAAATGCAAGGCAATGTTATTTTAGATTTGTCAGCGGAATTAAGATTCCTCGTATATGACAACGCTTGTCTATATATGTTTGTCAACAAGACTATTTCATTGTGTATTTTTACTTGCGATAATGGTACTATAGTACACGTTTTGCATTTGGAAAAATAATTCGAACTCGAGATATTAGCCAAACTTGACATTTAAATGATGGAAAATAAACAAAAAGTAGGTCCAGCACTTCCGCGTGTTTGTCTGTAGATCGATCTGAAGCCTAAACGGCTGTAGCGATTTTCTTAACGATTTTGATAAAAAAAGGCTGCGTGCACTATTTACTTTAGGTAGGAGTCTACCTGTTTTTTTTAAATAATTTGTTATTAATGGCACCTGCCATACAACCAATTTTTTGATATGCGACTTTCTAATAAACGGTTCACGGATTTCGATCAAAATTTTTACGTAGGAAGTCCTTTGAATTGTAAATAATACTGCATACCAACATTTTCGAAAATGTATTTTTTTGTTTGGTTTTTTATAATTTTCCATATTTCGAAAACTTTTTTTTTTAAACTTATATAATTAAATATTTATTTACAATTTTCATACCAATTTTTTGTTTAAAAAAAAATTAAAGAAATTTTGTTAATAAAAAATTAAGTAAAAATCGACTTTAAAAATATCATTTATATTCGTAATAGAAAATTTTTTTGCGTACGATGTGATCGAACATAAGAGTAAGAATGTGCGATACATTCGCGTATTTTATTTTTTTATGTTATGGACATTTTTTTGTTTATTGTAAGAAAATTATAAAAGTTTTATTTAAAATAAAGTGTTTATGGATTTAAATAAAAACAAATTGTAAAAACCGATGAAACGATGGAATCGAAAATTATTGTTTAGTTTTGGTAGTTGTGCTTATTTGAATTGAATTTTAAAAAAATCCTTTCATGGTTTTTAATAAAAATATTTGTTGAAATTTATATCGGTTAATCTTTGTGTTTCTTTAGCAAAATAACATTTTTTTCGGCACAAAAAGATACTTTTTTCAAATATTTATTTGTAGATAACATTTTTTCAAAGAGCTAAATGAAAATCTGTAGAGAAAAATGATGTCAGCTTTTGACAGAAATCGTGTTTTCCGACAAATATCTTAATATCTTAACATATTTATATCTTAACATTGATGTAAGACCAAATAGACACAAAAAATCAAATAAATCAGTTCCCGAAAAAGATAAAAAGTACCTTGGGAGGCTAGAGTCAGGTGATCCAAGGCTTTTATTGGTGCCTTGAGATTTGCCATTGTGTCATGCGGCAATTTGACGCTTTGCCAAGGTGTCAGACATAAGTGAGCTTTGAAAAACAGCACCAACCAGGAACACGAAAAATTAATATTAATTATATTCTTACTGTGGTTTTCATTGAAATAATAAGTTTTAATCTTTTCCTTATAAAAAAAAAAATTGAATAATTGAATTTTAAATCTCTTCTTGCGGCAAGGATCTCCGAGTCTTTCAAAATGTTGATTGTTTTTGTTTTTTGCAAATTCCAAATTCCGTTTAGGAGCAACTTTCCGAATGAATTATTCTGTAAAATATAATATTCCGCAAAGCAAACCCTGAGGTCTGCTCACTCATACTTTTATGTAACAACGAATATAAGTAAGATCTCTCTAGGTCACAATTTGTATTCGAAATCAATAAATGCCTGCACAAGCATAAGCAAACCAAATATGTAGAAAATATTTTCCAAAGAACAAAGTAGATATACACTGTAAGTCTGCGAGTGCGGTTGTTGCCTCTTTCCGGAGGAATTATCATCGCCTATAGATACAATATATGTACTTACTCAGATACAGATCTCATCAGTGTTGTTCACACGAACAATGAACATAAAAATGTGATAACATAAAGATGAAAGACGACGTGTGCGAGACACGAGATGATGTGTATTGTGTGTATGTGGGTATGGGATGAAAGCTGATTTGCATTTCATTTGATTGCGCAGCTCTCATGAATTCCTTATTACTCGTACTAAGAAAAGAACCTGATTGTTACTCTCTCATATTTTCTATTGTTATTCAATATTATTTACCAAGAGGAAATGTCATTGATCCAATACATAAAAGAATAATGTTATTTACATTTCAACAGCAGTATAAGGTTGTCTTTGCCTTGTGTATAGTATAGTTTGTGTGTGGTTATTTAGATGAATTATTCTTCTATGGAAGATCCTGCTCCTTGGAAAAGCGTTTTGTTCCTTCGACTTCATATCCGGAAGAGGCTTCTTCTTGTTCTTTTTTTTGTTTTCCTTTAAAGTGGTAGGTAATTTAAAAGTTTATGAAAATGTTACATTTTGTTAAAGCGAAACCAAATTCCTTAAGTAGCAGATATACCTATACCTATATATTCATATGTATACAGAGAATTATGTATGTATAAGCAAATATTTGCCACAAATTTATATGCTAAATCGTGCATATCCCTTAAGAGCTCGCATAAGCTCCTGATAAGAATGAACTTATCTTAAACAAGCAGCGGATGTTAAATGTCTTCATTTTGGTTCGCTTGTACATATATTGGTAGATTGACGCTTTCGTTCTTGGTCATGTTCGGAACGATAGATGGCGACGGAAAAATCTAATAAAAATAAATTGCATCGTAAATGCTTATAATGTGGCTGTCCATAGTTAAAAAAAATGGCTCTGATAGTTTACACAATTTGTTTTTATTTCTTTAAAAAAAAAAAATAGAAGACTTCAACGAATCATAAATAATTTTTTGAAACACAAACACTTTAGGAAGGCAGCTTTATGATTCGGAAGTTAAATAATATTATATGTATTTATGGTGTTTTAAGAAGACTGGGTTACGAGTTGTCGACTAGGAGTTAGTCAGTATTCATTAAAATAATAAAATATATTTCTTAATTTGTATCTAGTTCTACCAATATTATTCGACTTTAATCTTTAAATATTTAGTACTAAAATCTCATGAAGTAAGAACTTGGCGAACTTTAAGATCTCACTATTTTTCACGGCTGACTTTTTACATAATAGACACAAACTTGGCACTTTTGTTAACATTTATGTTTGGACTCTTTTTTGCAAAGATTTTAATGTAATAATTGTTGAGGATGCGTCATCATTTTGTTGCAATTTTTATAGCATTTTTTTAAATGAATTAACCAGCTAATAAATAGGCAAATTAGTGGTTGGACTATAGTTCAGAGAACAGATGTACCAACATAATTATTTAAGAGTATTTCATATTTCATAAACAATACATATATTGTGTGTATTCGCTGAGTAGCTCCCATACATATTTTTTTGGCCAAAAACAAAAGTCTTATTTTTTTCAAAAACGGCTGCTACGATTTTTATAAAAAAATTAGTTCATTAATGAATATTTATTTTAGTATTTTTTTTTTTTGGAAAAAAATTGGGAAACGGTTGATCTTACTTTGTTGCAAATTTGTACGCAGAAGCTCCTAGAATGTTTGAAATTTTTTTTTTTTTTGAAAGCTTGAAATTTCGAAAACAATTCAACAGATTTTTTAAAACTTCGTATTCGGTAGTTTTTTGGTAATATCTTGAATAGTTAAAAAAAATGATTTTCCTAAAATAAAAAACAACATTACCTCCCATACAAATTAAAAAAAAACTAAACTTTAAAATTTAAACTAATCTAATTCTGCGGTTCCAAGATTTCTTATAAAAAAATGTGTATATTCTTAAATTAATGCAGTCCGCGTTTAGGTATAAAAATATTCTATTTTGCCATAATTATTAACGGTACTTCCCATAGAACCGACATCCCGATCAAAATTAGATTTTGTATGCAAATGGTCCCCAAAAATGTTAATAAAACTGCATACTCAAATTTTTCGATTTTTAAAAAATAAATAAAAATTTTTGTGTGAAAAATCGATTTTTCAAAAACCAGTCACTGAATTTTTTTTTAATTTGAATTTTATATGTATATTATTAATATCTTCAAAATGGCGTTTCAATTTTTTTTCAAAAAATGTTTTTAAAATTGTATACATAAAGAATTATATATTTTTGTTTATCCATGAGTTCAAATGGCATCTTTGTTTTCCCTCAAACCATAACCACTTAGCAATATAAAAACTTTTAATTATGTGTATTATCCGTTTATTTCTTTAACTTTTTACTGGTATTTCCTCTTTACGAAATTTTGCGTACGCCACTGAATACTACATACAATATAGGCCCTCATACATTGACAAATATATACACATGTTACTTTAAAAAATCACATGAATCTCATGTATGCATATTGCAACTAAATTATAAAGTTATATGCGTATAGTTACCTACCCACCTACATCCTTCATTATTTCATTATTCTATGTACATATTTTTACATATTTAAGTTCCATCTATATGTATATATATGTAGATACCTTTTACTCTCCTAACTTATATAATTAAATTAAAATCCATAACCTTGATTTAAATATACATTGTAGGTAGGTAGGTACCTAAGTACCTATTCCTTAAATCATATATTCGGCAATTCATTATACCTACTAAGAATCAATTTAATCTTACTTATATCGGCCTTAAACATGCATAGGATAAATATCTAGCCATCCTCAATGGTTAGCTACAAGAGCAAGTTCGTACGATCCAGGGGTGCATTTTATTTTTTGTGGCTTTCTTGTAAATTCCGATGGATTAATGTAGTAGATATATACGCATTGTGTGTATTCGACGAGAAATGTTTGTGTTGGTTCGTTTTGTTGATAAAATTAGATTAGTTAGATTAGTGCGTATTGTGTGTATTCGACATATGTAGGTACATATTGTGTTGTATTAATGTGTGTTAGTCTTAGTCAATGGCCTCGTTTCCAGTTCGTCAGCATAACTACTTCGCAGTAGTATAATGTATGTAATGTAAAATTGCTGAACCATGAATCAAAATTCAAACAAGCGCCGGTGACGTTTGCACAATTGAGAGATATGGTCGTTATGGGGGATGTATTTATGCAAGTAAGGGGCTGGTAACAAAAAATGTCAACTTCGCTGTTCTTTGACCGGTTTCCATAAAATTGAAATACATAAGTTTATTTGTAGCTAACTTAGAATTACAAAAGACAAGATTGTTTCAAAATAGGGAAATTCGTTCTTATTTCTGGTGCGTATACAAGAAGAATACTCACTCTTTTTTCATTCATGTATCAATTTAATAGAGTTCTTAGAAAATTCATGAATTTTCAAAATGCATGTCCAATTTCATAATTAGAAAAGTAAACACTTTGAATGAAAAATCTTAGATTTTATATTTTTCGCAAATTTCAAATTTAATCATTCTGCAAAAACCTCAAATTTATATTTTTCTCTTTTTACGTATTTTAAGCCTTATCTACTACTCCACCAAATTTCAGCGCTCTACGACATTCGGAAGGGGACTATATTATTGTTAACATTTCTGAGAAAGTGGTTCATTTCTGAGAAAGTTGTATTTTTGATTTAGTTCTGTCAAAAAAATGATTTTGACAATTTTTGCCTTCGATTGTCCAAAAAAATTGATTTATTTTTTGATTTTAAATCAATTTTGCAGATATGGATTTTTCGGCAGATCTACCCCTCTTTTACTAACACCGCATTATAATTGACAGCCATCAGTTTGACAAGACAGCTGATACAGATATCTGGTTCAAAGACACAAATATACACCAATACTATAGCAAATAAAAATCAATATGAAAACGTATTCGAATCGTTACGAAAAAAATCAATTTATAGATCAAAATATAAATTTACCAAACGAAAACCCCAAGATTACCGCTTCGAAAATTTAAATATCGGTCTTTGTTTTTTTTTTTGGATTTTAAAATAAATTTTGTAGGGACAAATTATTAGTTCTTTCGAAATTGAATTGTTGTTTTTTTGCACGTTCTGTATTTTTTTAAGTTTCTTCCAAGATCTACTTGGATTTGTAAAAAATGACTGAATGCGTTGCTGGAAGTTAAGGCAAGTGATCAACAAATTCCACGACGAGTGCTTGAGCTAGTATTTAATATAGGTAGGAGGATTTCGAAAACTCAGCAATTTTTCTCATTACAGGTACTTACAATTTAATTGATTAAGATACGGCCAGATAAGCAAAAAAAATATAAAAAGTCACTTCTAGATCTGGACTGACGAACAAAGTAGAAATATCGATAGAGAGAACAAAGGAAGGCAAAGTGGCAAACAAAAATTTGGATGACAAAGAAAAATAATAAAATAGTTAAAAGAAAATTCAAGGAGAATTTGAGAGAGGAGAAAGCTGATAGAGGAAAAAAGAAGATAAGTACAGTGGTCATATATTTCTGGTGTCTTTATTTTTCTGGATTCATTTATCATATTTTTTTCCAAATTTCCTAATTTTGCTTGTCGAAAATTCTGTTGTTTTTTGTTCCGTTTATATTTCGCTGAAATTCCAGGACTTTATTTTTAATAAAAGAAAGCAACCCTTCGCTTAGCAAGACTGTATTGGCCGCACTTAGTCTGTTTCCAAATTATGTTCTCTGAATCGCCTATCCTCACTGTAGGTTGACATTTCGGCATGTTTTAGTTTCAGTTCGTCATAAATTTTAATCGTTCTTCTTATTGCAAAAATACATATTTCTAAAAGATTTCTTCTAGTGGCCAGGAATTACATAATTCCATTTAATCGATTCCTTCTATTTTTCTTGTGATACCACCTGTCCTCCCAAGCCTAAACCTTACCTGTTATGACTGAATAGGCCATATTTGATGAATTTTGTATCTATTTCTCCAATCATGAATTTAGTCAGAACATCGATTTTCACAACTCAGAAATGTTATAATTTTTAAAATCAACTTTTTCTTATACCGAAAATCATAAATTCAAAAAAAAAAAATTATGCGTCTATTTCGTTAACACAAAGGTAAATCCCAAAGCCATAAACTTTCGCAGAGCACAAATGTTTTTAAGGCTTCAAACTCCTACCTAGTATTTTTCATTCAAAATGGCTTAGGAATATGTACAAAAATTGGTTATTAGTAATATTCAACCGAAAACCTTGAAAATAGATTTTTTTTATCCTCGCAGGCAGTTCATTATTAAAACTTCGCTGTAGTACCAACGCAAAGGATAAGGCCAATTAAATAAGTCTCAGAACAAGCAATTAGAAACATGCACTTAAGGCTATTCTACTCTTATTCGTCCTTCTTTTTTCCTACAACCATTTTTCTGGGAATCCTTTGACGTAAGTCATTGCTATATATGTGAATGAATTCGTATCCCTTATAATCCTCACGAAATCTACTGAAAATGAGAAGTTCTAATTCTTTCGTAAGCAGACTTGGAATATATTGGCATAGCTAATCCCTCTATCTCAATTGGTATTTATTTAATTTGATGATTGATAAGACATAAGGGTGAATATTCTTCAAATACAATTTGTTGGCCAATTTCATCCAAATAGCCAGAATGGTGAACCTCAAGGCTATGTGTTGCGCCAGTTCTGCTATACACATAACACTTAATTAGTTTCGAGTCGGGAAGAGACAAACACTTTTCCAGAATGTGTTCTAAGCCAGTTCCAATGATAAACATTGGCATCGTTCGGTGGCATAACCTAACCGATCCGGATTGCTTGGTGTTGTTGTAACGCCTAAGGAAAAAACAGATGATGAACTAAACATATGTTGTCAAACACAAATCTCAAGCTACCCCAAAATTATTGGATTCGTTGAGATTCGTTTGGAAATGTGAGGAACAGCTGATTCAAAACTTCAGATGTGTATGCAATACAAATGACATAACGAGAAAGCTACCTAAATCGTTCGAAAATAAATCCGCTACACAGGTATCTTGGATAGCCTATCGGCCGCGCACCGAACGAGGCCATTTATTTGAGCTATTGACATTTAAGCACCCAACAAATATTTCTTTTACCTTACACGGTACGAATTAGTGGATATGCGATCGTTTTTCCAAATGACGTACAACTGTTTTCTTGCAGTGGCTATTTTTTTCAGCGCGCTTAGGAGGAAAAAATGTTCTATTTGACATGTGAAGATAGCACGTTTTTTGTCAACAACCGACACTATTTTGTAAAGTAAAAAGACAGGGAAAACATTCAAACACATATTTTCATTAAAAACCACATTAAAGTATTTTTTTATAAATTAAATTCAGTGAAAAACAACCAACAGAACTAAAAACGATTTTCATTTCCAAAAAAAACCACAAACAAACATCTTTTTTACAATTTTTTTTATTAAATGCAATTTTTATTAAAAAATTTTATTTATAACACTTTTCAATTGTTTGCATAATTTTGGTACAATCTAAATACTTAAAATTAACAAATACATTTTGATAAAATAAAAAAAAAAAAAAAAACAAAAAACACACAATATAAATAACACTATCTTGTTGTCAAACGTAGACCAGTATTGCCATATATGAGCAATTCTAAGTCCGCTGACAAATCTAGAAGGGCATTGCCATGCATTTGGTATAGTTCTTTATTTTTGAACAGAATGGATGCGATAAGAAAATGATAAATACGTATGATGAGAGATCTTCGTTTTTTCTGAATAAGTGTCAATCCATGCAAGGATATGTACATAACAAAGCATTTTATGTCGTAACGTTATGTTATGCTAAATTTAAATATTAAGTAATTGAAAATCAGTTGACTTCCAGTCATGAAAAGTTTCGTCCCATTAAATTGAGGAATGGTCTTATAATTACAAAATGCTTATAGTGAATCATGTCACACCCTCGTCCTTGCGCATTGTATGTAAGCAGGCTTGCCAGATCGCAATTTACTTTTTAAAAAAATCTCAAAATTAAGAAAAAAGAATATCGCAAGAACCGGAAGTCGTATAAAAATAATAAAAATACCGTACTAAAAAAGATTAATGTTGGTGTTTTAATTTCTTAAAAATATTTTTGGTGAACTGGCCCATATTAAAAAACAAAGCAATGATACGTTTGCTTAGATGCGTCTCCCCTAATTAGGCGAAAAAGAGTCTCACACCTTTATGGTAAATGTGTTGAAATTTAGTTTTATTATAGCGGAAAAATTTATACACGAATTTACCAAGAAATATGAGATATCGCAAAATAAAATTGTACACAGCAAATGTTAAAAAAATATACCAAGTAAAATATCTTACTGAGGTAAGACGGGAGGTATTAGTGGATGAATTGAGATCGATAATTACTCGACTACGGATCAAAGTTTGAACTACGTTGGCGTTTGTAATGGGTTTTCCAATAAGAGGTGTTATTTTGATATTCAAAAAAAAGAAATGCGTTGTTGAAGCGTGTATCGTTCCATTTTTATTAATAGCGTAGTTTCTACTTGTCAAATGTCAAAAAATGACAGCTTCAAAATTGACAGCTACCGAAATAGCGGGCTATTCAAACTAACACCTCTTATTGGAAAACCCCTTATAATTGGAAGATGGAGTCAATATGAAGGATGTGTTCATGCAAGTACAGCACAGGAGCCAAAAAATTCAACTTCGTTGTTCCATGAAATATTTCGTAGCTGCCACTAAAAAAATTATGAAAGAAAAAAATAATTTCAAAACAGTGGGGTCAAACATTTTTTTTTTGTTTAAAGAAAGTGTTCTACATTATATGCCACTTTTTAGAAAAAAAAATATTTTAACTATATATGGGTTTTATCTGTGATATATAAGTATGTACTATATATTGGCAAGTAATGCATTCGTAGAAAAAAACGAACTCGAGATTTAGCTTAAGCTCGACATTACGATGATGGAGATCACCAAAATGTAGCTTCCACAACACCGTCTGCCTGTCTGTCTGTTCTCGAGCCTGCAGCCTTAGAGGTTGGATGGATTTTCTTTAAACTTGGTTTAATACATTTTATTTTTTCCGTTATGAGCCAACCGTTATGAAAACCTCCTATACAAACGTTAACACCGTTAAAATTGTGTGTGTTCTTAAATTAGCGAAGTTCACTTTTAAGTAAAAAATATTATATTTTGTGTATTTATTAGTGGTACTTCCCATAGAACCACTATTCATATTTTTGACTTCCGCTAAAATCTTTATTTTTCTCAAAAACGGCTCCAACGATTTTTATAAAAAAAAAAAACATGTGCGACTCGGGACGCCCGACAGAAGTGATAACCTCAACTAATATAAGTTGAACTATTTAATATTGAAATTGTTTAACTTAATAAAAGCTTGAAGAGTTATTCGTTAATTTGATTAATTTCAAAAGTTCTCTGGGGCAATAACTTTGTGGAATACTGTTTTTAAAAATATTCAAATTTTTCATCAACTTTTGCATTTAGGCCCGTTTGCTGATACGAATCATAAACATTTATGTTCTACTTAAAACGCTTATGGGCTACTTTTTCCTCTGCGTAAGCTGTCACATAATTGTTTAAGTAGAACTTAAATGCTCAAGGTGTGTATCAGCAAACGGGCCTTAAAATGTAAAAAACCTAATTGAGCTTTACACATAGTAACAAACATTTCTATTATTTTTATATTAGCATACAGCTTCAAGTCTTAGCTCAATTTTAAGACATTAACCTTAAAGATTGAACTTTTAGAATAGGCGATATAAGCTCAAACAACCACATCTTTTCTTTTTAACTAATTTTCAAACATGTTCTTCTGCACTGAACATCGATGATAGGAGTGGGCAGGCAATTTTGAATGTTTTTTCTCTGTTTTGAAATAAAGATTGCAAAGCTTGTATAGCTCAAAGAGATGATTTGATACATGAAAATAATCGTCATATTGTTACTGGCTGCTTATTAATTAATTCGAACCCACGCTCCCTCTCGGGAACCAGAGCTTAAATCTAGAGCTTTAGGCCGCTTGGCCAACCTGACTTATGAACGATGGCTGGAAAAAACAGGTTTTATACTTTTTGTATAGTAAATTTGCATTCATTTAAGTACTTAAAATAAAACCAGGCAGACACTTCAATAAGAACTACATAGTTGTAATATTGCATTCAATTAAAATTATATAAACTCTGTTTATATCAACAGGCAAATCAGATAAGTTTATGACACTAGCTTTAAGAATGCGTTTACTGAAACCCAATAATGTTTCAATCGTACGATTCCTATCGAAATATATTTTCTCTTTGCTGTAAATTTCAATCACCATTGCATTATTATTGGCTTCCATTCTTAGAGATATGATAGAATTGCGCATTAATAAATCCTTAGCAATATAGTATAATTCAATATCAACAATTTCATATGACCTACTGGAATTTCAAGTTCATGTTTACCGATATGAAACAAATTGCTTTGTTTATCAACATTTGGCATTTAATTATATGTTTAAAATCAACTAATGTACAAACGTATAATATTGCTCCAGATTCAGATTTATAGGTACATCAGTTCAAATGTATTATTATATTTATAATATTTCTCATTAACTCAATTGTTAACAAATTATTACTACACATCATTCAACTTCCAAATAGCCCAGTTCAAATCGAACAAATTCGCCAAGTATTTTTATTTCATAATTTAATTCAGAGAATCAGAGAAAGGAATGTTCATCGTAACGTGTTACGTAACGCATTGGTTTACCCTGCCATAAAAAGTTATCATTTCAAAAATCAGCTTTTTAATGAATATGTTTTATTTTAATGATAATGTTTTTTTGGTACATCTAGTAGAACCATTTTTTGTTTTTCGATTTTCTGGGAAACGGTTAATTTGATTTTTTTAAACAGAAGCTCTCAGAAAGTTAACCACTATTGTAAGCCAAAATTTTTCAATAATTTTTTTTTTTTGGAAATTTATTTTTTTTTTGAAAACTCACAATTTCGAAATCGATTCAATAGATTTTTTCGAAACTTTGTATTTATTGGTTCTTTGACATTATCTTGAATAGTTAAAAAAAAAACGTTTTTTTTTTAAATAAAAAACAACGGTACCTCCCATACAAATGTTAAAAAACCGTTAAGAAAAAAATGTGTGTGTTCTAAAAAATTAGTACAGTATATTTTGATGTATACAAATATTTTATTTTGCGTACTTATTAACAGTTATTCACATTGAACCACCTTGCATATTTTCGACTTTCTCCTTATAGGATAGACCGATTAAAATTATTTTTTTTATAAAACAAATATAATTTTTTTTTTTTTAAATCGATTTTTCAAAAACCAGTCACTGAATTTTTTCGAAGTTTAAGTTTTATATGTAGGTATATTAATAATATCTTGAAAAGGACGTTTCAATTTTTTTCCAAAAACGTTTTTAAAATTTCATACATAAAAAAATTAATTAAAAAAAAAACGCTCCAACGATTTCTTAATTTTTTTGATATATTCTAATTTATCCAGGAATTTAAATGACATCTTTTGATTATAGGATTATGAATACCCTTTATATGTTTTTCTTAACACAGCGCGGGCATCTGATGGAAGAAGAGAAAGAAGGATAGGAAAGATGTGTGGCGCGATGTTCTGAGACTAGAGCTGTGTTATTGTCTCAGATTTATCTCCAGGGATGGCGGCTGAACTTATGCGGAGAGAATTACCGTGTCTTTTTTTTTTATTTATGTCCCGTAAAATTCGAATTATCTTATTTATTTCGTTGTCATATCTTATGGGTATGCTAGCTTACTCAATCACATGTTGTTAGTGTTATGCATAAACAGCATGTAATGAGCAAAGCAGCAACTTATTTTATGACAATTTTTGAATTGGTTTTTAATGGAATATAAGAGGACATATACAACGGCAGGAATCGAACCCGCAACCACGAGGTTGACAGGCGAGCACACAACTATCGCGCCACGGCCACCCCCAATGGCCATCTATGTTTTCCCCCACGCTATAACCGCTAATCAATATACAAACATTTAATTATGTGAATTATCCATTTATTTCTACCTTATTATACCTATTTACGAATTTTTGCGTACGTCACTGAATACTATATACAATGTAGGTCCGCATACATTTATAACATGAATCGTATGTACGCATGAATATTGCATAACTACCAACCTACATCCTTCATTTTCATAAGTACATATTTACAAACCTAGGTTAAATCCAGGTATGTAGGTACATATATTTCTCTGCTAACTTACAATTAAAATCCATAACCTATAGATTTTAATATAAAGGGTTATCCATTTTGCGGTTTCAAAAGCATAGGGCTGGAATTCGACATCTGTCAAACTAAGTTGTTAAACCAATTTTTTTTTTCAGTTGAAAGTCTGACATTTACGAAAATGGATCGCTTAACTATCGCACAACGCATACAAATTGTTAAAACCTACCACAAAAATGGTGATTCTGCCACAGCCACATATCGTGCTTTAAAAGGAGATTATGGTTTACATAATCGTCCAACTACGCAAGCAATTGGTAAAATTGTGAAGAAATTTGAAGAGATTGTAAGGTCTGTGCATCATCGCTTCGCTCGTACCACTGAAAATATCGCTGCTGTAAGTGAAAGTGTTGCCGAAGAACCGAATGTGTCGATTCCTCGTCGTTCTCAGGAATTAGGACTAACGGTCTTACGGCACATTGTGACGTATTTTGCATTTGGATCTACATTTAATCCATATAATGTCTAGCTCACACAACAACTGAAGCCAGCTGAACATTCACAATGTCGTAGATACGTCGAATGGGTGTTTGAACAACAGGCGGTGGACGGCGAACTAAATTTTCTTCAGCGACAAAGCACATTTCTCACTCGTGGGTATGTTAATAAACAAAATTGTCGTATTTGGGGTTGTGAGAATCCTCAAGTAATTGAAGAGAGGCCATTACATCCACAAAAAGTCATTGTTTGGGGAGCTCTTTGGTCTGAAGGTGTGATTGGACCTTACTTCTACGAAAACGACGATTGAACGACTGTCACCGTCAATTCGGAGCGTTATGGTCATATGATAACAGACCCTTTTTTGCCTGCTATTGAAGAATACGACTTGGAGAATACGTAGTTTCAACAATACGGTGCCTCACAACTCGTGCGAATATCGCTCTATTGCAAGAGACATTTCTCGTCGTGGCGATATCAACTGGCGACCAAGATCATGCGATTTGCTATCGCTGGACTTTTTTTTTGTGGGACTGTGTTTAGGCAGATAAACCTTTAACTCTTGAGCACTTGAAAACCAACATTCGTCAAGTTATGGCTGAGAAACCGCCCAATATGTGTCAAAAAGTGGTCGAAAATTACCTCAAAAGAATCGATGCTGGCAACAAATCGCGTAGTGGTCATTTAAATGATGTAGTATTTCACACATAATGTCAACGTTCAAACTTTATAATAAAAAAGAAAGAAACCGAATACACAACAACAAACTTGTGTGGCTAATAAAAAGCGCTAGTCGTTTCAATGCAATTGATAAACAGAAAAAACCTGCATTAGGTTGGATCTGATCATGTGGGCTCGGTGTTGTGATGCGAAGTGCGTTGGCTACTAAGCGGCTGGTCATGGTTCAATACACGATGGAGGCACAAGAAGTTTTTCAATTAAAATGATAAAGTAAACCAGCACCACTAGAGCAAAGGAATCTGATGATCGACCTTGGCAAGTCGTGAAATAGCTATAATTCCAGTCAAAAATGATTGAGAAAAAACTTGGTGGTAGCATACTCAAAGTTGTTGTTGGGCATTCAAAGTCATTAAATGATACGAAAAAGTGCTTTAAAAGCAAGTAATTTAATCATACAAAAACTGAATATAAAAAAGAAATATCATGAAAAATAATATTTTATATGTGTTTTATTTATGTTTACTTTTGGAACCGCAAAATGGATGGGTAATCATACCTACATCGTTTTTAAACCTGTATATGATAACTAGACTACCTACATACAAAACAGCGTCATGTTTAGCTTCATTAAAGTTGATAGTTTCAAGAGCAAGTTCGTACAAACCTGTCATACATTTTATTATAAAAGCATTTAGAATACTTTTAAAAACCCAAAACACGCTTCATTTAACAAAATATAGTATGTAAATAAAAATAAAACAAATAAAATATTTTTGAAATGTTAGCGTTTTTTATAAACAAGTTAAAAAAATTGAAATCAAAACATATGAATTCTTAAAAGTTATATAAAACGCTGTCATTTCTACTTACATACTTGATTTAGATTATGTAAACGATTTTTTTTAAATTCATTTTTATTTAATATTAACTTGTAACTATCTTAAATCTAGACAAAAATGTTTAAAACTAGCCTCATTATCAATAACTTACAACTAATTTACTGTGCCCTTACGGGTGCTCTAAACTAAACAATAACTCTTAGAACTAATGTCTTTCGACTTAAAAACTATTTTAATTAAATCTAATTATTTTATTTTTTTTAAACCAAGAAAAGTTATTGCCAAAAAAATCGGTATCCTTAAACGTTTTTCTTTTTTACTTATAAACTAAACCTAACGATAGACTAAAAATAATTAAAACTAGATACAACTAACTTATACTAACTAAAAATAACTTAAACTACTTAAAATACCTAATGATACCCAAAACCACTTAAAACTACTTAAAAACTAGAACAGCCACAGCAGCATTTTTTTCCGTTTTTAAAATTTTTTTCTTTATTTTTTTATATGCATGCAACAACACAACAACATGCAACCAATACATACAAGTACATACGTACAAACATATACGTATGCACATACATGACAGTTACGCAACAACATGCAGATATGCCTCCGCATACATACATATTTTAATTTTTTTTGGTGCCACCCCGACTGTTCCCTATACCTAATTGCCCTAAATCTATGTAAGTCGGCCAAGACATACCATCTCCATCGACTTTAAATATAATGCTGTTCAGAGAGCCACCAGAACTGTTTCTCCTGTTTATCCATCCGGTCCCGATCGGACACAGTCCTACTGAACCGAAGGCGCTCTTCTCCACCTTGAGCGATGACGTCTCGACCATACAGGAGTCGCCTATCTACAGTTTTCCGGCTGACGTGGTAGATGAGCGGAACCGCCATTCCATCCTGTATCAGCCCTCGACTGTATAAATAGAGGAATGCCTAGGGAGGGATGTAGCCACTTAACCGCACACTCTCAAAATATTTATTATTTGGGTAGTAAGCCCCAAAAATTAAGCTGTTGGTTGAGGACATTGCTCTTGCAGTGTGACCCCGAATCAGCTTAAACAAAAAATTTTCTATTCTGTTTATCTTGGCTCCATTGTATAGAACCTGGTTGGAATAATATCTTGTATACTCCGACTCTGGTGTTCTGTGTAATCCAAGGCAACGTCTAAGACATTGCCTCTCAAACACCCGAATCTTTTCCATTTGAGATGGGGCAACGTTGAACCACACCGGGCATCCGTAGGCAATCATCGGCCTGATGAGGGCCATGTAACAAATCACCTTCACCCTGCTGTCAATGAAAACGATTCTGAGTTTCAAATTAAATGCTCTAAGTGGGAGGATCCAAAAAAAATAAAAACAAATTTACTCCTAGCGAATGCAACCACACTCTGATTTTTGTTGACATTTTTGTTGTACACATAGAGAATTATTATAGTTGATACACATCAATTTGATGAAAAATAAATTAATTTTAGTGTCATTTGATAGATAGAGTGGCATCAGTAGTCAATTCAAATAAAATTTTCGTTTAAGCCTCGCACACGTCTTGTTTTGTTGTTTCGACCCACCGTTATTGAAAAACCCTTTACAAATATTATTATTTTTGAGTGCTCTGAACTTTCACGTCAAGAGTCTGTTGTTCTGTTCTGTCCTCATCTAAAAAACAAGCATATCTAAACAAGTATATCTCAGATTCTTGAACAAGTTGTTAGGCCTCTCCATTCCTGCCGATTAACAAAATGCAGCGAAAAAGTGTTAAAAGTTATAAGTTACTTCTTATACGTTTTATATTGCATTTTGTTAATCAAGGACGATATTAGTTCCCAATATGGTTTAAGAGTCCATACTGTACTTCATCACCATCTCTCGAACTCGAATACTGCGTGGACAGAAACGCATTGATGTACAAGTTATATGGATTAGGAATGTCGTTTAAGCTTGGCCGAGTTCTGCGAAACTTGTACATGGATAACAGAGTAGCGGTTTGGAATGGCAAAACTATATCTGAATGGTTTTCGACGGAGTCAGGGGTAAGACAAGGTTGTGCGCTAAGTCCAAGTTTGTTCGCGCTATTCATCGATGATCTAACTGAAGCACTACCAGGGGGCGTGGAGTACACTGGAGTCATCATTAAAGCTCTTCTTTTTGCAGATGACATTGTACTGTTTGCTAGCTCACCAGAATCCCTCCAGCTAATGATAAATAGACTGGCCGAATATTGTATGCGATGGAGCTTGTTGATCAACCTTAACAAGTCGAAGGTTATGATATTTAAAAAAGGTGGAGGCAGGTCCAGGTCTAACGAACATTGGTGTTTGAATGATGAACAAATTGAAGTTGTGAAAGATTACAAATACTTGGGTGTCTATTTCACCAATAACCTTAACATGGAAAGGCATCTCACCGATAAGCTTGCGAAAGCTAAGACAGCTATTAATGTAACATGGCGGGAGTGTTTTAATAACAAGGCTATTGCACATAGCAACAAATATAAAGTGTTCGAAGCAGTTTCACAATCAATTCTTTTCTATGCAGCGCAAGTGTGGGGTGGTAAAAAATATGAACCAGTAGAAAAACTCCTCAGATATTATATAAAACGAATATTTCGTTTGCCACCTGGCACTCCGAATTATATGATTTTTCTGGAAACGGGTTTATCTCCACTATTTATCAAAACATTAAAACTACAAGTCGACTACATTAACAAAGTTCTTAAGATGCCAAATAATCAGCTTCCAAAAAAAGCGGCTCTTCATGCTATACACTCCAAGTCAGGATGGTTTAAAAACTGGATTGAACTTTCACAAGATGCAGGTCTGGAAATAAATTCTAGTGAATTGGAGGTCTTGGAAGCCTACGTTGTATACGATGATTATTCGTCTAGATGAAATCTATAGAGACAGATACAAGGAAGAGGCATCAAATTCATTACACCGAATGATCTACAGTAAATTGAGCTATAACATTAATGAACGTAACTATTTCCGAGATGACTACACCATCGATCAAATTTCAAGCATGTTCCGGCTAAGAGGTGAACTTCTTAATTTGAATTTTATACCGCATCGCGAAGAACTACAAATACTTTGCAATATGTGCAATATGGCGGAGCGTGAGGATATATTACATTTTGTTGGAAGGTGCCCGATATTAAGGGAAACAAGAAGATACTTTTTGGGTAGTGACTTTTTTACGGATGACGAAACCTTAAATCTTCTTAATGAAATGAACGTATCTAAATTATACAAATATTGTAAGACGGCAATTAATTATAGAAACAGAATTATAAATGAATACTGTAACTTATTGAATATTAACAATATAAAATAATTATTTAAATTCATTGTCAATCAGGCAGTCGGCAAAGCCATGCATTTAATTGATTAAACTTATGATATTTTTGTAAAAAAATTGGGAAATGTAAATAAAAATCAATCTTAATCTAAAATCTAATCTAATCTACTAAAGAAAAGACACCTTTTTATATTTTCTTGTTAAATAAAAAACAATAATTATTTATACTAAGGCTAGGCAAAATTAAAAAATAGAATAACTATATATGCATTTTGTAACTGTAGTGTCATAAAACTCCTCTTAACTTCCTGAGGACAAGTAGAAATAGTGCTTCTCAAAGCCACGTTAAATGAATGTCTCAATTTTGGGATTCATTAGATTAGAAAAATGATCTCAAAGTTTGCACCACTGCACTGGCTATGACTATGGCTACTGGCACTGGCACTGCCTGCCACGTATAGAGAATATAATGGAAAAAGCGGACGCAAATAATATTCGTCTAACAAAAGAACTGAAAAAGTCCAACTCACTCTCTCTTTTCATTTAAAAAAAAAGTGCTAACCTGAAGGATAATGCGGTTGAGCGTGTGATATAAAGGGTTACCGTTATATACTATGGGCAAAAAAAAAACCCTGTCACAACATAAAAGGAATGCACTGCACTTTGCTAGGAGTACGATAAGCCTTTCGTTATGATGAAATTGCCTTGACAGTGTGCTGCGCTCAGTGGCAGCGCCAGCGCCAGCGGTGGGAAATGATGATGAGAGTTTTTACAACCGCCATCGCCATGAGTTACTATCATAGACATTTGGTTTATGATGGAGCAGAGATTAAGTAATGATGATGATGGTGGCATAGCAGTGTTAGCTGTAAGCTGTAAGCAAGATGAAAGAGGGAACTAAATTACTGATGCAATGAACGAAGCCAAAGGTATGGATGGATCTAGCGGGATATGCAAGTACTCTATTTAAGTTAGAGGATTACCTCAAAAGGAGATTGTGAACTTAAAACTATAATAATCTAGGTTGCTAGCTAGTTATGGTATACAAGCTATTTAAAAAAAAAATTATTACTTTGTCTCATTTAAACACTTTTTTATTAAATTTACTGGCAACATTATTACTACTACTACTACTACTGGAATTGTCGGTCTGAATTCTAACCCCATTCACATTGGGAGAATAATGCTTTTATAAATAGAGAAACGCGGTATAGAAATATGAACTTAGCTGTCTTTAGCTGAAACCGCTCTTGGGTTTTATGTGGTGTGTTGTTCCAATGATCCATATTTGTTGCATATTATGTATTATGGAGTGCTTACTATAGTTTCTATGAAGGAGTTGTAAAAGGATAACAAATAAAAGTTATAGTAAGTGGAACAACTAACGACCCAACAAGACCACAGATCCCGGCTTATCCATTGCACTTATTCAATAGGGTCTAACAGGAAATGAGATCATATTTACACAAAAAGAAATTTTTGTATTTTTTTATTCAAGAATTCATTTGATTTTATTTTGAAATTTTTATAACTGTTGTACATAAGACACTGACATTTTAGATCAGTTTACTTTAGTTTTTTGATTGAAGCGCTTGTGATTTTTAAATTATTCTAAGTGCTTTTAAGCACCATTTCGAATTCATACAAAATTTTCCAGAAATTTACATATATATAGGTATTGTAAAGAACACGTTCCATTATTTTCTTGAAGATTACATTTTTTCCACTGACTCTATTTTGAAACTATTTGTTACTTGCGAATATAAGTACTATAGGTAGGGTGTCCATCGTATCTCTTTAAAAGAGAACATGTTCTCTTTTAACGGCCTGATCTTTTTTACACTATCTTTTCTCGCAAGGATCTTTTTTTTGTCTCAATTTTAATCTCCTTATCTTTAAGCTTTTGACCGCAGCTGAGTGAAGTTTAAAATGGACTCGTCCACTATAAATGGATGGCTGGCATCGGTACTGAGATTTCGTTGTGATTTCAGCGAAATATCGGATTTGGAAATCCCAAAACTATATGGTGAAATCCGAAGATTTGGGATGAAATCTACGAAATCCGAGATTTCGCTTCGGTAGGAACGTATAGTATTAGAATAGCTTCAGGCTGATAAAAGTTTATAACATGTTGCATTTCACAGAAAATCCAAGAATAGTGGACCAAGAAAAAAATTCTTTTTACAGAAGAGTTGCAAAAAAATATCCATGCTTTGTAAAAGTCGCAAGTTCTAAATGGGATCCGCAGTGCACGTACTGTTTGCCAGATCAAAATAAGTGTTTCCAATAAAGGCCGCTATAATTTGGAACAACAAATTCAAATACACAAAAACACCAATCTATTCTGCAATCTGGAAGAGGTTCTTTGTTTTATATTCTCTTTTTTGTTCTCTATTTCTTTCTTCAAAGTTATCTTTTTGTTTTTTGAGTTACTTGCCATCTTTTCTGGAAGTTCCCAGATGGACACCCTAACTATAGGGCAAGTTTTGCATTTGAAAAAAAAATCGAACTCGAGATTTTAATCAAACTTGACATTACGATGATAGAGAACCCCGACAAATTTTGTACCGCAATTCCGTCTGCCTGTAGAACGATCTACAGCTTTAACGACGTTGCTTTATAGGTTATTGACTCAAATAAATGTTTGAATCGTGTTTTTAACCCCAAAAGTAACGGTATTTGCCATACGATTTTCTTACCGTATTAATTATCTCGACAAATGATCTAACGATTTTGATAAAAAAAAAGCTTGTGCACTACTTTAAGTATAGTCTAGATTTTGGCCAAATATCTTTTTTTTACATATTTTGTTATTAACGGTGCATATCATACAATCAATTTTTACTTGCGTTTATAGGTACTAGATATAAGACAATTTATGGATTCGTGCAAGAAAAATTCTAACAATCAAAATCTGTCCTCGAGCCTATAGCCTAAACGGTTGGATAGATATGCTTCAAACTAAGTTGATATTGTTTTTTCGGTAATATGCCCACACTATTTTTAATTTTTTTTTTTAAGACGACAAATAACAGTAGCTCCCATAAATTTTTATTGGGCCAAAAACAAAAATCTCATTTTTCTCAAAAACGGCTCAAACGATTTTTATAAAAAAAAAAAATAAGTGCATTAATAAATGTAAGACGAACATTTTGGTTATTTTTCTTTGGAAACTCAAAATTCCGCAAGCGAATCAATTGATTTTGTCGAAACTTCGTATTTGGTAGTTTTTTGACATTATCTTGAAAAGTTAAAAAAAAATTATATGCCTAAAATAAAAAGCAACGGCACCTTCCATACAAGTGTTAAGAAAAACCGTAAAGAAAAAAATGTATTTCTGAAAAACGGCTCCAAGAATTTTTATAAAAAATATGTGTATTCTTAAATTAGTACAGTCCACTTTTGAGTATAAAAATATTTTTTTTTCTCAACATTGGCTAAACCGATTAAAATAATTTTTTTTTATGCAAATGTTTCTAAGGTTGTTAATAAAACTGCATACCAAAATGTTCAAAAAAAAAAGTTTTACGAATCTTAAAAAATAAATACCAGTCACAATATTTTTTTTTAAATTTAAATTTTATATGTATATAAATAATATCTTTAAAATTGCGTTTCAAATTTTTTTTTTTTCTAGAAATGTTTTCAAAATTTTATTAAAAAACCGCTCCAACGATTTTTGAAGTTTTTTTTGTGTTTTCCCACATAGACCTTAAACCTCCAGAGGATAACTACACCTAACTAATTAAACCTCAATGGTCAGCTACATTAGCTACAAGAGCAAGTTCATACGATCCAGGCGTGCATTTTATTTATTTCGACTGTCTCATAAACGAAGCGACGGATTTTAATCAAAATTTTTCATAGGAGATTCTTCATCTTTTAAAGAATACTGCATCCCAAAGATTTCAAAAAAATTTTTTTTTGAAATTCTGTTTTTACGTTTATATTATTAAATGTTTCAAATTGTCACACAATTTTTTTCAAAGAAACAAATTAAGGAAATTTCGTAAATTAAAATTAAAAGTAAAACTGCTTTTAAAATATATTTAGATTTTTAGTAGAAATCATTTGCATAAAATGTGAACGTACATAAGAGCAAGAGGCCGTGGGGGTGGCCGTAACGCGATAGTGGTGTGCTCGCCTGTCAATCTCGTGGTCACTCGTTTCTTAAGATTATTGACAAGAGGTGAAGTACCGTTGAGAGAATGAAGATACATATATAGTTCTAACTAACAATGGAAAGTATTAAAATCGAGATTTCAATCCATTTACACCATACGCGAACTTTGTTTGATGAGCCGCAAAGTTTCTAGTATAAACACGATGTAGTTAGTACACAATATTTTCAATGTAAACAGGCTCCCAAATGCACTATTCTTTGAACAGCTAACCGTAAAGTTTAGTACTAAGTTTGAGGAAAAACACATTTTATCTCTAAATACCAAAAAAAAAAAAAAACACAAAATAAACAAATCAAAAATAAGCAAATATTTTTGACAGTTGTAACGATCCTTTAATAGTTTGATATTAATCAAAAGCTAGAACACAAAATCTTGATGTTTTCTGCTCTTATGTGTTTTAGAATACTTCACTGAACATCAAATCAGAACAAGTCAAAACAGAAAATTCCTCACTGAACAGCAAAAAGGTGTACTTTTATGTCCAGAACAGTTATGAAGAAGTCACTGAACAGGTCTATTGAAAACGAATAGTGCCGGATTTACACGAGTGACAAATTGCCATTATTTTTTCCATTGACATTAATGACAAATTCATGTAAATGGTTTAAAATCGCCACTAAAAAAATCTCAGAGGAAACTGGCATTAAAAATTGCCATTAAAATGGCGTCCTTAATCAAATTAAAATGAGAGATTTCAAAATGAGTCGTCTAATTTGTAGCTTGTGTAAAACCGTTTATTGTGTCCCCTATTATTTTCTTCTTCCATGATGACTTTTTGTCGATATATTTTCGTGTGTACAGTCCCAAATGATATAGGTATATGTATGATATTATATTTGAATCGAAGCAAATAAGTTTTACCATAACCTCCATATTATTTGAGATAAGCTGTGAAATTGAGTGAGATGAAATTCCATATTCTCCACACTACTATACATAACCGACAGAAGATGATTCACCCATGCTGAATCGGGCCCCAGTACTTGATTTAATAAAAGTTAAGAAGATGACCGTACATGTCACTCATAATGATGAATTGTTGTTCAAATAGCATTTTGCGTGCTTGAATGCATTCAACACAACTGTAATGTGATAATCTCTGATCAATATAATCTCACCGATATCGGTGGATTGAATGAAATTCAAGGATAGTTTAGCTTAAGTTTATTGTTTTTTTTTCGTTTGAACCTTGATCCACGTTCGTAAAAGTAAACACATGGTTATACAAATGGGGTTGAGACTTTGATTAATGGTTCACAATTTTAGTTGACCGTAGTCGACGATTAAGTGAGGTTGAACGTTGTTTAAGATTTTTATCCGTGGGTTAGCAATCTTAAATCACCGATTTTGATGGATTAACTGAGATTAATAGATGAATGAATAATATTATCACACGTTTGTACATAGAACCATTGTTGAGCATCAGTTAATCCGCCGAAATTTCCAGCTAAATTTACTGAACTACGGGCAAAATATTTAAACTAATGCTGCGCATCATTGAACAATTTCGGTGGCCGTGGCTGGATAGCAGCATGTTCGCCTTTCAACCTCATTCGTCATAGGTTCGATCCCTGCCGTAGTCTATATCTTCTTATTTTTCCATTAAAACCAATTCTTAATAAAATGCTGGTTTACTCATTACATGCTGTTTAGGCATAACACTAACAACATGTGATTGAGTAAAATAGTATACGCATAAATATGACAACTAAATAAATAAAATAATGTGAATTATAAGGGACATAAATAAATAAGACACGGTAATTTTCTCCGCATTAGTTCAGCCGCCATCCCTGGAGATAAAATCTGAGACAACAACCACTTTCAGTCTCAGAACATCGCGCCAAACCACACATCTTTCCTATTTTTCTTTCTCTTCCTTAACTTCATGCCTGCGCTGTGTTGTAACATTCAAAGGGAAGTATAATCCCTTGAGCGCGTGTAGATTATAAAAAAAATCCAAATATTAGTATTCGAGTGATCAAAAGAATTGAATGATCATTAGAATTATGAAAGATGTAGAAAACTGGAATAGTTTACTCTATGTTCCGAAACATGATTTCAAAATATCAAGAAATTAATAGTGTTCTTCCATTTTCATTCGGTTATTCCATTTAACAAAAATCTCTGATAGACTAGCTATCTAAAATACCTTTATCTCGAGTTATCAAACAACATGTAACAAACTGTTTTCCGAGACCGAGTGATTTTTTACACTATTACTATTTCATTAGAATGATGAATGCTACAGCAACAGATACAGTAAAACACGGATAAGTGCCTCATGCTAAGTCCCTTAATTTAATATGCACTTATGCGTGTTAGGCAGTTATAGAAAACCCGCTTATTTAATTCAAAATAGCTTTTAACGGCCTTCAGTCCCGGCGACCCCACTTCGATTCATTAGTTTGCTAGTGAGGGTCCTACCAATACGCACTTTTTGTTATGTTCAGTTCATCGTACATGGAAAATAATAACAAAAATTAATAACAAATATTAATTTGTTGACAAGAAACCAATGTAAGCCATGTCCAACCTGTGCCAGGCATAGTTAATTAGAAAGGTGTTTTGTATTATATTTAATCGGACTTGTTGAATTGTTGATTCAAAATAGATTTAAACGGCCTTTGGTCCACGAATCATTATCATAGATTAAGATTATTACTTTTTTATTTATGAATTTTGAAGCATAAAATAAAATGAAGCGCTAAAGGAAAACAAACTGTTGTATTTTATCAGCTGATTTCAAATATGTACTTAAAAGAATTTTTGTCAGGTAAATTTCAATAAAAGTATACACAATAAAAGACAATTAAGCGGGAAAGGTAGTTAAGCATTTATGTATTGTATTTATAAGATGAGTTTTATATGCAAAAATCCTCAGAATTTTGGTTCTAAGAAATAAAGGCATTTATGCGGGTTAGGCACTTAAGCGAGAGGCACTTATCCGGGTTTTACTGCACATACAAACAATCTTCAATTCGAACCTACATGTACACAAAGCTTTCAATCCACACTAGACTATATACTCACAAATCACAAAACTTGTTCGTTCTTGCTCTTGTCTCTCGGTATTGCATTTGCATTTCGCTTGCGTTTCAATAGTAGTATACTAGAAGTGAAGTAGAAATTGAAAAAACATCATTCGAATCCTGAACGGAAATCATTCGAATGATTTCAGATCGAGTATAGAGATGTCTCGAGATAATATAAGAATCTGTTTTTCCATTCGAATGCGCACACCATTAATTTGAAACACGTTTGTATAACTGGCACTAACTGTCACATTGTAGTAGTTATTAAATCGTTACCCAATTGATAATGGACCAACATTTTTCACTTCAAAACTTAACGTGATATGAGGACATAAGATACCTTATTATGTGTATCCCCTTCATAGTTTGACACTAATTTAATCCAAATAATTCTTCGTATATGGCAAGGCTAGTCTACGTTTGTCAATAAAACATTTTTGTTTATTTTACGTATTGTTTTTTTTTTATTTTAGGCACATTTAAATCTTAATTTTAAGTAGTTAAATCTTAAGTAAATTATAAATAAAATGCAGGACTGGATCGCACGTACTTGACCTTATGGTCGATCATAATATATGCAAAAGATTCTTATAACAGAAATGGTTTAATATATTTTTAAAGTCGTTTCTCACTTAATTTTTTATATAGGAAAATTCTTAATTTTTTTTTTAATTGGTACCTATGAAAACTTAAAATATTTAATTATATAAATTTAAAAACAAGATTTCAGAAAAAATCGTCCACCCGTTTTCGAAATATTGAATTTTTTTTTTGTTTCAAAATCCAAAAAAAAAAAATTCGAAAATTTTGAAGTGCAGTATTATTTAGAAATCGAAGAAACTCCTGCATAAAAATTTTGATCGAAATTCGTTAAGTCGTTTATGAGAAAGTCGAAAATCAATAAAATGATTGTATGGCAGGAATCGTTAATAACAAAATAAGTAAACAAAATGTGTGTCCACAATGTAGACCATACCTAAAGTAGTACACACACCTTTATTATCAAAATCGTTGGAGCCGTTTTCGAGATAATTAAGGTGGTAGAAAAATTTGTACGCCAAATACCTACCGTTATTTTGTGGGCTAAAACAACTATCAAAATTCTATTTTCTTCAATCACCTAAAGCCCCTAAGTACCAAGGTTGAAACAAAATCGGTTCAACCATCATTTATGCTGTAGATCTTTGTACATACAGGCAGACGGAATTGCGGGACCCACTTTTTTGGTGTTCTCTATCATCGTAATGTCAATTTAGATTAATATCTCCAGTTCGATTTTTTTGCAAATGCAAAATTTGCCATATAGTACCTATATGATCGCAAGTAAAAAGTGACACGTATTATTTAAAATTAGGTGTTTAGAATTAAATAACAAATTTGTAAAACAAACATTTTTGGTGTTTTTTTGTACGTGTTTTTTGGTTATATTTCAAGCGCTCAAGGGATTATGAACACCCTTTATTTGTTTTTAACACAGCGCGGGTATCTGATGGAAGAAGAGAAAGAAGGATATGAAAGATGTGTGGCGCGATGTTCTGAAACTAGACCTGGCTGTTGTCTCAGATTTATCTACAGAGATGGCGGCTGAACTAATGCGGAGAGAATTACCGTGTCTTATTTATTTATGTCCCTTATAATTCGCATTATTTTATTTATTTCGTTGACATATTTATGAGTAGATAACTCAAGCACATGTTGTTAGTGTTATGCTTGAACAGCATCAGTTTTTTTTTCAGTTCAGTTTTATTTATTGAGGCTTAAATTCACAAATTTAGTTTTGATTACAATGTATTTGTTTTTATGCAGCCGACTTTAAAAATATGTCTGGCTTAAACAATAATTTTAAGTAAAGAACATAAATAAATTTTCTTTCTAACAATAAAGTTACATAATTGTAAATTGTAACTTTATTATAAATTCATATGCTTGCTCACGACATACGTTCATATAATTGCTCTTAAAGGCAAAACTTAAATCTAATAATGACTAGGGCTAAAATAAAATAAAATAACATAACAAAAGAATCATTTGATGCATAGGTACATTTATAAATGATGTTTCTCATAACAGCGAGTAAAGAGTTTGATATAAGTTTAATAAAGGCCGTTACTTAGTTCATGATATAATTTAATATATTGGAACAAGAAACTTATGATTTACTTATATGAACTACTATATGATAAGGCAGATATCTTATTAAAGATATATACTAATTAAACTTTGATATATATTATCATATTCATAATATAATACATTATTTAAATATAATATAATATAACTTACATTAAATATAATAAACATTATTCAAATATTTGTACATGTATACAAAATAAATGTTTTTTTTAAATTTTTTTTTCTAAAATTTAAAAACAATAAATTTATCCTCTGAGGACATTCAATGAGGCTTTCTCATAAAAAGGAAGAGTTAGCAAATCATTCAACTGAGGTTCTATTAAAGTTCGTCATCTATTATCCAAAAGATTGAAGGGCGATTGGTAGTAGTAAAGGTCTGTGCCTTCATTAAAATTCGAATCCCATAGCACTTTGACAAGTGGATTTGGATGGTTAGCTATAGCTTCTAATCTATTTTTTAACAAAGTTGTCATATAAATCATTAGTGGTTTAACTTTTGTTAAATTGTACAAGGTATAGTTGGAAAACCATTTTTTATTCGGTCTGCGATATTTTCCACAGCCTGAACAGCATATTATGAGTTAACCAGCAACTTATTTTATGACAATTTGTAGAATTGGTTTTTCATGGAATGTAAGTAGACATAGACCACGGCGCGGCGCCACGGCCACGGAACAAAATATTTTCATGTTTTTTTTTTTATGAAAATATGTGTTTAAATATTGTGCCGGTTAGTCCTTGTGATTGTTTAAAAAGAAAATGTTTTCGATAAAATAAATATTTATTGGAGAGTAAAGTTTTTTTTTTAGAAAGTCAAAGCAAAATCTATAACGAAAAAGTGGGTCGGTTTTTGACAAAAAACTTGTCTGTTTAACATTATCTGACATCTCCATAGAAAATTCCATCTCTGACAAAAGAACTTTTTCTTCAAAGTCCACTTGCTTTAATTTCTCCATATTCGTAATGTTGTCTTTTCTCCAAGGAACAAGTTAAACTAATAAGACGGTCAATTAATTTTAGCAGATTATTCGTGTTTTCAACATGGTCGTTGTTCAACCAAATTAATTTTATTAATTCTAGATTTATACCTTTATGGGTAGACACACCATATGCAGCGTAAATTTTAAGCAACGAAATTACCAATTTGGCACCACTATGCGAAGTACCTATTATATTTATAATATAGTTGCTTTGCGGACCAAAGTCCTTTGCTCACTCTATTGTTTCCTTCCAATCCATTGATTGAATCCGAGCTATTTGATTTCGAACAATGAAAATATTTCTCCAAGGACGAACGAAAAGCCAATAAAACCAGCTTTATAAACTCAGTCAAAAAGATTATTATAAACATAAGTAAAAATACAACATACCTATACTATAGAATTCGACAGCATTATTTCCCATAAAATTGAACGTCTTACTTCCAACAGGGCATGAATTGAGCAAAAATATAAATTGATCGTAAATACCACCGCCACGGCAATAAGTTTTCAATATGAGCTGGAGCTTCCGATACCCGAAAATATTGTTCGGTTTTATTTGTATCGCACAACTTGCTGCTTGCTTACCCAACCTATTCAGAGTATCTACCACTACTCCCACAATATTTTCGAAATTATAATTGAAAAGGAAAATTCCACCTTAGACACCAGATTGTGACAGTCAATAAATTTGAATTTGCGCGTTTTGTTACAGCCAAGCGACGCCCTGTGTTGGCCATTTAATTTGCTGGATGGTAAGCATTATTTCCGGTGTGTGAAAGAGGATTTTTTTTTTTAATTCCACAAAAAATTAATTTAACCAGCAGAAAAGGGAAAATGACTTCTGTTCGATTTTCTCTGTTATTTGTATTTTAAAGGATTGCAAATTTAAAAATAAGTAGAAAAGGAAGAGAGATATCTTTCCAGAGAATGGCAATTATGAAGGATCAATATTAAATTCAAATTATTTCAAGAAACAATTTAGAATTTACCCACAAAGCGGTCTTAGCGCTTTAACACAGCTTACGCCTTAATCCCTATCTAATTACCCCCCGTACTTTGTGTTGTTTTTATTTGAAAAACCACCTTTGAAGATAAACCACGGACGTTTATTTATAACTTGTTATCTCTTTTATAATCTTTAACGGAAATTACATTTCTCTAAATTGTCCTTACATTTATTTAAAATTATTTTGGAGTACCAACTTTTTGCCCTCATCTCACCTCACCACACCAAACAACAAGATGAAGATATCTTGATTAATATTATTTATCCAAAAGGTCAAGAGGAATATAAAGCATGGCTATCTTAGAGCTTAAATGTCCTAAGGTTAGTCGGTATCGGTGGGGGGTAGATTTGTGTGGACAATATTATTTCGGTAAACACAAAAATAAAGAAAAAAAAATCCTCAAGCAATTAGATGGGGGATTTTTGTTTCTATTCTGCCATTTAAATGGTCTTCTCAACCATAAGAGAGGTATTCTAAACATTATTCTTAAAAAAATGTATTCATGAAAATTTTAAATGGAGGAATTGTTTTTTTCTTTTTTGTATTGAAATTTAAAGTCCTTAATAATTGTGAGTAAAATTCTTTGTCATTTGGTTTTGCAGCAAACAAAAATGTAATGGGCGTTGAGCAAATAGGATGCATCAAATCTCTAGAACTAAGGTTGCCAACGGACCCGGCCTCTCAACAAAGTGCCGCCCGCGCCTGTGACCCCCGACGGCCCACTTACGCTACGCCACTGCATACCCAAATAACATTCTGTCCAGAGTTAAGCTCTCAAAATTTGAAAAACAATCTTGTAAGCCTCTTTTAGGTCACATTACTGTCCTTAGAGTTAATTTCTTGTTACGAAATTTAAATTATTCTCATAACGTTTTTTTTATAAGAACTTAGCTCACTACAATTTTCAAATAATTTAAATCTAATACTTAAAACAAATTTGCCTCCTTTAACAAGATTCCAAGAATTTAGAACTTTATAAAAATCTTGTTATGAAATTTAAACGCCTATATGCTTTCAATCCCATAACAATTGACTTATTGGAGTCTAAGCTACTCGTATTTTAAAATTCTGTAACGAACCTAATTGAATTTAAGGTATACAACATTTTATTACAGGAGTCTAATAGGAGTTGCATTTTCGAATTGGTACATGGAATTACATACTTACTCGTCACACGCCAAGTCAGGGACGTAGTGGAGATTATTAAATGGATGTGAATAGTCTGTTTTAATTTTCCGAAAAGTGTTTATTGTTCAAAAGGTTTTTTCAAATATTTGAAAATTCAAGTGTTTCGCGACCAAAAATTAACACATATCAAATAGCGAAGCATTCAACATTTGTTGTTAAAAGGCTGTGGATTTTATTAGAAGATCGACCGTCGCCGTTGACTAAAACGTTTCGTCAAAAAATAGACATTTTTATAATATTGTAAATCAAATTTACAAAAAAAACGTATAATTGGTATCTCAATTGGGCTCGATATTTTGAATAATAATTGAACATTTCAAACTTTCAATGGCAAGCAACTGTAATAAATTTGCATTCTTCTAGTGTCGTGCTATGATAAAAACAAATTCATGTTTTACTTTTGTAGCTGAGGACCCCTTCCCTTACTACGTCCGTGATTAACAAATTAAATATATATGTATTTTGTTATCTGGTTCACTTTTTTTTAAATAATCCCATAACATAATGAATATTCCCATAAGAAGACTTAATATAAACAAACTCTTATAATCGTCTTATTGTAATTACTAATGGATTCTCTCATCTCAACAGCAGCCATATTTAAGTACGCAGAAAATATTCTCTGAGCATTTTGAGGGTTAACATACATACAAAATGTGGATATGTTGAATTTAATTCCAAAAATTATTTATTTTAAAAACCATTTTTTTAAATAAATTTATGTGCATTCTAAATTTCACAAACATAAATGGCAAACCAATAGCATGTAAAAGATTGTTTCTAATCTCGATACAAAATAACTAACAATCGAAATGGGTATTACTTTAACTTTTCGACGTTTCTTTAATGAAATCTTCTGTGAGATGAAAAATGTTACTCGGATAATTCTGTTTTGTGACATTAAAATATCTACCAGCAATTACATTTTGTCATTTGTGTAAATGCAGCATTAAGGCTCTTAGTGTGTCATATGGATTGCTTTTTAGATTTAATTTGACTCACAATTTAATTTGTATGCATTTAGGATTGCATATCATCCACTAAAATTTCAAAAATGAATTGATTGCCAAAAGTATCCAAGGTAACCCTATCCTTGATAAAGAGTATAAATTAAATAAAATTTAAAAACGAGTATGCATTATTTTGAAGGCGCTTTGTTTTTTTTCGAGGTAAAATTTATAAATTAGTAGATTAGTAGACAACCGCATTAATTTTTAGCTGCCATGTACGAACAAACAATAAAATAAAATAATGTATCGCCATTACAAAATAATGAATAATTGACTTACAAAATAAATACTATTACAAATGCATATCTGTTTTTAGCCATGACATACGCAAAATCTTTAAAAGAGTTTGCTTCTTTCAAAAAAAAATTAATGAGAAAGATATAATTTTGCTAAGGTTTATTCTCTTTTCTCTTCTCATTTTCTCCATTCTCTTTTAGCAAGAAACGCTTTCTCACAACAAGATTTAGCCGAGCTTTATTAGAGTCATATAAGAGGCCTTTTTTCATTATTCTATATCTGTCATCCCATAAGAAGAATACAGCTCTGTTAGGGAGTATAGAGAGGCTCTGATAACCAGTCCAGTTATCGCTTTTAGCAGTATTATAATAATCTAGAAGAATTCTGCAAGATTATATTAGCTCCTTTAACTTAGTCTCATTAAGTTATTGGAGAAAGTTTTAGATGATTGTCCAAAATAGATTTTTGAATCGTTGTTTTAGCCCCAAAAATAACGGTACTTTCCATAATACTTTCTACCATCTTAATTATTTTGAAAACGTCTCTAACGATTTTGATAAAAATTGGTGTGAGTACTGCCTTGATTATTGTATACATTTTGGCCGAAAAAAAATATTTTGTTATTAACGGTACCTGCCATGCAACCATTTTATTGATTTTCAACTTTCTCATAAACGGCTCAATGTATTTCGATTAACATTGGTATACAGGATCTGCTTCAAATTCTATATAATACTGAATTTCAAAATTTTCGAAAAGTAGTTTTTTTGGATTTTTGAAAAAAAATATATTTTTTTTTGAAAATTTAATACTTCGAAAGCGGGTGGGCTATTTTTTCTGAAATTTTATTTTTAGGTTTATATTATTAAATTTTTTAAATTTTCATACCAAATTTTTTTTAGAAAAATTTAAGAATTTTTATATATAAAAATTAAATGAAAAACGACTTTAAAAATACTTTTGGCCGTTTCCATTAAGAATCTTTTGCATATAATGTGATCGAACATAGGAGCAAGTACGTGCGATACAGTCGAAATATACTTTCAAACTTTATTCTCTTATATCTGTGAGATAAATACCCCAAATAATTTGCTCCTATAAGTGAATTCTCTCCTATATATAAATTTGTTAAAATGGAATATTATGTACATTATGTACTCGTATGTACCTACATAATCCTTATTTTCGCAGTGCAAGAAAATAGACTCGTTCATATTTTTTTAGGGGTTTTCACTGAAGCATAAACCATAAAAAACAGTCAGCTATACAAAATAATGGAAAATTAAAAAAGAATGGAGCTTGGAATTGCCAAAAAAAAAAACTAGGTACATTCTACAGACCAACCTATAAATTAATTATATTAGGGTGGGTCAAAATAATACTGCTTCTTGAATAGGTGAGAAGTAAGTTGCTTATGGATCTTCGGCTTGTTGTTAATGTTAGTTCTTGTGAAATCATTCAGCTAATTGGTCTCCTTTTCTAGCAAGCAAATAAAAAACGCGAATATTGTGTAATAGGCTGCAATTTATATGTATTTTTTCCTCGACGTCAAAGGCACATGCAACATACAAATTTCAAAAAGATTTCATGGTTTCATGATAAAAAGAAAATGTATTTTTATTTGACTCACCCTAATGTCAATGCTATTAAGACCGCATGTATAATAAGGGTGAAACAAAATACTTAACAGTCGAGCTGTTACGCTTACGATATGTAAGAATGTCATGCAAGACTTCTATTAAATTGTATTTTTTTTTATTTTTGCTATAAAGTGGTTGCATGCGTAGAGGGAACTCATTTTGAATTGTACAACTTCACATGTTATTTTTACATCATTCTCGCGTACTTTGATGTTTATGTTAGCCGAATTATGTGATATTTGACATTTAAAATATGAAATTGTTAAAGAAATCTTTTATTGTAAAGTGTGTTCGTGTTTAGGTAAAATTTTTGTTGTTGATAAACATGCCAGAAACAATGTACTTTAATCGCATCTAAAAATTAATGGATTTCAAAATGTTTAATAGTTATTATTTCAAAAAAACAATTTAATATAGGAGAAGGATATTTAAATTTATTAAATGAATAATACCATAGAATCAATTCCGATTTGCATCGGGATTTTTATGTACAGGGTGGCACACGAATCGTGCTACAAAAATAAAACGTAATAACTTTTTTTCAGTGTGAGTAATCGGGTAATTTTTTTTTATTTTATAGGCTACTATTTTGATTTATCAAAATGAATGCTTGGGATACTGCAAAAAGGATTTTGGATAGTGCAGCAATACCATTCTTTGCAGTCCGTCATTTTCGTCCAAAGGGAATTTAGGCTGGAGTTTGGCGGTACTCCCCAGGGTACATGGACCATTATGAGGCTGGTGAAATGGTTGACGAATCTGGAAGCATCGACCGAAGACCGTATCATCCCGCAATGTTCGGGTTCAGGATACAATCGTGGCTGTTGCATCGGCAATACAGGCAAGTCCAAGTGTTTCGACTCGAAACATATCGAGCCAAATTGTAGTTAGCAGACGGTCATTACAACGGATACTTCATGATGACTTAAACTTGTTTCCGTACAAAGTCCAAGTTACAAGCAAGTTAAACCCTCAGGATTTGCCTGTTCGCCTTGAATTTTGCCGAAAAATGATTGCAATGGCAGAGGAAGGCAACACATTGATAAATTATTTGTTCATGTCTGATGAGGCCCATTTTGACTTAAATGGTAATATTAGCACGCAAAATTGCCGTATATGGAGTGATTCTAATCCAGAAATGCTCCATTAGACGGAACTGCACCCAGAACGAGTCACTGTGTAGTGCGCATTTTCATCAAGGTGTGTTGTCGGGCCATACTTCTTTCAAGAAAACGGTGTAACACAAACTGTCAATGGGGACCGTTATTTAAGGATGTTGAAGGAGTTTTTTTACCCAGAACTTCGCCGAAGACATATCCCTTTCAGCAAGATTTGGTTTCAACAAGATGGAGCAAGTGCACACGTAGCCACACAAGTTATGGCGGAGCTCCAACGAAAATTCCCAAACAATTTATATCCAGAAACTGCACTTTCCGCTGCCCCCAAAGTCACCTGACCTGACTGCACCAGATTTTTTTTATGGGGCTATGTCAAACAGGAAGCGTATAAAACGAAACCCAGGAATTTGGCTGAAGTGAAGCAGTCTATTAAGACAATAATTGACTGGATCCCAATTTCAACCCTTCAGGCCGCAATGAACAATTTACTGATCAGGTGCCGCATATTCGTGGATGAGCGTGGATGTCATTTGCGGTCTTTCATCTTTAAAAACCATTAGTTATTTAAAATAAAATTTAATTTTTAATCCAATAAAAAGAAATTAATGAAATACATCGAATAAAATAAAAGTTATTTAAATTTCTTATTGTAGCACGATTCGTGCGCCACCCTGTATTATGTATTTTTGCACTTTAGGAAATTCGATGTACATTAGTTCTTAGGCTGTGAATTTAGAAATGGGAGGGACAATATAGATCACTTCGTGTAATTTGGCTAAGGAAAGAATCTCTGTATTTTGCAGTACGTCTGTTTGCTTTCTTTTATTTCGAGTTCAAAAAACACTTGTTTGGAAATTTTGTTCTTCAAAACAGAGTAACTTGGGTAGAGATTAGATATTATTTGTTTAATAAAATTTGGAAATTTTATGTAAAAAGAAAATTATACCATTTTCTTAAATTTTTCTATCCGCCAAATGGACATGAGACTAATCAGCTCTGTCAATGAGTCGGATACCTTAAGATTTCTCAGCGCTGTGATTATTGCCGCCTTTCTAATGTTGTTGAAAGCACCTTCAAAATCAAGAAATGCTGCCAGAGTGTACTCATTATGGTGCACTTGGTGGGAACATCTATTAATTCCTACCAAGAAGCAAACACTTCAATTGAAAATTTTTGCGGGCAAGAAAAATGACTGTGAAGCTGTTCAAATTTTGCTTGACCTACAAGCCATATTCCAAAATAAATCGGTCGTTTCTAAAATCAAAAAAAAAAAAAACAAATATTGAAGAGATTTTTTTTTTGAAAAATACATAAAACGAATCTTCTTATACCTACTTTTTCAAAGTTTCTAGAGGCTGATTTTCATATGGATTTAAGTATTAAATCTAATCATTTCATTTCACTAAACAAGGACTGAAGTTTAATTATTTTGTTTTTTTTTTTGTGTGATTAATAAATTAATATAGCCATTATTAGTTAAGTTAATTTGAAGAAAGTAAAGTTTATTTGTTTTTGTTATTTTCTGTTAATAAATGAACTCTTAATTTTTAATGTTTTTGCTTGATTTCCCTTAAACGGACAACTTCCTTAGGCGAACAAAAATTTTTGCGCCATAGCTGTCCGCCCAAGGGAGATTTCACTGTACATACATAATATGTACATACATACATATAAAATAATATTGTAGACCAATTCAGCCTCTTGAGTACATTGAAAACAAATTGTCAAAATATAAGCATGACAAATATGTCACAGTTTTATTTTTTATTTTTATTTATTAATTAATTCATCGTGATTGCTTAAAACTGTAAGATACAATATCTTATAAGTTAATCTTAAGCTAATTTTTGCAAAAGAGAACAGCATATAATGAAGGAAAAGAAAAAAAAGAAAAAGAGTCAAAAAAGAAAGAAATTGACAGAGAGAGAATTAACAAAATTGAATTCATCAAGTAAAATTTAAAAAAAAAAGGAATTAATTTATGTTGAAAAATGAAGTTTAATTGATTTTCTAAATCTTGTAGGTTTCTGTATATCTGTAACATTTCAAGGCAGGGCATTCCACAGATGAGCGGCATAGATGAAAAATTGGCGTTCGGAAGTTAGACATGCACATCGCGGATGAATTAAGTGACGAGTCCTGTGCGAGGTTGCAATTCTTATTCTATCAAAGCATTATTGAAGTTTTTCACGGGCGTAAAAGCTCGAGTTACCCACAAGGAACGTAGCACACCATAAACTTTTCTGACGAGTGCATTAATATGGATGTCCCAAGTTAAGTAGCGATTAAAAATTACCACAAGATTTTTTGCAGTATTTACATATTGAATTGGTGCATAGTTCAAAAGAATCGAGGGAAAATAAGACAGATCTAAATGCTTTCTTGAAATTACCAGACATTTAGACTTTTTATGGTTTTAAAAAAGGTCATTATGATCAGACCATTGTAAAATCTTCTCCAGATCTTCGTTAACACTTAAAGCACCATGCTCGATTATCCCAAGAGGGCAGCTGAAGTGCAATTGTACATCATCCGCATACATATGCGAAGAGCAGTTCTCAAGTATAGACGGAAGCTCATTAACGTACATGGAAAACAATATAGGGACAATTCTGGAACCTTGAGGAACACCGGCTGCAATAGGTAAAAAGTCAGATAACTTGAATTGTTGCATAAGCACTTCACAAAGTTTGGCATGGTTGACTGTGTCGAAAGCTTTCGAGAAGTCGAGCAGTACTAGAAAAGTTACTTCATTCCTATCCAACGTCTGTCTTATATCGTCTGTAATACCCAACAATGCTGTCACACAACTGTGTTTTTCACGAAATCCCGAATGCTTTGGATTAAGCATATTCTTAGATGAAAGATAGATACTGATCTGTTTTTGGAGAATTCTTTCAAAAACTTTGGATAAGAAGGGCAAAATTGAAATAGGTCTGAATTCATCCCTTTTTGCATTTTTAGGAATAGGAATAATTTAGCCAATTTCCAAAGATTGGGGAACTTTCCCGAAGAAGAAGGCGTAGTGAATTTCATCCAGACCAGACTACAGCGTTCGATCTTATAGAAAACACGCTTTCAACAATGTCAGCACTATCCACCGCTCGAAAGCCAAACACATCAGGACCAACCAGCTGATTCGAAAACGACACAAATTGTTTGTGGAGAATATTGCCATCAACATTTTCAGTTTGTACAGTTCTTGACTTTCCAATACCCATACTTCGTAAGTTTTTCCATGGTTGACGCCCACTTAAAGCTGAAGAAAGTTGGTGAGAATACATATTATATTTGACCTTGCGAATTTCCACTACCACTTGATTGCGAAGTGAGCAGTACCTCCTTCTAAGTGCAACTAACCGATAGTGTTTCCAAGGCTATATGCTTCGTCACGTAAGTGCATTAGATACGGTATATGGCGAGTGAACCAAGGCTTTTCGCTCGTTTTAATCAGCTTTGTTTTTAGAGGCACATGCGTGTTAAACAAGGTATTAATATTATCAGTTAAAAACTTCAACTGTACATTAGACGACGTTTATACCTCTTGTGTGCTCTGCTAACCTCACATGATCAATACAGTGGAAATCACGAAAAGTAATCGTTTTGATTGAGTGCTCAACATTGAAGTTTATTGTTAAGAAAATCAAGTCATGTTTCGAAAACGCGGGCGCAGAGAGTTGATTGTACAAGCAAACCTTGCTAATATGACTAACAACGTACAAGTCTAAGAGTGTGGCATCAACTCCAAAGAAGTGGGAAGGAGAAATTGTATTAACAGGTCGCAAATTAAATGTGACCAGATTTTGACTGAGCAGATTTGATGACAGGAGGTTTCAATTAAAATCTCCGACTAATATAATGTTTGGCGAAGACAACGACATTTCCTCTAAAACAGTATACAAGGGTGATGGTCAATATTTCTATCAGGTCTATATATTGCACCTATGGAGAGTGTCCTCACTTCCTACTACTTCAACGAACAGAAACTGAATACAACTTCCAGCAACGGATGAAAGCTTGTTCTTACACTTAATAGTTGCCTTGACATAGATTGCTACTCCACCCCCTACACGACCCTTTCTGTCTGAACTAAGAACACGGTACCCATCTAAGAACACGGTACCCATCTAAGCCATAAGTCACGTCACTTAATTCATCTTTGAACCAGGTTTCAGAAACACAAATTACATCTACATCTGAATCTACAAATAGATCGCGAAACTCGTCAATTTTAGGACACAAGCTTTGTGCGTTAAAATGACAAACTCGAAGACCAAGCTTTTGTTTGCTCAGAACTCTTACCGTTGTCAATATTGTCAGATAAGTGCAACAAATTTGTAGAACTGTCACTTGTCAATACTTGTCAATGTTTATGAAATAGACCCAGATATGACTGCCATATCAGGAAAAGAGTGGGGTATGTGTGCGAGACGTCAAGAACTTTACAATCGAAAGTGGGTGTTTTTGGGCCGCAATAATATGTATGTCAAAAATTTCCTATTGAGAGTCTTTGCACTAGACACGACAACGTTGGGGCTTTTTGGATGGTGTCAAAAATGATTCTTTAGTGAATTTTAAACTCATTTAAATATTTTTCGCTACTATGTATGTATATCAATTCGATAACTTCCTTGGTGTTTTCCTAGCAACTTTTTTTCTGACATAAAAGCTAAGACCAAGCTAATTGTTTGTTTGTTTGGTGCTATGGACATTCCTTTCAAGGCTTTTCTTTTCTGTTTTTTTTTTTTTATATTTTTAAAGACATAGGATTATGGTTGCGTAGTTATTGTCCTTCGTCGGCTGTTCCTTGAAATAACCCCAAAAATCAACAGATTATGTTCAACAAACGATTTGTTTTAGTAAAACATACAAACGAAAAAAAATAGACCTAATACTTAACCTGCATGGATCTACTTAAAATTCTCATGTCATTGTGTGTTTAGAATCTTGAAAAGAGCTTTCAAGAAATATCCTTTTAATTTATTCCAAACACAAACTTGAGTTTCATTTTGAAAAGAGTCAAAAAAGTCATTTGTTATTGATGTCGTTGTTCATTTTTTTCCATATCGTATCGTGTCGTGTCTTGCCTTACCGTGTCATGCCGTTGGTCTTCATTTTATAGTTAAGTCTAAATTCTATAAGTATACCTATAATTATAGGTATAGTAGGTATTCTATACTTTGCATGGAATAAATGAAATTTTATGTACCTAGCTAGTGTACCAGAGTGTACACATTCAGATTCTATTCATGACCGAATCGGATGCGAACAATGTCTGAGAGATTTGCAAGCAATTTTATGTATATGTATGTATGAACTATGTAGGATTGTGGGTGGGTATAGTAGTAGTATGCTACGTGTGCTTCTATTGTGTTCATTCAAGACGAAATTGATTAGGTCCTTCATGTCGTCCAGAATCGTTTGGTGATGAAGACGACAATGACGATATGGTAACGTTGTCGCAACCTTATGCTTGTGATGAGTACCTACCGACATACGTATGTATGAACAATGTACATGGGGCCTTAAAGTAAATGTATTTAAATTCAATTCAGGTGAAGTGGCTATGTTCGTAAATTCAATAGAATTGCCTGGTCCTGAACTATGCTTAAGTGCACACAAAAAGCAAGGTGAAAGTTGCCCATAGCTGAAGTTTGTATTAAAAATCCTTTCATTATCGGTGAGACCAATTTTACTTGTATATGGCTCGGTTAAAATATGTAGACTTTGCCAAAAAAGAAAAAAATGCACCTTACTTTATGAGCTATTGCTTAAGTAAGCTGAATATGTGATTAAAATTTTAAGTTGAGAACTAAATTAAAATTTACATTACAAACACAATTTCAAAGGACCTAATTTTCATATCTGAGTTCAGTGTGTCTTTTATTAGTTAATTTTCAAATTTTTTCGTTATATTAGTAATCAAAAAGTAGAAGCCTGTGGCGTAGTGACTAGTGCATTATATTGTCACACAAGAGGTTTGAGGTTCGAAACCCAACATATCTAAAACAACATACAAACGTTTTTTAGGATTAATGCCTATGACAAGGAAGTCCTTCAAGGGTATCTTTTATCTCCAAAAAGCGCTCCTGCTCGTAACGATTTGGATTCGGCCAAAAACTGCGGCTCCGCAATTTTCCTGCCGAACTACAGTCCGTACACATAATGGTTTTTGACATGTAAGTCACTACGTTCTAGATATTTACTCCAGAGAACTGTTGTTGAATGCTCTGTTATATGACCAATAACAAATCCTTATCCAAAAATTGCTTTTTTTAAACGCCTACTTCCACGCCCACTTCTTTAAGATTGTTTTTTTCTTAGAACAACAAAATCCTGTTTAAGAAAATGTACCAGATGGTACATTCAGCGAAGAACGAGACCTATCAAACAATGTTACAGACTAGAATCAGGCTAAAACCAGCTGCTAAAAGAATAACTACGAGCAAACAAAAAAGAAGAGTTATAATGGGTGCTGACAATATGGACTTTTCACTTTTGCAGACAGGCAAACGAAGATGAAAATGATTCAGTTGACTAGGATGATTGTGAAGAAGACTACCGCCTTTCAGAGATCTGACTAATAATATATTCAGATATCGATATCGAAACTTAAGTCCAACACATCTGCTGGGGCCGATGATCTCCAATTCTAGCCCTTTTAAGACGCTGGTAAGGATACACCAAATAATTTGAACATTTGCGTCACCTGAAAATAGCCCCGATGAATATAGAACCTCAGCTCAGTGCCCTCATCCATAAAAAAGGCGGTGGTCTAAACTGCGCGCACTACAGAAGTATAAGTCATCTAAATATCAATTCAAAAATCTTGTCAATGGCTGTGGCTTTACGCCTTGGAAGTCCAATATTGTTTTTTTTTATTTTTTCTTTCAAAATTCTGTTTTTTTATTTTTTCTTTCAAAATTCTGTCCGTTTTTTTTAATTTTTTTTTTAAATTTTGAATTAACTTTTTACTTGCGATTATATGTACTATAAGGCAAGTTAAGTATTTGTAAAATAAAAATGTTTTTCTAGCAATAAAAACATGACATTACGATCAAAGAGCACACCAAAAAAGTGGGTCCCCCAATTCCGTCTGTCTGTCATTCTGTCAGTCTGTCTGTTGTTTTTTCGGTAATATGCCCACACGTTTTTTTTCATTTTTTTAGGCCGACATTTACATTTTTTGTTGGGCAAAAACAAAAATCTTATTTTTCTCAAAAACGGCCCCAACGATTTTTGTAAAAAAAAATTAGTTCATTAATTAAGGGAAAGGGTACCATTAAATAACTTTTTTTTTTGGAAAAAAATTGTTATTTTTGTTACCTATAGTAGAACCATTTTTTTGGTTTTCGATTTTGTCGGAAACGGTTAATTTGATTTTTTTTAAATTTTCTTACGCAAAAGCTCCTAAAAAGTTAAAACACTATATTATACCAAAAATTTAATTAATTATTTAAACGACTCAATTCATTTTTTCTTAAACTTCGTATTTGGTGTTTTTTTTGACGTTATCGTGATTAGTTAAAAAAAAATTTTTTTCTAAAATATAAAAGAACGGTACCTCCCATACCAATGCTACAAAACCGTTAATACAAAAATTATTTTTCGAAAACGGCTCCAAAAAAATGTGTATAAAAAATAAGTACAGTTTTTTAACATATTTATTCCCATAGAACCACTTTTCATATTTTCGACTTTCTCAATATTGGATGAACCGATTAAAATAATTTTTTTTATGCAATGCTCCCTAAAATTGTTAATAAAACTGCATACTCAAATTTTCAAAAAAAAAAAAAAGTTTTTGGATTTTTAAAAAATAAAATAATTTTTGTTTTATTGAAAAGTCGATTTTTCAAAAACCAGTCGCAGAATTTTTTTTTAAATTTGAATTTTACATGTATATTAATAATATCTTCAAAATGGCGTTTGAATTTTTTTTTCTAAAAATATAGTTAAAAAATTAATTTATTAAAAAACCGCTCCAACGATTTTTGATTTTTTTATATATTCTTATTTATCCATAATTCAAATTGCATATCCTTGTTTTCCCTCAAACTATAATACATAAGTAATATAAAAACATTTAAGTATGTTTATTATCTATTTATTTCCACCTTATTACTATTCCCTTTTTACGGATTTTTGCGTACGTCACTGAACACTATATACAATGTAGGTCCACGTACATTTATATATACATATATGTATTTAAAAATCACATGAATCTTATATATGCATATCGAACCTAAATTATGAAGTTGTATGTATATAGCTACCTACCCTATGCATGTAAGACCTAAAGTCTTTTAAGCGCAACCTGAATTGCACGGCACTAGTTTGGCACAGTGGATTTGAGAACCAGGTATTGACGGTCTCATTTTAACCCATGGGTGGCATCCAATTAAAATTGGAGGTATAGAAAAGAATGCGCCTAGCGTGGGGATCGAACTCCCACGTCCTAGTTAGCAATCAAGTACTTTAGCCACTGCGCCATTGCCACCCACAGGTTGAGGTTTCCTTCCAATTGCGCCTGCCACTCCAGTCTTCCTCTTCTGAGTCGTTCCTCCGAGTTGGATTCGAAGATTTTCCGGGTGACCCGCTTTGCATGACCCAGCCATCAAAATGACTGCATCTAAACTCTTCTGGCTAGGATACATTTCATTGTTGTATCTTCTCCTCCACTCTCCGTTTATGCACCCAGGACCTAAAATCACCGAAAAAAAATGTCTCTGAAAGCAGTCTTGAGGATACTTATCTATCTTTTGTAAAGTCCATGCGCATGACTGGGATGATAAGTGTTTTATAAAGCGATGCTTTAGTTGCTCAAGAGGGGGCTTTTTTATTTTTATTTTTTTTTTATTTTTACACGCGCTCAGTGGAATATAATTACCCTTATAAATGTTTCAACACAGCGCTGGCGTGAGGCAAAGGAATCGAAAGAAGGATAGGAAAGATATGTGGCGCAAAGTTCTGAGCTTGGAGGTGGTTGTTGTCTCAGATTTGTCTCCAATGGAAATAAGACGACGTAGACGACACGACGGCAGAGATCGAACATGTGACCATGAGGTTGACAGGCAAGCACACAGCAATGCCGCCACGGCCACCGTTAAACTCTTTTACTCCTCCTTACTCCTTACTCAATTGCTTGCTTAGTCGAAAAACGCAAGTCCTATTGGCAAGAGCTTTTCATCGTAAATGACAGCGTATAGCCCTTTATCTAAATTCTGTTTTGGCAACAAAGGTATCGGTTAAGTTTTACCTACCCTGATGAAATAGCTAACTACGAAGTATTCGGAGCTGATGCCCATAAGAAGCGGGTGACTCGGCTCCCCGTTCTTGGATATATATTAAGGATCTGATCCCCCATGCTTGGAGTTGTGCCGTGTCGAGGTTAGTTCACGGCTATTTAAGTAAACTATCTAATAGTTGCGAAGCAGTAACAAGCCCCGGATACGACGGATTTACTAATGATGAAGGGCAAATATTTTCAGATCTGTACGTGGAATGATAAGTCCCTTAACAGACCACCTGCAGCCATACAATGAGCGGAGGCAATATACTGCTGTGAAAATACATACTACCGTCTAACAAATACGATGGGATGGGCCAGTCAAGAAGAAGAAAACTGCGAAATTAACTACGGCGACTGTTATAGACAAACTAAAAAAAACGCTTTTAATTGAGATAGAGTCCCGGTCCTCCTGGGCCTACGATCAAGAGCTAATTTGAACCGTATGCTGGATGAGAGAAATTCCTTATTATTCGGTGGTCGCATGTGTGAGTGGATGGTTACGCCTTGTTACGGATGTCATGCGTATTTCAATACTGATTCCACAAGCAACCTTATCTTCGAAATCGCGTACTTTATACCAAATCCATTACTTCGAAAGAAAACTCTCTTTACCGGAAGTTATGACTTAAAATGACTGTCTTTAAGTTGGGAAGATTTGGGCTCGTAATCATTCGATCTCTTTGCTCGTGGCCACCATCCAGTTCGGTCATATGCCTCTAGTATTTAATCAACCAATTGGCGCGAGATAATCTTATTCCTGAAGCGGATAATTGGTGCCAAATCTTCCCAGAAGGATCTCTAGTGAATTTTTTTTAGCATTTTCGTCGTTGAAAGGAATCAAACCCAATAAAAAAAAACAAAAAATAAGTCATCGTTGATAAGAGCACATTGGTCCGCCAAAACTAAAATTTGCACCAAATTGACAAGTGGCTAATTGACGACCTTCATTGGAAAAAGAAGACGGGAAGCTATACTGTTCCTTCACAAGTCGCAATTCACCCTCGTAAAACATATACTGACAAGAGAGTCACCGTTCTTCAAAAGATAGTGAAGTTTAATATTTCGGCAAACTTGCTCACTATACTTGGACACGAATCAGATTAATAACAAGTCAGTTTATCATATATGCTAAAAGCGACAACATTCAGACCTCCCAGCCAATTCGTCTTCGATTAAGTGCAGCGAGTGAGCGTAGCGTAATTCGCGTTAATTGGAAAGTGCGAGTAGGTGTATAAAGAAAAGCGGGGCAAGTGTTCTAGATCCCCAGGAGCGACTTATTGATTGAATAACTATTTAAAATTGTTTAAACCTTTTCTAAACTAGTAAATTGCTAATTAAGCAGAAAGCTGAGCATTTGTAGGGTTTCAATTTTAATGAACACAGTTATTGTTGTTATGCGTTGTAAATTAATTATATGTTGATGAAAACCCAACACGTACTCTAAAAAGTTATTAGTTATCTCTATTTTCATCATTTTAACTTCATTATTTTCAAAAAAAAAAAAAAAATTGTGCACCAGCAGGACTCGAACCTGGGGACCCCGGGTGCAAGGCTGATATACTATCAGATTCCATAATGGATTTAGCAAATTGCTAAAAGTTAAAGTAGCCATTCCGGGATTTTAACCTTAGTAAAATGATAAAATCGTTTAAAATTAGCAATCATCTTCTTAGCTTAGTAAATAGCTAAAAGTGGCTTTAACATTTTACTACATCGTTTAAAAGTTTGGGCCACTGTGTCTAACGGTTCCCTTCTGGACCAAAGAAGCAGAAATCATCATCTTCTTTTTCGGTCTTCTATATAAAAGAAAATGTATATAAAAAAAAGAAAAAGGGAAAAGGATCAATTTAGTTTTTAAAAAAAGAGAATATAGCTAGCTTGCGCGATCTAAATTATCAAAGTTACAGAATTAAATTTACATATGTGAAAAGTAATATCGGATGCAAGTGTATGTCATAAATGTTTGGCAAGTGGTCGCGGTACATCACATACATATTTACAGCATAATCGAAACAACTACATCGAAGTGATTGTGCACAATATCGGGAAAAGTGGCGAGTTTTCTTTCTCTTAAATTTGTTTTCGTTTTGCTCTGTATTTTTGTTGTGTAAATACAAAACTTGTAAATACATAATTTGCCAAACTTATTTCACGGAATATAATCCTGACTTAAACAGCGAGTGGAAACTCTATAAACTACTATTTGATTATACAAACTTTCCTCCTTTTTTTAAATAATTTAAATTGAACTAAACATGCAATATTATAAGGAAACCTCTACTCATATATAAAAGCGTAATTTTGTTTCGATGTCAGTTTGTCTGTATATGACAGGTAAACTGAGGACTTACAATTGGACACGCCATAAAAATGATTGTATCTTCTTCTGTTGTCCTTTGGCCAGCTTATAGGCTATTAAATTTAATATACAAGTTATGTTTTATATTCTTAATGCACAGATATTTACACTTACGTCTTTAATTTATCCTGATTTTAAAATATAATTTCAAATTTATATTTCGTTTTGTTCACGTTTTGCTGTTTCTATGGATTTTATATCCAAATTGGTTTTTGTTTTGTTTACTTACTTTCGCAGTTGTTATGGATTTTCTTTCCAACTAGCAGAAAGTCCCGGTGCTGCCCGGGCACCCGAGGCAAAAGTCTTTTAATGCAATATCTTCCAAATGAAATAAAAAATTAAGAAACAAAATTTTTAAGGAAAAGGATTTATCATTTATTTTGTCGTTTAATTAAGCAGTAAGAGGTTTCTTATTAAATTTAACAAAGAAGATTTATTATTTGTATTTTTGCTTACAAACAAACTAGTCTTCATTTTGAGACTCTTCGCTTTCGTTTTTTTACATGCGATTATAGTTAGTAAATACAATATAAGGCAAGTTATGCATTTTTTGAAAAAAAAAAAAAAATGAGATAGTAATCATACATGACATTATGATGATAGCAAAGACGAGAAAATTATGCATAGTGTCAGAAAGGGTCGCATTAGTGCGGTCTTACTTTAAACCTTTAAAGACCCGACATTTTGAGTTTCCCTGTTAGCGGGCCCCAGCATGAAGAATTCCGAAGATTTCGTAGAAAGAAATTCGACATTAGACGTGTTCCTTTTCGGTAATTTATGCGGGGCTTATACACATACATGAATTGACCGTCGCCAGGACTATTTTCATGAAAGCAAAAAGGTTGCTAAGGTTTCGCACTGAAATATCAATTTTTTCCAATTTGCAAGGAAAATTTATTTTAGTGTGTAAGCACATACAATCACGAAATCTTCTATTTTCACGGTTACAGGCGCCGGTAAATTCATGTAATTCAGCGTAAGGTCGCGTGTGTTTGGCACCATGTTAGAAATGAATAGTTTGTTGAGAACATTGAAATTAACCTATTAACCGAGCTTACATCTGCGACGATTCCCCAGCGCCAGTGGCTACTTTTGCGAACGAAAAATTAACTTGCATGTGTAAGCGCATGCTTTCGCTTAAGCTGATATATGCATGAAAGTACAACAAAATTTGGTGGGTCCCAACTTTTCATGTGCAGCTATAAGGGTTGATAGGATTTTACACTTAACTGCCATCTTTTTCATTTTAAGTTAAGTTTACAAAGAAAATCAAGTTTGTTGTGTAAGTTTTCAAACTCCCGAAATGTTTTGTTTCACAAGTACTGTGTTTTTGCGTTTAACTTTCTACCCTATAAAGAGCTAAATTTTGCAAAAAAAATATTTAACTCTCAAGCCACTTGCAAACAACATTCCAAAACCAACAGAATTTTTTAAATTGTAGGTGTGGTTTCCGAGTTAAGCATTAGCAAACAAACTGATAATAATGAATTTCACTTTATGAGAATAAAATTATTAAAATCTTTGGAGCGGTTTCTAGGAAGAAAGCATATTGTGTATACTTATCATTTGAAACAAAGAATAATGAGCTGTTTTGGAAATATTAAATTATTAAAAAAAAGTTTTAAAATATGCTTTTAAAAATACAAACAAATATCTATTAGGTAATTAAAAATAATGGTATGCATCATAAGTTGAATTACATACCTAAACCTATATAATATGTGTAAAATTTCGAAAGAACGAAAAAATCACCTAAGCCGTTTTCCAGATAGTAGAAAGCAAAAAAATCGGCACCGTTCTTAGCTATTTTGGTAATTTGTTTTCCAACCGAAAAAATACTCTGATTTTCTAAATCAAAATCGTTAGAACCATTTTCGTGAAAAATGAGCTTTGATTTTTTTGCTACTTGGTTTTTGACGTTTATATTTTTGACAGATCACACATGACAAATTCCACGAACATTTGACATTTCGATTCAGTATTGTTTGCCATTTCATTATGAATAGACTTACGCCTGAACAACGTTTGCAAATTATTGAAATTTATTATCAAAATTCGTGCTCTGTGAAAAATGTGTTTCGCAAGCTACGTCCGTTTCAGCGACAAGGCTCATTTTTGGCTAAATGGATACGTGAATAAGCAGAATTGCCGTATTTGGAGTGAAGAGCAGCCAGAGGCAATTCAGCAGCTACCAATGCATCCCGAAAAATGCACTGTTTGGTGCGGTTTATGGGCAGGCGGCATCATTGGGCCGTACTTCTTCAAGGACGATGAAGGCCGCAGGGTTACGGTCAATGGAGAAAGGTACCGTTCGATGATAACAAATTTTTTTTGCCGAAAATGCAAGAATTGAACTCGGTCGACATGTGGTTCCAACAGGACGGTGCCACATGCCACACTGCACGCGAAACCATGCATTAATTGAGAGGCGAATTTGGTGAGCAGTTGATCTCACGTTTTGGCGCAGTCAATTGGCCACCAAGATCATGTGATTTGACCTCGTTAGACTATTTTTTGTGGGGCTATGTTAAGTTTATTGTCTATGGGGACAAGCCAAACACGATTGCTGCCTTGGAAGCCAACATTGAACGCGTCATTAGTGAGATTCCGGCCGAAATGTGTGAAAAAGTTTGCCAAAATTGGACCTTCAGAATGGACCAACTGAAGCGTAGCCGCGGGCAACATTTAAGTGAAATTATTTTTAAAAAGTAAATGGCAAAAATTGATTTATCGATCCAAATAAAAATTTCATTCACTTTTTACAAGTTTCTGTGTTTTTTTGAATTTTCAAAAACCAAGCTCTTAAAAAATCACCGTTTATAATGGCAGTTTCACCAAAAAAAAACTCTATAACAAGTTTTAAGGAATTCGACCTACCTATTTGGACTGTAAGTGGCTACGCTAACATACAGACGAACAGAATTTTTAGACCATGTTTTTTCGTCTTCGCTATCATCATTATGTCATGTTTGATTGTTATCGCAAAACTTTTTTGTTTGACGAATGCATAATTTGCCTTAAATTGTATTTACATATCGCAGGTAAAAAAACAACCTCCGAAAAGCGAAGAGTAACAAAATGAATAATAGTTCGTTTGTTAAAAAAAATAAGAAAACTAATCCTGTACCCATCTTCTGTAATTCAGGCGATAACTTTTCCTCACTTACAGGGGGTTGTTATGTAAAGTTATTATTTCCAATAGAAGACAATAAATTGAAGTGCCATTTTGACATCTTAAAACCAAAACAAATACATTTTTTTTTTGTTTCTCGATTAATATTATCAATTCGAAAGTTACAGAAGGGTATTTATTGAACGACAAAATAAAAGAAAAATCCTTTTTCTTACAATTTTTTTTTCTTAATTTTTTCATTTCATTTGGAAGATATTGCATGAAAAGACTTTTGCCCGGGCAACGCCGGACACTTTCTGCTAGTTCTCTATATTTATCTAAAACCTAAAACCTTAAATATGTACAAAGGAACAATGATCATGCAAATACCTAAAATTGAATTAATAAAATTGTAAGTAAACTGTCTGTCATGCTCTGAAACTGGTGTTTGTTTAGTCTGGTTATGTGTGGTATAGTTGATGGAATCGTGATGATCAATGGAATGAAGTAAGCCTTCACACTGGGATAAAAAAGGAGCAGCTCTCTTGTTTAATATCAAAGTACAAGCTGCCAAGGTGTACACTAAGTGTCAGAGGGTGGGTAACGTGAACAAGGTACTTTATACAGCTAACACCTGCTGCTCAATGAACAGACAATTTTTTGGAAAAATGAGAGTGTCCGTCCGACGTCTTCTTGTTAAAAAATCTTGGCATGAAAATAATCCATGTCAGCGTCTGGCTACTTGCAGGTCAAACAACCTCGCCCACTTACCTAGCTCTGCCTTCTGCAATCATGCCAAGTATGACCTCGACGAGTAAAGCATCCAGTAGTTTAAGAAGTCGCATTAGCTTACTCATATCTGCAAGGGTTGACAACTATGTACATGAATATGATAAGCAGTAATTGACAGTTGAATCTGAATTTAAATAATAACGGATGTTTGGAATGTTGGGGTGAAAGGTGAAATAATAGTATTCCCGGGGGCTTATGTAATAGGGTTGCTTAAACCATGGCAATAGTTGAGAAATATGATTGAAAAGCAGGAGCATAAAATTAAGTTATTTAAGTAATTCCTTTTTTTTATTTTTCAACTAAAGTAGGGTCACATAAACGGCATCGACTGTACCCATAAAATTCAAACTATTAAAATTACTATAAAAAGAAAGTTTATTTAAATTAAAATTAGCTTAAATTAGTCGAAACATTCAAATTCATTATCCAATTTCAACATCAACTATACCGCTACCCAAATAACCATCGTAAAACCAATTGAATTTTTTTCTTCTTCTTTTTTTAATAAGAAAGTCCTCCTTACGAAAAAAATATATTATATGTGGATATAAAATACCTTTTCAGAAAATTAGTACAACGAAAGAGCTTTCCATTTAGTAATAGGTATTGCAATCATTTGCAGACTTCAACAAATTGCATTACTTAAGTGTTCTATCTGAAGTATCAGCAAAATTTCTCTTACTCCAATTAGAAAACTTTTTATAACTTGCTGTATCATTATTCGTATTTAAAAAAAAAAGAAAGAGAGAAGAAACTTCTTATCAAGTGCAGAAATTGCTTCTGGCTGATGGAGTTTGTTCAATAGTTACCTTGCGATAAATGTGTCTAAATAAATATATTTTTTTTTTTTTTGAAAAATTTCATTAAGATAAGGCGAACTTTGGTCGATATTATTTTTGTAGGTATATAAATTTGATTTTAAGTTTGATTATTAGAGTTCATTATATTTTTTTGGCTCTACAGCCTATGCGGCATCTATGAGTGTCTTTCACTGACATTTTTTTTATTTCGGCATTCGATTCAAAAAGTGATGGAATTACTTTTTTTGAATTAATCCACAATTTTGATGGACTCGGTATAAAAAACACACAAGAAAGGATATCTTCCTTTATATTTGCGATGAGACTACTTATAAAGAAATTTTGGCATGAAATGTAAAATATTGTCCACATACAAAATTTCATTTCGTATGGTGCCATTTTCAAAGATATTAAAGAATCCAATGCATACCTGGATCGATCGATTACATCGTATGTAAAAGATTTCTTTTAAAAATCTAAACATTATATTTTGGATTATACTTAATTTTTTATATACAAGATTTCTTTTTATTTTTCTAAAAAAAAAATGGTGTGACAATTTTAAATATTTATAAATATAAACTTAAAATAAAAATTTTGAAGAAAATCATCCAACCGTTCCATTCGTTTTCGAAAAATTGAATTTTCAAAAAAAAAATCCAAAAAAATATTTTTCTTTATAATCCAAAGGACCTCCTTTATTAAAATTTTGATCAAAATCCATAGAACTGATTTTGAGAAAGTCGCAAATCAACAAAATGTTTGTATGGTAGGTACCGTTCATAACAAAATATTTTTTTAAAAATTACCAAAATGTTGACTATACCAAAATACTATCCTTTTTTATCAAAATCGTTAAAGCTAGTTTAGATGGTAGAAAAAATTATATAGTAACTATAAGTACCGTTATTTTTTAGGTTAAAAAAATGATTCAAAATAGCCATCACAGTGTCTTTTCGGGTTTACGTATCCTTTCTTTTCTTCGAAGGCAAACCACGAGGGCATACGTCTTGGCGGTTATCTGGGTGATCAAGTTTGCTTTCATTTGTAAATTAAAAAAAAATTGTTTTGAAATAAAGTTAAGTTATTTAATGTTAAAAACCTGCCGTTTCATTGCTTAACAATTCAAATAAATTCTTTTTCATAAAATCGAAAACCAAAAAAAATGATTCTACTAAAATAACCAATTTTTTCCAAAAAAAAAAACACATTGCCAAAATTACCTTTTCCCTTGATTAATTAACTGATTTTTACTTGTAAAAAAAATGTTTTCTAACAATCAAACATGACATTACGATCATAGAGAACACCAAAAAAGTGGGTCCCGCATTTCCGTCTGTCTGTCCTCGAGTCTGCAGCCGAAACGGTTCTGTGGATTTGCTTCAAACTTGGTACATATAGTTTTTTCGGTAAAATACCCACACTTTTTTTTCATTTTTTTAAAGACGACAAACAACTGCTCCCATACATTTTTTTTGACAAAAAACAAAAATCTTATTTTTCTCAAAACCGGCAGTTCATTAATGAAGGGAAAGAATATTTTGATAACTTTTTTCATCATTCATCATTTTTTTGGTCTTCGATTTTCTCGGAAACGATTAATTTTATTTTTTTGAAATTTTTTACGCAGAAGCTCCTAGAAAGTTTAAACACTATTGTGAGCCAAAATTTTTCAAAAATTTTTTTTTTCAAAATTCATTTTTTTTTAAACGGTATTAACGGTACTTCCCATAGAAACACTTTTCATATTTTCGACTTTCTCAATATTAGTTGAACCGATTAAAATATTTTTTTTATACAAATGCTCCCTAAAATTGTTAATAAAGCTGCAAGCGAAAAAGTTTTTCGATTTTTGAAAAATAAATAATTTTTTTTTTGAAAAATGTAGGCCCTCATACATTTATATATACATATGTGCTTTAAAAATCACATGAATCTTATGTATGCATATTGCACCTAAATTATGAAGTTGTATGTATATAGCTACCTACCAACCTACATCCTTCATTTTTATTATTATATGTGCATGTTTACATACTTAGGTTCCTAGAGCCTAGGAACATGTAGAAACATTTTACTCTCCTAACTTACAGAATTAAAATCCATAGTTTGAATTTAATTATATATTTGTACCTATGTAACTATGTAATTAATCATCCATTCGACAATTCATTGAACTTTGAATCAAGGTAATCTTACCTACGTATGATTTAAGACTGCAAAAGATAACTACACCTAACTAACTAAACCTAACTAAATGGTTAGCTACATTAAAGTTGTTAGCTACAAGAGCAAGTTCGTGCGATCCAGTCGTGCATTTTATTTTTTTATAAAAATCGTTGGAATCGTTTTTGAGAATTGGATTAGATACTTCTTTTTGGCCAAAAATAATGTATGGCATTTATCGTTATTGTTCGTCTGGAAAAAAAAGGAAAAAAACTTGTGGGCATAAAATTACCGATACAACAATATGTAGATAACAAGCAAATCCATCCAACCGTTTTGGCTCTAGACTAGAGGACAGACAGGCATTTTACATTTTACAATTTATGTTTTTGAGTGGGGAAGTTTTTTGTTTTTATTTATGTTTGGAAAATCATGTTCTTTAAAAAAAAAACAAGTTTTAAGTGTGATACCGAAAGGAAAATGCTGCCATCTTAAAAATAATAATTTATTTTATTTTGTTCAATAACTCACAAAACCTTTATTTTTCTCAAAATTTTCCAACTTCAACTTGTAGAAAATACAATTGTCTAGAAAATAACATGTTAATGACTTCTGTATGTCAATTCGGGTTGGTGATGTTTGCTCCAAAAACATAATCCCCAAGAAAAAATCCCCAAAGACAAAATCCCCAAGTGAAAATGGAGCAAAAACAAAATCCCCAAGAGAAAATCTCACAAAAAAAAAAAATCCCCAAGAGAAAATCCCCAAACAAGCAGTGCAAGTAGTGAATCAAGCAATAAAATCGCGTGATTTTATTGCTTGATTCACTACTTGCACTGCTTATTTGGGGTCAACCTTAACAACATTTATTCATTTATGTAATAATTATACATTAATTGTCTTCATCCTTCTTTTTTGATAAAATAAAAACACAGTGCTTTCTAAATCCGTTTTACTTTTATTAAGCAAACAAGGGACCTGATTTCGAAATTAAAAAAAAAAACAGTTTATCATAAAATAAAGCAAAATGTAAAAACTGTCAATTCTAGAAAAAAACAGGATTTTTTTTAATTAATTAGGGAATATACGATGAAGACAGGGTGTATTTTTTTTTATAATTTTGCACTCAAGGAATATGAATACCCCGCAAGGGATTATGAATACCCTTTATATGTTTTTAACACAGCGCGGCCATCCGGTGAAAGAATAGATAGACGGATATGAAAGACGTGTGGCGCGATGTATTGAGACGGTGGTTGTTGTCTCAGATCTTATCTCCAGGGATGGCGGCTGAACTAATGCGGAGAAAATTACCGTGTCTTATTTATTTATGTCTCTTATAATTCGCATTATTTTATTTATTTCGTTGACATATTAATGAGTAGTTTACTCAATCACATGTTGTTAGTGTTGTGCCTGAACAACATGTAATGAGTAAACCAGCATATCATTTTATGACAATTTTTAGAATAGGGATTTAATGGAATATAAGAAGACATAGACAACGGCAGGAATCACACAACTATCCCGCCACGGCCACCCCACAATTACCACTTCAAAAAATTTATTTTACTTCTTGAACTAAAATGTATCAAATAATAACTAATTTACTAACTCAATCGCCCTAAGCCAAAACAAAAATATATATTGGAGATTATTTGAGATTTTGGAGATTTTTGGAGATTTTGGGAAAAAAGATAGTATATTGGGGATTTTGTCCATAGAGCTTCTTTCCCCATGGGTATTTTGTTATAATGGAGGTTTGGTTTTTTAGGGATTTCAGGTGGCTCCCTGTCAATTTATTCTTAAGTTATAGCGTACCACAGTTTAATTTTTCTTCAAAATGGATATATCTATAGACTAAATTCATTCGTTGAAGGTTAAAGCAACCAGACTTAATATAGCTCCCATTTTGACGAGCAATTAAACGTTGGTACGCTATAACTTAAGAACGATATTTTGTTTTGAGAAGTCATTTTAGAATAACAATATATTAACGGATTTATTTTATATATTTAAAATTTTATTTAGGTTTTTTTTTGTATTTATTTGCTTCTTTTAATTTGTTAATTTTTAATCTTCTTTTAAAATTGATTTTTGAAAAATTAACTTTATAAACAAATAAACTATTGGTCTTTTACAAAGTTTTTAAGTTCACTTTTTAGTTTCTTATTCCCAACTACATAATGTACTAGTTTTACCCTTCCTTCAAATTATAAATAAAACTGCATTCAAAAACTTTCGAAAAATATTTTTTTTTGGATTTTTGAAAAAAACATTTTTTTTTTTTTTTTGAAATTCAATATTTCGAAAACGGATGACGATTTTTATTGGAAATCATATTTGTAAGTTTATTAATATTAAATACATAAAATTACCATACCAACATTTCGGATATAAAAAATGAGTAAAAAAAATCGTTTAGCCGTTTCTGCGAAGAATCTTATACGATACGGTCGGATGTGGTCGAATGTGGCACTCAAATGCTTCAAATGGCACTCTAGGAATCGAGGAGCAAATTTTTTCAAATATATCCAAGTTCATCATCAAACATAGTTTTACCACATGGTAGTTCATCAGCTGAAATGGGTTGTTTCACGCTTAAATAACATTATAATCCATAATAAAAATCGACTTTCTTATTGCCGGTCGTCTACTAAGCGTTCAACGCACTAATTTCAAGTTCAAAACATTCAAATCGTATATACGAGTACGATGCGATGCCCTCAATTCCATTCAACCAATGAGTTTAATCGGGTTGGAGATCGTTGCTCAACGAATTGTTGAACAAGTGTACGGCTAGTGTACGAGCTCGTGTTGCTCGTTGAAAATTTTGGTTTAACGCGTTGAGCAACATTTTAAAGATAATTTGTTGCACATTATTTGTTCAACTCATTGATCAACTTTTTTAATTTTGTTTGATGTTGGTTGCCGTTGAGGTGAAAATATTTGTCGCGCGTTGAGTTGGATTAGTGCGTCCATAAACTTGTTGAATAAACATATCAAAAACGTAGTTGATCAACTTAAAAAACTGTTTTTTTTTGTCAAAATCGAACCAGTTTATGAACTAGTGCACGAGGTTATTCAACTTTTTAGAAAGGTTGTCAACTATAATATGTACGAAACTCTTCGACAATTGAATACATTGATTAACTAGGTGTACGGAGTTCTCCAACAATTGAACGAGTTGATCAACTAGATGATGAAACATTTCAGTTTGTCAGCTATGCGTACAGAGCTCCCAACACGTTTTGTTGTGATCAACGCAAGTTTGTGCACTGTGTAAGAGTTGTACATTTTTTCATGCAAAGATGGAGTTGAATAAAAAGTACGTAGTTGACAAACGGCATTATATTTTGTCGTTTAATGAAATAATAAAGGTTAAAACTTGCCAACACTTCATATCACCTAAAGACCTATATTGTTAATTGATGCTTTTATTTATTTTTTGTTATGTCTCTTTTAATGAAGTTCCTTTATTTTATCTATTAATTTATAATTTATTAATTTTGTGTTTATTTATTCTTATTATTCCCCAAATTTTGAGATGTAATAAATAAAATTAAAAATTACATATGAAATCTCCGGAGTCTGTATAATATTTTCTTGGTGGCACCCAGTGGCCTAAAATGGTACTTTCTGTTGTCAGCATTGGCACGTACAAGATTTTTTCCCTGCAACGCTGCATTTTTTTTCGAAACATTTCAGGACACAGGTGAAATTATATTCCATGCATTTTGTGTTTATAAAATTTAGCGTCAAATAATTCTATTACACAAATTGCAAAGGGGAGAGCGGACAACCGCTAGGAATCAGTTTTAATGTATCCCACAACTTAAAGAAACAACAGTCCACGGTGTCTCTGATGAAAGCATTCGTTGCCATTGATCAGCGAAATCAAGAATCGTTGCGCGTGGGGTTAGTACTTCGACGGGAGACCGTCCAAAACCAACAACGTACTGTTGACATGTGTTCCTTCTGTTGTTTGTTCTTCCTTTATTTTCTCTTTATGTTGTATTAATGTATGTAATGTTTAAGCTGAAGATCTCCTTGCCAGTGCTTCAGTGTCTCTACTGCACAGATTTATCTATGGAGTAGTACAATACGTAATCTACTGTAATGTAAAAAAAAAAACAAGAAAACCACATGGCCGCTCGGTACTTTTTCGGATTCGGACCCATCAAAAGAACGTTAGGCTATGTCTGCAGTTGTTCTTCTTATTGCCTGCATTTCCAACATCGCCTAATAATTCTCTGTCAAACTGTAGTGTGAACTGAGACGCCAGCGAAGAAAATAATTTTTAATTAGAATGATGCTGCGAACTTCGCCAAATTTTCCACTTCAGTCTTTCGGTGGTGAGCGGATGTTATAGGTTGATAAGGTAAGTTGCTATTGAATGTTCGGACGTAACTAATTACAGTGGTCATTGACTAAATTAACCTCGTTTAATTGATTTGGTGTTGAAAATGTATAACGCTTTGTTAGTAATATTAAACTAGAAAAATTCCTGTTAAACACCCTTTATTGATTTAATAGCTCTGACATACTTCTATAGTTTCCCCCATAGTAACATATCTTATGTATATCATTGAGTCCAGTAATATCCTTGCTATAAATTAAATAGGCAATTAAACTTTTACCATTTCCACATCAATTTATTATGTAATTAATGCATGAAATAAAGAATTGGATAAATGGCTTAACTCGTTAAGCCCTATTAGGGTTGCAAATCTGCCAAAGGAATTCAGGTGTCATTTTTGTTTTATTTAATTCATTAAGGCTTACATGTTTAATGTATTTCACAAATTTAAGAATGAGAGGAATGCTAGGAAATTCGTTTGGAATAATAAATAATTCTCTGAAATTGTCTTGCAGTTCCATCGAGGTGATATATAACTCTTCATAAATAACAATTATGTATGTATGTATTTATAAATAATAATAAATCTTTTTTGCTGTTAAATCAAGGCATGATTTTGGTACTCTGAATTTTATTATCCATGGATAATGGAGCTTTCATTATCCGCCTCCCATCATTCTTCAAAATAAATATTTTTCATATATTGCTCTAGATCAATAAATTTATTAATTTTAATGTTAAAAAAACTACCAAATTCATCATAATTAAAAATAAATCGCACATAGCTACTCAAACCTATAAATGTGAAGTTTGGAACTTAAAAAAAAAAAATCTTTCAGCTCAAAAGAAAATCAAAGACAACTGATTTGATTTATTATTTTTTTTTTCAAACCATAATTGGAACACACTCATCTAGAGTGACATCCAATTAATTTAATGACGTGCAAATGTGATGTTAGCACAGTCTAAGGGTGTACGTCATGTAGTACACTCATATTATAATTCACAATCGTTTGTGGATAGCGCATAAACGTTTTTCAATTACAATTTTTTTTTAAACGATGAGGGCTGGGGATTTATCTTCATAGCCCACACCCATTAGATGAGAAACGAACATGTAGGTAGTTAGATATCAAAGAAGAATAATAAATTGTTTATTTAAATCTTTGAAGAAAACGATTTGGCAGGGGATTTTTATTGTACATGTTCCCGTCAAGCAATTATTTTGTTCCTGGAATTTCATTTAAGAATAAGAGCATTACATGCTCGAAATAATATCAAGTAGTATTAAGTTACAATGTCGCTCGTGCGTGCTCTCGTATTCAATCACATCATAGGCACAAGAGTCTTAAAGTATTCTATTTAATTGTATTTTTAAAGTCGTGCTTAACATAATATACAAAATTTTTTTTGAATGTTTTGAAAAAAAAAATTATAGGTATTGTAAGAAGCTGAATATTAATTATGTATATACTATAATTCTCATATGTTTCCACCTTGGATAATGGACTTTAGCATGTAAACAAACGACCCTTTTCTGGAATAAGTATATTGAACCGCATCTAACTTAACTGAGCGGATAGAAGATTGTTGATTGACCTCATGGTCACAGGTTCGATTCCTGCCGTAGTCTATGCCATCTTAATTTTCCATTAAAAACCAATTCTAAAATAAATGTCATAACAGTTGCTGGCTTGCTCATTATATGCTGTTTAGGCATAGAAATAACAACATGTGATTGAGTAAAACTAGTATACCGATAAATATAACAACAAATGAAAAAAAATAATGTGAATTATAAGGGACATAGATAAATAAGTTACGGAAATTTCTCCGCATTATTGCACCTGCCATCCCTGGAGATACAATCTGAGACAACAACCACCTCCAGTCTCAGAACATCGCGCCACACATCTTTCCTATCATTCTTTCTCTTCCTTAACTTAACGCCCGAGTTAAATTATTTGTTCCAACTTGAGCTTTTTTAAAAAACAACACTACCACTTTCTTCAGTTAAATTATTGTCTTTATTATTCTGATCTTTCTTTCCTACTGACTCCTTGGTGTCTTACATTTTATTTATTCTTAATACTACAATGCTTACATTGCATTTTACTTAATTCTAAGAAAATTGCCAATCGCAGTTGGCTTATTTTAATACAATTTATTATTGCATAAATTACAGACACTAGGTCAGCAATTTATGCGATACTTTCAATATTTTTGTTAATTTCCCGGATAAGTTCATCGTACTTGTCCGGCTGAGTTTTATATATAACTTCTCCCTCCTTTAAGTTGAAATTCTCCTGAATTTTAGGTTTCTCTATTTTAAAAAGTATTCTTTTTCTTTGAAAGTATACATATGGCAGTATTGCGAACATAGATAAAATTATTATTAAACATATTACATTTACAATATATGACATGTTTTTCTTAGATTCTATTTCTTGTATTTCTTTTATATTGTTTACTTAATTCAATATAATTTTTTCAAATTTTAATGGCTCACTCATGTTGTATGTTTCTTTATTGTTTGGGTAATAAAATCTTTGTTTTTGAATTTGTTTTATATTAGAGAATTTTTAATCTAAAAAGTATAAGGTACAATTTATGAAATTAATAAGATAATTTCCTTCAAGCATAAATTTTCTATCGTCGCAAGTTTGATTTAATGTAGTTTTGATATTTTTAATAAATATAGTTTCATCATCTAAAGGTATAATTTCAGTATTAGCATTTTCTATTAGTTTACAATTTTTTCTTATAGTACAATGTTTACTTTGTTCTAATTCAGAAATACTTTTATCTTGTTCGTATTTAAATATTTTATTATTGATTTCAATCACAAATTGTTTTTCAGCATCAATTTCCATAAAATTACCTACTATATTGATAATGACTCTTTTCTCTCTTTTATCTAATGGCATTAATGTTCTAACTTTATGTAAAATGTTTTCACTTTCCTGATTCAACATGAGCCCATTTTGCGGTTCCAAAGTCCCGAATTAAAAGATATATTTTTGACTAATTCTATTATTTCGATAGGATTAATTAAGTGTAATATTAAATCTGTTTCATTTGTTACTGTAACATCGCCTAGCTTTAATTTAACAAATCCATCCTGTTCATTGATGACCTGTGTATTCAGAAAGTGTTGACAATTAGTCTGCGTGACTGTCATCAGAATCATTATCCAAATCATCAGCTGAAAATTTGAGTGGTCTTTTAATATTTGCTTTGTGAATTTTATCTAGTTTTGCTTTCTTATATTTCGGTTGATTCTTATGCCTAACTGCCTTATAGTTTTTTATAAAACCTGTTGTTCGTCTTTCTTCATAATCCTCTCTTCTAATATTAAGTTTATTGAGTCTCTTTTTCTTGGCTAAATTCATATTTTCATAAACCTTTTCTAAACTGACTCTTCTTGTTTGTACCTGTTGCGGAGTAGGTTTTATTGTTGAATGGAACCTTTCATTATAGTTTCTTACAGCCTGTTGCATTGCTTGCTTTATTGTAATATTACTATCGTTATGCAATAATATTCCTACCGGTTAAGTAATAAGCGGCACCAAATTTAGAAAATTTATCTATTGCTGTCAAAAAATTACACCTCTTAAAAACATAAGTATCTATGTGAATAATTTGTTTTGTGTCTGTTGGTGTTTCTGAAAATTCAAATTTTGGTTTAATTGGATTGCGGTCATATTTTACTGCTTTACAGACGTCACATTGATTTATAACTATTTGAATCAATTCTAATAATTTGGGGTAGTAAATTTTAAATTTAATCTGATTAAAAGTTTCTTGGATGCCGGAATGCAAGCTTTCCCTGACATGGTACAAAGATATTTGTTTAACTGCTTCTACTTCTGTTTTTATATCTAGAGCTCTATATGAACATTTAATGAATTTTATTTGTGGATCATTAGAAAATAATTCTATAAGCTTTTCTTGAACAATATTATATTGATGATCAGAAAGTTCGGAATATATCCCAGTTATACCTTTTTTTATGAATCTCCTAAATATATCTGCTAAATTATTCAAGTCGTACTTGCTACGTAAATTATCCTTTTTCCATTTATAACTGCTATCTCTTCAGTTTTATCATTTGTTAATATAATTTGTGTTTTGTATTTGTTTACAATTTCTTCTTTGATCGGTATATGATCAAGTAATTCTTCTTCACCTGAGTGCATGGTTACCATTGTAATGCTGCCCTCTATGTTAAATACTATGTCTGAGTCTGTATCACTATTGCGAAAAATTTTCTATGTTAGGGGGTTCTGATTTCTCTCCCTCCTCAGATATAACGTCCTCGTTAATTCGGCTAAGAATATCGGCCACTTTGTTATCTTTCCCTTTTAGGTATTCGATCTCAAATTGGTATTCTCCCAATTTAAGTAACCAGCGTTGATGTCTTGGTGACATGTCTTTCCCTCGATATTTGGCATGAAGATATTTTATTGGCTGATGGTCAGTCATAATCTTGAATTTGTTTCCATATAGATATGGTCTGGAATAGTTTACGGCGTTCGGGATGCAAAGCAAGCAGGGTGACCTTCTTGAGAAAGAACGGCGCCTATTGCATAGTTCGATGCATCTGTCGTAAGTGGAAAATGGTCTAGTTTTAAATATTTAATACTAAATTCAACGTATTCTAATGTATGTATTTCTTCGAATAAAATTGGTTTATGTTGAAAACTAATTATCTGCCCATTAAGTTTAATTATTCCTGTTTCTAGATCTATTAACGTGTTTAATTTGTTTAGTAGGTATGTGCCTATTATAAACTGATATTTTCTTTCTGCTAAGCTTTTTACTTTCCAACGAATAAGAGCTCCTGTTGGTGCTTTGAATTCATCGGGTGCAGGTGTATGAACTTCAAAGTCAATTGATCCCTTGCTGTTAATTGTTGAAAATTGTATTGGCTTAATTTTAATAGTTTTAAATGTTTTAATCTTATCATCTATAAGACTAAGTGAAGACCCTGAATCAATTAAGGCTAAATATTTTTGTTTCAATATAGTTAATTCAATTATTGGTAGGTCATCCGAGGCTAGTTGATAAAAAAAATCGGAATTATTAACTTCTACCTGATTTGTTTGGTCAATGTTGCAGACAGATTCTTCTAATCTTTGCTCAGTCATATCCTGTTGAAGGCAATTTTGGCCCGAATATGAACCAAGGTTTCCTGATTGTAGGTTTTGTCTGACTACTGTGTTGACTTTTCCGCTTTGCACATTTGAGACATCCATTGCTTCGGGTTGTCTATTATATTGCTGTCGATACTGCCCTGAGTTTCTATTATTATTTAAATTTGGGTTATATCTCCTACTTTGCTCTGATCGGTTAGCATACTGATTATAATTTGGGTTAAAATTTTGTGGGCGGTTATTGAAAGGATTATTATAATTATTATTGTTATTGAAATTTCGTTGATTATTAAAATTTCTATTTTCCTGCCTAAGATTATTTGGTAATGGTTTTCTATCATCCTTATTAACAAAATTTCTACCTTTTGTGAATTCTGGTCTTATGCATGAATCTTCGTACCTACGTCTTCTCATTATTAAAAGTATATTTTCTAAACTATGTTCCTCATATATTTTATCTAAAAGTGTTCCCTGTGTCATTTCTTTAATTGTATTTACCAAAATTCCATTTACATTACTTAAATCGATAAAATTTTCACCTTGATAATAAACTATTAATTCATCAGCCTTATATTTAATATTTTGAACTTCAGTTGCTAATTCACTTACATTGTTAACTCTTCGGTTGCTGATTCTTCTGTATAGTTGAAACGGCTCGATGTCTGGCTTGTATCGTAATTTTAGAGTTGCTTTGATCAGCTCCCAGTTGTCAGGTTGTGGCACATTTAGAATTGTACTTTTGGCTTCTCCTTGTATCTTCTCATGGTATATCGCCAATGTGAGCGATCGTCTGGCTTCCTCAGTATTTCTTCCGGCTAAGTAATATTCCACAGTACGAATAAACGAATTTATTGTTATCTCTCCTTGTCCAGTGAATGTGGACATGTGTTTCACTTGGTTTAACATAGTATCCCTTCTTGCGTCCCTATCTCTGTCTTGAAGGTTGTGGTAGGCGTTCCTCAATGCTTCAAGTTGGTTGTTTCTCCGTTGGAGCTCTTGTTGTAGCTCTTCTATATTTTGGTTATTATCTGCCCTTGTTTTTTTTTTTTTTTTTTTTTTCACACTGTTGTGTAGACACTAATCTTAGACGATTTTATTTGTGTGCTTAATCTTGAACGATTTTATTGTAGCACGTAGTAAGAGTTCGTTAATCACTGGATAATTCGGTAAAGTTGAATTATCCTACCGACTGCGCCAGTTAAATTATTTGTTCCAACTTGAGCTTTTTTAAAAAAAACAACACTACCACTTTCTTCAGTTAAATTATTATGTCTTTATTATTCTGATCTTTCTTTCCTACTGACTCCTTGGTGTCTTACATTTTATTTATTCTTAATACTACAATGCTTACATTGCATTTTACTTAATTCTAAGAAAATTGCCAATCGCAGTTGGCTTATTTTAATACAATTTATTATTGCATAAATTACAGACACTAGGTCAGCAATTTATGCGATACTTTCAATATTTTTGTTAATTTCCCGGATAAGTTCATTGTACTTGTCCGGCTGAGTTTTATATGTAACTCCCGCGCTGTGTTGAGACATTTAAATGGTAGTATAATCCCTTAACCGCGTGTAGATTATAAAAAAAATAATATATGAAGAGAAAACACGTTTTTCTAAAATAAGAAGAAGAACATTGTAACTTTGCACAATAAAAAAAAAAGATAAAATATGAAAATTTGCTTTATTTCAGTATGCCCATCTTGAGTACTTAATAATATAAATTTAAAAATACAAATTTAGTTGGTATTTTAATGTTTAGTATTAATTATTTCACGTTTAAAAGTTAAACTTGAAAACACAAATACAGTGGTGGTTTAGTATAACGAATGCCGATATAACCAATGATCGATATTACGAACACTTTTTTCGAATCCATTTGGTATTCTATATAACGAACAAATAACGAATTTCAATGAAAAAAAAAATGTTTACAAACAACAAGCAAAATTTTGAATTCCGGAAAAGGCTAACCAATGCTCCAAAAGATCTTCATTTTTACTATGCTGTATCACTCATTGCCCTGTCATATGCTATACGTTTGCTCTTATGAGAAATATTTTTCCAAAAGTAAACACAATTTTCAATTGCAAAAACTGTTTTGTAAGCTATGAAGTCTTACATAATTTTTTCAAACTGAATTCACTACACATGATTTGGAGTCCTGAAATAATGCAGATGGAGTAATTCTCAAACACGAAAATATTGATAGCAACAATGTTGAAGAAATCGAAATTGGGGATAATGTTAGCGATGAAAATGGTAGCTCGGAAATTTTGACAAGTACATCCAATGGGCAGAAGAAATGAACATTGCAAACTCTAAAGTCTTACTTCTAAGCTGTTTATTGGAGAGGCATTCAATCATAACATTCAATGTCCAAAAAAGAAATGAATTTGACGATTTTTTTTTAATATGAACCAAAATATCTATTTGCGTACATAATTTGAACAAAATTATTAAGTATATTATTAATATGTATATTGTAATATATATAAATCAAGTTAAATATGTTTTTTTTTGTTTTTTTTTTAAGTGAAATATGAAATAAAATAATGAAAAATATAAATATACTTTCTATTAACCTAAAGATTTGTATGGAAAAACGTATTCGATATAACGAATTGTCTCTGGACATTATACCATTCTTATACTGGACCACCACTGTAATAAAATCAGTTTCAAAATACTAAATTTATTTTTATCTTGGGAGCTGAAGTTTTGGATTCGTAAAGAAATTGAACTCAAACGAGCGTATGCGAAAAAATGGGTCTCACGATTCTGCTTGTCTGTTCGCGAAACTGCTGCCTTAATGGTTCGATGGATTTTCTGCAAACTTGGTACACTTTGTTTTTTCACTAATATGTATGCCCACACGTATTTTTTATTTGATAATTTTTAATGAACAAAATTAAAAAAGTAAAAAGGTAAATCTTTTCAGTTAATCAATACAGAGAATTTGAACTTTTTTATAAGTCATGAAATGTTTATTTTTGGTAATTCTTAGTAGAACCTTTTCATTGTTTTTCGATTTTCTGGAAAACAATTCAATTAATTTTTACTTGCGATTATAGGTATTATAACTTGTTATGTATTCGTAAAAAAAAATGTCTAACATTCAAACATGACATAACGACCATAGAGAACACCAAAAAAGTGGGTTTCCCAATTCTGTCTGTCTCTGTCTGTCCTCGAGTCTACAGCCTAAACGCTTTGATAGATTTGCTTCAAACTTGGTACATATTGTCTTTTCGGTAATATGCCCACACTTTTTTTTTCATTTTTTTTAAGACGACCAATAATAGTAGCTCGTACGCATTTCTTTTGGCCAAAAACAAAAATCTTATTTTCTCAAAAAACGGCTACAACGATTTTTATAAAAAAAAATCAGTTCATTAATGAAGGGAAAGTGTACCTTTTGATAATATTTTTGTGAAAAAAATTGTTATTTTTGTGGAGGATTTTTTTTTTGTTTTCAATTTTTTCTGAAATTTTTTTCACAGAAGCTCCTAGAGAATTTAAACACTATTGTATACTAAAATTTATCAAACAAAAAATTTGTTTGAAAATTAATTTTTTTTTGAAAAATCAAAATTTCGAAAACGTCTCAATAGATGTTTTCAAAACTTCGTATTTGGTGGTTTTTTGAAAATATCTTGAATATTTAAACAAAACTATTTTTTTAAATAAAAAACAAAGGTACCTCCCATACAAATGTTAAGAAAAAAATGTATTTCTCGAAAACGGCTCCAAGAATTTTTTATAAGAAAATTTGTGTGTTCTTAAATTAGTACAGTTCACTTTTAAATATAGAAATATTTTGTTTGCGTACTTATTAACGGTACTTCCCATAGAATCATTTTTCATATTTTCGACTTTCTCATTATTTGACGAACTGATTAAAATAATTGGTTTGATGAATATGCTCTTCAAAAATATAAATATTATTGCATATTATAAGTATTCAAATTTTGAACGGCTAAATGAATTTAGTTAAAATTAAGATTTTATATACGCATATTAATAGTAATTACTTTAAATTGGTAATCCAAATTTTTTTCATTAAAATGTTTTCAAAATGTTGTACGTAAAAAAATACTTTTATAAAGTTACGAAAAGCTCCAATGATTTTTAAAAAATGTTGTTGCATGCATATATTCATTAGTGCAATAATTACAATGGTTTTTTCCCTATATTATAAGAGTAAGGAAATACAAAATATTTAGTTTTTCATTCATTTAGGGTTAAAGTTAATAGTAAATTAAACAAAAATGTTGCAGACTACAAGAATAAGTTCGTACGATTCAGTCTTTAATTTTTACTTGAGATATAGGTACCATAAGACAAGGTTTGCATTTGGAACAAAAATCGAACTCTAGATCTTAAGTTGACATTACGATGATAGAGAACACCAAAAAAGTGGGTCCGGCAATTCCGTCTGCCTGTCTGTCTGTCTGTAGAACGATCTACAGCTCAAACGGCCTAACCGATTTTGTTCAAACTTGGTGATTAGACGTTTTAGGTGATTGTCCAAAATAGATTTTTGAATCGTTGTTTTGGCCCCAAAAATAACGGTACTTGCCATACAAATTTTTCTACCATCTTAATTATCTCAAAAACGGTTCTAACGATTTCGATAAGAATTGCTATATGTACTAACTTGAGTATGGTCTACAAATTGGCCGAAAATTATTTAAAAATATTTTATTATTAATGGTTCCGCCATACAACCATTTTATTGATTTTCGACTTTCTCATAATCGGCTAAACGGATTTCGATCAAAATTTGTACACATGATATCCTTTAAATTCTAAATAATACTGCATTTCACATTTTTCGACAAATATTTTGTTTGGATTTTTGAAAAAAAAAAATTTTTTTTTAAATTCAATATTTCGAAAAAGGGTGGGCGATTTTTTCTGAAATTTTGTTTTTAAATTTTATATTATTATATATTTAAAAAGTCCATACATTTTTTTTAGAAAAAAATTAAGAATTTGTGTTTATATACAAATTAAGTGAAAAACGACTTTAAAAATACTTTTAGCCGGTTCCATTAAGAATATTTTGCATATCATGTGATCGAACATAGGAGCAAGTACGGTCGATCCAGTCGTGCATTTTATTTTTTTTATTTTCCTTTATTTTATTTTCTTTTCTTTTATATTATTTTCCATTTTTTTTTCTTATTTTATTTTATTTTATTTTATTTAAAATATGTACTAGCTAGTAATGCGTCTGATTGACATTTTATCACTTACTTGTATGTTTTGAAAAATTAAAAATAAATGTTAAAAAAAGAGCCAATAGCAAAGAGCACAGATACGAGTCTTTACAAAAACCTTTATGTAACAAGTTGGCCGTAAAAAGTACTGAGATCTAAAAGTACGCCAAGTTCTTAATTCATGAAGTTGAATACTACTAAATTTTGTTGGGTATATTTTAAAAGTTTTCTTTTATTACGCCCAATTTGAATGGCAAGTAACTCCACCAAAATTTAGTCAGTATTAATCATGAAATAAAAACTTGGCGTGCTTTAGATCTCACTAGCACTTCTTTTTCGGCTGACTTGTTACATCAAAGAGGTTTTTGTACAGGATAACTTGGCACTTTTTTTAACATTTATGTTTTTGGTCTGATCTCAGTGCTTCTTGCAAAGATTAGAGTGACAATAAGCAGACACTTCGAATGAAAATCTTAGATTTTCTATTATTCGCTTTGTAAACTCATCAAGCTCTACCATTCTACCGAATTGCGTCATTCTATGACAATCAGAAGTGCCAAATGAGCGGTTGCCACGCCCCTTAACGTAAAATCTCAAATTTTCAAATGTTGCCTTTTTCTGTAATTAAAGGTAGGGTTTTACCAAATTTTATCAATGTACTGCAATAAGAAGTGCCCCAAGTAATTTATATGAATTATATGAAAATGGGCGGGTACCACGACCTCTGAAGGGAAAATCTTAAATTTTCGATTTTTTTCATCTGTATACTCTTACACCACATGTCCTACCGTTATGCGAAATTACAAGATTCTAATATTGTCGGAAAGTGCTCCATAATTTTGATGATCTGTCAGTGTTTGAGTAATTTAGTTACTTAGTTACGGTTTTTGCAATTTTTGTAGTCTTATATATCGGCAGCCACTAATGCTAAATATTTGAAATTTGGTTAGTTGCCTATGCCTGAGCTTAACAAATGCTGTGAGCTTGAAGAGTCTGACATTATAGTTACTGAAGTTAGAGGGAAGGGGGGGGGGGTGGTCGAAAATCCCTTGAGTTTCATCCTGTGAAAAGGGTGTACTGCCAGAACGTGGATGGGCTCTACCGTTTCCTTTGATTTTGAATAAAAGTTATACTTTTAAATCACTTGTTTAATACAGTGATTAAGAGACTATCTTATATTTTAATTCGTTTTTGTACAAGTGCCACTAACAACGAGCTTATAATCCCAGAACCCAATTACGAATAGAGTGCTTAAATTTAAATTAACGAATAATAAATTTCATTCCGAGAACTTCTTGCATTGTTAGAAATGCCACAACCAGGTATTGCACAGTGCAAGATGTCAATAGCACACAATGGCTCTTATTCAATCTCAAATCCCCAAGTTACTTTAAGGTGTATTTTATATAAGTATATGTATCTGAAGTATTTTAATTCCTCTTAAGTATAATATTTGTTAGCAAGTTCCCTGAAGTGATATGATCTATCCTTTCCTTACTTACATTTATGCTCGTAATTCGTAAAGACAAGCTCTGATTCCATGCAAATCCAGATAACTATATAAATATGTAGATAGGTGTACGTAAATTATTATCATTGCTTCCAAAAAGTAAATTATAATGACAAAGGTGTACTTACATTCATTCTTATGAGTGTCCTTGATACCCTGGTTACTCTTATGAAAGTAAATGAAACATTATTCTTTGTATTTCTTCGAATTGTTCTGACATCTTTTGTAATTCAAGGAACAATGGATGAACTAGATGCTACTTTCAGTATGACACAAAGTTACACATAAATATAACGATATATATTTCAATTGAATCATACTAATTGAAGGAAAATTATGTAGGGAGTTATGAGCATGTGCATATTATATTTTACATTTAAGTGAAGTATTGTCAACTATGGATGGAAATACTTACTTGTTGTTATCATTTGACAATAATTATTGAATCAGGAAGTTATCCTGCATGGAATCATTTCCTTACAATAATAAGTCATTGTTAGTGGAATTTCATAGTTTCAAAGTCAATTCAATATAGGTATGGTTTGTATCTAGATTTACATCATGTAAATGTTGAGTGTGACTCTTTGTGTTATATTATGACAATGAAATTATTTCGAATCCGATAATAAAATTGGTGGTAATAATACGACAAACCCGCTACTGTCAGAGGTTATTACTTACTCCATAGAATTTAATTAACATTTAGATATACAAAAGGATGTGTAATGAATGAAACAAAACAACTTTTAAATAAAAAATACATACTTGGTTAAAATCCCAAAGACACTGATCGGCCATTTTGTTTTAATAAAAACAAAATTTGTATATATGCGTGAGATTTGAAGCCAGGATTTCCCACGCATATACATAATATTTCAACCATGATTCAGTTCAAGATATTTAACGTACCAATTTTGGTTAACTTACTATTTGAGCTAAGTGATAGCTTTACGTTTAAGTGAATGGCGAAGAGCCACCGAAATCGGTGGGTTAAAGTACTGAACAAATGCTGAACCAGCGTTGAAATACTTGTACAGCTGTCTTTCAACCACACGACCTGCATCGACTGGAATTCTGTCACAGTTCTTTTTCACAGTAATATCGCGGCCATGACCAATGATATGTGTAACATGATTCCTGTAAATGATAAGCAAAAAAAAATATGAGCAAAGAATTTTATTTGACGAAAATTGTTGATGAAATTAATGAATAATAACTGGAGGACATGGAATCAACATATTTCTCGTTTTGGTGATTTGCACTTATTGTTTTTTTATGGAGTTTTCTGAAAAACACGGGGCTTATGAGAAATACAAGCCTCAGAATCGAGAAGGTAAGCTGATAAAGAGAATATCTGGCAATAGTGCGAGCATTTACCGCCAACACGCAATGGCGCAGTGGATAAAGTGTTTGATTGCTAACTTAGACTTGTGGGTTCAATACCCACGCTAGCCGCATACTTTTCTATACCTAAAATTTTAATTTGATGCCGCCCATGTGTTAAAATGAGAAAGACAATACCTGGTTCTCAAATCCACTGTGCCAACAAAAAAAATCTTTCCTATCATTCTCTTTCTTCTAACTAGTGCCTAAGGTCTTTTAAATGCAACCTGATTTATTTATTTATTTATTTATTTCATCTACAAGCTTAATAGCTTAACAGATTACATGTCTGTAAAAATAAATAGTATACATTTATAAATTTACTTAAAAGTAGATAACATATACTTAATATATTAAGAATAAATAGTATAATACATTCTTACATTTTTCTCTGGAGAGATATAAGTCAACATGATCATAAATTTTATTGAACTCTCCAATTGACCTTGAAATTGGTTCGTTACTTCCGTAGTTCGTTCTATGTGTGGACTCAAAAAGAAGGGATCTTTCCCTCAACAGCCTCGATGGGGCATATATACACATAAAGGGGAGTAACTCAGGACATCTTATGTGGTAGCAAAGAATATCCCGCACAAAAACAATATCGTGAATTGTTCTTCTGGCCTTAAGAGATTGTAAGCCCAAGAAGCTTTGCCTGGCTTGGGAACATGGATAGAAATTCCAGCGCATTTTGTAAAACACATATCTTGTAAAGCGATTCTGAACTCTCTGTATTCTATCCGATAGAAATTGTTGACAAGGATTCCAGATAACATCCGCGTATTCGAGATTTGGCCTAACCAGAGAAGTATATAATGATACAAGGGTGTATGAGTCTGAAAAATCAGTGGAGTTCCTTTTAATGAACCTTAACATTGAGTTAGCTTTCGCATCAATAGCATCAATATGAAGAGAGAATGAAAATTTAGAGTCAAAAAGAACCCCCAAATCTTTCACTTTTAATGTTCTCTGAAGAGGCTTGGATTCAAGAGAATAGATAAACTCATAAGTATAAAGTTTTCTAGAGAGGGAAATTATGAAACATTTTTTTATATTTAGATTTAAATGGTTTAAGTTACACCAGAGAGATATATTATCCAGATCCTTTTGCAGCTTGAAACAGTCATCTGTACAAGTTATTTTTGAAAATAATTTGAGATCATCAGCATAAATGAGACATTTACTGAAGTTGATATGATTGACAATGTCATCAATGAATATTATAAATAGCAATGGGCCAAGGTGACTACCCTGAGGAACACCAGACGTACACTTAATTGATCTTGAAGTATATTCCTGAATCTTAACTTTTTGAACCCTGCCAGTTAAAAATGAAGAAATCCATTTGAGTAAGCTTGAATGGATTCCAAAAACTTCAAGTTTAAGAAGCAAAATGCTGTGGTTTACCGCATCAAAAGCTTTGCTGAAGTCAGTATATATGGCATCGACTTGACTTTTATTTTCGATAGCATCAACAACAAACGATGAGAAACAAGTCAAGTTTGTTATAGTTGACCTACCCGAAAGAAACCCATGTTGAGCACTATTTATATGTTCTTTCACAAGAAAATCGAGTTTGTATTTTACTAAACTTTCAAAAAGCTTGGGAATTGCGAACAACTTACAAATACCCCTATAATTTTCAACACTATTTTTAGAACCCGATTTAAAGATGGGGATTAGGAAAGAAGATTTCCAGTCATCTAAGAATATACCAGATGACAAAGATCGGTCGAAAATTGTAAGCAACGGTGCACAAAGAGGCTCGGAACATCTTTTTAATATTATGGCAGGGATGCCATCAACACCTGGATTGGAATTTGGCTTAAGAGAGTTAAGTGCGCTTAAAACATCAGAGTATTCCAAGTGTATAGATCCAATATTTACCCTAGGGTCATTCCGAGGAGGTTGAGGAAAGCTTGGATTCATATTAGAATACACTGATTCAAAAAACTGAGCAAAAAACTCCAGAATTTTATGAGCATCAGTGGGTTCATCGCTATTGAAATTCATAGAAATTGGGATTCCAAGAGATTTACGTTTAGAGTTTATGAACGACCAGAAACGTTTAAGATCACTCTTTTAGTCAAACTCCAGATTCAAGATATAAGATTTGCAGGTCTTTCAGGCATATAGTTAAATTGAAAAAAAAAAAATATCATAAATAGCAATCACCAACAATGGCCGTGCACACTTGCCCGGTATCATCTGCCAGCAAAAAACACGGCGGGATTCGCTCTTTTGTTTAGGCACATTATAAACACAAGAATTTTATTAGCAATGCAGCTCCTTACATAATTTTTGTTCTGTTCAATTTTTCATCAATCATTAAGCCGTTTTGGAAATAAAATATTCATTTTGAGGAAAAATAAAGTAATTTTTTTTATCCGCAAGAATTATTTTTCGACAATTTTAAAGTAAAAAGTAATAATAAACGGTAATTTTTCAAGGACCTTCAATGTAAGAAATTTGTACGCAATCTGTTAAGCAGTTAATGAGAAACACGATTATAATATTAAAAAATAAAATGCACGAACTTTTTCTTATGTTCGATCACTTCTTATGCGAAAAATTTCTATTAAAAATGTGAATATATATTTTAAAGTAGTATTTTTACTTAATTTTTTATATAGCTATACAAAATTTCTTAAATTTGTTTCTAAAAAAAAAATTGGTATGACAATCTTAAATATTTAATAATATAAGCTGGAAAACAAATGATTAAATCGTCTTAATCAATGAAAAAATAATTCAATATTTTGAAATAAATACTTGAACTAAGTTGGGCTCAAAAAATACAACATTTTGTTTCTTGGATAAATTTGAATTTATGCGAAAAAATTTTAAGAATATGTGGAGCGGTTTTTGAGAAAAAAAGTTTCAAAAAATTCAGAAAACGCCAATTTATAGGTATTCAGCAAATAAATGTATTATATATAAATTTCGTGTCACGTTAATGTGTTGAATGAACTCCGAAACTATGCAATCGATTTTCATGATTTTTGTTTTTGAAATGTTTATTTTGCTGGCGTTCCTAAGATAGGATAGCTTATAATACTTAATACTTAAAAATTACGGTAATTGCCATATAATTTTTGCTACCATCTTGATTATTTTGAAAACGGCTTTCCCTATTTTGATTAAAACAAGTATGTGCACTACTTTAGGTATAGTCTACATTTTTGTGAACATTTTTTTTTTGTATTTTATGTATTTTAGATGCGAAATTCAGTTTTCATACAACCAAACAATTATTGGTACATTTATGGGAAATTCGTGTTCATATGTCTACAAACAGAAGAAAATTTAATTATTGGCAGCATTGACCAGCAGCGAGGTTCTTCCAGTAAATCGGAGATGATTGTTCCAATGAAATAATCACTCAAACTTGAATGTTTAAGTATTCATATGTGCTTCTATATAAAATAGACATATTTTTGGTGATTATGGACCGATATTCATGAAACCTTGAAAATTGCGATTTGAGACAATTTACTACTAAAATAATATTCTCATTACAGGGTATGGGAAAAAACGACACATACAAACTTTAACTTTTATTTAATTCCATAATTATTTGTTATGTGTTCTTACCAGCATCGTCCTCATCCAGCGTCTAGACGTACATTTGAGACATTAAATTAACTCTTTTCAAATTTTTATTGTTTTATTGTTTATTTTATTAATTTTATTTGTAATTGATGACTTTTAAGTCAATTGACACTTTTATTGATGAAAATGAGATCGTCAATTTTCCGACTGAATTTTTAAATTTTCGGGATTTGCCAGGAATGTCGCAAGCTCTATCTGAAAATTGGTTCACAGCTCATTCTTTTGCGTTTTTGAAAACCATAAGATTTATTTGTTTTAACAAAAGACAGATTAACGTGTAATATTGTTCACCATTTAGTTCCTCATTAATGGAAAAGAATGATTAATACTTATTAGAAAATTTACCCATTACTTCCTTAACAATACCATTTAATATCTAATAACCATGAGCGCAATACATGAAGTCGGAGCAACGCGCGACCGGGTCTGCTAATATAACTATAATTTTTGAAAAAAATTAACGAGCAGTTTTCGAAATATAATTTTTTTAATTTATTTTTTTAAAATGCTTTTAAAAATACAAAAAAATATTAATTAAAAATATTGGTACGCAGTATAAACCTATATGTTTGAAATCACGAAAGAATCGGTTAAGCCATTTTTGAGATAGTCTAAATCAAAGTCGTCCTGTGGAAAGTACCGTTTTATAGACATTTTTAAACATATTTTTTTCAACCACATGATCGGGTCGTACCTTAAAAGCTCCACTGAATCTTTTAAATCAAAATCGTTAGCACCGTTTTCGAGAAAAATAGTCTTCAACGTAATAGTTATATGGCAGGTAACGTTATTTTTTTAAATAAAAATTTCAATTTACCTTCTGTACAATACCTAAAAAACTCGATATACCAAGTTTGAAGGAATTCGGCCACTCGGTGGGGCTGTAGGTGTCTATACATACATACATCTTCCAATTTTAATGATTAAAATTTTAATCTTGTTAGCTCACATTGTTTTTTTGGTCAAAAAATGATGCATGTAAGTTGAACTGAAATTAACAAAAAGTGCGTATTGGTAAGGCGCTCACTAGCCAACTGATGAGTCCAAGTGAGATCGCCGGGCCGAAACGCAAATTTTCTGGACTAAAGGCCGTTTAAAGCTATTTTGATTCAAGAAACATACAGACAGACATACAGAAGGGCAGAATTTTAAGACCATCTTTATTGTCTTAGCTATCATCGTAATGTCATGTTTGATTGTTTTCTCAAAACTTTTTTTTCGACGAATGCATACCTTGCCTTATAGTACACATAATCGTTAGTAAAAATGGTTCTAAGGTTCTAAGCCATGACCATTTATTTAAATTAAAATTTTATGTAAAATTTTCTTTGCAACAAAATGAAGAATTTGCCTGCTCGTTAGAGCCGATTTTAATATAATTAAAATTTACTTTTTTTTCTCTAAAATCAATTGTATGGCAGGTACAGTTATTTTTGGGATATAAATACAGAATCGAGACCTTAAATGCTTAAATACCAAGTTTGATGAAAATCGGTTTAGCGGTTTATGATGTAGATTGACCTACAGGCCCACAGAGGGAACTACGGAATTTTTAATAAGTATTTGTGTATAGGTACAATTTTTGTTTAAATTTATACGAATTCAACAACTTGCAACAAAATTGTCACTTAACATCATGTTGTTACTTTCACACCCTCCCCACCCCCACCCCCCCATGTAGCAACACAACTCTCCCAGTAACAAATAATATACCTAAGGTAATTGCGGGAGCGGTGCCGCTTCGGGATAGATACCGCATTCAACAAAACTCATACATCTAGTTATCCGCGCAAAAAAATTTATCTAGCTCTTTCTTCTTTAGATATTCAGCCGAAAATGCAGGACAAAAAATTGGATGCAGCTGACATGTAACGGGATTTTTGTCTTTTATTTTATTTTAATATCTCTTACTCACTTTGGAAGTTTTCAGTTTGTTACAAAAAGTTAATGCGGAAAAAAGTCATCGCGCATTTTTCCAAAGGAAATTATTTTATATGATAAATAGGTGTTATAAGAAAACGTGTGTGTACTTTTTTTTGTTTAATTTTTTTATTAAGTTTTGAAGTGTGGTGCGGTATATCTCGCTCACTTTGGGGGAGAGATGCCGCAGTTTTTTTTGAAAAGATGCCGCATTTTAATTTTTTTTACCTTTTGTTCTAAAGCGAATAATAATATTACAAGTGGTAATTGGGCTTAATATGCGCTGGAAGAAGCCCGAAAAAACATTGATAATGGGATGTCTCTCCGAAAAGCAGAAAAACTATTTGCCGTACCAGCATATAAAGGGTATTCATAATCTCTTGAGCGCGTGCAAGAGCTATAAAAAAAAAAGCTAGAACACGAATCGAGACGATTAAAAGATAGAAATTTTGTAAAGAAACCTCTTGCTTGTGAAAATACCTCTTCATGTCATGAAACAATCTTGGAACAAGTAATTCCAACCACCAGGAATAAAATGCTTGCAATCATTCCGAAAATGAAACACACACTTCATCATCTTTCGAAAACCCAACTCCAATAAAACTTCTGCAAGCAATTTCACCACTTCCTAAAACTCCAGTTTTCAAGAAAAAAGAAAAAAATCTACTAAAAGGAAGGTTGAGCCGACTAAAGATCCCAATATTTGTGTTGAATGTTGGGAAAATTATTTTGAAGCTCAAAACGAGAAGACTGGATGTACAAAATGTCAAAAATGGTTAAAAGAAAACTGTACAACTTACAAAACACTACGATCTACGCTTTAACAGATTGTGGACGTGAGCAAGAAAGAAGGAAACATGTTTCACTGTCAAATTAATTCTTAAAGTTCAGTGAATTTATCATGGGGTATATCTCCCACACATTCAGGGAGAGATGGCACACTTAATGTATTTTTCTTTTTTGTTATTTTTTTTATGAACATTGTTGTTTTTTTAATTTTAATTGTTTTTTATGGTATAACATAAATCTATTGTTAAGTTTTTTGCATAAAACAAGTTAGTTTTGCTAAAATAAAATAAATTCATTGATTTTTGAAGAAGCGCGGCATCTCCCCCGCAATTATCATAACCTAGAACCTATAATATTCTTACCAATAATGTAAAAGCTTGTACGATTTTGAAACAATAAACATAGTATGAGAATCAGAAGTTTTGCAACTCAGATTTTGATAAAAAATACATTTTAAATTAAAGATTTTATTTTAACAACTTAAAACACAAATTATTTATTTTTGCTTAATGTACATTTCGGAAGCTATGTTTCCATCGTCAGTAAGCTAAAATAAATAATTTGTGTCTTAAGTTGTTAAGATAAAATCTTTAATTTATAATAAAAAATACGTTAAAAATCTCCACTATCAAATTTAAAAAAATACATCACAAGATAATAATTTAAACAAACAATATACATATTCATTATCGTTCCAGTAATTCTATACTCTGTCCCAGAAAAATAGGCAATACACGTCTTATGGGAAAGCTTTTTCAAAATCACTAGTTTGTCATATTTTTGCACCACACTAATTGAAAGAACTTCTCCGTAAATAGTGTTTGCCCGTCCGTAAATATATAAAATAATGAAAAAAAAAATCTGAGGCAGACCTAAGGTCGTACTCAGCGCACATCAGAGTGTGGACTGATTTGCTTTTGCTGCTGCTTTCAACCCCCATGCCACATTAAATGTATTTAGATGTGCTTTCAGAGTTACCCGTGTCGATTTGTTAACTCGATCGGTTTTTTTTCCTTAGGTTTCTTTTGAAGTGCTTTTGATTTGAGCGCTTTAAAAAAAAAGTTTTGAATGATGAGTGTTATCGTGGACTATTTTCATTTTTTACACTTCTTTTAATGTGTGCAAAATACGTTAAAATGTAGCTACAAAATCTTAAGCTGTTTTTATTTGAAGAAGAACATTATTTACGTACATTTTCTTAGCGCGCGGTTAATTAATGTGAAGTGAATTTAAAATGGCATCGGTGGGTCCGACACGTCAAGCAGATGGTTGAGCCGAAAATGTGGGAAATGTACAGTTTTTCGGAACGCTCTGTAGAAAATCCTGTTATAAATCTAGGTGAAGATAGCAGCAGCAGCAGCAGAAGCACCAGCAGCACCTTCTTTTCTGAATATTTTGTAAATATAGTTATTTAAAAGATGAATTTATATTTATTTTTGTTATTTAATTTATTAATAATCCCAATGAATAAATATTTTATTTGTACTTGTTTTTATTTAAAAAGGATTTGGCCCACTGGCCTTTTATCTTACCTCATGGTGGTGTGGAAAAAGATAAAACTTTTATAAGCAACACGATTAAATAAAAATTCCTAACTTAAAAAAAGTTGGCAACCCTACATTCTATTCTTTCATATCTGAGTCCATTTAAAATGCACACTTAAAAAACTCTGTGAGAGCTTTCTTCGGTGACAGATTATGATATGCAATTTACTGTAGCAAAAATGAGAGGCAAACGTCCTATCTTGCCTGTATTGCCTATTTTTCTGGAACAGAGTATAGTTCGCAGCAATCATTGATAGGGCTGGCAACGAGACCGAGACTAGTCTCGGTCTCGTCTCGGTCTCGGTCTCGTCAACGAGACGATACTCCTTTAAAAGTACCGAAGACGAGACCGAGACGAGATCGAGACGAGACCGTATTGTTGGTACCGAAATTCGACGAGAGTCTCGCTGGTCTCGGCGGTCTCGGTGGTTTCGTTTCGGTTTTCGCTAAAAGAAAATTTTGTTTTTATTTCATTATTTTTTAATATCTAATCATGTTCAATTTTTATAATATTCACAAGTTTTTTTTTGCGAAATATTATATGCGCGTTAACATATCTAACCATATTATGTATATACATAGTTATACAGCGATAGGCGCATTTCGAAAATCCAGAGAAGAATGCGTACGATTTATGTATGCATGGCGTTGCTTCCTTTTGGGTGACATTTGGAAAAAAATATTGTCAAAACGTTAAAATATAGTTCGTTGCCTAACTGTCAAGCCATGAGCTGTCAAAATCCCATGAAGAATTTCTCCGATTTAAATGGATTAAAAAATCTCTACAAAAGTCAAATTTTACCTCAGAAAATTATAAATTTTTCGATTTAATTTATTGCTCCGTAAAAAGGTGATTTAAGGCCTCTTGGGTGAGGTTTGAAAAAAAATATTTTAAAAACGTCAAAATATATAGTCCTATTCTGTTAAACGTTCACGTGAATATTTATATTCTGCTATCCGACGGAAAAAATGAATTGTTTCAAAAATTACATAAATTTCGATCAAAAATAAATTTTAACAATTAGATTCTCTTAAGAATTAAAGAAAAAAAATATTAGTAAAGCTTTGGACTCAAAAGATATAAGGCATTTGAAAATATCTAAAAAGTGAAAAATTGAGTAAAATATTCACGTGAATCGGAAGATAGCAGAATAGGGATGATAGTTTATTGCCTACCTGCCAAGCAATGAACTGTCAGTTTCATTGAAGGATTGCTCCGATTAAAATGGATTAAAAAAACTGCACAAAATTTCAAATTTTATCTTGGAAATACGGCTCTTCAAAGGTGTCTGATAACGTTACTTCACAGCCTATTTTGTACGTTATCACACACCTTTGAAAACTAAATTCGCACAAAATGTAAGCCATTCGGAGCGCTTTCATACGCAACTAATAAAATTCAACTTAAAAATATAGTTTTCGATTTACACAAGCAAAACTTACTCGTTTCAAGTGCAGTCTATGGCCTTAGCTTCATGGACCTACGTACTGCAGAACAAAATTTCTAGTTTTTGATTTGTTAAGCATAATCAACGTACAAGGATATATCATTATTAGATTCATGCATAATTGACAAGCACAATAAAGTTGGATAAGACGTGCAGATGCCAAGTTTGACCGAATTCTTGAGATCCATATTGTACGTTGATTTTCACCAAGTTTCCCAAACTTGGTTTTTTTTTTCTATTGGTTTTGACAGCTAAATGTGAATATGTGTACCAATTCGTACGATTTTTCACGCTACCAAATATTAAAATTGGAGCAATCCTTCAATGGATTTTGACAGCTCATGGCTCGAGAGGTAGACACCGAAATATATTTTGACGTTTTGATAATATTTTTTTCCAAATGTCATACAAGAGGCTTAAAATCAACTTTTGTCGGAGGAAAAAATTTCGAGGTAAAATTTGAATTTTGTAGAGGATTTGTAATCCATCTAAATCGGAGCGATGCTTCAATGGATTTTGACAGTTCATGACTTGACAGGTAGGCAGCTTACTATATCTTGACATTTGAGCAATATTTTGTTTTCGAAATTTCACCTAAAAGGTCTAACATCAACTTTTTAGGGCGCAATAAATTAAATCGAAAAATTTCGATTTTTTTTTTAGGTAAAATTTGAGTTTTTGACATGTCGTGGCTTGACAAAACCGGTAAATTTATTTCTTAAAAAATCGAGCGTTGTATGTAGGTACTCTTTTTTATTTAATATTTTATTTGTTTTTGCTATGAAATATATTAACTTACACAATTCTTCCAAAATGTTATTTCCACTTAACTCAAAAGACAAAACAGTCTCACGAGTTTGTTTTATACATTTTCCCGCATTTTTCTTACCGACGAACTGCTGAGATACCACAACCATGCTCTATATTTGCAATCCGAACAATGCGTCTTATCTTTATCTTACATCTTTTTACTACCAAAAAAACACGAAAGAAACCAAGACTAAGGATGATACCAGGACCGAGACCGAGACCGAGACGAGACCGCACATTAAAATTTTCTCGAGAAAAAGGCGAGACCAAGGCCGAGACGAGACTTGGTTAGGCGAGACCTGGACCGAAACCGAGACGAGACTGAAATTTTTCGATTTTGGCGAGACCGAGACGAGATTAACAAAAGTCTCGCCTGGTCTCGTCTCGTTGCCAGCCCTAATCATTGAAGCAAATTCTCAAAAAAAGATCCCAAGATATAAGCACTCTTCGATGATGTGGTCTAGCCGAGCTCGGTGTCCTATTTTCCAGTTACAAATATTAGTGTAAAGGAATCTTATGAACAATCCTGTAAACTTATCACTAACCGACATCCTAATACTACGTTTTCACCTACCACTTAATCCAGATTTGAGTGGATTAACCATAAATTCTCTTTTAAATCTTCTGATAACTGAAAATTTCCCATACAAATTTTAATATCCTCAAAAGAAGATTAGAAGTTAATTTCATTGAAATCTTGAGAATGAGAAGATTGTCAAAAGAAACAATCCTTATTCCATAGAACGCGCCTATTCTAATGTCATTTCCTCCATTGACATTCAAAAAAAAAAAAAAAAAACTGTCCAACATTATTTCATTTGTTTTTGTCTGGTGAAGTTTGTCGTTGCCTTCGAATTCTGTTTCTGTTTATAACAATAAGAGATGCAATTAAGCTACAAAGACCAACGCGTGGGCTCGAATTTGTAATGGAAAATGTTTTAGCGACGGGTTGCAATCTTATAAGCGAGGTGGATAGTGTGGCTTGTCGTCGAGTGTTTGAGGCATTCAGGTTGACAGGGAATCCATTAGCTGGATGTTTTGGTCAGATAAAGCTGCAAATATTGTTCATTCAGCAAGTTGGTTTTTCATTTTTTTCTCGACCTCGTGTCCTGGCCAGATTTCATGCATTTATTATTTACTTCATTTAATTTATTAATTTAAAAAAATAACTGCTGCACATCAAGATTTACTTAGGAATAGTACAGGATATAATACATTTTACTGATTAGGATAATGCAAGAATGTAAATAATAAATATTAAACAATTTTAGCAAAATATTGATAATAATTTAATATATAAAAATCAATTTAATAAAATTAAAAAGCAAATCAAAGTCGCAAGAAGAAAGATAAGTAGACAAAAAAAATTAAAGTACAAAAAAATTATATCAGTTCAAATTTGAGAAATATTCAAAACAAAGTTGATGAAACTTTCTATGTTCGATTCCAGACCGCATGTGACTGGGAAGATTATTCCACAGTCTAACAGCATAAACGAAAAATTGCCTTCGTGATGTCAAACAGGTAAACCTGGGGGAGCGCAACAATGTAAACCGATTTGAGGAACAAAAATCAAGCTTGTTAAACAGATAGTTAGGAGTCTTGTTAGCAATTAATTTGAAGATATAGGAACAACACCGATACTTGAAATAAGCTTCTAAGTTACAATTTAATAGTTGACGAGCCTGAGACGAAACGTGATCGTATCTTCGGAGGTTGAAGACAAACCTGGCAATGGCATTGAATGCTACCTTTAGCTTACGAAGCGAATGTGAATCAGGATCTGCAAATATCTCACATCCATATGATACTATTGGTATGATGATAGATTTAACCAGCTTCAATTTAACTTGAGTAGGCAGAATTGATCTACTAACAGATAGTCCTCGAAGTGAAGCATAAATTTTGGAGATAACAGAGTCTATATGGGTATCCCACGTTAGTCTATTGTTGAAAATTATACCTAGGTTTTTCGCATTTGTTACATATTCGATTTGGCAGGCGTTTAAGAAAAGGGAAGGAAAGTTTTGAGGCTGGGATTTATTTTTACATATTGGGATTGCTTTCGTTTTTTCCGGATTAAGTTTGAGTTCATTCCGAGTAGACCAATCGAATATTGAGCCTAAATCAATGTTCATTTTCTCTATAGCATCTTCAATCATACCAATAGTGAAGCTTATATATAACTGAACATCGTACGCGTAGATATGAAACTGACAGTAAGATAAAACAGATGGCAAATCATTAATAAACAAAGAGAACAGTAAGGGTCCAAGGATAGATCCTTGAGCAACACCGCTATTGACAGGAAGGAACGAAGACATTTTGCCGTTACACGACACGGCTTGCATGCGATTTGGCAAGTACGAATAAATAAGATTTTTAGTTGTGTCAGAGAAATTGAAATAAGTAGTCAGTTTATCACAGAGAAGATTAGAGTTAACACAGTCAAATGCTTTGGAAAATTCAAGTAAAGTTATCACAGTTGTATAATTATAGTCTAAATTCTGTCTGATATCTTTAGAGACGTTTAAAAGGGCTGAAATGCAGCTGTGTCCAGATCTGAATCGTGATTGGAGTGGGTTAAGAAGATGTGTGTCTTCTATATATTTTTTTATCTGGTTACTTAATATAGATTCAAAAGCCTTGGATAAAAAAGGAAGGATAGCTATAGGTCTGTATTCTATTTTCTTTCCGCGTTTAGGGATGGGAATAATCTTAGATCTTTTCCAGGAAGTGGGATAAGTTGAGGTCATTATGATGGTGTTAAAAATGTGTGTTATGTGAGGAAGTATGAAAGGAAGAATGAGTTTTAAAAAGTGTGGATGGATGTTGTCAAGTCCAGTCGATTTGGACTTAATAGAAAATATTGCTTTACCTACTTGATATACATTTACTGAACATACAGAAAAAGCATCGACTCTATCGTTCTCTGAGGCACTAGAACCAGTGGTGAATTGGCTTGGGGGATTAGATAACTTTCGATTCAACTCCTCTAAATCGATGTTATTGTCGGAAACAGAAGAATCTCCCCTTAATCCAATATTCTTGATTTCTTTCCAAAAATACTTGGAGGGACGATCCGAGTTGAACCTGTTATTATAAAAATTATATTTAGCTGATTTAATTAATTTTGTTACAAAGTTACGGGATGTTTTGTATTGTCGAAACATTTCTAGACAACGAAATCGTTTCCAACGACGGTATGAGAGAAAGCCAGGGACAATTACGCGATCTTTTGAGCCGAGTCTTAATGGGAACGTGTTTGTTAAAAAGATAAGTTATTGCTAAATTAAGGCATTCAATTTGATAATCAACGTTTGATGTTGTAAAAATTGAGTACAATTCAATTGATGAGCAATCACTAAATAAATATTCAACATTTCTGTTACGAAAATCACGATACTCGTAGTATTGAGGAGATTTGCTCTCAAGATTTATATCGAGAGTTGCAAAGACCAGATCATGATATGAAAACACTGGTACGGATAACTGACTAGAACATTTAACAACACTAACATCACTAACAATGAAAACATCAAGCAGGGAGGGGACACAGTCTGGCTTAAAATGAATCGGTTCAACATAATTTACAAAGGAGAGCCCCAAAGAATTCATAGAAGTTGTGAAACATTTAGAGGAGGGTTGAAGGAGATTAATATTTAGATCACCACAAACAATTAATTTTGGTACCCGAAAACACATTTCTTCAACGATCGGTGTTATTAGACCAGAACTTGCGACTCTTGGTGGCATGTATATAGTACCGATACTGCATTTATTGTCACCTTCGAGTATAGCAATAAAATAATAGTCACACGCTTGGATACCATCAGATCATTTTACGTGACTAGATCGGATGAAATTCTTAACAAATATTGCAACGCCACCTCCGCTAGAGTGAGTTCGATCAGCTCTGTATGGTTTTTTAAATCCAGCTAGTGAAAAAAGACTACTACTCAAAGACGGGTTGAACCAGGTCTCGGACACGCAAATAATATCAACCAAGCTATCTTCAAATATCATTTTAAACTCATCGAATTTGTTAACAAGGCTCTGTGCGTTAATGTGGCAAATATGCAAACCATTATGATTTTTACAAAGAGTATTTAATAAAAATTTGTTTTTTTCGTTTATACTGTGAAAGCCAGCATCATTGTTGCTGCCCATTACAACGAAATTCTAAATCGAGGCTGGAATCGAAAACAGAAATATCGTACACATTTATTTCGCAAAGAAGAAAGAAAAAATACAATAGAGAAACATTCTGAACTGAAACAACTTGAACATAAAATTTAAGTAAATAAAGGGAAAAACCTAGTTGCGACAAAGAAAGAAAGTTAAAAACAAACAAAAGAAAAACAAACAAAAATTCTTCCATTGAAATATAAATTTTAGCTACCATAATTTTGTAGATCATTGTTGACGTCAGGCCCGACCGCATTCCTCAGATCCTCGAAATTATAAATGAATGGATTTTCGTTGTTAGGTTTGCGGATGAAGACTTGACCATTGAATGTATGCACCGATGAGATTAGAGATTTTCGTTTCAGTCTTAATGCAAGGCGCTGCAGCTGGTAGTTGTTTTTCGTTAGACTATCCTTAATGAAAAAGCTTTTTGGTGAATTAAAGCTTATATCAGAAAGGCTAAGCGGAGCTTTTTTTGTTTTGCGAAAGTTCGCTACCGCTTGCATAAATTTTATAATATACCTACTGCTTGAATTTTGAAGGATAAAATGTTGGAATAACAATATTTTTAAGTTATTACTCATTTTTATTTATAGAAATTAAATTTGTTCACTGCACCGGAATTATTATCCTTCTTTCTAATTATTATTTTGGTTTACTCTTGATATATTGACTTTTGAATGACAATTCATAGTGAAAACTTCAAACTAATCTTTTTATTTCTCTGGTGAAAACACTTGAAGATTAACTTTTAATCTACTCAATTTAAACCGGATTATCTTTAGGTGAAAACGTAGTATAACAGGATCAGTTAACCAAGGAAAAATGACAATTGACGCCATTTGCAAAAATTATGTCACATTCACATTACATACTACATTACTTTTGCTCTACCTTGTTGTGTATGCCGGCAACTAACTTCCCGCACACCGTAGGTATTGATTTTTTCATAATTTTTTCTATACTTTAAGGAACATAACTTGGAGACAAATTGTAATAAAATTCTTTGCAATTCAACAATATGGTGTCCCTGAACTGTCATTACCTATAATGTACTTCATAACCTATTATTCTTTTCTGTAATTCTATTGTAATTGAAATTACGTCTGGAAAACCTCTCTTGCATTAACACGTTTCTCTTATCAAATATTTATGTAGGTTCAATAGAATCCCCATGCGAAGCCTTTTTGGAATTCTTGATGGTATTCAGGCAACCGTGTGAACAAGTTCATTAGTGCAACGCAACGAGTTGTTGATTACCAGTAAACCTTAGCAAATTTATAAGCAGTATTCCTGCCTATGTACATGTACAAGACCATTATGTATGCATGTATGTACAATACAAAGCTATTTAAAGGTGATTCTGGAATAGAATAGAACATCTGCGTGTTTCGATTGGAAGCACACGTAAACGCAATAGATTACAACACTGAAATGAATTTAAAATTATACTCCAAGGACACAATCAGTTTTGCGTGCTAGTTAAGTGGAATAGGCAGAAAGTTAAAAACACACATACATAGCTACACAATCAAACAAAGTTTTAAATGTTAACCTCAAATCAGTAGAAGCGGTCGTGCGATGATGAGGTAAAAGCTTTACAGAACAGATTCGAGTGCATCCTTTCAATAGATTTTGGATTAAAAGGTCGATATTTAGGTACTGTGTATATGTTTTCATTGCGAATGTTTTGAGCGCACCTCACATGTACAACATTTCGATATTAACTGAAGACGTGGACTTTGCGTTCATGGTTAAATAGAAAATTCGTTTGTGGATAATGTAGGAAGTACTTAAAATATGGCGAGGTAGTTTTCGAAACAGATTTGTTCTTTTATTAAATGTCGAGACTACACCATTTCAATATTGAGTTCAGAAAATATCACATTGAATTCCGAATCGTTAAATTAAATTCCGAAGGCATCAATTTAAATTCCGATTAGAAAATTAAAATTCGGAAGAAATAAAATGAAATTTAGAACAGTCACAAAGAATTCAGAAAATAAAAGGTTATTTTAGAATTTATTTTAAATTTTTCTTTCAAATTTTAGATATTTGGTGGATTTTAGGATTTTTAATTGTAGCAACTTTGCTACTTTTCACTTTTTCTATGCGAAAATAGCAAAGCAATGTTGAGATATCTCAATATGTTTTGTTTCGGTAGGTACATGTGTACCAGATACCCATCTACATACAATATGTATTCACATAGGTACTTTTTGTTCTTTTTCAAATATAATATCTATTGAGAATAATTTAATTTTTTCTCCAGACAGTTTTATTAGGAAATAAAGTAGGTAGACCTAGGTAGTATTTTTATTATTTTTTTTTTACTAGCGTGCAGGTACTATATTACAAGTTATGGATTCGAAAAAAAATCGAACTCGAGATTCTGATCAAACTTGACATTACGATGATAGCGAAGACGAAAAAATGGCTTCGCAATTCCGTCTCTCTGTCTGTCTGTCCTCGAATTTACAGCCAAACGATTTTTTTCATAAACATGTCCCCAGCTTTTTTTTCAGCTTTTTTAAGACGAAAAATGACAGTACCTAACTACCTGCCATACTATATTTTTGACCAAAAAGGTAAATATTATTTTTCTCAAAAAAAATTTTTTCTTTCAATCAAACATGATATTACGATCATAGAGAACACCAAAAAAGTGGGTTCCCTAATTCCGTCTGTCTGCCATTCTGTCAGTCTGTCTGTCTGTCCTTGTGTCTACAGCCTAAACGCATTGATAGATTTGCTTCAAACTTGGTACATATTGTTTTTTCGGTAATATGCCCACACGTTTTAATAATTTTTTTTTTTTAAAGACAAATAACAGTAGCATTTTTTTTGGCCAAAAACAAAAATCTTATTTTTATCAAAAACGGCTCCAACGATTTTTATAAAAAAAAATGAGTTCATTAATGAAGGGAAAGGGTATCTTTTAATAATTTTTTTTTTGAAAAAAATTGTTTTTTGGTACCTATAGTAGAACCATTTTTTTGGTTTTCGATTTTCTCGGAAACGGTTAATCTGATTTTTTTAAATTTTTTTACGCTGAAGCTACTAGAAAGTTTAAACACTAAAAAAAAAACTTTTTTTTGAAATAATTTTTTTTTGAAAATTCAAAATTTCGGAAACTTAATAGATTTTTTCGAAATTTCGTATTTAGTAGTTTATTGATATTATCTTGAATAGTTAAAAACAACTATTTTTATAAAATAAAAAACAATGTAACCTCCAATACAAATGTTAAAAACCATTAAGAACCAAATTTATTTCTCAAAAACGGCTCCAAGAATTTTCAAAAAAAAAAATTGTTATTAAATTTTATTTTATTTTTTGGATTTTGATAAGAAAAACAATATCTTGCAAGATTAAATATTTTGAAGATTTCCTTAAATAATATTTTCAAATGTATATATATCAAATTTGAATTTTCAAAAAAATTATTTTTTTTTCAAAATCCAAAAAAAAATATTAATATAAAATAAAAAAAATTTGTCACAAGAACAATTTATGGTTGCAGAACGATTAACAGAAATCTCAAATTTTAACTGTTTAATTATTATCATGTTTGTTCATTTGGTTAAAAAGTTTATTTTATTGGGTGGTGACCGTTGCACACAAGTCTATACCTGAATATTTAAATATTCCCTACAGCCATCAAACAATTTTCATTCTATCTGCCCGTAGATTAAAAAACAAACACACACAACCAGCTCCTACTCAACAAAAAAATCCTCATAAAAAAAAACAAAAAAACCTTTGAAATAAATTGTTTTCCTCTTCTCCTCTAACTTATACTAAATTTTGTATATATTTCTCTCATCGATTTATTATCACACTATTTCCCTTCATACGCATTTACACACCAACACTACCTAGCCTCCGATTTGGTAGTGGAACCCGTGATGAGTAGTAGAACTTATTGCAGGCTGGATGAATTTCGTCGTCATGATAGTACTATTAATATCTATATACAAAGCTACTATTTAGATTTATCAAAATGAATGCTTGGGATACTGAAAAAAGGATTTGGATAGTGCAGCGATACCATTCTTTGCAGTCCGTCACTTTCGTCCAAAGGGAATTTAGGCTGGAGTTTGGCGGTACTCCCCCGAGTAGATGGACCATTATGATGCTGGTGAATATGTTTGCCGAATCTAGAAGCATCGAACGAAGACCGTATAATCGAGATCCCAATGTTCGGGTTTGGGATACAATCGTGGTTGTTGCATCGGCAATACAGGCAAATCCAAGTGTTTCGACTCGAAACTTATCGTGCCAAATTAGAGTTAACAGACGGTCATTACAACGTATACTTCATGATGACTTAAACTTGTTTCCGTACAAAGTCCAAATTACAAGCAAGTTAAACCCTCAGGATTTGCCTGTTCGCCTTGAATTTTGACGAAAAATGATTTCAATGGCCGAGGAAGGCAACACATTGATAAATTATTTGTTCATGTCTGATGAGGCCCATTTTGACTTAAATGGCAATATTAGCACGCAAAATTGCCGTATATGGAGTGATTCTAATCCAGAAATGCTCCATGAGACGGAACTGCACCCAGAACGAGTCACTGTGTGGTGCGCAGTTTCATCAAGGTGAAATTTGAGATTTCTGTTAATCGTTGTGCAACCATAAATTGTTCTTGTGACAAATTTTTTTTATTTTATATTAATATTTTTTTTTGGATTTTGAAAAAAAATGATTTTTTTGAAAATTCAGATTTGATAAGTAATTTCTTAAAAAATCGAGTTGACGAATTTTCAAATAAGACTTGTTTATTAATAGGTATTATATATTTTTTTAAGTTGTTTTTTACTTATTTTTTTTAAAATGAGTATTCAAGAATATATACCTATATACATTTGAAAATATTATTTAAGGAAATCTTCAAAATATTTAATCTTGCAAGATATTGTTTTTTTATCAAAATCCAAAAAATCAAATAAAATTTAATAACAATTTTTTTTTTGAAAATTATTGGAGCGGTTTTTGAGAAATAAATTTGTTTCTTAACGGTTTTTAACATTTGTATTGGAGGTTACGTTGTTTTTTATTTTATAAAAATAGTTGTTTTTAACTATTCAAGATAATATCAATAAACTACTAAAAACGAAATTTCGAAAAAATCTATTAAGTTTCCGAAATTTTGAATTTTCAAAAAAAAAATTATTTCAAAAAAAAGTTTTTTTTTTAGTGTTTAAACTTTCTAGTAGCTTCAGCGTAAAAAAATTTAAAAAAATCAGACTAACCGTTTCCGAGAAAATCGAAAACCAAAAAAATGGTTCTACTATAGGTACCAAAAAACAATTTTTTTCAAAAAAAAAATTATTAAAAGATACCCTTTCCCTTCATTAATGAACTCATTTTTTTTTATAAAAATCGTTGGAGCCGTTTTTGATAAAAATAAGATTTTTGTTTTTGGCCAAAAAAAATGCTACTGTTATTTGTCTTTAAAAAAAAAAAATTATTAAAACGTGTGGGCATATTACCGAAAAAACAATATGTACCAAGTTTGAAGCAAATCTATCAATGCGTTTAGGCTGTAGACACAAGGACAGACAGACAGACTGACAGAATGGCAGACAGACGGAATTAGGGAACCCACTTTTTTGGTGTTCTCTATGATCGTAATATCATGTTTGATTGAAAGAAAAAAATTTTTTTGAGAAAAATAATATTTACCTTTTTGGTCAAAAATATAGTATGGCAGGTAGTTAGGTACTGTCATTTTTCGTCTTAAAAAAGCTGAAAAAAAAGCTGGGGACATGTTTATGAAAAAAATCGTTTGGCTGTAAATTCGAGGACAGACAGACAGAGAGACGGAATTGCGAAGCCATTTTTTCGTCTTCGCTATCATCGTAATGTCAAGTTTGATCAGAATCTCGAGTTCGATTTTTTTTCGAATCCATAACTTGTAATATAGTACCTACACGCTAGTAAAAAAAAAAATAATAAAAATACTACCTAGGTCTACCTACTTTATTTCCTAATAAAACTGTCTGGAGAAAAAATTAAATTATTCTCAATAGATATTATATTTGAAAAAGAACAAAAAGTACCTATGTGCATACATATTGTATGTAGATGGGTATCTGGTACACATGTACCTACCGAAACAAAACATATTGAGATATCTCAACATTGCTTTGCTATTTTCGCATAGAAAAAGTGAAAAGTAGCAAAGTTGCTACAATTAAAAATCCTAAAATCCACCAAATATCTAAAATTTGAAAGAAAAATTTAAAATAAATTCTAAAATAACCTATACATGCATGTATATCCATATACATACTTACTTCAAATTCATGTATACGCCAATAGCCTTGATATAATTTATTTAAACCCACCATATTTTGAAGGTTGCCATGACATAAACAGCTTATTCGGTTTTCTCCCTTACCCTCTATATTGTTTTCAGAACTAGTAAGTTTCGACCGTCTCTCTTGGTTTTTTTCGTATTTGCCTCTACATTTAATTCTTCCACATCAACAATTCAATATCAAGAAAAGAGGAACTAGCGCCCTCATCGACAAAACTACTAGCTAAAAAATTCAGTCTCATAGTAGTACTATAGGTTTCATATACAATGATAGTAGCCTATAAAATAAAAAAAATAAGCCGATTACTCACACTGAAAATAAGTTATTACGTTTTATTTTTGTAGCACGATTCGTTCGCCACCCTGTATTTGCAGAAAAACATGGTTCCCTGCTTTCAGCGACTATTTCCGGCCAAGCGGCGAAAAGAAAAAACAAATATACTTAAAAGTGTACTATACAAATCTAAGACCACACACAATTTTTGATAAAAATTCTGGGAGTCGTTTTCGAGAAATACTTTTTTGTCTTAACCGTTTTTTTTAAACATTTGTATGGGAGGTACCGTTGGGTTTTATTTTACGACTACATTTTTTTTTTAACTATTCAAGATAGTCTTCAAAAACTCCTAAGTACGAAGTTTCGTAAAAATCCATTAAGTGGGTTTCGAAATTTTGATGAACGTCTGCATCAAATCGAAAACCAAAAAAATTGTACTACTAGGGTACAAAAACTAAAAATTTGTTTCCAAAAAAATAACCAAAATATACCTTTTTCCTTCATTAAATTATAAAAATCGTTGGAGCCGTTTTTGAGAAAAATTTGTTTTTGGCCAAAAAAAAACAATGTATCTCCTATTTGTCATCTTAAACAAAAAAATGAAAAAAAAAAACGTGTGGGCATATTACCAATATGTACCAAGCTTGATGCAAATCTATCTAACCATTTAGTCTGCTGTAGACTCGAGGACAGACGGATAAACTGACAGACAGACAGACAGACGGAATTGGGGGACCCACTTTTTTGGTGTTCCCAATGATCATAATATCATGTTTGATTGTTAGAATTTTTTTTGCTCGAATCCATAACTTGCCTTATAGTAGGTACCTATAATCGCAAGTAAAAAAAAAAACTCAAGCGTAGTACCTTTGAAAAGAAAATAATAAACATAGAAGGGTTTATTCGCTTGGCTCGAATTTCAAATGACAAGTATTGACGCAGCAATTACTTTGATTGTAAAAATTTAACGGGATCGACCTAGAGTGTTATATGTGTTGGCCTTGGATGAAATCACAGTGTTTTGGTGAGCACAACATATAGATGCTAAACGAATTTTTTCTTCTGCCACAAGTTGTTGAATGATTCCTCTCCAAATCTGGGTTCCAGCACAACAAAGCACTCGCTCACACACATCGGTCAATTACATTCTACTTATTTAGATTTTGAAACACCAACTTCTGAACAGTAAGATAATATATCGTTCTTGTGCCAGAAAATACTTCATTTGATACCTTTAGTTTTAGGCTGCACGTAGAGTTGTACCACTAAACAATGCTATACGAGAAACGTTTGTATGACAGAACAATATTTACATTTATTTTTATATATGTAGTGTCGAGCAAGAGCCAAGGTACTTTTTATTTTGCCTTAAGAACTCCTCCAAAAAATGTTAACAAAAAAGAAAAATTCGTAATAAATTAATGATTTATTAGGTGTGTTTTATTGGGAATTTATCCATTGTACCGTAAGTAATTCCCAAAAAAACGCATCGACCGTAGCATGGACCGTAGCTTTTTTATTTTTGTAAAAATGGTACCCCTGTACAGCAGTCACAAGTAATGAAAGAGTCTTTTGCAAAGTAAGATTAAGAAAATATCAAAATAATGACCAATAATTAGCTTTTATTCATATAAAATAGAAAGTAGAAAAACGTACCAATATTTAATTTATGTTACAAACCTACTTCTTGTTTTTATTTTTTCTACATTTGCAATTTTAAATTCGAACATTCATTTTGCACAAATATAAAAGAAATGTTAAGTAAATGGGTTTGTTCATAGACTATGGTCATGTCCCTTTTTACACAGGACAATTTTTGTATTGCTTTAAAAATCTTATATGCCATTCACACGAGGATACAAAATTGACGGATATTTGCTTGTTTCCGTTAAATGTTTCTTGGTTTTGAACGCACACTACAGCGTAGTTTAAATTGTTCAATCCATTACATGTCACCTTTATATTTCATGCTTTTATTTAGTTTCTGAGTAGATCGATAGCTAGAATTTTATTTTTCAAGTCAATTTATAAATTTATTTTCTGATTATGTTTTGCTTTCAATTCAATATTCACTCATCAGACTACACTTAACATACGCGGGGTAAGGAGCAAGTAGTTAACATTTGGTTTGCCATTTCCATGCACATGTCCAGAAAAAAAAAACAATGGATCACAAAAATGTACGCCCAGTCCATGTCCATGTAGTGAAGCGAATACCGATCAACGTCCATTAAACAGTGAAGAAAAAGCACCTTTTGTGAAGTTCAGTTGCCGCTTAGTGCGTTTAAGCTAGGCGCGCACATGCAATTTTTCCGAAACGAAATAGTTTAATCACTAGTGATCGCGCACATTAGCAACTTAAAATTAATCAACGAGATAAACCATCACACAAATAATATTTTGATTTAATGTGCGCGCAGTTACATTCTAGTTCGGTGTGATACAAACTGAAGAACTTATTTGGGGCGATCATTCGATTTGTGCCAAAACGCAAACTTTTAAGTTGCTCTAATCGTGGTCTGTATTGTTACTGCATTTGCGCGCACTCTCATGGTATTCACTTTAGCAACCAAACTGTTGCAAAACTGAAAGTTGCATATTTGCGCGCCTAGCCTTATAGCTCATAGAATTTCATACGAATAAATATTTTGGGGCGCACTGTGGAGCATTCCTCTATAGTGTAGTTCCACCCAATGCGGTTTGTCTTCTCAAATTGCTTTTTTGTAGATCTAAATTAAAAGATGATTTTTTTTCACCAAACTTGGTTTATTTACAACTATGAATAAAAATTGAACACAAAACGAAAGTTGGGCTTGGTTAGTCAATAAAAGTAAAACGGAATTCATTCGATAAATATTGGTTTCTTTTTCAAAATGGATATCAAAATTTGTTAAAATTGATTAAATGACATTAGGGGTATGCAAAATTGCAGATATAGGTGCAATTTTAGACGTACTTCAGAAAATAATTGAGCAAAGAATACAGTTTTTAATAGTAAAAGTCAGAAACTTTTCAGAAGAACAGCTTATAATTTATTAAAAAATGGAGTTATCTAAGATTTGAGAAATATAAACTGGCCAACTATTAAAAAAAAGAATCAAAAAGATCGATTTGTCTTACGAATGAAATTAATAATTATAACACTCCATGAACACATCCATCGAGATTCAATTCAATTGTCAATCGTACCAACAAAACTAACAAAATCAGAATCGAGACTCGACTGAACGTCAACCAGCCATCCACCGTAGCTTCTACTTTAGCTTTTTATCGACCGTAGCGAATTGTATGTAAATTGCTACGGGGGATAAACTTACGGCGGATAAATTTCCCAATAAAACACGGCTATTAACTCAGGACCTTTTCATTTATATTAACAAGGAAAAGCTTTATAAAACTTGTAAAGCTTTAAAGCTAAAAATGAAAACAAAATTCAATATAAAAAAATGGAGTGCAACCACCACTGATTTCAGCTTTTGAGAGCAACGGTACATTACAGTTTGCTTTGGATGTAATTTAGATAAAAACGTCTTTAGCTCTTATTTGGTTCAAAGCGGTTTTTCTGTTATGAAGTAATTTAGTTTAAGTGAAGGAATTCAAATAATCAAAATGGTTAAAAATGAACTAAAATTACAGGAAAGAGATATAATTATTACCTAAAAACGAAGAACATAAATCTTATAACTAGATACCTACGCAAAATATGTAGTTGAATGGCCCAAATCTACCCTTACCAATAGTAATTAACCATCTTAAAATGGAGAATATAATAGAAAATAAACCAAGATGTGGTCGTCCTCGCAAGCTTACTAAGAGAGATGAGAGAAAAATAGCCCAAATTATTAAAAATTCTTCATTAAAAGTGCCCCCAAGATAGCATCGGATATCAAGGTAAATCTCCAAAAAACAGTTTCTACATGGAGAATGGACTGTGGCAATATCGCTACAGAGATCTGGTTTTAAGAATTGTACTCCTCATAGAAAACCATTTGTTAGTGAAATAATCAAGAAAAAACGAATTGACTTAGCTAAAGAACATACAGATAAGACAACTAAGTTCTGGGATAATGTGATCTTCTCCGATGAGTCCAAATTTAATATATCTGGTTCAGATGGACGTTCAGGGTATGGAGAAGGGAAGGAGAATCTATGAATCAAAAAAATACAATTAAGACTGTGAAACCTGGTGGTGGTAGCGTGATGGTGTGGGGTTGTATGTCCTCGCAAAGTGTTGGAAGAAATAATGTCTTTATTCATTTAAACGTATTAAAGTCAAATACTCAAATCAAAAAATCAAGTTTATTCATTTAAACGAATTAAAATTAAATTTAAAACAAAGTGCTGATAAACTTTGGACAACGATCCAAAACATCCCGCCACAGACGTGAAGATATTGATAGTGTATAACACAGCTCACATGCTTGTTACCCCAACGCAGAGTCTAGATCTTAATCCCATTGAACACCTATGGGATGTGTGGGAACTCAATGCCAAACTGTTTGAAAGATGTGATAAGACTAAAAGGTTTCCCCACCAAGTACTAGGTACAATATTTCTAAAAAAAAAGATTAAATAAAAAAATAATAAATTATCTTTTCTTTAAATGTACGAGTATCAAGAATTTTGCATTCGGGTTTTTATCAATTCGTATGTATTTTATTTTTTTAGCTTCAAATCTTTACAAGCTTTGTAAAGCTTCTACTTGCAAATATAAATGAAAAGCTTCTGAGTTAATAAATAAATCGATAATTTGGTATGAAATTTTCTTTTTTATTACAATTTTTTTGAGGAGTTCGTAGGGCAGAAGGAAAGGTAACATGACTTTTTCTCGACACTGTATACGTGCGCACAGTGCAGTCATATATTTGATGAGAATGTTGCGAGTTTCTCGCATACCTATCATAAACATGTTGCTCACAAACTTTTCTGATCACTTTTTCAAGCGAGTTTGTCCCTCAAGGTTCCTATTCTTTGTTTTGCCGCTTTCACTGTACGCACTATGTCGCATCTTATTATCGCATGTCGGTTAGGTTGTCACATCGCTTCTCGTACGCGTATTACACAGCCTTAGAAGTGAACTTGTATTTAGCACAAAAATTATTAAACTTACAACTCTTGGAACATTTTCAAATAAGATTTCCGTGAAAACATCACAATTCGCATTGTGACATTACTTTTGCCCCACTGTGGGTATAAGGCGAATTTAATTGTGATCAATCATGTAGAAACAATAAATGTCCCGTTCTATCTGTTTGCTGTCAGCGACCAACTTCCATTTATGTAGAATTTTCGAAAAACTTGAAAACTTGCTGAACGAGATATGAACATTTTTGGCAGAAATTAACTAAAGTATTTGGTCCCCACACGATATTATTGATTTGGAAATTGTCTACGCAATAAGGTATTTTCATCGTTATTTTTTTTTTTTTTGTTATCCAGACAGTTTTTTTTTCAAAGGCTATTTAGCTGGAATAATCCTGCACGTATTGAGATATTATGATTCCACAATTTCTATTTCCTGTCTATCAAAAAAAAAACCGCTGATGGCAAGCCAAGAAAGAAAGAAAAAAACAAAAAAAACTTTTGAATTTATTTTTGCTAACTTTCAACCTCCGCTCTTCTCAATATTTTCGAAGCCATCATGTTCTTTGTGAACGCTTCAATGAGCCTGCAAACAATACCAGATCATCTCCCACTGTCCGATCAAATACGTCAAAACTTTAATGAGAATCAAAATTCCACCAGTATTCCTTACAAGTTACAACACCACATAGATAGATAGGTAGAGGGTAGCAGGAATTATGGTTTTGTTTTTTGTGTGGTAAATGCAGGTAATGTGGTGCAGGGGAAAATTAAGCACACATTTCCAAACAACTCTTTTCAAATCAGTAAACAGGGATTGCACTTGTTAGAAAAGCATCTCATGTCCAAATGAGTTAACAAATTTGCCGTGGTTTTGACAATCGTTTCTCGTTAAAATAAAAAGTTTCACTGCAAAAATGATGATATTTTGTATTTTAGTTTAGTTTTTTCTTAAAAATATACATAATATATGTATACAATTTAGGGAAGACCATTTAAATGGAAATGACGTTTCCGTTTTTCTGCTTTACAATACAACCACAAACACTGGACGACATTACCTGTGATTTTTTGAGAATGAAGTTTTCAATGTCAGAGTAGTTTTTTGTTAAAATATTTTATTAATTGTTACGAAATTCGAAATTCCAACACATCCAACATACTCCAAACTTTTATTACAGACAAGTGCACTTTGAGATAACTGGACAATGAGCTGACGACAAAAAAAAGAAAGGATTTTTTTTTTTTTTTTTTTTTAATTTAACTATATGCCTGTAAGACTTAAGGTCTTTTAAAAGCAACCTGAATTGCACGGCACTAGTTTGACATAGTGGATTTGAGAGCCAGGTATTGACTTTCTCATTTTAATCCATTGGCGGCATCCAATTTAATATGGAGGATGTAGCGTGTCACCAATTTACGCAGTCGTGTAGATCTGGAATAAGGATTTTCTTCGTTCACTGAACGAAACTCGCCATTTTTTCTTTTGTTCACCGAACGAAACTCGGCAAGTTGGTCTTGCACAAGAAAAGATGGAGTTCTTTTCCGATCAGCAACCACAACAATTAGAACACACCCAAATTTAGGAGTGGAAAAATTTATTTTTTTTTTGTTGGGAATTTTTTTTTCTCCTGTTAGAGAGATTGAAAGAATGAGCAGCTTGCCGGTTGCTCACCGTACACAACTACACCCACGTAGAAGCCATCGAGATTGAGTTTCTACGCTACCTCAGGAAAACCACGAATCGATTTCCTCGATTTCTTGTGTGCCTCGGGGACGTAATCCAAGTACACATGGTCGCCAGCGAAGGGAAAACCACCTTCAGCGATAAGAAAAAGATAAAAAAAAACTTCCGTGGGTAGCCTAGAAGTATTGCTACTTTGTTGAACATCAATAAGTTCTCAGCGTTTTCCTCGATGCCCCTTGTGCTCTGGAACGCCATTCGAGTGCACCTGGTAGCCATTGGACGGATAACCCTCGTCCTGGGCCATTTATTTCCGAGCAACACATCGGCAGGCTCTTCTCCCGCCTGACCGGAGTCGGTGCTGAAGACACACCTCTCCGTCGTCACGCCAGGCGCTGCGTTGACAAGTCCTAGTACGTCGTCCTGCACCACGAATCATTTCCGACAAAAAGGTCGGATATAATGGCTTCAATCAAAAATAGACAGCTAGTGTCGTGTATTATCTATCTGTAGTAATGTAAACCAGAGTTAAAAAAAAAGTGTACTGTTAGAATTTAGTATATGTCCGTCAAAGAAAGTGATTTTGCTTCATTATAATGTTTCCCTACCGTAAAAGTGTAAATCCGATTATTCTTTCTATTCTAGTAGCGCGTTTAAAGTGGTAACTGCGTCGTAAAATTGTGTCCTGATAAGTAAAACAAAAAATAAAAAAAAAGTCCTTTGCTGAAAAAAAAAATGTATTGAATTATTACCTAGCTACACTGAAAAAAAAAAGTATCTAAAATGTATCCAACCTGAAAAAAAAAATGTTTTTTTTTCAATAATATTATATAAGCAAAATAATTAACGAGTGACAATATCAACGAGGTTATGATCTTAAAGTTACCTTCTTCCCTCAAACAGGAACTTCGTGCGCATAGCTACCGTTAATAACAAAATATTTTTAAAAAATTTGATCACAATGTAGCGTATATTTGACGTGGTTATCGTTTGGTAACACAAATCAATTTATTTTAGATTTAGATCTGTCAAAAAACTGATTTTGACAATTTTTGATTTGATTTATTTTTTGATTTTAAATCAATTTTACAGATCTGGATTTTTCGGCAGATCTAGTAACACAACTATGCATGATAATTGACAGCAGCCATCAGTTTGACAAGACAGCTTATACCGACAGCTTATACAGACACAAATATACACCAATACTATAGCAAATAAAAATCAGTCTGAAAACGTATTTGAATCGTTACGAAAAAAATCAATTTATAGATTAAAATATAGATTTACCAAACAAAAACCCCATAAGACACTGCGCACACTTTTTTTTAATCAAAATCGTTAGAGCTGTTTTCGTGATGCTGGTACTGTTAGTCTTGGAAATAAAAAGACGATTCAAAAATCAATTTTAGACAATCACCTAAAACGCCTTAATACCAAGTTTGAAGAAAATCGCTTCAGCCGCTTAAATATTTTTTTTTGGATTTTTGAAAAAATAAATATTTTTTTTTTGAAAATTCAATTTTTCGAAAAGGGATGGGTGATTTTTTTTTTAAATTTAGTTTTTAAGTTTATATTATTAAATATTTAAAATTAAAATGTTGTATATAAAAATTTCAGTAGAAACGTTTTTGAAAATATATTCAGATTTTTAATAGAAATTTTTGCATACGATGTGATCGAACATAAGAGCAATTTCATGCGATCCAGTCGTGCATTTTATTTTGCTTTAATTCTGATTTCTTATAACTTGGTTTCCATTCATTTTAGCGAGATTTGCAATAACTGAAAAAAATTTCAGTAGCTTAAACTCAGCGTTTGTGTTTTCTTCGTAAGTGCATTGAAAGTGTCTGCTCTTTTCTGATCTGGTAGTATTTTATCTGAGAGGTCGACTTTCAAACAAAGCATGAACAAGACTCTCACAAAAGATTTAGTTTATTGGAATAGTAACTGACTTGCTTAAAAGTATAAAGAAGTATGTGGTAAAGGGTTATCCATTTTGCGGTTTCAAAAGTATATAACTGGAATTCGACATCTGTCAAACTTAGTTGATAACCAATTTTTTTTTTCAGTTGAAAGTCTGACATTTACGAAAATGGATCGCTTAACTATCGCACAACGCATAAAAAATGTTAAAACCTACTATAAAAATGGTGATTCTGCCACAGCCAAATATCGTGCTTTAAGAGGAGATTATGCTTTACACAATCGTCCAACTACGCAAGTAATTTGCAAAATTGTGAAGAAATTTGAAGAGACTAGATTAGTTAAGGCCTGTGCATCATCGTTTCGTTCGTAATACTGAAAATATCGCTGCTGTAAGTGAAAATAAGTGCAGACTGCTGATTGATGAGTGATAACTGCTCATTCTTGTGTGATATGAATCGCCATTTATGATTCCACTGCATGTCTGTTCATGAATCAAAGTTGCCATTCCCATGGTGGTGCAACCAGTTACTACTTTTTTATGTTTTTTTGTTAAGGGAGCTTTCAGAGCTTTTGAGAACAAATAATTCAAATAATGAAATGCATTACAATGCTGTTATGATATTTTCGGGTATTTTTCTTTAGGAAGAAAATGGTGTTTGCGAAAATGTTAAATGGAGTGCGGCTCTGTAAGTAATTATGTCTACTAGGGATACACTGTACACAAAAATATCCCTTTATTTTACCGCTTGGTGGCGTGAAAAAAGATAAATTTAATTTATTACCAGCCAATATAGGTTTGACTTAATTTGTGTTTCATAAATAGTTTAATGAAATTGTATTTGTTTGGTTAATAGTTGAGTAATTTGAGCTTAATTATTAAATTAGTTTAAAGATAATGGCACGAGTACACTAACTTTGGCGCCAAGATATAATAACGGGTTTTGGTAGAGGGGCTTAATACAAGCATTTTTTACTATGGGAGGGGGGGTCTATCACCCCTCGTTTAGGCGGGAGGGGCAATTTTATAAAAATTTACTTAAAATCTTTAAAAAAATATTAAAAAAGAACGGCAACACTTACAGTTATAAATTATACTTTTTTAAAAAGTCAGAACTCTACAATTTCTAATAAATTTTAAGTAAAGTTGTTTCAGTCAATAGTTTTTGAAAGAATTGACTTCAAACTCAAAATTTATGAAAAAAAGTTAAAAAAATCACTTTGAGTATAATTTTTCTCATGATTATAAATACCAATAAAGAAGTAATTGATGTAGTTAACTGTTCCAATTATTTCTTAATCAAACACTGAAAACTATTCGTCTCTATGTTTTCTAGTTTTTGCGAAAATTGAAAAACAAAAAAAAAATAATTTTGTATCAGATGGGTGCATGTAAAGTTTCTTTTCCATTTAAAGAATCTGGATTAAAAAAAATAATTGATATTATATACATAAACGTATTTACATATGTCATGTCCATTTCAATCTCTTTTTTCTAAATATACGGTTAGGTACTTGGCCAAAACTTTAACATTTAATATATTTGAGCATAATGACAAACTTAACGAACTCCACAGTGACACTAGTACGGACGATGAATTCATTGACGAGACTTACATACCTTCAACATATTGAAAATTGACGTGACTATTTTTTACTAACTCCTGACTTACTTAAAAACTAACTGACTGGGACGCGGAATGCATTGCAATTCTACTTCCTCGTGGTGCATTCTGGGTTATGCTAAATGAATTGCTTTACTTGACTCACAAAGATGAACTTATCATTAAAATTGATCCTGAAAGTAAATACCAAAAAAACTCTTTAAAAAGTAGTTTTAAAAACCCCAAAAACCAAAAAACAAAAATAAAGCAAAAATATTTTACTCAGAGAAGGAAATCTTGTTAGAAATAGGAGCTTTGTGCGTATAGAAAAAAGAAACACTTAATAACCGCATTAACTGTAATAAAATCACAAAGGTATATATGAAATTTACGATGCAAACAGTGAGATGCCTAAGGGAGGGGCATGCTGCCCCCCTGCAACCCCCCTGCTTGGGCTCACTATAGGCTTTGGGGAGGGTGAAAATTTTATTAGTTTCTTTAAAATTATAGAATCTTTTGGGTTTAAAGAACAAGTATAGTTTTACTACTTTTCAATTACATATCTTAAAAACTAGAAGACATAAAAAGAAGTAGTTTTTTATGTTTAATAAAAAAATAATTGGAGCAGTTAACTACATCAATTATTTTTTATCGATATCCATAATCATGAGAAAAATAATATTCAAAGTGATTTTTGTAACTTTTTTTTCATAAATTTTGACTTTGAAGTCAATTATTTAAAAAACTATTGACTAAAACAACTTTATTTAAGATTAATTATAAATTGTAGTGTTCTGACTTTTGAAAAAGGTATAATTTATAACTGTAAGTGTTGCCGTTCTTTTTTAATATTTTTTTAAAGATTTTAAGTAATTTTTTATAAAATTGCCCCTCCCGCCTAAACGAGGGGAGATAGACCCCCCCCTACCATAGTAAAAAATGCTTGTATTAAGCCCCTCTACCAAAAAGTTATCGTACTCTCCCCAAGATAATAATTCATATTTTCATTAATTTCTGTTTTTAATCACCAAACGGTAACCGTAAACACTTTGCACTCTCATTTGCGGCGATTTATGATGTCAGCTCCGGAAACACTGTAAAAGCTTTTGACAATTTTTCTTGGACATAGTAGACTTAGTCTTATATTTTACTTTGTCCAAAAAAAATAGTCAGAAACGGATGTTTTCTTTTCACACTATCAGAATTGGCCGAAGAGAGCTAATAGCAAGCGCCGTCTTCTGACAAATGGTTTGCCAACACAGAAAACTGTGTTATACCACAGGCTCATCATTTGGTGCAGTGTTAGTTGTTAGTAGCCAACCTCTATTACAAATAACACTTACACAAGTACAAAATGAAAATATAAACAAATAATATTACGTCAAAAACAAAACAAGAACATAATATGAAACAAAAACATGTAGAAGCGTGGAGCAATGGTTTTGAGTAAATTCTTTAATTTAATTTTACTGATATTGAAATCAAGAATGTTTGAATTCCAATTTAAAAGTCTACCCATACGTGTCAAGGCCTCATGCATCCCATAGTTGGTCCTATGTGTTGGGACTTTAATCAAGTCGAGGCCACGGAGATTATAACCTCCTCCCCGATAGTAAAAAAAACTGAACATAGTAGGTCTGGTGCATCTGTGACGCCAGATATTATTTGGTGGAAGAATACCAAATCATTGTTTGTTCTTCTATGTGCCAGTGGTTGCATTTGAAGAATAGATACACGTTGGTCATAAGAGAGGGCATTAGAAGGATCACTCAATAAATTCTTACTGTTTAAAGCTCTTACAGGGTTGCAGTAGTAAGCATACTAAATTATCACAAACGTAGCAGTGGTAACTCTGATAGTATACTAAATAGAACCGCAGTCCAAGCATTATTCATTGGGTTCTACTTAGTGTTAAGCAAAGAATGGTGCAATGAGCACTTGAGTGAAATTGAGGCCTTTAGATACTTTCCCAAGGCAAACACTGTTCTCCCTAAAATAAAGAGTACTAGCGGACCAGACGAACTTCGTCTCGTCCCAATTTAAGGCCTTCAAATCAACACAGAGAGTTCAAATTTCAATGTTATTTATTTGAATGGAATAAAAATAAGGAGGGAGTGATATGATAAACAATGGTTTTCGATTTGCTGTCCGGCGCAAAAACAAACAACAAAGACCGTTTACCAAGCTATCGACGACGTTGTCATTGCCAAACGCCAGCATTTGTCTTGAGAATTCAGCAGCCGACGGGTCGTTCTGCATATGCCAATCTCATACTTGTGGTCAATTTCAACTTCTTGACATGCCCGCACAAAGACGACGATTTTAGGCATGCATTAAATTCACCGGCAGCATTATATTTCTGGATGACGGGAAGCGTTTGAAGAAAATCGCTGAGCAATATCATACCCCACCAAATCATCTCGAATCACCTTGTAAATTCTTCATTGTTAGGTTAACTGCCTCCAAAGCTCGTTTATGCGCCATCGTGCATTCATCACAAATTATGATTTTGCATTCTGGCATCAACTTTGCTGTCGCCGAATTCTTGGTCATTGTCCACGTTATTTTTTTGTCTTTTTGTCAACAAATTTTTGTGAAAAAATTCATCGCCAGTTTCAAAGCGAAATGTGCAATAGGTTGCAACAGGCAACGAAAGAAATCTTGGCCGAATTGTTGCTAGAATCAACTAAGTGACGAATGTATTGCATCTCCCACCGGGAGCATCGAACAAGTAAATGCTATTGTGCAATCGTATTCAAAAGCAGCGCGATTGAAGTATACAATTACCACTTTTCTTCTTTTAATTTCTTTTTGTCGAATTTGTGGTGGTGATTGTGCAGTTCGAAGCCGTTAAATATGGACAGGTCTGCATTTATATCTTCTGCGCTCACCTCTTGCGTTTGATTATCACGGACGTTCTGATTAATTATTGTAAGACGTGTACGTCGTCCAAGGTTATATCGGAATCAGTGTAATAATAGCCAAACTCGAATCAATTGCAGCAAGAAAACTAGCACATTTTCTGAACCTGTAAAATCGCGCACAGCCTATGTCAATGTATAACGCAATATTACGCGTTGTGGGATTGATCGCAACACAGCGTCATCTAATATACATATATCTCGTAAACTTCTTTGCACAACACAATCCAAGAGTTTCATGTTTAAAGTTGAATGCCGTGAATTACTGCACACAACAGTCATTAGTCCAATTGAAACCACATCAAGAGAAACATAATTCAGATTTGAATCATACGTAAATGCACCATGCACCAAATTTATTCGTTGTGCAGATTTCACAGGCACATTACGCTGCCGATAAACCGCATTAACATCAGCACGTTCATGATCTGTTTGAGCAGCTCTGGCTACTCTCCTAGCTGCATCTTTCCGAGTTGATCGGCCCAAATTACTACATTTATTGTATTATTACCTATTTAGAAATCGTTTTAATTTTTTACGCAACACAAAAACGAATTTTCACTCAGCGGTCAAACGATGTGTATTGAACAAACGCAAAGTACAGTAAAACCAGTCAAATTGGATCATCCTTGTGACCGAAGAAAAGTGGTCCAATTAGGAGGTGGTGCGATTGTAGAGGTTCCTTTTTAATCGGACCGGTCCACTTAAAAACGTTTCCCCTCATGCATTCATGTCTATTTTAACTTAATTTTTTATATACAAAAATTCTAAAATTTTTTCTATAAAAAAATGGTATGAACACTTTAAATATTTAATAATATTTCAGAAAAATCGTCCACCCGTTTTCAAAATATTTAATTTTCAAAAAAAAAATTTTGAAATGTATCATTTAAAATGAATAATACAAATTTTGATCGAAATCCGTTGAGTATTTTGCGAGAAGTCGACCATCAATAAAATGGTTGTATGGCAGGTCCCGTTAATAACAAAATATTTAAAAAAAAAAGTTCGACCAAAATATAGACCATACCCAAAGTAGTACACACACGAATTTTTATCAAAATCGTTAAAGTCGTTTTCGAGATAATTAAGATGGTAGAAAAATTTGTATTTGTATATTTTTTGGGGATAAAACAACGATTCCAAAATCTATTTTAGTCAGTCACCTAAAACGCCTTAGCACTAAGTTTGAACAAAATGGGTTCAGCGGTTATCGCTGTAGATCGTTCCACGGACAGACAGACAGACAGACGGAATTGCTGGACCCACATTTTTGGTGTGCTCTATCATCGTAATGTCAACTTTGATTAAAATCTAGAGTTCGTCTTTTTTTTTCAAAATGCAAAATTTGCTCTATAGTAGCTATATCGCAAGTAAAAAGACTGCCAGAGCATATACCACCTATTCAATTAGATTTGTTAGCAAGTGCTTTTGCTTGGTGAATTGTAAAAGAAATTGGCACATTCTTTTGCCTAGATTGTCCGATTATAGTGTCCCTATTAGCAGGTTTTACTGTAGCTTATGTCAAGGAAATGCACCGGCTGAACTAACAAAAGCGAAATCAGGAATTAAACGTTTTTGACAACATTTTTTTTGTATATATATATTTGCTTATGTTTATTGTTTACGTTTATGTGTATAAGTTCATGAGATTTAAATTTTAATAGCTCACAAAAATATCCATAATTCGAAAACCAATACACATAAGCACAGAGCACATAGCTTAAAACCTTTTTCTCGACCATATCTTTCACAAAAAAAAGTATATTGAAAATGGTCGAATGCCAACTGAGATCATTAGCGTCATTCGTTTTTGACAACATTTTCTTACATATAAAGAACAAGATATATCTCAACTTAAAATTCTTCTATCTCATTCCTTTTAATTTGTATGACGGAAAAAAAATAAGTAGGAAAATAATATGGCGACACAAGGTAAACTATCATAAGTTGTTCTGATCAATCAAATCAAAAAAACATTGAGTAGACTTAAGATTATTTTAACTTAGGAGTTTGTTATAATTGTAAAAAGGTAAAAGATATTAAGTTGACTTAAAATACTTTGCCACGTGCAACCAAAAAAAAAAATCACCCTTAAGTCGGCATTTATCAGAATTCATGATTGAAATTTATTTTAATGTGCACACCTACAGTTCTAATTAACAATGTTAACGACATTTTACTTAATTCAGGTTACGTATGTATAAGTGTCATATTCAACGTTTTTTTTTAATTGACTACTGCTAAGACAATCCTTTTTAAATTAAGGTACATTATAAATAATTCAATAGAACGACGAATTTAATGATGATAATAATAAATGAGTTGAAAGTGGTTAAATCATAAGAAAACACAACCATTAATATAAGAATAAGTTGGGTATATAAACGTAGTTAAGAAGAAGGCGATAAACATTTTAGCAATTTACAAGCCAAACTGATTACCTAACGTATAAAACTCTTGCTTTATCGTTATGATCTCACCAAAGCTTATTCAAAATTAACATAATTAACTTAAGGAACTCATTTCCCCATCCTCTAGTCTTTTCTTATTATCCTTTAAATCGTTGTGTTTTCTGGAGGAAGTTAATAAAACAAAAAAAAATTAAAAATGCGACACAAAGAACCTCATTTTAGAACATGCGGTTTAATTAAAAAAAAAACAAAAAAAAACAACAAACAAGAAAACAACAGAATGCGACAACAATGAAGACAACAGCGCGAGCAGCAACGTGATAACACGTCTAAGAAGCGACCGCGAAGGACAAACTTTGAATTTTTAATTCCAATCGATAAAATGACGAAAAATATTTTATATAAAACAACTAGCTATTACAGTATTTGTTTTTTTTTTGTGACTTCCAAGGAAGTTATAAGTTCACCAGAGAGCAGAGAGCTAAGCCTAATGAAATTTCTACCAACATCAATAGTCAATGTGTCAAAGCTCATTCGTTAGTAATTTCAAATAAGTAATAAATTTAAGACTATGTTGGCAGTCTTATATCAAACAAGCTAGCAGCCCAACGAACTTCGTTTCGCTCAAATTCGTGAATGTAATTAAAATTAATTCAGAGCATTTGAATGCTGCTTCATTTAATTCTGTGAATTTAAGTTGTTAATCAAAAATTCTTTGAAATACAGGTGATACTCGAAAATTAGAATAAAAGTTTTGGTGAATTCTATATTGTTTTTTGTTGTGTTACTCGGAAGCCACTCTAACGAATTGAAAGAAAATTTCAAAGTCTGTTTTATGAGCAAAACAAAACTCAAAAAAAATATTTTTAGTGATATCTGCTACTGCCACGCCCACTTCCTATTGCTTAGTATTTCGAATAAGACTCAAATGATTTCAATGAAATTTTTATAGTTTATTTTTATGAACGAAAAAATAATTAAGAAATTGGTTTTAGTTAAGACCGCTTACAACCACGCCCACTTTATCAAGACGAGTCCCACCATCCATTCGTCGACTTCAAGGCTGCATTGACAGCGTTCATCGGAAAGATCTCTATGTCTTGACGGTCGAACTTGGGGTTCTGGGAAAACTGATCCAGTTGCCTGGGTGCAATGTAAATATAATTGAAGTCTAGTTCTTTCTAACCATCTTACACATGTACTAAGTTTTGGGTAGGAAGACCCGCTTGTATAACCTTCAATCTTGTTCTGAAACAACTGATAGAGCAGATCATGACTGTGCATACACTGGGCACTAATTCTAATATATATCTGCCCAGTTGTGGTTTTGGACGATACTGACATCATCGGCCCACTCCCAACGTGAAACTATATAAGTCTTTTGTGGTGACAGGATAGTCGAGTGTGCTTAAAAAATCTAAAAATAAACTAAATTTCATTCAGATCGCTAGAGCTGTTTTCAAAAAAAAAAAATTAAATGCACGACTGAATAGCACTTAATTGCTCTTATGTTCGATCACATCGTATGCAAGAGATTCTTAATAGAAACGGCTAAATATATATCTTAAAGTAGTTTTTCACTTAATTTTGTATATATATCTAGATCTACCAAATTTCATTATTTTTTTCGAGAAACAAATTGGTATGACAATTCCAATATGACAAAATTTCAAAAAATCATTCAAACATTTTCGAAATACAGTATTTTCCAAAAAAAAAATTTTTTTTTAAATACAAAAAAATATTTTTCGAAAATTTTGGAATGCTTACTTTGCTTTAGATGGCGCTTACAATCCAGGATGGATCACGGCATCAATCAGCAAACCTCTCCAGCTAGCCCGGTCCCTAGCTAGCTGCCGCCAGTTACGCACACCAAGTTGGTTGAGGTCGTTCACCACTTGATCGCGCCACCTTAGGTAAGGCCTTCCTCTGTCGCGTTGTCCACCGGGGTTGGATACGAAGACTCGTCGGGCTGGTGCGTCGATGTGCATGCGCTCCACGTGACCTAGCCATCTCAGTCGCTGTATTTTTAGCTTTTTGACCAGGTTGATATCGCTGTAGGGCCCGTAAAGTTCGTCGTTAAATCTTCTTCTCCACTCACCACCGATGCACACTGGGACAAACATAACTCGAAGAATCTTTCTCTCAAAGCAACCCAGCTGGTTTTCATACGATTTTGTCAGTGTCCATGCCTCTGCCCCATACAGCAGGACTGGGATGATTAAAGTTTTATATACGGTCTCTTTGGTTCTTTGAGAGAGGCCTTTACTGCTGAAATGCTTTCTAAGCCCGAAGAAACAGCGATTTGCAAGTGTGATTCTTCGTTTGATCTCCGCGCTGATATTGTTGTGCGATGTAATAGTGGATCCCAGGTAAACAAAGTCTCTGACTTCTTCGAAGTTATAACCGCCAATCGTGACGTTTTGTCCCAGTCGATGGTGTTGGACTTCTCTTCTCGATGACAGCATATACTTAGTTTTCGTCTCGTTAACAGTCAAACCCATCTTCGCCGCTTCCGCTTCAATACTTGCAAATGCTCCACTGACAGCTCGTTTTGTTCTGCCTATGATGTCAATGTCATCAGCATAAATAAGGAGTTGAACGGACTTTTGATAAATTGTGCCTCTGGTGTTGACATGTGAGTTGCGCACAATTGCTTCCAGCACGATTTTAAAGAGATTGAATGATAGCACATCACCTTGTCTCAAACCTTTCTCGACATCAAAGTCGTCGGCAAAGTTCTTACCGACTCTGACGGAGCAGCGTGATTCCTTCATTGTCATTCTCCACAAGCGGACAAGTTTGGTATGGATGCCGAGATGTGACAAGGCTCTGTATAACTTGTCTCTATCAACGCTATCATAGGCGGTTTTAAAGTCGATGACAAGATGGTGCGTATCGACTTGGAATTCTTGGGTTTTTTCTAGGATCTGCCGGAGTGTGAAAATCTGATCGTTAGTTGATTTTCCTCGCCTAAAGCCACACTGATAAGATCCGATCAGGTCGTTGGTAAAAGGTTCTAGGCGGATACACAAAATAGCCGACATAATTTTGTATGCGATGTTGAGGAGACTTATACCTCTGTAGTTGGCGCAGTTCAGAGCATCTCCTTTTTTGTGGATAGGGCACACTATGCCGAGCTTCCATTCATTGGGCATACTTTCCTCCGACAAGGTTCTAGAAATGAGTTGGTGTATGCTCCTGGCCAAGTCTTCTCCCGCTGCCTTAAACAGTTCAGCTGGCAGGCCATCTGAACCCGCGGCCTTGTGTGACTTAAGTTTGGATATCGCTGTTCTTACTTCTTCTAGGTCAAGTGGACGCATATTTTGACCATCATCGTCCAAGTTGAATGGGTTGTTCTGCATAGCAACGGATGGTTGGCAGTCTTCGCCGCTTAGCAGCTTGGAAGAGTATTCCTTCCAAATTCTCAGCACCGTCTGCGTATCTCCTACGACATTACCATTTTTATCACGACAGGCTTCTATTCTAGGCTGGAATCCTTGGATAGATCGTTTCACCCTTGATAGATCTTTCGAGCGTTACCCCTGCTGTAGCATCCCTCAATAGACTCGACCGCTTGCTTTTCGTGCTCCCTCTTCTTCCTTCTAAGGAGGCGGTGTTCCTCTCTTCTTTTTCGCACATAGACCTCGGAGGCTGCTCTCTCACCAGTTCTGGTCCTAGCTTGCAGCATTGACTCATATGCTTCGTCCTTGGCTGCATGTGCCTGCCGACAGTCCTCATCGAACCAGAGGTTTCGCTTTGGTTGTCGATTGAAACCCAGCACATCAAAGGCGGCTCTTCTAATAGCCAGCTGGCAATGATTTCACTGTTCGTCTATAGTTGGTGCTGCTGGTGCGTTTTCTGAGAGATTGAAGGCGACGCGGTCGGCAAAAGTTGTGGCATCTGGTGATAAAAGTTTACCGACGTTGAACTTTCTCCTAATATCCTCTCTTCGCTGAGGCGCCGAGGATATTCGCATCCGGACTCTAGATACTACCAGGTAGTGATCCGAGTCTATGTTGGCCCCTCGGAAAGTTCGGACATCCAGGATACTGTATGCATGCCTGGCGTCTATCGCGACATAATCAATTTGGTTAACAGTGTCTTGATCTGGAGACTTCCAAGTTCCCTTGTGTATATTGAGACGGGGGAATCGAGTGCTTGCTATTGTGATATTTCTCCCCGCCGCAAAGTCGATCAGCTTAAGCCCGTTTTCAGAAGTTTAGTCGTGCAGGCTGTGTCCCCCGACCGTCGAACCAAAGATACCCTCCTTTGCGATCTGGGCGTTAAAGTCGCCAAGAACAATCTTAACGTCGTACTTCGGGCACTTATCGTACGTCTTTTCGAGAAGTTCGTAGAATTCCTCTTTGATCGAGTCAACTTTCTCCTCCGTTGGGGGGTGGACACAGATCAGTGAGATGTGTCCACATGACACTAGCGCTCGCTAGCGTATTTAAAATACATAACTTCTTGTCTAAGTTTGCCTCTTACCACAAAGCCGCACCCAAATAACCTCTGCCTCCCTTCCCTGTAGCACTTACCAAAGTAAATATCACAGGATTTCATTTTTCGCATGCCCTCTCCATCCCATCGCATTTCCTGGAGTGCTGTTATATCAGCTTTGTACTTATCTAGGGTCTCCACTAATTGCTCGGCTGCACGTGGCCTGTTTAAGGTCCGGACATTCCACGTGCAGATCCGAAATTCGTTGTCAGTATTTCGTTTGCCAGGGTCATCAACATTTGGATCATCTATATCCGAGGCTTGTAGTTGTTTCATAACTATCTAGATACTCCTACGTTGGGCAGTTACCCCAGCGGCAGGAGCCCCCAGGTCCTTTAATAACTCCAAGGACGAGAGTCTGGATTTACAGCTCCTTATAAGCCTGTGCTCTGATTACTTCTGAGTAGTCTATACAAGGTGTTCACCAAGTAGTTCAACCTGACTGGAACTAGTGACGCTACCGTTGATTCCATCGCGAGAATTCTTCCGCTACCGTCAAATCTGTTATGAGTGCCTTGGTGGGAAACACTCCTTTGTTGGGGGGGTAATTTGTAGCGACATCCTACTCCACTTCGACCTGTCGACCATGGGTGGCCCCACTGCAGAATCAAGTTCCGCAATCGCATAGCTCTAGGTTTCACAGTAGTAGTCACCTTAAGCCCCTCCGCCACGTCAAGGCTTACCCTCAGGAGGGGGCTTACCCCCAGGAGGGGCAGAATTACTTATAAAGGGTTATCCATTTTGCGGTTTCAGAAGTAAACATAAATAAAACACTTAAAAAAATAAAATATTTTTTTCATGATATTTCTTTTTTATTATAAAGTTTGATCGTTGACATTATGTGTGAAACACTACATCATTTAAATGACCACCACGCGAATTATTGCAAGCATCGGTTCTTTTGAGGTAATTTTCGACCACTTCTTGACACATATTGGGCGGTAACTCAGCTATAACTTGACGAACGTTGGTTTACAAGTGCTCAAGAGTCAAAGGTTTATCTGCATACATACGGTCTTTCGCATAGTCCCACAAAAAAAAGTCCAGCGGTGTCAAATCGCATGATCTTGTTGGCCAGTTGATATCGCCACGATGAGAAATTACGCGGCCAGGAAATGTCTCTTGCAATAAAGCAATGTTCGCTCCAATTGTGTGGCATGTGGCACCGTCTACTACATATTCTCCAAGTCGTATTCTTCAATAGCAGGCAAAAAAAGTCGGTTATCATATGACCATGATAATAAGGTCCAATCACACCTCCGGACCAAAGAGCTCCCCAAACAGTGTCTATTTGTGGATGTAATGGCCTCTCTTCAATTACTTGAGGATTCTCAGAACCCCAAATACAACAATTTTGTTCCGTAACATACACACCGAGTGAGAAATGTGCTTCGTCGCTGAAGAAAATTTTGTTCGAAAAATCGACGTCCACCGCCTGTTGTTCAAGCACTTATTCGACGTATCTACGACGTTGTGAATGGTCAGCTGACTTCAGTCGTTATGTGAGCTGGACTTTGTATGGATGTAGGTCTAGATCCAAATGCAAAATACGCGATAATATGCCGTAAGACAGTCCTAATTCCTGAGAACGACGCGGAATCGACAAATTTGGGTCTTTGGCAACACTTTCACTTACAGCAGCGATATTTTCAGTGGTACGAGCGGAACGATGATGCACAGGCCTTGTAATTTCTGTAACCAATACAGTCTCTTCAAATTTCTTCACAATTTTGCCAATTGCTTGTCTAGTTGGACGATTATGTAAACCATTATCTTCTCTTAAAGCACGATAGGTGGCTGTGGCAGAATCACCATTTTTGTAGTACGTTTTAACAATTTTTATGCTTTGTGCGATAGTTAAACGATGCATTTTCGTAACTGAAAAAAAAATTTGTTTAAAAACTTAGTTTGACAGATGTCGAAAGCCTCACCGTACTTTTCAAACCGCAAAATGGATAACCTTTAATAACGCAAAGGTCCTCCTACGTAAAAAAAAAATTGATCGAAATCCGTTGAGTTGTTTATGAGAAAGTTGAAAATCAAGAAAATGCTTGTCTGTCATACCATTTTCTTGACCGTTAATAACAAAATATTAAAAAAAATTCTGACCAGAATGTAAACTGTAACTAAAATAGTGCAGTCACGTTTTACTTGGGATTATAGGTACTACATATAAGGGAAGTTATGCATTCGTCGAAAAAAACGTTTTGAGATAAAAATCAAACATGAGATGATAGCGAAGACGAAAAAAGATGGTCTAAAAATCCTGTTCGTCTATGTTTGTCTGTCGGTTTGTCTGCCTGTCTGCATGTCTGCCTGTATATATGTATGGACACCTATACAGCCCATACGGGTGAACATAATTGCTTCAAACTTGGTAGAGAGTTTTTGAGGTACTGTGCAGAGGGGAAATTGATTTTTTGTTTAGCTCAAAAAATAATGGTGCCTGCCATATAACCGTTAGGTTAAAGCCTATTTTGGTAGAAAACGCTCTAACGATCTTGATTTAAGAAAATTAGTGTAGCTTTTTAGCTACGAGCGATCATATGGTTGGGGTGGGTTGAAGTGGTCGTCAGGAAAACAGCTGATACACTTAGACCTTAGACAGGTCCATTGTGATACCACATGAAGAGAAGTTTACTCTTTAATCAAACCAGTTGAAGCCTCGAATGAAGCGGTGAAGTTGGTGAATCTCAATGTGTCTAAGATCACTGGTGTCGTCGAAAAAGTATTCCCCCAGGTGTAATCTACTTCCTTGGGAGAGAGCAGGACATGAACAAAGAAGATATGAGATAGTCTCTTCTTCCTCCTCGTCCATGCAGCTTCTGCAAAAGTCATTGGAGAAAACGCCAAGCCTTTTGGCGTGTCTACTAATTAAACAGTGTCCAGTTACAACACCTATTACGGAGGCAAGATGTTTCCTGCTCAAAGAGAGTAAACTTTTTGAGCGTCTTGGGTCTAATTCTGGCCAGATTTGTCTGGTGGCCAGGCACATAGTGATGTTTGACCATCTAAAATTTATTTGTTTTATGGAGTTTTGATGCAATAATAGTTTGCTTGTAGCGATAGGCATACCGATTTCTTCGATTTTCGGTAGAATAGGTATTTTGGTTCCTTTTCTGGCGAGTTCGTCGGCTTTGCAGTTTCCCAAAAAATCACTATGTCCCGGCACCCAAATCAGGTGAATGCTAAACTGTTGTGCCATCTCCCTGAGAGATGATCGACAGTTGCGGGCAGTTATGAAGTTTATGAAAACAGCGCCAATTGATTTGAGGGCTGCTTGGCTGTCAGATAATATGCAGATATCACGTTTTCCCTTAGCCAGGATAACACCTCTTTAGTCGCCAGAATTTCCGCTTGGAACACGGCACAATGGTCAGCGAGACGGAAAGAGAGACTAAGATTTAGTCTGTCTGAGTAAACACCACATCCCACTCCCTCTTGGGTTTTCGAACCGTCCGTATAAAAGTGGGCTGACTCATCTTTTAAGAACCTCTCATCCTCCCAATCTGATCTTGGTGGGATGGTAAGTTGGAAGTTCTTGTCGAAGGTAAGATGGTGTGTGGTGAAGTCGCATCGTCCGAGTTTTGCTCCGACCTTGTTCAAAATATTAGAATGGCCTATCGAATAGAATAGCTAGTCCATTGAGAGATGGCCTTGAGACGAATAGCTGTACTCGCAGCCACTTGTTTCCTAAAAATGTCGAGGAGTGTGAGGTTAAGTATTATGTCAAGGGCAGCCGAGGGTGTGGAGCAGAGTGCTCCATTGATACAGAAGCTGGCTGACCTTTGGACCTTACTTAATTTGTCATAATATGTGACTATGTCTAATGCAGTCCACCATACTGCTACCCCATAGTTAAGTATCGGTCTAACGACCGCTGATTACAACCAATGGGTAATCTGTGGGGATAAGCCCCATTTATTTCCAATGGCTTTTTTGCAAGAGAAGAGTGCAACTCTTGTTTTTCTTACTCTTTCTTCTATATTGGATTTTCAACTCAGCTTTTTTTCTAGTATGATACCTAGATATTTGGCTTCGTCTGAGAAAGCCAGTGGCGTACCATTTATTGATGGCGCTTTAAGCTTGGGAATTTTATATTTCCTAGTGAAGAGGACAAGTTCTGTCTTGGTTGGGTTAATATTCAGACTACATTTGGTTGCCCAAATTTTTAGTCGATTGAGAGCATTTTGCATTAAGTCTAATAGAGTTGGAGCGTGCTTACCTGTTACAACAATGACTTCATATGGTTGAAAACAATACTTTCCACAGGACCGTTTTCTTGGCTTTCTACTATCTCAAAAATGGCTTAACCGATTCTTTCGAAATTTCACAAATATATAGGTGTAGGTAGACCAATTTATTCTGCTTACCAATATTTGTAATTAATATTTTTTTGTATTTGTAAAAGCATTTACAAAAAAAAATAAAAAGTTTTTATTTTGAAAACTGCTCATTAATTTTTTTTTCAAAAATTATAGTTATATGTGTTTGCTGATTAACTATGAATTGGTGTTTATGAATTTTTTTTGAAAAATGTTTTCAAAAAGTGTAAAAAAACGTTTTTCTTCAAAAACCAATTAACAGATTTTTAAATATTTTTTCTCATAAATTCAAATTTATCCAAGATATAAAATGGCGTACTTTTTTTTGAACTTAAGTTAGTATAAGTATTTATTTCAGAATTTTTAATTATTTTTTCTTTGATTAAGCCGATTTAATCAATTGTTTTTAAGTTTATATTTTTAAATATTTAAGATTGTCATACCAATTTTTTTTTTTAGAAAGTCGTGCATTTTATTTTTATCAAAATCTTTAGAGTCGTTTTCGAAATAAATCAGATGGTAGAAAAAGTTGTATGGCAGGTACCGTAAGTCTTGGACCTAAGAAAACGATTCAAAAATCTGTTGGAGATGATCATCTAAAATTCTTTATTACCAAGTTTGAAGGAAATCGTTTCAGCCTTTTAAGGTGTAGATCGTTCTACAGACAGATTGATAGACAGAGAGACGGAATTGGGGGCCCCACTTTTTTGTTGTTTTCTATCATCGTAATTTCAAGTTTGATCAAAATCACGAATTTGTTTTTCTTTTTAAATGCAAACCTTGTTGCCTTATAACTGTAGTCCCTATATCGCAAATAAAAATAGCATAGGGCGGGGTGGAAGGGGCGGAACTTACTAAACTAAAGTTATTAATTTTTTCGTTTATTAAACACAAAATCAAAAAAAAAAATTTAATTCATAGATCATAAATAAATGTGTGTCGAAATTATTTGAAATATTTTTGAATTGTGTTCTTGCTTATAAAAACTAACCTATGAAAATGTCATTCAAATCATTTGCATATTCTTCTAAAAATAGAGCCATTTCCGAGAAAACATGAAATACAATAGTGCGCGCTCTTCAGTGGGTGGATTTAAATATGTTATCGATTTTTGTCTCCCTCATAGCAGCAAACCGTAAACATTTCATCCAAATCGTTAGAGCCGTTTTCGAGTAACCAATTTAATATATATAAAAACTTACCTGATTTAATAAGTAATAAGATTGTTGCGTACACTGCGTAATGTGGCGTCAATTTTTCGCAAATTATTCGCAGTAAATCAAATTGTATAGTTCGGAAATAACACATCGAATGTTGGCTTTGAAGTGATTATTTCATCTTCGATTTACTAGCTGGCCAGGCGGCGCGGCGGTGGTGTAGCCTTGCGACCCATCTCCTTGCCAGTAATAATAATATAATGGTCCTTAATCATAACGTTGCTCCCTTGCCAAAACATAAATTTAATACAACGAAGAACTGTAAATTAGTTTGGCACAAAAACAGTTTTGCAAATTAAAAGTGAGTCGCCCCAAAAAAAAACACAAATTAAACAATTTTACTCCAGAATTTAATATTGAGAGTATTTTTATTCATAATTGATCATACAAAACAACTTGTTGTTTATTTTCTTTTCACACAAAATATCCTTTTCGAGCGCTAAATAAGGGTTCCTGATTCACGAGATTTGCCATTTTATAATGAAATCATTATAATATTTTGCTGACACCATTTTGCAAAAATCTGCTGACCTCAAGACTACCACTTGGTTGTCTCTCCGCGACAACAAAGTTCTCTTTGATTTACCCTTGGGATTACTTCCAAAGGACATAACATAATGACTAAATGTACTTCTTGATCTATTCCTTTTTTGCTTTGTAATCTGTCCCTAAAAGTTCATAAATTTAAAACTCAACCTTTCTTTACAAAATTCACCTTCATAAATATTTATTTTTTTACAACAAAAAAAAAAAGATAAAAAACTCAACAGCGACTTTAGAATCCTTTGAATTAAAAAGCAGTGATAATAATTACGCTGGGAGTTTTGATGTTGTTGAGGCGTCTGTCGTGCAAGTTCAGTATACAGGAGTCAAGAGTGTCATTAGGTGACATTCTCATAACTACGGTGGCGAACGTTTGCATCGTCATCATCGCTCCTTAAAAAAAAAGTAATCCATTGATGTAAGCAAAGACATTGTGTGTCATGGTGTACCGGAAGTATTAAGACGCGCTTCGCTAACTAGGAGGTCTGGGTCTGGGTATAACGCTTCAATTTTCAAGAGGCGTATGCATAAATTGAAAGCATTCATCCATTTACTTTGAACAATCTAAAACGTTGAACGAGTCGAGCTGAATCTAATCTGCATTATGTATGTACCTATTAATACAAAATGTGTGTAATAAACTTCAGCTTTACGTCTGGCTAAAGGAGTATGTGGATGTATATAATGTAAGCCCGTAAGAGCTGCTGTATAATATCATTTTGGGGATTGACTTCTTCATATCATATCCTTGCCATAAGCTCTGAATATTTTACTGAATACTATCATGCCAGGGTCGTGGAATCGAGCGATTAATCTTGTCATTTGCGAGAATTTACTGAGACAAACAAAATCCTTGTGCAGGAAAAATAATAATTAAAAAAAAAAATGAAAAAAAAAACATAAATAAATATGCGCCTTTGAGGGGAGAAGAAAGAGATATTAACTTATGTCGATATGATACGAACAAAATATTTATGGCACTGTCTGTCACAGATATGCATATCATATCCTTCTTAACGTTGGATTGGATAACTTTTGTATCTTTTCGTGTTAAAGTTCGTAAAAGTTCTTTGAAATTTTATATCGGTATTAAACTTAGATTAGTATTTGGAATGGTTGCATATTGGAAATTCTTAGCTTGCTAATTCAGCAGAGTAATTCAGCTTCTTTATGCTTGTGGCTATAAAACTGGAAAGGTAGATGATAGATTGACGTGAAGTTTTGAAACACCGCAACGTTGCATTTTAATTAAGGAATAGTTGTACCTTCCACTTGTGAAACAAATTTGGAATTGTTCATCACTGCAACATTGGAAAGATAAGTAAAAAAGGAGTAATACAACAGAAATTACTTACAACTATTCAGGAAGGTATATAAGACCAATCCAATTATAAAATAACTGGTTACGATCAATATGCAAATTGCAATATTTCATTTCCGCTTAAAATATTCAACCTTAATACTCCCGCTTCTTCCGCTCAACTTCGGATGTACTGTCAAGTACAGAGATTCTTTCTTTATCCGTATAACTTGAATGTGGAATACTTAACCCGGCTCGAATTTTCCCTCCCATTTTAATGTTCAGAAATTCAAAACCAATGGGCTTCGTTATTTCCTCTTGAATCCTTTCCTTTTTTCCTTACGTTCGCACTGTGTTTGATCATTTTAAGGGTAGCCAATACCCCTTTCGTGCGCTCATCATTATAAAAAAAAGGAAATGAAGCTCAGAAGTGGTTAGTTGTGGTTTATATAAAATAAAATGCACGACTGAATCGTACGATCTTGCTACTGTAGCTAACAACTTTAATGAACATTGACGCTGTTAGTAGTAAGGCTAGTCTAGATAACTTAAAAAGGTTTAAAGCCGATGTAGGTGATTACATTGATTCTTTGTATAATGAATTATCGTGTAGCAAAACATATAAAATATTTAAATATATATAAATGTAGGAGGGGCTACATAGTATGTAGATATTCAGTGACGTACGCAAAAATGCATAAAATAAAATTTAAATATTTAGAAATAAATGGATGATACACAAAATAAAATCTTCTTAGATTGGTTAGTTGTAAATTTTTGTTGAAAAAAAAGATGTAATTTAAATTTTTGGGAAAATAATAAGATATGAAAAAAAATTCAAAAATTGTTGGAGCGGTTTTTAAAAAAAATACTTTTTTAAATATAACATTTTGTATTTTTGTATTTGTATTTGTATTTTATTTATTTTCGATATGCTACTCACATTAAGATATATTATCTTATAAAAAGTTATAGCTTAACATTGGTATATAAATTTGTTTAATAGTTAACATATTATGTTATGAAAAGTTATAATTAACTAATAATCTAATAAATTAATTTAACATAAATGAAGCATTATTTCAATTAAAAAAGGTATATACTTTATGGTAAAACTCTACATTAGTGGCTAGAAAGATAGATTTTAAGTTTATTTCGGAATATTTTGACATTCTCAAGTGCCCTTATATCTCTCGGTAAAGAGTTCCAAAGTTGTAAAGCATTTACAAAGAACTGTAGTTCTGTTGTAAGACATGTGTGTCGTGGAATGCTAAAAGTACATAGTCTGTTAGAGTTAGAAAAATGTAGACGATAGAAGAGATACTGTGGTTGATGCATTTGTTTTATGTTAAAGGGCAAAGGGAGGGTTCGGTACTGTAACAAGTGTTTAAATTGCATATTGTATAAGCTATAAGCAAACTCCAACACATGATCGTATCTTTTAAGACCATAAATATATCTGATCGTGTGGTTGAGAGCAGCATTAAGTTTACGGAGACTTACAGCATCACACTTACAGTAAATTTCACAGCCATATGTGAGAAGAGGAATAATCAATGTTTTAGCAAACATTTTTCGAGTTTTTATAGGAGTTAGAAATTGAGAATTCCAAAGCGCTCTAAGTGATCCATAAACTTTGCCTACAACTACATTTATATGATTATCCCATGATAATGTGGTGTTAAAAATTACCCCTAAGTTCTTATTAAGATAAAGGCGAGGGAAATAAGAAGTATCAATAGGTTTCCTAGAGACATCTAAACATTTGGTTTTAGATGGGCTTAGAGACAAACCATTAGGTTGAGACCAAATATATATGCTTTCAAGATCCTCGTTTATGTTATTAGCACAATTTTCTATTAGACTAAGAGGGCAACTTGAATAAAGCTGCACATCGTCAGCATTCATTTGCACTAGCGAAAATTTTAACAAAGAGGGCAACTCATTTATGCACAGCGAAAAAAGCATTGGGCCCAGAATCGATCCTTGTGGCACACCTTTAGAGACTGGTAATAATAATGAGAGCTTATTGGAAATGGGCACGTGATTGAAAATTCCTTTGAGATTTTCGTCGGGTACGAAAGGTATTCCATTCAGAATAGCGTCGCAAGAAAAGTTTCGGTTTTCCTGAATTTCCTGTGTCTTAGTCAAAGTGGATAATTTATTTCGAATCGCGGAAATTTCATATTCATTGTTTTTCATTTTGGAAGTGCAAGTGGATAACTCAGGTTTTACATCTGCGCACGTTTTGTCGAGTTTGAGTTTGTTTACATCGTTTTTAAGCAACATGTAGTCGGCTTTCAAATAAGATTGCATAGACTCGATATCACATACCCGTGTAACTAGATGCGATATTTCTTTTTTAATATCTAACAATTGAGTGTTTTGCGCCTTAAGTTTGTCCTCCATTTTTTTCCACATTTCGCTGTCATCCTCAAAGCTTTTTTTCGAATTTTTGAGAGAAGAGTGTGAATTGAGCGGTGAATTTAATTTTCGAACACTAATACCAGAACAGTGTGCCATATTCGTGATTTAATTAAAATAAAAAATGTCACTAATTTATGATTGTTTTTATTAAATATTACTTAAGTGATGTAACGTTTAAGAATCTCCTATGATTCCATATTTTATTATGGAAAAAACTTGAATAAAGGTGAGCCCAATTAAAACACATCTGTACACTAGTTTTCATCACTTTGCTTTTTAAAAAAACATTAAAAAAAAATGAAACTCCATTTTGAAGCAATTATTAATTTATTATACCGATACACATTAAATTTTCATTTTAAACAAATTCAATTTCTGGTTTTTGAGAAATCGATTTTTCAAATAAAAAAATGTATTTATTTTTTAAAAATCTAAAAACCAATCGTTGAAAATTTGAATAAGCAGTTTTTTTAAACACTTTTAGGGAGCATTTGCATACAAAAAAATAATTTCAATCGGTTCACCCTATAGTGAAAAAGTCGAAAATGTAAAAGTGGTCCTATTGGTACTGGTAATATTGTTCTAATTAAAAGTTGGCTGCACTAATTTAAGAACACACACATTTTTTTGTTTTATTTTTATTTCTTTTAATAAAAAAATATATTATTTTAAAAAAAAAAAATATTGGTATAGCAATTTAAAGTAGTTCATAATATTAATTTAAACCCAATATTTCAAGAAAAATTCTCAACCAGTTTTTGAAATATTGAATTTTCAAAAAAAAAACATTTTTTTTTCAAAGAATCCAAAAAAAACATTTTACGAAAATATTGGTATGCAGGATTATTTAGATCTAAAATGACCATCTATATACAGATTTTGATCGAAATCTTTGAGCTGTTTATGAGAAAGTCAAAAATATTTAAAATAGTAAATAACAAAATATGTAAGCACAAAATTTGGACCAAAATGTAGACTATATCAAAGGTAGTGCACATATTGTTTTTGGTCAAAATCGTGAGATAATTAAGATGAAAGAAATAATTGTATGACCATTAATTTTGTGTCTAAAAACGATTCAGAAATCTATTTGAGACAATTTGGGGTGACAATGGCACAGTGCATATAGTGTTTGACTGCTACGTGTGGGTTCGATCCCCACACTAGGCACTAGGCAGCATTCTTTTCTATAACTCCAGTTTTAATTGGATGCCGCCAGTGGATTAAAATGATATAGTAAATACCTAATTCTCAAATCCACTGTGCCTACAAAAAATTCTTTCCTTTCTTTCTGTTCCTTCTAACTAGTGAATTGCACATTCAGGTTGCATTTTTAAGACCTTAGCTCTTACAGGCATATAGTTACAAATTATTATTATTATTAATCACCTAAAACCTTAAATACTAAGTTCGAAGAAAATCGCTTCATCCGTTTAGGCTGTAGGTCGTTCTATAGACAGGCAGACAGACAGACGGAATTGTGGGACCCACTTTTTTGGTGTTCCCTATCATCGGAATGTCAAGTTTGATTAAAATCTCGTGTTCGATTCTTATTTTGAAATGCAAAACTTGCCCTAAAAAATCATTAATGGGAAATATGTACACGGTGATAGTTGGACCTACAAGCTTACTGTCTGCAAATAGACCTATTTGTGTACTTCCAAAATTTAGTAACATTTTTGAAAATCCTATGAAAATGTCATTTTTGAACAGAATTAATTTTTTTAGTGACGAACATTTCGGTTTTCGGGAGGTTAAATCCACTGAATGTGTTTATAGCGAACTAAACGATGGCTTTAAAAAAATAAACAAATTAAAAATATGACTTAAGCATAAGCATTCGATATTGTCAACTACGACATAATTTTAGATTACAACACTGGATTGATAGGTCTTGTTTACAAATAGTTTTCTTCAAATCATTCTGCAAGAACTCAACATGTCAGGCTTGAACTTAATTATATTGATGAATTAAATATTAATATTGGTGTACCTCAAGAATCCGACTTAGGGCCACTTTTATTTTTAATATTTGTGAGGTCATTATTTGAACAAAATTTTAAATGTCAAGTTACCGCTTTTGCTGATTAAATTAGTTTTATATAGGTTTACGAATAGTAACCAACTTGGCTGGACAGTTTATTAGAATGAATGTGGTTGTTCAAACAACAAAAGAAACACATGTCGAACGCACGCGTTTAGGTTTGAATAGTCCCCTATCCAAGTCAACCACGAGCAACGATGCTTGATATCGATAGTCTATGGAAAGCGATTACGAACATTGCAAATAAACGATTTAAATTCGTCATGCTTATAGTTCATAGTATGTAAGAGTTTCAAATACTTGAAGAAGAGAAATGAAAAAGGACTATTAATGCAATTATTGCCTGGTTCTAAAACCGCAAGTTTTCTTTGCTTTCTTTGCGGTACAGTTGACGAGGTTGTGCCAGGCTCGGCAGAAAAAGCATAACACTTACAACTACTAATATAAGACTTCGACTTTACACCGATCCAGTAACAACCCTATACTTATAAGAGCGCTCAGAAATACTCGAGCGCTCTTATAAGTATAGGGCTTGTGACTGAATCTGTGTACAGTCGAAGTGTTATATTAGTAGTTAATTGGATTATTAAAAAAAAAATGTTTTGTATTATCGAAACTTGGTCATAGTTTCTTCGTTGTTCCGCGGAATGTATCAAGGAAGTTTTATAACAACACACAACACAAGACCACAACCCGTCTTTTCATTCAGCCTGACCTCATATTCAGCAAAAAAGCTAATTCACGGTAGCCATTTTAATGAGGTTAAATCAAGAAATAAGTGTCACAATCACTACTTGTTTCCTAAAAGTAAGTTCAATCATTCCTAAATTTCGCCTTTAATTTTCCCAACTATTAAAATGGTAGGGACTACATCTATTTAAAATTTTAAAAAATATCTATACATAATGTTAATCAATTATTATTAAATCCTTTTACATAATTAATGATAGGTAAAAAAAACATAAGAAGACGACCGAACAAAATGTATACGTACATTTTCTTTTACCATTTGTCTTAAATTTAACAAAAGCTGTGACATTGACAAACAACTTTGCTCTGAAAAGGGCCAAGTTTATTTAAACTCTATCAAGGATTAAAGTGATTATTTTTTTTTCAAAATTAAATGCCGCTGTCATTCAGCTAAATGGCTATTAAATGTTATGATAATGGAAAACAATCTGCTGAATGGTTCGTTGTAGTTGTGTTGATTTTTTTTCTGTCACAATAAAGGATTGAGGAGATACCATTTCTATATTTATTTAACTGCGTAGGATATTCATTTTATGGAATGGATTGTTTTAAATTAAATTTAATCGGAACATGACAGGAAATGAAAAAAAAGTGAAGAAGCTTGTTATGGATATAGAGACCCCTAGGAAGCATCATTGAAAATACTGAATTAATAATTTCAAATATGTTAGAATATATTTTACATCAACTTAATGCTTCTGATTTCAAAAGAAAAATATCTTACCCCATGGCAAGGGCTTCAGAACATTTTTTGATTGCATGAGCTTATCAAAATAATTGATGCTACATACTAATCCTAAGACATCAGCAAAAAACAAAACTCTTGCCCGCCATCTTGTTTTCTGCAAAGTATCGAAGGTCTTTCTGCTTGTTCTTCTGATTAGATTAGCAGGTTTCATTGCATGGCAGGCTTCAAATGGAATTGTATTGCTGTGTTTCCGCCGGCTTGGCCCAAATACTCTTAAAATAATCATATTTCCGTATGTATATAATGAAACGCCGAAAGTGAATACTGTATAGGTGGGTAAAAGTCGTTTTTAAACTTATAAAAACTGCCAAAACCATCATTTTAATCATTAGAACACCATTAGATGCCGAATTTATTTGTTTCGAGAAACCAAAGTATCAGTAGTTTGCAACGAAAATTCTTGGGGTTAGCATTTACTCCAATGTTTGCGAACTATTTAACTTCTCCGAATTTGCTGTTATTACTAGTGACATTGTTTCATAAGTAGTGCGCAGATGCTTGTTTATAGCAGATAATTGGTCGTGTACTTGTTTACTTCAATTTCATATATTTTTTAATCAGCACAAAGTCCTCTATATGTACCGATAATGTCTATCTACTCCACAGCATGACAGAAGAAGTCGCATGATAGAGCATCTTCTTGCTGAATCCTAGGAACCTGTGCTTATATTGAATATTGGGAAAGGCCTATTTCCCAGTAGTGAATATCACCGAGTGTTTTCTACTGTATCAGTCTCAAGATCGGTCATCACCATATAGAACTCTTCGTATTTAAGTCAATGAATTGATTGTGGATCCTGCCTTGAAATTCGTTAGCCTTTTCCAGTAATGGCTTTAGCTTAATGGTTTGACCAATGGCCATTATCTAACAAGCCCAAGTCCAAACTGATATTTTCCGATTACAGTGTAGCAGAATGGCTGGAGACATATGGAGTCTAAGCTGGAGGGAATATTGTATGCGACGTTTACCATTAATACATATCGTCACCTAAGTTCTATCTTGTTCTATGTCCATTTTTCAAAAATGTTGGTAAATCGATTTTTAAAGTTAAGATAGAAAGCTTTTGTTTATTTTACCTAATTTATTTTTAGAAGTTATATTTTTCTGAAAGCCTTAACAATTTTGTTTTAAAAACAATTTACAAATTTCTTTTTTCTTTTGTTCTGAAATAATGATAAATTAAAATCGAGGCATTATCATTTTGGATATTGAACAAATTTTAATTGAGGTTTTTGCGACATTTAGTCTTTATTAATATGCGTTTCGCCCAGGTACTACAGATGGGTTCATCAGTTAGATGCCGTAGTAACTTTCTAAGATGCAATACATAAGTCGATGGCTACCGACACAAATAAAATTTATAGCTTTAAAGCACTGTTAATTATATTCTTCTAGGGGAAATCGGTCGAATTCAGACACGTAGAAAATAATACCCGTGGTCTGGCTTGTTTAAGTTCTTGCATTTATTCTCAGATATTGAACAAAGTTACGAGTATATGGAGTGAAAATAAGTTGATAAAATTGGTGGATATTGAACAAAAAAACTAAATATTGAACAAGGCAGAAATTAACAAACACTGCTATAGGAAAACAGAGGCATTTTGTATTAAATTGAACAAAAACACATTTCATTATTCAAATCAGTTTTCATTAGGTTATCTGAATGGTATGAATGGGAACAATAAAATTTTGAATACTTGATATGTGTTTTTCGTCTGAAATTAAAAAAATTATTACGGTATTAGAAAAACATTGCCTCTATATTCGATTTGTCTGTAATCTTTGAAAGATACATTTTTAAGATCCAGACTAGTTTTTTTAATATTCAAAAAAATTTATATACTGTTAAATTATATACAGCATTACGCCTCAGCGAAAAAACGTTTTGCAGGTCATAAGCGATAACCGCCGTATATTTACACTCTTTTTGTTTTTTTGATTGATATCACTCTGAGCCTTTGCTTAACTATGGTTACTGCGATGAACGTTATAATCTCTTTTTTCACATGTATTCGAAATTCTTGTTGCTTAATATCTTTTCTAGGTTTAAAAAACGACAAATTAATGGATTCATTGAAAACCTTCCTATAAATATTACAGGAATATTCTGATTTTCTTGACAAATTTTCCATATATCTGTAGAGAATGAGTACCCGTGTCATTATATTTTGTTGCAAAAAAAAATAGTAAATCCGATTTTGAGAAATGTCAAGAGTTGAAAAAAAATGTTTGGCAGATATCAGATGTTTCGTTGCCCAGAGAATACATAAAGGTAAACTTTTTTCGAGACACAACTACTGTTTTTTTCTTTTTGGTTGAATTCTTTGCACGACTTTGTAATAAAATTGGCCAGTCTCATGGTCTTTAATCAGGGTTGCGAATTTTGGAATTAAAAAATCATTAACACATAAGTCTGTAGATGACTTAAAAAAATTTAATTCATAAGTTAGTTAGTGACTTATGAATTTAAAAAAGAATAATTCATAAGCTAATTGGTAGATTGGAAATTCTTAAGCTTGGTTTTAGCAGAAATATCCAACCAAAATGAGAACATGCAATTGAGGTAACAATTCTTAAAAGTTGCACTTATAGAGTCAAGACATGCTACGAATGCTACAACTTTAGTGTTGCAAAAATAGAGGAGTTGCGCGAATCTAGGGTTGCGTTAACTGAGTTCATACTGTATTTTCGATGTCAAAAACATTTTTAAAACGTATTCCTTTGAAATAAACGTTAAACAAAAATTAATTTCTATGAAAAGTTCAATACTCGACATAAAAGTGACGTTTAAATTAAATTATTCTATAGATTATATTTTCTTGATTGAAAAATTGGATGTTGTTATCCGATTGTTTAACAGTGAAATAAGTTTATTTCTCTGGCAACTAAAATCGGCTCTAAGTAATTAAATCTTTTTTAATTCATAAGTCACCAACTAGCTTGTGAATTAAAGTCAAGCTTAAGCTAGAAAGTGACTTAAGCCTTTGCAACTCTGCTTTTAATAAAAAAAAGCATTGAATATTTGTAGACGCTCCTCATCGGAAAATTTGGAAAAACAAATTCATTTATTGGTAGGAAATTACACGTATTCAGAGTTCATCTTTTATAACAACGCACTGTACTTGCACTGACGTGCTTACTCGATGAGAGATCAAAACACTAAAAGAGCATATACTCAAATCAAGTGCAATAATATGCGTTTTTTTTTTAGCTCCGAGTAAAGAACTCGTCTGTCAAAAAGATCTGTATTTCTTTTTTTAGTTTAGATACGTCTAATCGCTAAACTTGTGTTTCTTTTTTCAATCAGAGCTAAATCTGAACATGGTATGCTCAATTATAGCTCAGAATAAAATGACCGATCAAACGGAGAAAAGTGCTAAGCGCGGCTAATTTTACTCATAATTTTGACAATATTCACGAAGTAAAACAAATTAAAAACAAAAATGAATTCAGAAAACGAAAGCCTGGGAACTACTGGTAAATATTTTTTAATAAAAAATATAACAAGTTTTAATAATTTATGAAAGTTCTGGAGAACTCTCGCTGCTCCGTCAAGGTGGGTACTGACCGCACAGAAGCTTTTGATGTCAAGAAAGGATTTCGACAAGGTGATGCCCTATCGTGCGATTTCTTCAACTTAATACTTGAAAAAATTGTAAGAAATTCCCAAGTAAACTCTACTGGCACAATTTTTTTCAAGTCTGTGCAATTGGGCATAACCCAGCGAGCTGTCACTGGAGCGTTTGCTAACATTGAAGCTGAAGCGGCTAAGATGGGACTAGCAGTCAATGAGGCCAAAACGAAGTACCTGCTGTCCACAAAAAGGGACACACAAAACCGGCGGATTGGACAAAACGTCACAATGGACAGGTACAACTTTGAGGTAGTAAGGGACTTTGTCTACCTCGGATCCGCTATAACATCGAACAACAACATCTCGTTAGAAATAAAGCGAAGAATAACTCTTGCCAATCGCTGTTCCTATGGGCTAGGGAGGCAATTGAGTAAAAAAGCCCTCTCTCGAAAAACAAAGTAGACTCTTTATAAGACTCTGATCATCCCAGTCCTGCTCTATGGCGCGGAGACATGGACTCTATCAAAAGCGGATAAAGATATCCTTAGTCGTTTCGAGCGTAAGGTTCTTCGCAAGATTTTCGGCCCTATCTGCCCAAAGGCCGTTATTTGGAAGAGAAGGTTCAACCACGAAATATACGACCTGTACAGGGACATTGACCTGGTACAAAAAATACGTATATCACGTTTAAGATGGCTAGGTCATATAGAGCTTATGGACAACAATGATCCGGCTCGCAGGATCTTCGATTCCAACCCAGAGGGAATACGCAGTCAAGGAAGACCTCGCCTAAGGTGGCGCGCTCAAGTGGAAGATGACCTCAACCAACTTGGAGTGCGTAACTGAAGGCAGCCAGCCAAAGACCGAGCTATCTGGGGAAGCATGTTAGTTGAGGCCCAGGTTCGCCTAGAACTGTAGCGCTATCTAAATAAGTAAGTAAGAAAGTTCTGCACTTAAGTTTTTTTTCAAAATTAAATCGGAGAGCTCTGTTAGTGATCAGCCCGGTTGTAAAAAAGAAAAAGCCTAATGGTGATCTCGTATGATATTGAACAAAATAGAATTCTTATGTTCTTACACAACCAAATTCATATCTTTTCGTTCAATAAGGCACAAATTAAAACCAAAATATTACGAACATTGAACAAAATAGAAATAAATGAAGTATACAAAGATATTGCACAAAAAATGTATAAATGTTGATATCGAACAAGAAATAAATAAAAAGGAATGATTTAAAAGATATTCTATGAATTTTTCAATATAATACAAAAAGAATGAATAGTGGTTTATTGAACAAAAGTGGCACTCAAAATGGTAAGAAAAGTGGTTATTGAACAAAACAGTTTTCCAATCGAAAGAGAACCCTCGAATTATAAAAACTGTATTTCTAACTCAATTTCGTCAAAAATGGTATATTAAACAAGATAGAACTCAGGTGACGATATCAATAGGTGGTAAAAGTAAAGGGATCTATTGTTCCTTCCATCCATGTTTGGTTTCTGATTTGGCTAGGGCTGGCAACGAGACCGAGACTAGTCTCGGTCTTGTCTCGGTCTTAGTCTTCTCAACGAGACGAGACCCCTTTAAAAGTACCGAAGACGAGACCGAGACGAGAGCGAGACGAGACCGTATTTTTGGTACCGAAATTCGACGAGAGTCTCGGTGGTCTCGGCGGTCTCGGTGGTTTGATTTCGGTTTTCGCTATAAGAAAATTTTGTTTTAATTTCATTATTTTTTAGGATCTAATCATGTTCAATTTTTATAATATTCACAAGTTTTTTTTTGCGAAATATTATATGCGCGTTAACATATCAAACCATATATGTATGTACACAGTTATAGAGAGATAGGCGCATTGCGAAAATCCAGAGAAGAATACGTACGATTTATGTATGCATGGCGTTGCTTCCTTTTGGGTGACATTTGGTAAAAAATATTGTCAAAACGTCAAAATATAGTTCGTTGCCTAACTGTCAAGCCATAAGCTGTCAAAATCCATTAAAGGATGGCTCCGCTTTAAATAGATTAAAAAACCTCTGCAACATTAAAATTTTACCTCGGAAAATTAGATTTTTATTTTTGGCTTCGGAAAAAGGTGATTTAAGGCCTTTTGGGTAAGGTTTGAAAAAAAAAATATTTTAAAAACGTCAAAATATACAGTCCTATTCTGTTAAACGTTCACGTGAATATTTGTATTCTGCTATCCGACGGAAAAAACGAATTGTTTGAAAAAGTACATAAATTTCGATCAGAAATAAATTTTAACAATTAGATTCTCTTAAGAATTGAACAAAAAAAATATTAGTAAAGCTTTGGACTCAAAAGATAGAAGACATTTGAAAATATCTAAATAGTGCAAAATTTAGTGAAATATTTACGTGAATCGGAAGATAGCAGAATAGGGCTGATAGTTTATTGCCTACCTGCCAAGCCATGAACTGTCAAATTCATTGAAGGATTGCTCCGATTAAAATGGATTAAAAAAACTGTAGAAAATTCAAATTTTATGTTGGAAATACGGCTCTTCAAAGGTGCCTGATAACGTTACTTCACAGCCTATTTTTTACGTTATCACACACCTTTGAAAACTAAATTAGCACAAAATGTAAGCCATTCGGAGCGCTTTCATACGCAACTAATAAAATTCAACTTAAAATCATAGTTTTCGATTTACACAAGTAAAACATACTCGTTTCAAGTGAAGTTTATGGCCTTAGCTTCATGGACCTACGTAGTGCAGAAAAAAATGTATAGTTTATGATTTGTTTAGCATAAGCAACGTACAAGGATATATCATTATTGGATACAAGGGATCAATACTAGATTCATAATTCATAATTGACAAGCACAATAAAGTTGGAAAAGACGTGCAGATGCCAAGTTTGACCGAATTCTTGAGATCCATATTGTACGTTGATTTGCACCAAGTTTCCCAAGCTTGTTTTTTTTTCTATGGGTTTTGACAGCTAAATGTGAAAATTTGTACCAATTCGTACAATTTTTCACGTTACCAAACACTAAAATCGGAGCAGTCCTTCAATGGATTTTGACAGCTCATGGCTTGATAGGTAGACAACATACTATATTTTGACGTTTTGTTAATATTTTTTTTCCAAATGTCATACAAGAGGCTTAAAATCAACTTTTGCCGGAGGAAAAAATTTCGAATTTCTTGAGGAGCGATGCTTCAATGGATGTCGACAGTTCATGACTTGGACAGGTAGGCAGCTTAGTATATCTTGATACTTGGATAATATTTTTTTTCCAAATGTCACCCAAAAGGTTTAAAATCACATTTTTAGGGAGCAATAAATTAAATCGAAAAATTTCGATTTTTTTGAGGTAAAATTTGAATTTTGTAGAGGTTTTTTAATTCATTTAAATCAGAGACATCCTTAAATGGTTTTTGACAGCTCGGGGCTTGACAAAAACGGTTAATTTATTTTTTAAGAAATCGAGCGTTGTATGTAGGTACTCTTTTTTTTAAATATTTTGTTTGTTTTTGCTATGAAATATATTAACCTACACAATTCTTCCAAAATGTTATTTCCACTTAACTCAAAAGACAAAACAGACTCACGAGTTTGTTTTATACATTTTCCCCCATTTTTCTTACCGATGAACTGCTGAGATACCACAACCACACTCTATATTTGCAATCCGAACAATGCTTCTTATCTGTACTTACATCTTTTTACTACCAAAAAAAACCGAAAGAAACCAAGACTAAGGATGATACCAAGACCGAGACCGAGACGAGATCGCACATTAAAATTTTCTCGAGAAAAAGGCGAGACCAAGGCCGAGACGAGACTTGGTTAGGCGAGACCTGGACCGAAACCGAGACGAGACTGAAATTTTTCGATTTTGACGAGACTGAGACGAGATTAACAAAAGTCTCGCTTGGTCTCGTCTCGTTGCCAGCCCTAGTCGATGTGGGATTTAAATGACAGTTTATTGAATGAATCCACATGATCAATCATGCTTTCCTTAATGAAGTAAGAAGATAAAAAATGCTTTTTCTTTCTAGAGTCACTTTACATTTCCTTAAATTGAGGTCCATTCCATTTGCAATACACCATTCGGAGGCTCTGTCAATATCATGTTGCAGAAATAAGTGTCCATTAGGAGACGTGTAGCCATAAAAAATCTTAAAATCACCGGCAAACATTAAGATTTGTGAGTACAGAATGTCCATTGCAATGTCATTAATAAAGAGTAAGAATAAAAGCGGTCCAATATAACTACCTTCAGGAACTCAACATATATCACATAAATCATTTTTGACAAACAATTTTTAAAATTAACAAACTGTGTTCGATTATCAAAATATGATTTGATCCAAAGTTAGAAACCATTCTGGAAACCCATATTGTTCAAGTTTAAGAAAAAGAATAGGGTGGCTAACCCTGTCAAATGCCTTACTTAGATCAGCGTAAAATACATCCGTCTGAAGTCCATTTTGTATATTCACATTTAATTGGTTTGTAAACTCCAAACTCGTTGTTGTAGACTTATGTAGACAAAAGCCATGTTTTTGAAAAACAATTATTGATTTGCAGAAGAATTGAATGTGATTGGTGACTATATTTTCAAATAGCTTAGGCAAGCATGAAAGTTTCGCAATTCCTTTATAATTCTCAGCTTTGTTCTTGTTTCCACTCTTGTGAAGAGGTATAATAAACGAAGACTTCCACAAATCGGGAAAAGCACCAGACGACAGGGAATAGTTAAATATATGAATAATTGCAGAACATATATAGGACTTGCAAGTCTTAACAAATATATTCAGAATGTTGTCAGGACCATACGAACATATACTCTTTAAGTCGTCTATGTATTGCACCATTTCCGGTTCAGTCAGTCTTAAAAAAGTATATCATAGCTTAAACGTGTTCTTAAAATGTTTGTATAGGTTTTATGATTGCACGTTGTATAGGTTTGTTGAAAAAAATCAGCAAATATGTTACTTTCTTTTATATCAGAAGAGGAGGACTTATTATTATAGTGCACGGATGAAGGAAAATTTGGGGCTTCCCTTTTAGAGTTTTTAAGCTTCCAGAAGGTTTTAGGATGTTTTGAAATATTGCACTTTATTTGATTTATGTAGGTATTATATGTTATCCTTAATGAATTTTTAAAAATTTGCCGATAATAGGAGTCAACGGCCTTGGTTCCGATGAAAGCATCGCTTCCCATAGATCAGCGAAATCAAGCATCCTTGCGCGTGGTTAGTACTTCGATCGTGGACCGTCGGAAAACAACCACGTGCTGTTGACATGTGTTTCTTCTGTTGTGTGTTCATTCTTTCTCTGTCTCTCTCTCTGTTGTATTAATGTATGTGATGTTTAAAAAGCTAATGGTCTCGTGGCCAGTGCTTCAGTGTCTCTACTTCGTAGATTGATTATAATGGACGATAACATGCGTTTTTTCCATTTCTTAAAAAATGCATTTTTAAGATTTCGAATGCGTCTTAAATCCTTAGAAAGCCACTGAACTGACAAAGAAACAGGTAAATTCTTTTTAACAGGAAATCAATAATATATATAGTTATTCAAAACAGCATAAAAGTTTTCAACACATATATTGACATTATTGGAATCAATAACACTAGATGAAATTTACGTTGTGAAAAACTGCTCCATTCTTTCCAAATTTAGTTTTTTTGAAATTGAAGTTCGATAGTATGGAGGCATTTTCAACATTTGGCTATTTATCAGCATATATCCCAATCACGTTGTGGTGTGGAACTTTTGGTAGAAGCCATTCATTTAAATCCAGGACATCACAGAAACCAGGACATTCAGTAAATACAAGATCGAGATGACGCAGAAATTCGTTTGGAAATCCAATAATTTGATGAAGTCCAGCCAACACAAAGGTTTCAAAAAAATTTCTTTCAATTACTGGACTAATTGCCAAGTCAAATTTGTTAGGTTGAAATCTCCAAAAAATAGTACGAACGAATTTTCAGAGAATTCTACAATATCAGAAATAGCTGATGCATAAATTTCATACATAGAAGACGATGAACCAGACGGAATATATATACCAGAGATTAGATACGAATAATTGAAGTCTGTTAGTTTTACAGTAACAAGTTCTAAATTTGTGAACTGGTTTGCTAGATTCTGTTCGGAATTTAACACATATTTGATGTCGCCAAAAACGCTGCAAAGTGTTTGGGCTTTCTTCGAAGGTGCAAGAAATTCTTCTCCCACCTGATCTGGCTGTAATCTATAAGGCCTTAATTCGTCCAAAGCTGGAGTATAACTCGCACATTTGGGCAGGAGCTCCCAAATCTCATTTGAATCTTTTGGATAGAATTCAAAATAGAGCTCTAAGAATGATTGGCGATAGAACTATAGTGGAAACATTTACATCTCTAGAACACCGTCGAAATGTTATATGTCTCTCACTATTTTATCGCTATTTTTATAAACAATGTTCGAGCGAAATAGCCAGTTCCATTCCTCCCCGTGGACTTTCCAACCGTAATACTCGCGCTTCTAGGAATGCTCATCAGTTTATCCTTGAGCCTAACTTCGGTCATACTGTTCAGTACAGAGAATCTTTCTTTAGCCGTACAACGCGAATGTGGAATACTTTACCCGGCTCTATTTTCCCCTCCCATTTTGATATTCAGAAATTCAAAACCAATGTGCCATCGGTATCTCCTCTTGTATCCTTCCCTACTTTCCTAACGCTTGCACTGTGCTTGTTCATTTCAAGGGTATTCAAAACCCCTTTAGTGCGCGCATCCGTTAAAAAAAAGAGCTTATCTTCAAACAACTTCGACGCAATCAACTTTTGTATCTTTTTTCATAGATTGCCCCCCAGATACAACAATAAATATTGTGCGGATTGCTTATCTCTGTCATATGCTCCCCTCAGATCAAGTATCCTCTTTTAATTGCAACAATCCATCACACAAGCTATTTAATGTAAAAATAATAAATCAATCTTCTTACGAAAGATGGAAATATACTGGCGGAACAGCCAAGCCCCCTCACATGGTATTATATCTGTGAAATATGAAAAAGCAGTTGCGTCACTCCGTAAGAAGATAAGATGTACGAAACAGAGCCCTCATACTCAACAAGCCTTGGAACTAGATATAATGAGTCATATTTCATCAGAACATTCAAAATTACGACTTTAAGTATTCTACAACACAGTACAGACAATAAAATAATAATACAATATTATAACAAACAATGATCTCAGTTGGAGAATTTCTTCGAATGTCTTCTCCTTGAGTATAAGCAGTTATGTTATGAATTGTCATCCTCATAATCGAAAAAAAAGATAAAAAAATATTTTCTTCCTCTTCTATACTTCTAGTCAAAGTTGAAACTAGGTGGTACATACACCTAACCTAAACCACCACAATAGATATCCATACACTAGCTATTCAGAATCCTTGAACTTTTCCAATAAAAATTCCTCCTACAAGAACCTAAAATAAATACAGCATACAACAAAAGGACGACGACGATGTTTTTGAATAAACATCTAGCTATTTCGAAGTCGAAGAAGAAGAATGAAATGTGACCTTCATAACTGATGGCGAATAAATTTTGGAACAACATAATGGAAATGGAATGAGTTTTAAATTTTATTTGCATTGGTAATAATTTTTTTTTTTTTTTTTTGCAGTATCCTCGTACTCGTATGTTTATCTCATGCAACGAGTATGAGTTGCGAGTTGTTGTCTGCTGTGATAGTTCAAATGTGAAGATATTGTATTTTATTTTGTTTTCAGAAACCGAAAGGATCAAAAAATAAAATCAAAGTGAAAGTCGGTCATAATGAGTAAATGACAGCGCATCGTATCTCGTTGAGCTTCCCATTTCGTTGATATGAAAAGGATAATCCATATCCATTTTCAATTTCACTGCATTGTACTGCAAACTGCATCAGAAATATTTGTTCTTATTTTAATTGTTATTTATCTCTATCTGGCATTCGTATCATTTTTGTCTGATGCATCGTCGTCATAATATATAAGTATGCATGAATATGGATGAAAAAAATTGGAATTGGGGCAAACCGACAGAAAAGTATTCTTGGATGCCAGGAGATGGTAATTGTAATTTATGGAGTGGAATTCATTTTAAGTACCAAGGTTGGAAAACGAACTTTAAATAAAGTTGTTTTATTACCTATGGGTTATTTATATGTAAATTGATACATTATATGGCTGTAGGTATGGCAGATAATGTAATGTCCTTAAGCTTACTTTTTTTTCCTTTTTTTAATAAATTGTCTGATGAAGATACAATGGTGCGCAAGGTAACAAGCCTTTTGATATATACTACGAGTATATTTGGTATTATTATAAACTGCGTGATTTTTAAGAGGGTGCAGTTTTTTTTGTTTTAATATTTTCCAAGATTTGAAATAATGCTTATAGTTATTTTGGATATCCTAGTTCAACGGACAAGTGTTGAAGAGACTGACTGAGGTAATCCTGGTGGAATAGCAATGGAGCTGCTCAGGGATCCATGTATCATATGTCAAATCTAGGGCTGGCAACGAGACGAGACCAGGCGAGACTTTTGTTAATCTCGTCCCGGTCTCGTCGAAATCTAAAAATTCCAGTCTCGTCTCGGTTTCGGTCCAGGTCTCGCCTAACCAAGTCTCGTCTCGGCCTTGGTCTCGCCTTTTTCTCGAGAAAATTTTAATGTGCGGTCTCGTCTCGGTCTCGGTCTTGTTACCATCCTTAGTCTTGGTTTCTTTCGTGTTCTTTTTGGTAGTAAAAAGATGTAAGATAAAGAAAAGACGCATTGTTCTGATTGCAAATATAGAGTATGGTTGTGGTATCTCAGCAGTTCATCGGTAAGAAAAATGCGGGAAAATGTATAAAACAAACTCGTGAGTCTGTTTTGTCTTTTGAGTTAAGTGGAAATAACATTTTGGAAGAATTGTGTATTGAATTGAATATATTTCATAGCAAAAACAAATAAAATATTTAAAAAAAGGAGTACCTACATACAACGCTCGATTTTTTAAAAAATAAATTAACCAGTTTTGTCAAGCCACGACCTGTCAAAAACCATTTAAGGATGTTTCCGATTTAAATGAATTAAAAAAAAACCTCTACAAAACTCAAATTTTATCTCAAAAAATCGAAATTTTTCGATTTAATTTATTGCTCCATAAAAGGTTGATTTTAGACTTTTACGTGTAATTGTGAAAACAAAATATTGATCAAATGTCAAGATATATTAAGCTGCCTACCTTTCAAGTCATGAACTGTCAAAATCCATTGAAGCATCGCTCCGATTTAGATGGATTACAAATTCTCTACAAAATTCAAATTTAACCTCGAAATTTTTTCCTCCGGCAATAGTTGATTTTAAGCCTCTTGTATGACATTTGGAAAAAAATATTATCAAAACATCAAAATATAGTTCGTTGCCGACCTGCCAAGCCATGAACTGTCAAAATCCATTGAAGGACTGCTCCGATTTTAGTGTTTGGTAACGTGAAAAATTGTACGAATTGGTACAAATTTTCACATTTAGCTGTCTAAACCCATAGAAAAAAAACCAAGCTTGGGAAACTTGGTGCAAATCAACGTACAATATGGATCTCAAGAATTCGGTCAAACTTGGCATCTGCACGTCTTTTCCAACTTTATTGTGCTTGTCAATTATGAATTATGAATCTAGTATTGATATAGTACCCTTGTATCCAATAATGATATATCCTTGTACGTTGTTTATGCTAAACAAATCATAAACTATACATTTTTTTCTGCACTACGTAGGTCCATGAAGCTAAGGCCATAAACTTCACTTGAAACGAGTATGTTTTACTTGTGTAAATCGAAAACTATGATTTTAAGTTGAATTTTATTAGTTGCGTATGAAAGCGCTCCGAATGGCTTACATTTTGTCCTAATTTAGTTTTCAAAGGTGTATGATAACGTAAAAAATAGGCTGTGAAGTAACGTTATCAGACAACTTTGAAGAGCCGTATTTTCAAGATAAAAGTTGAATTTGGTACAGTTTTTTTAATCCATTTTAATGGGAGCAATCCTTCAATGAAATCGACAGTTCATGGCTTGGCAGGTAGGCAATAAACTATCAGCCTTATTCTGCTATCCTTCGATTCACGCGAATATGTCACTCAATTTTTCACTATTTAGATATTTTCAAATGTCTTTTATCTTTCGAGTCTAAAGCTTTACTAATATTTTTTTTTGTTTAATTCTTAAGAGAATCTAATTGTTAAAATTTATTTTTTATCGAAATTTATATACTTTTTGAAACAATTCGTTTTTTCCATCGGATAGCAGAATACAAATATTCACGTGAACGTTAAACAGAATAGGACTGTATATTTTGACGTTTTTAAAATATTTTTTTTTCAAACCTCACCCAAAAGGACTTAAATCACCCTTCTCCGAAGCCAAAAATAAAATCGGAAAAACTTCGATTTTTCCAAGGTAAAATTTTAATGTTGCAGAGGTTTTTTAATCCATTTAAACGGGGTCATCCTTCATTGAATTTTATCAGGCTATGGCTTGGCAGGTAGGCAACGAACTATATTTTGATTATATATATATATTCTGATGATATTTTTTCCAAATGTCACCCAAAAGGCTTAAAATCAAATTCTTCCGGAGCATAAAATTTGAATTTTATAGAGGTTCTCTTAATCCATTTAAATCGGAGCGATCGTTCAATGGATTTTGACAGCTCACGGCTTGACAGCTAGGTAACGAATTATATTTTGACGTTTTGATAATATTTTTTACCAAATGTCACCCAAAATGAAGCAACGCCATGCATACATAAATCGTACGTATTGTTCTCTGGATTTCCGCAATGCGCCTATCTCTGTATAACTATGTACATACATATATGGTTTAATATGTTAACGCGTATATAATATTTCGAAAAAAAAACTTGTGAATATTATAAAAATTGAACATGATTATATACTAAACAATAATGAAATAAAAACAAAATTTTCTTATAGCGAAAACCGAAACCAAACCACCGAGACCGCCGAGTCCAGCGAGACTCTTGTCGAATTTCGGTACCAAAAATACGGTCTCGTCTCGGTCTCGTCTTCGGCACTTTTAAAGGAGTCTCGTCTCGTTGACGAGACCGAGACCGAGACGAGACCGAGACTAGTCTCGGTCTCGTTGCCAGCCCTAACTTCGACATTATAATAAGCAAGGCTAGAATCCGCCTCGGATTAATTAAGAGCGTTTTCTAAGGAATTTAATGATCGTCATATCTCGAAAATCCTCTATTGTGCACTTGTCCGCCCTATTCTGGAATATTGCAGCTGTGTGTGGTGTCCTGTCTATTCTGTTTCCGTAAATAAATTGAAAAGTTTACAAAAACTGTTTTTGTTATTTGTCCTTCGTCATCCGCCATGGCACTCAAATGAACATCTTCTACCTTATGAACATCGCTTGAAGCTACTAAGTCTATCAACGCTTAAGAAAAGAATAGAAGTCAATTATGTCCTTTTCCTATTTCAACTTTTATCTGGATCAATTTATTCTGCCCACATACTGAGGATGCTGAATTCAAACTCTCGACCTAGATCATCCCGTGATCCTGAATTTTTTTATACGTCGTTTGCTTCATCTAATTATAACCTATAAATGTAATGTGTAATGTGTAAGCATTTTAATTGTTTTTATAATAACATTGATTTTAATTTATCTAAAAATTGTCTTTAAAAATATTATTATATTCTTAGCAATTTCAAATTATATTTTATCTTGTACCTCATCTTTTTATTTGTTAATCACTTGGTTTTTCATGTAACATACTTTAATGTTTTCTTATTTATTTTATTTTTGTTCACCAATGTACCTACTTATAATACTAAAACTACTTAGACATAATGTCTGCAGTTGATATAATAAAAAAAATAAAGAAAGAGATTTTGTTTTTTGAATTTCAATTTTCATTTTATATACTTCGCACTCGCCACTCCTACATTCATGATTCACGGAAAGGCTTAAGTCGAGCCTCGAGTTAGCCAAATCACAGTTATTACATTTTAATAATTCACTCTTACAGCTCTTTGCATCATGATTATCGCCACATTTCGCACACAGTACTTCATTTCTACAGTCTTTTGCTTTATAGTTATATCCCCAATATTTGTAGCACCGTTTAACTGAAATAAAATCGTATACGACACATCAATCCCATCCTAAATTAATTCGCTTCTTTTCAATAATATTTCTATATCCTTCTGTTTCAATTGAGATTATGGCACAGTACTTGTTTTAGAGTCTTTTTCAACACTGTACATTGTCAAACATTTAAGTCCACATTTAATATTATTTTGTTTTTTATTATCCGACAATAGGCCTTCCTCACTGCATTTTTCATTTATTCCACATATCTTAACACATGGGTTTTGCAGATTTGGTACCGGAACGTCTTATTCACTTCCTAATGGGGACGTTCACTCAGTTATTCTCAACATTCTACCCAGAATACCCAGTCAATCTTGTTCGTTCTGTAGATTATTGCTTTTGCTTACATCAAAACATACGCAGTATGAGAAAAAAATTTTCGATTTTCTTAGCGCATTTAAATTCAATAAAAAATTTACCTGTTGTTATTGTCTTAACTGAAATATGGATATATAAAAATGAGTTGGAATTTTATAATATACAGGGTTATACTCTTTTTGGTAATTGCAACGAGTCATATCCTGCTGGAGGTGTAGTCGTTTATGTGAAGGATGGTTTTATGTGTGAATTTTCTTGTCCTAATTTATCTAGCGCTGATGTAGTAAAGTTATCTTTTGTTTATGAGAATATTGATTACACTTTGTTGTGCATTTACAGACTTCACGATTTTCCGAAAAATATGTTCATTGACGAATTTAGCAATATTCTAAATGCTAACTTAGCTAAAAATTTAATTGTATTAGGTGATATTAATATAGATATTGTTAACAAAATTGACAAAGATTCCGCAAATTATCTATTTACTATGGCTTTATATGGAGTTAAGAGTTTGATTAACGAACCTACCCGCGTGGCGTGCTCTCTAAGTTGTATAGATCACATTTTTTTGAGATATCATAAGAATAACAAAAATATATTTAATGGTCAAGTTCATGATTTTAAAATAACTGACCATAAAATGATTACATTAAACATCTTTTCTGATAACCATTCTCAAAATATGAAACCCGTAAGTCCAGTGAAACATTGCGTTGACTATAAATTATTAAAAGAAATTTTAACTTTTGAATGCTGGGACCAAGTTTATTCTGAAAACAATCCCTCTCAGGCATTTGATTTGTTTATAAGTATTTTAAAAAATCATATCAGTTCAAGTACTTTCCAAAAAAAGCATTCAAGTAAAACGAAACATCTTAAACCTTGGATGAACAATAATCTTCTTCATAAAATAAAAAGAAAGAAGAAAATAAGTTTGAAATGCAATAAACATCAAAACAATAAAAAACTTAAAAAACACTATGATAATATATGCAAAACAGTTAATAAAGAAATTGATGAGACTCGTAATAAATATTATGCTAATAAGTTTTTAAATGCTAAGGGGAATATTCGTGAAGAGTGGAAAATAGTTGATAACATTTTAGGTAAAAATACTGATTCAATCAAAATTGATTCTATTGAAATTGAAGGAGTACATATATCTGATTCTCGAATTATATCCAATAAATTTAACGAATATTTTACTGAAATTTCAGTCAAATTAAAACCTACTATTAAATCTTGTATAAGTTGTAACTGTTCCATTTCTTCAGAAATTTGCTCAGATGATATGCAACCAAATAGTTTTGTTTTTAGTGCGATAACATCAAGAGAAGTATTCAATGTTATTATGTCTTTAAAAAACAAACATTCATGTACTAGTGATGGTGTATCTAGCCATTTGTTGAAAAATGTTGCTTGGTATGTTATGGACGTACTAGCGTTTGTATTTAACAAATGTGTTGAAACAGGTTGTTTTCCGGATCATCTTAAATGTGCCGAAGTTATACCCCTCTTTAAAAAAGGAAATAGAAAACTTGTATCAAATTATAGACCAATTTCACTACTTTCAACTTTTTCAAAAATCTTTGAGAATTTAATCAAAGTCAGAATTATGTCCTTCTTGGAAAAGACTAAATTCTTCTGTAATAATCAATTTGGTTTCAGAGCTGGTTTGTCAACAGAAGATGCTATTTTAAGGGTATGTCGTCAACTTTATGGAAGTTTAAATAGTAATAAAATAACTATGGGCCTGTTCATAGATATGACTAAAGCCTTTGATCTAGTCAATCACGATCTGTTGCTTAACAAACTTTATAATGCAGGTTTTCGCGGTAATTTTTTTAATTTGCTCAATTCTTATTTAAAAATTATAAAACAAAGAGTCAACAACAATGGAATATTTAGTGAACCAAGACTGCTTAAAAATGGCGTTCCTCAGGGATCAGTGCTTGGCCCTTTGTTTTTCTTAATTTATATAAACTCCATTTTCAAACTTAAACTAAATGGTATTTCGACTGCTTTTGCTGACGATATAGTATTCACATACTCTTCAAATACTGTCTTTGATAGTATTGCAAACATTGGAAATGATCTTGAAATCTTAAGGCAATGGTTTACTTATCACAAATTAATTATAAGTGAAAAAACTAAATTGATGTGTTTTGAGGTGTCTGGTAATAGCGTTTATGACTTTACGAGTATCTTACTGTTCCATGCTCACGATTGTAATCAGTATTCTTTACCTATTCACAAGTGTGGAATAAGTAATTTTAAATCCGAATATCAATGCTCAAAAAATTGTTTTAAAGTTGAAGTAGTTCATCAATTTAAATACTTAGGAGTTATAATTGATAACAACCTGAATTGGAAAGCTCATATTCAAATGATCAAAAATTATTTATTAACGGTCACACGAAAAATGTATTTGATAAAACCCTTTTGCTCTCAAAAAGTTTTGAAAATGATGTATTTTGGTCTTGCAAACTCGAAGTTACAATACGGTATTACTAGTTTGGGTGGATCTTATGCTAATAGCTTTATACCTTTATTAACAGCACAAAAACATTTAGTTAGAATTGTTTTAAATAAAAATAGGATGGCCGAAAGTTTGTTTTTATTTAGAGAATTGCAAATTCTTCCAATGAGACATTTATATGTTTTCAAAGTCTTAAGAGAATTTTTTAAACAAAGCGGAAACATCCCTAGTAGGAATTATCAAATGTATAACTCACGTGTAAACAATATGACTTTAGTCAATGTACCTTTTGCTTACAAGACACATTTCAATCATTTTTTCACATACACAGCTCCAAAAATTTTTAATAAGTTGCCCTTATCAATAAGAGAAACGTTTCGATTTTCAACTTTTATTAAAAAGATTAAAGACTGGTTATTCACTTTGAATTTTGATAACATTGAATCATTAATTTAGTTTTAATTAAATAATCGAAAAATAATAAAATTTTGTATACATACCTATTGTTATTAAATGTATGAATGTTCAAGAATTATAAGTTCTATCTATACTATATTTTTTTCTATATTGTTGCTAGCAAGCTTTTCCTTCTATTATTATCATTATTTTTTTTCTTGTTTACTTAAATTACTGATTGTCACCCCACATCAGTTATTATTAAATATTTCAATTAGATGTGTCATTCGTCGCGTCGCTAACTGCCCAGTTAAAGAATGTACACTATTATTCAAATTTTATTAATGAATTGTATATCTCTAGTTTTAAGTTATTGAATGAATAAAAAATCAAATACAAATACAAATCTGTAATAACTTTCTGTTGTTGTAATGCGTTCACAAGCACATCTGATTAAAAATCAGCTATTGTCATGAAAGCTACCTTATGTTATCCCAAAGAAATTGGAATAACTAGCTATCCGAGAACTAATGTTTAGAACAGCTGACTGCAAAATTTATTTGGTATGCGTTTTGTTCTGATTTTTTGACAGCTTTCAGCTAACCTAATTGATTCCTCTGCAGATATAACCCGATAGCTTGGAATAACAAATAACATATCTAATAAGTGAGCGAACGCCCGCAATGTCTCTTTAACTTCTTTTACTATTATTTTTCGTCAACTGTCTTCTTCACAGCTGATGAGGATAGCTCCGTCCCTCTCATCAATAAATTTATTAACTCGAATAGCCAGTGATAATGGGTCAATCTTTTCCTTAAGATCTTCTTTTGTTTTTTATTCCCTTGAGCTATTCTGGGTTCTATCATTAAAGGTTGCTCTCTTCTTACAGACTCAGTATACGAGATCTTTTTCTGACTTTTGCATACTTTTCTTAATTCTCTCAACACTATTTCTTTTTCTTCGCTTAATTTTTTTACATTATACAGTATTTTCTCTATGTTAGTATTTTGTTTCTCTAAATGTTGTTTATTTTCTTGCCAATATCCCGACTTTTTCAATCATAATGCTTACATAAGCCGTGTTTTATTGGGAAATTTATCCGCCGTAAGTTTATCCCTCGTAGCAATTTACATACAATTCGCTAAAAGCTAAAAGCTAAAGTAGAAGCTACGGTGGATGGCTGGTTGACGTTCAGTCGAGTCTCGATTCGGATTTTGTTAGTTTTGTTGGTAGGATTGACAATTGAATTGAATCTCGATGGATGTGTTCATGGAGTGTAATAATTATTTATTTCATTCGTAAGACAAATCGATCTTTTTGATTCTTTTTTTTAATAGTTGGCCAGTTTATATTACTCAAATCTTAGATAACTCCATTTTTTAAAAAATTATAAGCTGTTCTTCTGAAAATTTTCTGACTTTTACTTTTAAAAACTGTATTCTTTGCTCGATTATTTTCTGAAGTACGTCTAAAATTGCACCTATATCTGCAATTTTGCATACCCCTAATGTCAATTAATCAATTTTAACAAATTTTGATATCCATTTTGAAAAAGAAACCAATATTTATCGAATGAATTCCGTTTTACTTTTATTGACTAACCAAGCCCAACTTTCGTTTTGTGTTCAATTTTTATTCATAGTTGTAAATAAACCAAGTTTGGTGAAAAAAAATCATCTTTTAATTTAGATCTACAAAAAAGCAATTTGAGAAGACAAACCGCATTGGGTGGAACTACACTATAGAGGAATGCTCCACAGTGCGCCCCAAAATATTTATTCGTATGAAATTCTATGAGCTATAAGGCTAGGCGCGCAAATATGCAACTTTCAGTTTTGCAACAGTTTGGTTGCTAAAGTGAATACCATGAGAGTGCGCGCAAATGCAGTAACAATACAGACCACGATTAGAGCAACTTAAAAGTTTGCGTTTTGGCACAAATCGAATGATCGCCCCAAATAAGTTCTTCAGTTTGTATCACACCGAACTAGAATGTAACTGCGCGCACATTAAATCAAAATATTATTTGTGTGATGGTTTATCTCGTTGATTAATTTTAAGTTGCTAATGTGCGCGATCACTAGTGATTAAACTATTTCGTTTCGGAAAAATTGCATGTGCGCGCCTAGCTTAAACGCACTAAGCGGCAACTGAACTTCACAAAAGGTGCTTTTTCTTCACTGTTTAATGGACGTTGATCGGTATGCGCTTCACTACATGGACATGGACTGGGCGTACATTTTTGTGATCCATTGTTTTTTTTTTCTGGACATGTGCATGGAAATGGCAAACCAAATGTTAACTACTTGCTCCTTACCCCGCGTATGTTAAGTGTAGTCTGATGAGTGAATATTGAATTGAAAGCAAAACATAATCAGAAAATAAATTTATAAATTGACTTGAAAAATAAAATTCTAGCTATCGATCTACTCAGAAACTAAATAAAAGCATGAAATATAAAGGTGACATGTAATGGATTGAACAATTTAAACTACGCTGTAGTGTGCGTTCAAAACCAAGAAACATTTAACGGAAACAAGCAAATATCCGTCAATTTTGTATCCTCGTGTGAATGGCATAGAAGATTTTTAAAGCAATACAAAAATTGTCCTGTGTAAAAAGGGACATGACCATAGTCTATGAACAAACCCATTCACTTAACATTTCTTTTATATTTGTGCAAAATGAATGTTCGAATTTAAAATTGCAAATGCAGAAAAAATAAAAACAAGAAGTAGGTTTGTAACATAAATTAAATATTGGTACGTTTTTCTACTTTCTATTTTATATGAATAAAAGCTAATTATTGGTCATTATTTTGATATTTTCTTAATCTTACTTTGCAAAAGACTCTTTCATTACTTGTGACTGCTGTACAGGGGTACCATTTTTACAAAAATAAAAAAGCTACGGTCCATGCTACGGTCGATGCGTTTTTTTGGGAATTACTTACGGTACAATGGATAGATTCCCAATAAAACACACCTATAGTCTCTGCAAACATTACACATATAAAGAACCGCTGGTTTCTCATTTATTAATTTTGCGTCGCATTCAGGCAATTTAGCACATTTAAAGTGCAAAAAGCTCCACAGATTCCTTTGCATGGTAAATAAGTTCCGCCTTTCAGGGATCCATCGCATTCCTTGCACCGGCCATTGTATATATATTCCATAACTATCATGAGGCGCCCCCAACAACTCTGCAGATTGTGCAGACTCTCAGAGAGCGAGAATTTGAAGGATTGACAAATAAAAAATAAGGTAAGACAAATAGCTAATGAGGGAGAAGAATGCAAAAAGCTAAAACAGGGTAAGAGAAAATATATTTTTTATAAATATAAATACAATGCACCGGCCACTCATCGCACTCTATTCACTATTTTACTCAATAACGGATTTCTTGCTGCTACTATTCGATTTTAGTTTCTTTTAATATATTATGCTTTTAATTTTTTTTTGCACAATTTCTTTATGATATTGTTATTCCTATTATTACTATTACAATAAATGCGACTTCCATAAAAAAAATTGGACACTGGATCTTCTTTAAGATCAATTACTTTAAACCGCCACTAAAAAACACGTCTGCACAGATCAATATCACTCTTCACTTAGTTGTATATTAAATATTTAAATACTTTTCTAGAGTTAAGGAAAACTTTCTAAATATTGTTCCAAAAAATGTAAAGTCGTAAAACTTGTAGTTTACCAAATACATCTCTTATAACAGATCAGCCTAAAAAACGTTTTCCATTTTATGAAAATTGTACAAAAATAAGATGAAAATATATTAAATTGGAATTTTAATAAAACTGGATACATTTTTTTTTAAATTGCTGAGAACTTTTGAAACTTTCAAAAATATTAAACAAATGTTTGGAACAACTAGAACAATCTGAAACATTTTTCACACACTCAATTTTTCAAAGAAAAGGTTAAGGTCGTAAGCGATTTTTGGGGTGTAAGATCCCCATTCTGCCAACCTGGACCAGTGGGTGAATATAATCTAAATAAAACAATAACTAATTCAAAACAAGGGTCTATTAAGCTGTAACAGACCACTTTTATCGACCCCATTATTTTTCATTATACTATCTTAGCCATTCGGAATAGGCAGACAATAATATCGAAGACTCCTAAACTCATTTTTTTTTTGAAAATAAAATGAGTTAATCATAACGAAAATGAAAAACTTACTTAAAAAGCAATAAGTCGGTCTGTATGTCTCGGCTCTGTTCATAGTTCCACATACAAATCAACTCTACATCTAGAGTCTGAACGGATTTGTTTCAAATTTGCTACAAATAATTTTACTGCAACTCTTTTAAAGGAGAAGTTCCAAATTTTTGTCTGCATCGTCTATAAATGGCAGTTGCATTAATGTACACCAATTACTATTTTTGTGTGTTATCGGCAACCTCATCAATGACAATTATTAATCTTGGTAATTGCAATGAATGAGTTCTTTTTTTTTAACTAATAATTAATTTTGCGGAAAGATGCAAAGAATTTGACATTGTTATGATATTGACAGTTTTTGAGTAAATTATATTATATTGTTAATGATTCAACCAAATTTGTTTCGATGTATTAATTCGATTGTTCTAAGTTGGCCAAATAAAATGACATGAAATCGTTTAAAAATTTATTATTTTAATTACCACACACATTCACAAGAGCAAGTACGTACGTTCCTGCTCTGCATTTTATTTTAATTACCCTCTTAATTCTAATTAAATCCAACATGAACTAAATACCTCAAACAAAAACAAAGAGCACAATTATTTCAAACATAAGCAGTTAAAAAAAAGTCAAAACGAAGCATTATATAATTTGCTTATAAATGTTGACCCAATTTTTATTCCGTCATAGAAAACATTTTATATAAATAAGACAACATAATTTGACGAAAACTTGACAATCCACACAAAAAGTTTAATTTTCATAAAAAAAATTTATTCATACATACCCTTAAGGGTAAGACAGTTTTAATCTTCTGGTTTGGTGTACCACTTAAATATTGCTTCTTTTAATAATTTTTTATATCTCTAGGGCCTTGTGCTTTTCCTCGCTTATTATTTGGGCTGTCGTTCAAAAACTATATGTATCCAATAGAAATAAATAGTATTCGATTTGGTAAGTTTTAATAATATACGACTATAATCAGCTGCTTTTAAGTACAACTATGATTGTGTGTCATTTGTATTCATAAAAAAATGTGACATTGAATAACGAGCTGCTACCAAGTAGGAAATTTCGACATCAATGAATTTTTTTGGTGAATTCATCAATGGACTCATCCACTTTTTCCATCGATGAGCAGTATGTAATGATTTCATAAGAAATCGGTTGCGCATTTTTTCATCAGTTAACTAAACTCAAATGAATTGAATGCTTACAATTCACTACAATTTCAGTTACAAAATCATAAACAATTGATAAATGATTTTGAAGTGTTATCTGAACAGTAGTATTCAGACCATATGCCCATTGTTGTGCAGTTTGCCTCACATCCGATTGAAAGAGAAGACACAAGAATCCTGCAATTACCCCCTAAAATCCTGGGGAAAGAATAAAATGCAACTCAGTATAGACTCAATCTCTAACTAAATTCGAGGACTCAATCAGAATACAGTATAAGTGAAATTGAAAATCTTATAAAAACATCTTATCATACCGGCGGACATGAAAATAAAAAACGTGTGTTTACAAAGAAAAATTGTTTAGTACTGAGTGCGAAAATGCAAGGCGTAAATACTTCCGATGGCTCAAGGTATTTCGAAGGTTTGGTGATCGGTACCTTAAAAGACTGTATATTCAAGCAGACACAGCTTTTAAGTTAATCTACAAAGAGAAAAAGAAAACCTATTTTGAAAATATAGCTCTCAAACTAACATGCTCTACAGATACTAATCAATTTTGGCGTTCAATAAATAAATTTAACGGTAAAGTACCCCAAATTGGCATACACTTAGATATTACAACACTGATGACACATTTTCAAAAGCTATTTGCTGCTCCCTTCCATAGAAACGAAATACTGGGCCAAGCGATTACACAACACAAGTCGAAGTTTGTGAAGTTTTGAAAAAAACTCAAAGACGGAAAGGCACCAGGAATTGATAGGATCCCAGTAGAATTCTTTAAATATGCGACGGGCGGCTTTATCGAAAAATTGTCAACGGCTTTTAATGAAATGTTTGAAACGGCTTATATACCGCCACAATTTAAACAAGCGGCTATCTTTCAAACAATATCATCAATAAAAAAGGCAATTTAGCTGATCCATTTAACTATCGAGGAATATCCTTTCATCGTATAAGGTGTTCACAAAAGTCTTAAATTATAGAATGTCAAATTGGATTGAACACAAAAATCTAACTAAGGAGTGCCAAGCTGGATTTCGGAATGGTTATTCCACTGTAGACGATATCTTTGTGCTACAAAACATCGCAGGAATATTTGTCGAACAAAAAAAGAAATTATTTACCTTTTTTGTGGATTTCAAGGCAGCTTTCGACAACATCGATAGAAGGGCAGTAATGTATAAATTGTATAATGCGGGGATGAATCATAAGCTTGGAAAGGATCTCGAAAATATCTACCAGGATAATGGGTGTAACACAAGGATGTAGTAGATCAATTGTTTCAAATTTAATGGAGCTAACATCGAATATATCAACAGGATTCGCGAATGGCCAGCAAACTGATGTTGGTTACTTCGATTTCTCAACTTTTTTACTACTGTTTTTATTATACATACATTCTCCTCTACGCCGACGATGCCAAAATATTCAAATCCTGAAGAATCTTAATATCTTCAAAGTGATTTTGATGCTCTTCTCGAATGGACAGCTATAAACAAACTATCGCTTAATATGTCAAAATGCAGGTTCATGACCTTCTCTCGAAAACTTTTGCATCATCAGTTGGATTATCAACTGAATGGATACATTTTAGAAAGATGCGAACAATGTAATGATCTCGGAGTGCTCTTTGATCGAAAGATTTCCTTCAATGACCATATAGACTACATAATAAACAAAGCAAAATCAAGATTTGGAATGATAAATCGTTGTTCGAAAGAACTTAACGACCCATTTGTTACAAAGTCTCTTTATGTTGGTCTCGTACGAAGCTGCTTAGAGTTCGCTTGCCAAATATGGTCACCCACATATGAAACCCATATTCAAAGGATAGAAGCCGTCCATAAACAATCCTTGTTATTTGCACTTCCTGGTTTAAACTGGGAAAATCGATTTTCGTTTCCACCATACCGTCAAAGGCTATTACTGTTACAAATGAACACACTCGAGGACAGAAGGAAGATCTTCAATTGCTTAACGACAATAAAAATCATCAATGGTGAAATTTCGTCACCATATTTACTATCGTTAATTAAATTTAACGTATCTGCTCGTCGTACACGGTTCTATACACCATTACATATCAGCTTTCAGAGGGGCAATTTCTTAGCCAACGAGCCGTTGAGGAGATGTTGCCAGACTTTCAATGATCTCTATTTTGTTTGTGATTTTTCTTCCAGAGTCTCATACATGAAATCATATTTGTTAAATTATTTTAAACAACATTTTCATTACTAAATCTATTATTGTAAGTTAAGTTTATCATCATACAGGTTTTCTCTAGTGATTTCATAATTGAACATTCATGGAATTTTCCACCTGCTGATTAAGCAACTCTAAGTTAACTAGTAATTTCACACCTTAACGTTCATGCTATTTTTCATCACATATAATTTGCTTATGAATAAACTAGTTACCCCAACTTCGCGATTTCACTGGTTAATATTTACCACGGAAATCACTTGGTCAAAGCCTATGACAACCCCATGTTAAATTCATCGATGTTTTCATACCAAATTCATGGGGTGTAGCTTTCACTCATTGTGGAAAAGTCGGTAATTCATGCATGAGCTTTTTGAAATTTCCTACTGGGTAATTTTAACCAGCTATACGCATAACTTTTTAAAGCGACCACATACACACACACTGCACATCAGGACCGATTATTGCTACAAGACGAGATAATTATTTTCAAATTTCGATAGCGTTGTTGCTCTTCTGTCAGTGATGAAGACTTGAAGCAAGAATATATTTATTAATTAGGAAATTTATAAGAGGCCTACTAATATTATGGATTTTATGAATAACGACAAAATGGATCCGATAAAATTTTCCACATTCGCTTATAGGGCGTCGAAACCAGTAATCTCAAATTGATGAACATTCCCAGATGTATGAGCATTAAGACTGACTTATTTTAGGGGATGAATGCACCTGAATATTATTTTACAATATCAATGTCACCACACAAGTACCTAGTCTGCTGATCCAATCACTGCTCGAGATGGAAAACAGTTTTAAGAGGATTTTTAAACGGCATCGCACATATTCGCTGAATTACCCCACCCTTTGCAAGGCTCGGTCCTGCGTAAGCTGGTACAGGAAATGATAACCATATCCATCCACGGGTTGTTACCGTCAAATTCCAATGAAAATCTGTTAACCACTGGGTGCGGTTTCGTGATCCGGTGAGAAGGTACGGCTTACAGCCGTCAGATTATGTCCTAATGCCAAGTGTCTCGTTAAGAAAGGAGATTAAATATTGAATCTTCAATTCTGAAAGTCCACTAATGACATTGTAAAAAGTCCTTCCAAGTTTTCTAGTTAGAGCGGAAGTTATTTAATTCAACATTTTTTTTCCTGCAGATCCCCACTACTCCGACAGTGAGTATTGTTACGGATGCCCATCTTCGCCGTATACTCTTCTATAGGGCGTACATGTTGCAACGACCTTGGCTCTTAATATCAGGTTAGATGCAAGTGAATATAACGTGTTAGCATTCATGGTTTCCTAGTGAAACTGTGAAGGCTAATCGCCAGAGATTATTAAATTGCTGACCATTGCCTCATCAGTTAATCAGCACGTTCATTTACATCAATGCCCTCTGTGATCTAAAATCCAGACAAAAATGAATCTGAGGCTAATCGCCAGAGATTATTAAATTGCTGACCATTGCCTCATCAGTTAATCAGCACGTTCATTTACATCAATGCCCTCTGTCATCTAAAATCCAGACAAAAATGAATCTGAGGGAAATTTTCAAACTAGCGAGCTAATGACGGGATTGATTGAATCACGGCTTTGATGAACCAATTAAGAGAATGATGTTGCCGAAGCAATTGATTTCACAGCGGCCTTCCTTGATAGTAGCATTTCTTCTTGAAAAACACTAGCGAAATCACTTACAGTGAAACCCGCTTAAGCCAAACGAATGTTTTCACGTAAGCGGGTTTTTCACTTAAGCGAGTTTCACTGTAGTCGAAACGACTTTGAGACATTTAATGACTCCGAAAATGTTCCCGATCAAACTCCACACTTCATCATGGAGCCATCAGTAAAAATATTTGTGTCGAACCCTCTCATCCCAATCATTCCTGGGTGCAAATTTAACTTTGGCATTCTCAATAAGGTCCAAAGTGGGAGTTCAGTAGTCAGTGGGAGTGAATACTGATAATTGCTTGTCTAGAAAACTATTGTGATTTGGGCAAACTACCCAGTACTCTAGCAAGATTTGGGTTTATTCCCCACTTCTAGACTTCTGACCAGCTATAGAGATTTGGTGCAAATCCCTGCTCCTAATAAAGTGGTTATATATATGTAGGACGTATTATAAGTCCGTATTATTATACCTCAATTGCCAGTGCTAACCAAAACAGCAGTATATACAGTGCACCCTATCTAGCTAGCAGGTGAACAGAACCTCTATGGAAATCACAAAGTTCATCCCCAATACTAGTATCAAATATTACCAAGCTGCTTTTGATGTTTCCACATGGATCACTAAATAAGCGTTTGATAACATTTTTTTATAACAAGCAGAATCGTAATCGATATACCACACTGTTATACCCTTTCACCTTCCAAAAATGTCAGATAACACTGCTCTCTGTAGAAAGCGCTACAAAGTTTATAAGCAATTGGCCATTTTTAAAGAAGACAAAAATACCTTCTAATCAAATTTACTAATCAACATTTTATCCTAAATTATAAAATTTTCTTTCGAAACCCAAATTCCCTTTATTAAGTTGATTATAAATAAATAAAAGCTATAATATAAGTGCATAGGTATATACATTATACACTAAACAATCAGACCATCTATCTCTCTGCCCATTGCTTATAATCTCTTCAAATTACAAGTGTTATCTTCAATTTGAAGAGCATACCCTTTTTCAAACATTATAATACCTCCACAGCTAAATGTCGAACGGAAGTCCAGAAGAGTCGTTCGTGTCATCCTCTTGATGGTGAATTTCAAAAGGAGCTGACTGGTGTATGGCGGTGATGGCGTCTGGTAAGGTGCTACTAAAATTGTCTCAAAGGATGAGAATATAAACAAAAACACTCAATTAAAATAATTATGACCTATTATACAAAGGAAAGATGGGAAAACTTATTAAACATCCACCCAGCTAGAGATAGGATGTCATGCCAGACGACAAATAAGCATAAAGGCTTCTTATAATGGTGGTAGTTTTATTGTTATTAGCCCTAGAGCGTTTGGAAAGTTTTGTCAAAACTGTATCTCTATAACTTATCGTTGTCGGAGGTCAAATTTAAAATAGTATAATATCATTGTTTAGGGTTTTTTTTGTGTTTTTTTGCTCATATTTTCCTGTGACCTTATACAGCTGATAAATTCATCAAAAATGGAGAGTTTTTATTTAAATTGTTTATCTTTGGAGAGTTGGTAAATTTAAAAATTTAATATTAAAAACAATGTAAGTAAAAGAATTAGAATACAGTAATCCCCGGTTAATAATGTCTGCTGAAATGAATTATGTCTTGACGTATTTAGCAGTAGAAATTAAGATTATTGCATTTGGTTTTTACAGGGATTTTATAGAGTTTGGCGTACCAAGCTCTTTATTGAAAATGCCTGCATTTGGTATCGAAGAAATTCTTCCTCGCTGTATTATAAATTAATTAACTACCTTTTCGTTAAATCTTGGTTTAAAAACATTGTGGGGTAATACCACTAAATTTGGTATGATCTTGCCACGTTAATCATAGAAGGGTAAGTCGAAGGAAAAGTTGTTGAATGCTTTCAATTCTGGATATGTGCAACTGTGCATGTCCATCACCAATACCAGACTCGAAAAGTCTACTCATAATTCTGACTGCATATGGTCTCACGAAAACATGAGAGGCCGTTGACAGTTCTTTAAAAATGAAGACTGCTCGTGAGCCATGAATCGAAGCCGAAATTTACTTAAGATCTTCAAAGTGTCATCGAAGTTGATTCAATTATGATGTTGGATCAGCATTGATGTTTATGTTGGTGGCAAAAACTTACCGCGTAGTCTGATGGGAGAACTCATATAACAGTTCTGCTACTGTGGCTTGGGGGTCTTCCTTCAAGGGTGATCTGAGTCCCAGAAGTACGACGAGCAGCTAATCATCCCATACTGGTGATTCATGAACTCAATTGCGGACTTCAACTTTCGATGAAAACTTGCGACTATATACCATTAGGTGCTGGATGGTATGCTGTAGTTGTTAGCAGTTTAGCTAGAGCCTGAAAAATATCGGATAGAAATTGTCTCTCTGCTGTTGGGTGTTTGGGAGTGGAACCTTGACAAACTGTAATGCGTAGTCAGATGTTAAAAGTTAAGTTTTACTTCTACGTTACTTGTTTGCGATTGTGGTAAACTACTTTGCTGATTTCTCGATTCGATACAACATTATTTATTCCAGCTATGTGCCTGACGACCGTTGAAAATTAACGAATGCAATCAAGACATCTAGACTGTCGAAGTGATGCTTTCTCAGGTTTCTGCTTGAATGCAAACACCAATGGCTTATGGTACGTGTAGATGGTAATTTTTTTAGCTTCCAGCTTAAATTTAAAACATTTTATAGTGAAATAAATGGCTAAAAGTTCCCTCTCGTATATACTATATTTTTGTTGAGTCTTGTTAAAATGTTTGTCAAAGTAAGAAAGTGGTTTCCTTCCCATTGGTGGATTTTGTTGAAGGACTGCACATGTATCACAGTCTGGTGCGTCCATACAAAGTCCCAAATCCAATGTTGGATCTGGATGTGCGAGGCAAGGCGGCTTCCATAAGATCATCTTTACAAGCACTAAATGTTTTGCTGGAGATTTGGAGTCCAGTCAATCGATAGATGGGTTACCTGTCTTCTTTGGTGCTTAAAGACACTCGTTCAGTGCAAATTGTAGCTTGGTTGCGTTTAATCAAACATCTATAAAAATGTATGGAACCAAGAAATCCTGGGAACTGCTTAACCGTAGCTGGAGATTTACAATCAATTATAATAATGGTCTTGAAACAGTTGGAATCATCGGCGTACAGTATAATATGGGAATATTTTATAACCATTTCAACATCTTTAATGATAAGAATAAAAGAAGAGGACCTAACTGGCTTCCTTCTGGAATATCAGAGGTGGCTAGAAAAGGACTTCAGGATGAATAGCTTCAAAAGTATAAGTCTGTGGCCAATTTTGTCAATGGGCTTACTGAAATCAGTAGATAACGTCAGATTCGTTTTCGTCCAAGGATACGAATCCGATTAGATTTGTGTAGCTAAACGATTATACCAAGGTGAAGACGAATACGTCATTTTATGTCGAAAGGCTTAAAAATAGTCTAACGTCGGTCACGGTAATAAGAATATTTACAAATGAAAGAGTGCAGAGATGTTCACGAATGTATGAATCAGAGGAAGTATAAAGTTCCATGTCTGGAAGTGACATTCCATGTCGGCATCTGTCCACTTTTACCCCAAAGAACCTGTTTCCAATGCAGTTCATCATACTTCTTCATTAAACCATGATTTTTCCTTCGAATAGCTTGACACAACTATTAATTATATAGCTTGGTTTTTGTATAATGCAGCTCTAATAGGACACTTAATCAAATCGAACGACATCTGCACCTAATTTCAATGACATTTGTACCCTAATCTAGAGAGCTTGCTGACGGGTACGGAAGCGAAGCCCAAACCAACCATTCAATTCCTATCAAAACATGTCCACGAAGCTCGTAGTTCCAGTGTATTGATGAAGAAAATAGTTCAGAAGCTAGCGACTTTGATCCTATGGATATATTCTGTCGCATTGAGAAAGTTCGTTAAGGTCACTAAAAAGTGCCTTTCCAAGTGAGTGTGTTCTCAATCCAAACAGGATATTTAGAGCGAATGAACTACAAAATGTTTCCATTTCTTGTGGTGGTCTTTATGTCTAGTACTAAGCGAATTGGGCGGAATAACCAGTTTTATTGTATGCTCTCATATGTATAAATATCCAGCAGATTCTTACAAGCATCTCTGATCCTGTATTTATCAAAGTAATTGTTCTGCAATTATTAAAGGTTGGCCAAACAGCTCCGGTTTCACCTAAGATTGCATTTTTTGAGTTAAATTGACTATGAGGAAAGCGTTAATTCCATCCGCAAGGGTTCTTGTTTGGTAGATTAGACCCTTAGTTCCCTCAATACCAATTGTGACCCGGATAACTGGTAAGTGTTATATTTAGCTTAGTCGTTTGGATTTTGACGTTTTTGCTGTTCCAATTGGAGATTTAAGATCCTTGTGAATATGTATCAGAATAGAGTTATTTTGGTTCTGGTTCGGGACATGTGTTTGTATTTTGCATATCCTGCATCCTGATATTTATTCAAAGGTCAGGATGGTTTACGGAGGCACATCGAACCTTATCTCCCCATTTACTTCCCCCTTAAATTTCTACCCTGACGGACCTGATGGGGACCGCAGTGGATCCATTGAGCTCCGAGTTCACCACACCTTCTAACATAACTTAACCTAACCTAGGCTTTTGCATTCTTCGACGGATTTGATCCTGAAAGCGATGAGTGCAACTAGGAGAGGAAAAGTAATCAAAAAAGCACCACGATGGTTCAATGGACTAGAATAGATCATTAATGAATGTAATACAGATAGTGGGCGATGAAACAGAGCCTTGTGGTACAAAGTATCTAACTTGTTCAGCTGCAAAGCTACTCAGAATTAAGAGTATTTTCAATTCGAAGGAAAAGATATTTTAATTATAACTAGTGACATAGTTTCAAAGTTTTAATATCGTCAAAGGGCGCGGTAGTGCCTAGCCAAGTTCTGACACTACACCCTTTTTACAGAATCAAACTCAGGTGATTTTCGACCCCACTCTAACTTCAGTACCAATAAAGTCAGAAACTTCAAACTCGCAGCATTTACTAAGCTTAGGAAACTCACGAAATTTCAATTCTTTAGCATCGGTTGTTGCGGAGATATAACACTGCAAGAATTGCAATAACTGACTGATTCACTGATTAACTAACTCACTGACAGATCATCAACATTATGGAGCACTTCCCGACATCGTAGAATCTCGCACAACTTTAGGTCTTGTGGTGTATACAAAGTCTAAATTTTAAGAATCGATATTTTACATTCAGGGGCGTGTTTGAACATGTTAAATATTTTATAATTTACAAAATATTGAATTTTCAAAAAAAAAATATATTGTTTTTTCAAAAATCCATAAAAAAACAATTTTTCGAAAATTTTGAAATGCAGTATTATTTAGAATTTGAACGAACTCCTGCACAAAAATTTTGATCGATATCCGTCGAGGCGTATATGTAAATCAATAACATGTTTGAATGGCAGGTACCATTAATAACAAAATATTAAACAAAAAAATTCGGCCAAAATGCAGACCGTACCCCAAAAAGTACACACCAATTTTGATCAAATTCGTGCCGTTTTCGAGATAATTAAGATGGTAGACAAATTTGTACGGCAAGTACCGTTATTTTTAAGGCTAAAACAACGATTCAAAAATCTATTTTGGACAATCACCTAAAACGCCTAAGCACTAAGTTTGAACAAAATCGGTTCAGCGGCTTAGGCTGTAAATCGTTCTACAGACAGACATTCAGACAGACAGACAGGCAGACATACGGAATTGCGGGACACACTTTTTTAGTGTTCTATATCATCGTAATGCCAACTTTGATTAAAATCTCGAGTTCGATTTTTTTTCCAAATGCAAAACTTACCCAATAGTTACGGTGACCATATTTCTCTGAGCGAAACCCGGGATTTGAAAATTGAAATGCGTGGTAGAAAATCAACAAAATTCTCAAAAAAAAAAACATAAAAAATAACAGCGTAAAATGCAAAAACTTTGCATTTTTCTTGCATATTTAACCTTATTTCTTACAAAGTCTTTGAAAAATAAATATTAATAAAACATTACCAACAATTTTTTTTTGATGATATTATCGTTTCTTATTAAATATTTTTTAAATTCCTGGTACCTAAAATTATAGTTTAATTTTACCATTAGCATGTGTATGAGAGATTCACATTCAGCTATGTGTTTTCAATTGTCCAGATATTATTCATTATAGAAAAAACTCTTTCGGTCAGAGCATTTGAACCTGTCAGACAGAGGCCTAACTCGACAATAAGTAAGAGATTTTTGAAGTTTATACTTTGTTTGCAAAAATGATAAAAAATGTCTTTCCATTTCTTGGCCACAGTTATTTTGTTCTCTTTCCATTTTGTTATATTTTTTTGACAAATAAATTCGTCAAACCAGGTGGAATCATCAATAGTTATATCCCTCAGCTTTTGGTTGACAAAAGATATTGAAGATTTTATTTCTGGCCAGGTAGGAAATAGAAATGTTTCGAAGAATTATCCAACTAAAAACTTCATATTCTTTAAAAGATACATCCCAATGATTTAAGCATTCGTAACACGTTATGTAAAATTGATGAATATTTGTTTTATATTAATTTTTGTTCGAATTATTCATTGGTAAATTTGTTTAAAAACAATACTATCAATAGTTCTTTTAATCTAGATTTAAATTTTGATTTAATTCATTTATATGCTACCGCAAATTTAGACATGCAAATTTCTTGCGACTCCGCTAATAATATAATAAAAATTACAGTTTATTTTTTCAAGCACAAATTGCCAATATTTTACCAAAGTTTTATCTATGTATGTATTTTGAAGTTAAGTCCGATATTTCCCTTGGGATTTTCAACCTCCAAAGTCCTGACAACGATACATAGTTGTAGTGTAAAATAACGAACCAAGAGCGGAAACTGTTTTGTACATCCATAATTGGAACAGTCAGAAAAAAAATGCCACAAACTAACTTTGCATAGAGAAGTTTTAATTTCTTCGACATAATTTGGTTCAAGAACATTGAACACAATAACTTCACTTTAGTACGTGTACCGGAATATATTTGAACAAAACAGCTTTTCATAAGTTTCGATGTGAAATCATTATGCCTTCATTAATGGCATTCTTCTTTTATACTGAATCCCTCACAACGATTTGTTAAAACGGATGCGCACTTTGACTATGAATATTAAACTCATAATTAAATTATTGTAAGCAAAATTGTTAAAATTTTTTAACGTTATTCAAATAATATAAAAATATGATAATATGGGACAAGTCCGGGACAAAAAATAAAATACGGGACAGTTGTACGTCCCGGGTTTTCTTAAAATTCTTCCGGGACAGTCGAGCGTAATACGCGACTGTCCTGGGAAATACAGGACGGATGGTCACCGTACCTATAGTACCTATATCGCAAGCAAAAATTGAGATTGTACATTCAGTGGCCGTGCAATCTGCACCCATTTTCACAGAATTAATATTAAATAGCTATATTGAGAGCACTTCCGATTTGTACAGGATCATTATTTAAGTACTTAATTACTCAATTGTGAAATGAAAACTTGCCACGTAAAGCAACACACTAATTAAAGTGTTGCTACTACTACTACTAGAAGAATTTGGCTACTTTTTTAACATTTATGTTTTGGGTGTGATTTATTTAACTGAAAATCTACCTTTGCATCCTTTTACTAATTTAATCATGTGTATCTTAACACCTCACTATTGTACTTGTAATATTTGTAATCTAACTACTATCCATTTAACTCACAGTTTCATTATGGATTATCCTCTTAGAAGTTACACTTATGTTAACAGAATTTCCACAACTTTTAATAACTTTTTTTCCCGGTAATCAGTGTGCAGGTTTGAAACTCCAGATAAACAAACTTTAAATCCTCATTCCAGTTTTAAAATAATATCATAAATAACACACAACCATAATCGTATCCCCTTATCAATGTGGAAAACCTCATACATTACATATAGATTCGTTGCGACCAAGGATAATCATCGTATAGTATAGCTTGAAAAAGGATCCTATATTTTTAAATGCATTATGAATTGATTGGCTAAAAAATCCTGATATTAATTTAAAAAAACAACCGAGTGTATATCGACATTGTCTAACTTCTAAAAGTTTTAAATTGTTTAAAAGGATTTCAATATAAGTTAGATGCTTCGTTCATCCTTATTTATATACATTTTCTTAAGGAATCTCAGTCAGAAAACTATAAGAGTATAAAGTCCCTACCCTAGATAAAGCCAAACAATCATTTTTTAGAAAAGTGATGCAGCAAATCATAGTTAAAGGATCTGGGTGGTTTGAAAGGAATTCTCAAGCTGATTCTAAGCCAAGCTGAAGCTTAAGTATATATATGTACTGTGCTGTGATGAAAGTTAATTTTCCAAGTTTCGAACTTTGATAAGGCAAAACCTTATACCCACATGAATGTTGTCTATAGTACAACTTTTTTGGCGCAAGAAGAAAAATACCTCTCAGCAAGGAGCTTAAGAATTTGTTTTTGTTTTTTTTTCTTCTTGTCTTTATGTTTAACTTTGTGAAGTTCAGTATTTTTTTTTGTTTGATTATGAAGGAAATTATTCAGCTACTTGGGCAGATAGTATAGGAGGGATGAGAATTTGTCACGTGCCGACAACAACCTATAAGGATTATAGGGAAATAAAAATTACTGAGACGTTTAAACTTATTTAATTACATAGTAGCTATGTGCGTGTGTGTATTATGCAACTGTTAAGAATTTACTAAGTTTGTGTTGTGTGTTAATTTGTTGAAATCAAATTAAATAGGTTCTTTCTCCTTCGGCATAGTTTAATCCTGGATGAACCCCACCCCAACTTTTTTAGTTTGCTTTATCAGAAAAGCTGTTAGAAGCATTCCCCCCATAAGATTTTTGATAGATTTTCTATTAAATTGATATGATGAAGTCACCCGCGTTTTTAATTTCGAGAAGTGTAAAAAGAGCATTTAAAGGTTAAATTTGAGGAAATGCCTACGGAATTGCTTTTAAAAATAGTTTTGTTTAGTTTATTTTTTTCAAACAGAGTACAACTCTTAAAGACTACTATTAATATTAAATAAAATAAATTAATATAACATAACTAGCGGATGAGGCGAACTTCGTCTCGCCTCCATTTAACGCCTTCAAATGCTTTCAGTGACTTATTTGAATGGAATAAAAGTAAGGAGAGAGTGATATGATAACAATATTTTTCGATTTGTTTTGCGGCACAAAAACAAACAACAAAGAACGTTTACCAAGCTTTCCTCCTTTTTCTTCGCTGATAGTATTGCCTGTTCACAAATCCTATCGAGATTTTTATAATTTTTTGTAATGCTGGGGAACACTTTACTTTAGTGATGAGTTTCTCCTTCGCCGTTGTTAAATCGCAAAAATTTGCCGGTAATGATATCAATCCAATCGAGACATTAAGAGAAATTTGGCCATTGCCAAGCGTCAGCAGTTGTCTTGAGAATTCAGCAGTCATTCTGGGTCTGGGTCGTTCTGCAATGCCACTCTCATATTTGTGGTCGATTTCAACTTCTTGACATGCCGGTACAAAGACGACGATTTCATGCATGCATTAAATTCATCGGCAGCAGTAGATTTCGGGATGACGGGAATTTGACGAAAATCTCCGCTGAGAAATAGGTGGGTGGCAATGGCGCAGTGGATAAAGTGCTTGATTGCTAACTTAGGCGTGTGGGTTCGATCCCCACGCGCGCTAGGCGCATTCTTTTCTATACCTCCAATTTTAATTGGATGCCACCCATGGGTTTAAATGAGTCAGTCAATACATGGTTCTCAAATCCACTGTGCCAAACTAGTGCCGTGCAATTCAGGTTGCATTTAAAAGACCTTAGGTCTTACAGGCATATAGTTAAATTAAAAAAAAATTAAAATTAAATACCATATGCCCATCAAATCATCTCGAATCATCTTGTAAATCCTTCATTGTTTGGTCAACGGCTTCAATACCTCGCTTATGCGCCATCGTGAATTCATTTCAAATTATGATTTTGCATTCCCGCATCAACTTTGCTGTCGCCGAATTCTTGGTCATTGTCAACGTTATTGGATTATCAACCGTGAAAAAATTCATCACCAGTTTCAAAGCGAAATGTGCCATAGATTCCATAGGTTGCAACAGGCAACGAAAGAGGTGTTGGCCCAATTGTTGCTAGAATCAACTAAATAACGAATGTATTGCATGTCCCACCGGTGGCATCGAGAAAGTAAGTGCGATTGCTGAATCTACATTTACCACTTCTTTCTTCTTCTATTAACTTTTTGTCGAATTTGTGGTTGTGATTGTGCAGTTTGAAGATGTGCATTATGGGCAAGTCTCCATTTATTTCTTCTGCACGTACCTTTTGCGTTTGATTATCATGGACATTGTGATTATTTATTATTGCAAGTCCTGTAGGTCGAACAAGGCTAGATCAGAATCAGTGTAATAATACGAAAAACTCGAATTAATTTCAGCAAGATGTGAAAAAGACACCTGTGAAATCGCTCACAGCCTTAGTCAATGCCTAACGCAATCTATCGGGTTGTGGCATTGATCGCAGCACAACTTCATCTAATATATGTATATCTCATTATTTTCTCCACCTAAATGCACGCAAAACGTCTTATATCACAATGAATTTCACAATTAACCGACATTTTCCAAGCTTCGCAACGAACTTTACACCTTTAGGTCGTCCAAAAAGTTCATGGAACATTCTAGTTCGACAAAATAAAATATCAAAATCCATTTATTGGGAATCAAATGCTGTGGATGTGTGCACTCGCGTGCCAATAACTGGAACTTTAATTATTGGCACTGCCAATAAATATACTTTCAACACTGTCAATAACTATACAATTAAACCGTTACTTTTTTTAAGTTTAAAAAAAATGCCAAAAACAAGAAAAACTTACAAGGAAAGAGATGTTCAAGAAGCTCTATTGGCCATATAAAATGGTCATATATCTAAAAAAAACAGGTTCTAAATACTACAAAATGCTGCGTTCTACTCTATAGTTCCAATTAAGCAAAACATTTTCCAAAGTACGTCCAGGTCCCGCAACAGATTTAACTGATGAAGAAGAATTGAGCAGTGTTGAATTGCTAAAAGTTTCTCAAGAAAACGGATTTCCGAAAAGAAAATGTTCTTTATGCTAAATTTTTTTTAAGGCAAAGTTACAAAAGAGTGCACCCATTCGGTAGCTAGGCAATACCAGAAATGGATGGTTTAGAAAAACAGATGCTGCTTGAAATGTACATCGAATTCAGACAAAAAATTGTGTTTGTTACACCAGAAATTAGTTGTGAATACAGTCGAAGAAAACGATGAAAATACAATTCGTAGTTGACAGATATGCTTTTCCTGAACAAAGTGTACAATGACCAAAACAGTTGGAACTGATATTTGTAGTTTAAAATGTGCAATATATCATATAAAATGTTTGAAAAAAAATAAAATATCATATTCTTTCACGTTATATCAGTTTTCTTTGTATAACTAAAAATTAAGTGGTCTTAAGTTTTATTTCAACTTATATTTTTTTTTTGAAGAGAGTGAGAGAGTAAGTGAAGTACACGGTTGTCGCAAGTGCTCTAGTTGATTTTTAAAATTATTAAAAGAAACTAAAAAAAAAAGTTTTAAACACTTATTAATTATTTAAAAAGTTAAAACGCCACAAACTCTAGTTAAAAAAATAAGCGAAACAAAAATTTAAGGTAGGAAAATTTAAAATTAAATATTCAATTGAGAACGCCGACATTTTTCACCGCTACATGCCACCAAAAAGAAAATCAACGGAAATATCCCCAATAAATACACCGAACAACAAAAAAAAAACAATAACTCAAACATCAAATCAATCGTTGACCAATGTTTAAATCATCATCTCAAAAACATTGCAACGAAGGAAGATATCTCGATAATTTCAAAAGACATGCAGCTACTCCGTTTTGAAAGCTATTGTGTCACTTTGATAAACAATTCGAGGCTGTATCTAAGAAATCAAATGAAAATTCTGTCGTCATGCATTTCCCCTCAGATAAGATGGAAAACAAGTTTAGCTTTGCAACACAAACTTGCCTAAGCCTTCTTAATCTCAACGAAAATACAGAGTTATCAATACACAAAGCACAGGAATACACAAGCCGCCAAACAAAATAAAACAACAATGGTTCTTAAATTCGAAAGCGCCGACACCGTCACAAAAATTATGAACGCTGCTGCTAAGCTGTGTACATACATCGTGAGCAATCACTAATTTACCGCACCAAGAGAAAGCAACTATTTGACATAAAAAATAAATTAAGCACAAAAAATCCGAACACCAAAATCTTTGTTAAAGGTGCTAAACTACAAATTGGCAATTTCACTTTTGCATATGACAGCTTTCGAGGTATACAAATATCCTCAAAACAAGAGCTTGATTACATCAAAACAAACTTTGGTGATGATTCAGCATGTTTCTTTGATGTAAACAACATAGACGTCAACTCCAACAAAACCAGGAATTATGTGACACCAGCGCCATCTGTGGGTGGTCACGTATATAATGAAGGTGCAGGCCCTAGCCTAAGATAGGATTACATCGCCGTCTGCCAAGATATTAATTCTTAAACAAATAATTTTAAATTTAATATTTTTTGTCATAACATTACAGGTTTTAAAAACAAATTAATTATGCCCGAATTTTTTAATCATATTATTAAATATGAAATTTTTATACTTTTGGAAACTTTTTAAGAAATGGAAAATAACCTGCATTATGCTAAATATTTTAAAGATTTTAATATAAAATGTATACCAGCAATCAGAAACCATACACTTGGATGAGCTAGTGGTGGTCTTATGTTTGGTATTAAAAACACTTATAAAAATCTTAGTATAATTTTTAAAAACTTTGAAAATTATATAACTCTTATACAAAAAAACATTTTCAAATACTTCCGGTGTACTTGAATTATAATGATTGGAATACGAAATATAATGAGCTTTACAATTTTCTTAATAGTTACAATTATGAAAATTTGATGATAATTGGCGATTTAAATGGTCGTATAAGTGACTACCAGAACCCAATTAATTTAAATAACGGCAATTTTTCAATTGAAAGAAAATCTTTGGATACTTGTCAGAATGGTAAATATCTAGTGAAAATGATTGAAGACTTTGGATTTCTTCTATTAAATGGAATAAGTTCTAACGACTCAAACGGTAACTTTACATTTATTTCTGCCTAAGGTTGCTCTGTGATAGATTTATGTCTTATCAAAGGCGATTGGTTAGGCATAACAGGAAACCTTGAAATTCTTCCAAAAAAAATTCTCGCAACACCTCCCTATTGTCGTAACTTGCGGTTTAGATAATAACTTTATAAGCCTACATTCGACGGAAAACACTCTCAGATTGAAATGGAGTGATAAAAACTTAAACAATTATATTAGAAAGCTTAATCAACATATAGCAAGCTTGCCATTCAAAGAAGCGACCAATTTAGAAGAAATATCTACTTCGATACTTACTACGATTAGACATCCTCAAATTTCAACAATGAAAATAGTGTTAGGAACACTTTCTATTCTAAATGGTGCAAAAAAGCTAGGAAAACATCTTTTGCATTTTTGAAACTTTTCCGAAAAACAAATAACCCTGGCACCAAATATTTGTATTTACAAGCAAACCAAGAATACCAACGAATCTGTACCCTAAGAAGGAATAGATACCTACAAACCGTAGCATCGAAAATGAGTGTCTGTAAAGATTCTAAATCTTTTTGGAATTCTGTTCGCTTTTTAAATGGTCAAAATAATAATAATACACTTTCGATTGATGTTAATGTTCTCGTGGCTTATTTTGAAAAACTTCTGTTGCCCAATCCACATTTTAGCATGATTAGTTTTGCCATCCCAAATGTTACCACACCAGAATTAGATTCCTCATTTACAATGATGGAATTAAAATCATCTCTCATGAAAATGAAAAAGAACAAAGCATCTGGCCCTGATGGTATTCCAGCTGAATTCTATAAATATGCTACTCCAGATTTTTTGGAATACATCTTAAGTTTCTTCAATAGGTTATACATTGAGGAGATAGTTCCTGAAAACTTTAGGTGTTCCAAAATATCAGCTATCTTTAAGAAAGGCGATCGGGATCAGCCGGAAAACTATAGGGGTATTGCTGTGTTAAACTCATTGAGAAAATTATTCTCACAATTACTTTACTTAAGGCTTACAAATTGAGTTGAACAAAACAATATAATCAGTTGCTGCCAAGCTGGATTTCGCGTAAACCTTCCGACTATAGATCAAATTTTTGTGTTAAACACAGTGCCGAGGAGATTTATTGATAAAAAAAAATGTTTGTATGCTTTTTTTGTCGATTTAAAGGTTGCATTCGACACAATCAATAGAAAGTCATTGATCTACACGCTTTGAGTAATAGGTTTATCAACAAAGTTCATAAAATTCTATGAAAAGATGCTTGAGAACTCTTATGCTTTTGTTCAAAACGGCGCGGCCCTAGGAAATCGAGAGACTTCAAATGTCAAACTGGTGTTCCCCAAAGCTGTGTTTTAAGTCCTTTGTTATTCTCTCTTTTTATAAATGATGTTGAAAATCACATCCCAGGAGGTATTGAATTAGGTGATGTAACTATTAAGGTTCTTCTTTATGCAGACGATCTTGTTATCCTGTCAGATAGCCCGCTTACTTTACAACTTCAAATAAATAACCTAAAATAATACTGTGATAGTTGGGATCTCAAAAATAACAGCTCGAAGTCGAAAACTATGATCTTCAGATCACACAACAGATCTATAGGTTATGACCGCAACTGGACTCTAGGGAATGATATTACAGAAGTCGTGGATAAATTTAAATATCTCGGATATGTACTTACATATAACTTAAATACGCACGCTCATGCTAAAGAAAAAATAAAAGCTGCTAAAGTTGCTTTAAACAGCATGTGGTCTAATTTTCTTAGCAATATTTTTGTAGGCTCAGTTTCAAAATTCAAAGTATTGAATGCTTCAATGAATAGCTGCCTCTGCTATGGAAGCGAAGTATATGGGTATGAACAGCTAGAAGAACTAGAAAATTTTCAAAGATATTTTTTTAAACGAATCTTCCGGTTACCTAAGAACACCCCAAATTATGCCATCCATGAGGAGTCTGGCTTACCTCAAATATTTCTGAAAAATTTAAAGGCAAATGCGGATTACATTGTAAAGCTAATGAATAGAACAGACCAAAACCTCCCAAAACGGATCCTTAATATTTGTTTTAATAAAGTTTACAGTCCATTGAAAAATTGATACGATCTAGCTGTTTCACACGACTTTCCGGACTCATTACGAACTGATAATAATGAAGAATTAAAATTGTCTTTATACGACTGCATATATTGTATAGATGAGACATTTTTCCAGAAATGTATAGAACGTGGTTTTCATTCAGCTTCAAGGAGTGTTTATAGGCAATTAAGTTTTACTCTAGGCGAGGATAACTATTTTAGAAACGAGTTTTCAGTTTCAGAAATGAGCTTAATTTTCAAAGCCAGAACTAAAATGATGGATCTGAATTGTAGACCATATAGATCTGACTTAAATCCTATCTGTTCTCTTTGCAACCTTGGTACGAATGAAAATATCTAACATTTTATAGCGTTTTGTACAATATTACAAGAGATCCGTAGACTTCATTTTTCCGCAAGTTTTCTTTCATTAGAAGAACTTATAAATATTTTGAATGGTGGCCGTGGTTGGAAGTATCTTGTAGGAAATGTTTCGCAAGCAAAAAAATATCGAGATAAGTATTTGAACATGTTTTGAAGAATAAAGTCACCACTACTATTTTAATAGGTATTTTAAAAAGCGCATGTCGCAGATTATTTTCGTTTTAGCTAAACTAAAAGCCCTTTTTCACTTCTTTATATGTTTTTGTTTTGACTAAACTAAAAGTCCAGATTAATTATTTTTTCTTTCTTTCTAACTTTTTATATACAAAAAGGTTCTAAGCTTTAAATATATCTAAACAATTTAACAAAAATTAATTTATCCTTGTTTTGACTAAACTAAAAGTCACAGTTTGCTTATTTATTAATCCCAAATTAAATATATGTGTATAAAAATAACTTACGAGTATAATTGACTTTAAATTAGCACAACTTTGTTGAATCAACCTCTCTTATTATATTTTAAAATTTGTATTGTATAAGTAATTTTTTTTACGGCAGACGGCATATTTGATATACCTTGTAATTATTTCTTATATATATAAAATTGTATTCTATGATTTGAAAAATAAAGAAAGACTTGAATTGAATTGAATTGAATATAATTTATGCGATCGGTATGAACTAATTTATATTTATTTTAGACTTTTTATTTATTTTTTCACATTTATCTTATTGTTTACTTAATATCTTTTATTTCTTTTTATTCTTTATAACCCGGAAGAAGCTGTAAATGTTTATGTTATTTTTTTTTACTGAAATTGAATGAACCACAAATTTTATAAATAAAAAAGCTAAAAACAAAATTTTTTTTCTCTAATTTATAGTTGCCAATAATTGTAAATTTTTGGGGTGCCGATAATTGTAGTCGGATGCCAATAGTTGTAGTTTTTGTTTGCTTTTTTTAATATCCCATTATTACCTCTTTTTTAATAAACAAGTAATAGGAATTAAATATAAATAAACTAAGAAAATTCTGTATTAAGCTTTAGTATATTTTTCATATTTTTAACTTTTTTATTGCGAAAATTACGCTCACTTAAAATTGATAAATCCTTAAGTGTGCCAACAATTGTATCCGTTACGCTAGTGCCAAACTTAATAGATCCTTTAAAGCTTAATGGCTCATGAATAAGGAAATTCAAAAAAAGTTATCCTCTTATTAAATAATATTTATAAGATTGACAAAATAGTGCAACATGCTACTAACAAGTTCCATCGTCTTTGCTTACATTTTTACTAGTTAATTGGCAATTGAAAGCTTAAATAGCCAACGGCTCAACAACAACTATATCTGAAGAAATTGGAAAAAAAACTCACAGGAAGTCGAAGCTGTGTGTAATATTATTTTTGTTGTAAGAAAATATGGCTCACCACGCAAGAAAAACTTTTTCGCCAGATAGTATTCCCCAGTCCTTGTACTTTTTGTGTTGTGGTTGTGGTTATAAGGACCGTGCGTCGGTCGGGTATGAGATTCGAGGTGTAAGTATACATCAGCCTTAAGCTATCTGCTTCTGCATTATCCTCTCTATCATTTATAGTGAGGCATGGTTAATCAAAAATGTTTCTTCAATTGACAGTTCTTAAATTGATGATCGACCATGAAGTAGCCACGAAGTATTATTATCCCCCTTCATCCTTTTTGTTGGTTATCATTCATAATTTTTTTTTTATTCTCATTTCTCTTTCCCTTCTTTTATTTCTACCTTGGTAAACTTCTATTGGAAGAAAATATACAAAAAAAAAAGAAAAACTATCAGAATAAACTGCAATTTTTCATTTTCTTGTCAAAGAAATGAAAATAATGGAAATAGGTGTGGATAAAGTTTTTCTTCGTTTCCTCGCAAGATATTGCACCACCAATCGATAGAGAACCCCCTCAAACTCGAATATCGGAATATCGAAGAAGAGCGGATTTTCTATAAGGAGTTTTATTTTATTACGTTTTTTTTCTTTTTATTTTTTTGAAGGATTACGAAAGACGGAAAAGTGACTTATTTTTTTCTTTTAGATTTTGCTTGCTTTCTCACGAAGACGAAGTTTGAAATTGTTTACCATGGACGAACTGTTTTTTGTAGCCACAACATAACACTATCACTATCCTTTCCCGAGTTACAACGAGTTATAGAATTGGAATGTCCCTTAAGCTACTATTATTTTTTTTTGAGCGCATTACATCGATACACAGACGGCTTTGACTGCCTGGATTATTTCCTTTGTTTATTTGTTTGCATCCGTTTTTTTCTGCAACTTTCATTCCTTGTACTTTACAAGTACCTAGGTAGATATTGTATCGAAAAAAATAGATAGATACATTATGTAGAATAAATTGGTATAAACAAAATGAATTCATTTCGTGTATCGCTTGCTGGCCAGAAAAATATCTAAGCATTCATATGAATGAAATGTAATGCAATTTATTTTAACGATTGGAGATGGTATCATTAATCCTTATTCTTAGAATTTAACTTTGCTTCAAAAGCATCACTATTTTAAAGTAGTGTGTCTATATATGCAATATACCCCTGGAAATGTAGCTTGTTGACGAAAACTCTTGCCATTCTATGGTTATATGCATTTTCAATGGTAAAGTGTTTTTTAATAGCTAAATCAAGGATAATTGCTTCTGTCTCAGTTGTAGTATAATAAAATAAATTGTCTCCGTTCGTACTGGTATGTTGCAGACAAAGCTACGTTTAGTGTATCTGCGACGTGTTTCTTGTACAAGACATACAAGATTATGTGTAGCTTTTTAAGTGACACTTTATGCAAATTTCTATCCGTTTATCATAATTATTTACAGTAACTCGAAAAAGAATGTTGACAATATCTGCAGAGGTTTTTCGATACACAATATAATTTTAAAAAACATGGCCGCTACGCTACTGACGTAAAATCAAGAAGTGCTAAATAATACGCCAATTGATCTCGAGACGGAAATGGTCGACAAAGACCAAAGACCGAATCGACTCAAGTGCACTCCTTGATTCAATTTTACTAAATACTGCCATATATATTTTTTGAGCTAGAGTGAAAGAGAGATTTTTCTCTCTAAATTAGTCACTAAAAGTGAGTGTGAACTCTATTGTGTCGAATAAAAATAATAATCTATTTCATGTAACGTGTTTTTGTTGATTGAGAAATATGAAATATATGTATCTACTTGTGCAGTTAATTAATAAATTTACTATTCTGTTTTCAAAAATTCTTGCATTTTTCCATTTTTTTTAAAGAAATTGGAAAAGATCCAGAAATAAATCGTCTAAAAAAATCCAGGAAAAAATGTCTTCTTTTTCTTTGTTTTGAAGAATAAAAAAACATCGTCTTTAAAAAAAATATGTCGGGCTCTTACAACACTGTTGTTGTCTTTTTCGAGAATTCATTTTGCAATTTGACGAGGTTAACCACACTGTTTAAAATCAAGATTTCTATAAAAAAAAAAAACAAATTCTATGGCGTAATTTTCTAAAATTTAAGTGAAATTTCTTAACTGGCCAAATATTTTCTAAGGAATGCACAAAATTTTATTATTTAAACTTTTTGTTCGATTTATAATATCGGAACTTTTTTCAAGATTCGGGAAATGAAACACAAAATTGGGTTTGGTTTACGGAAGGAAGATAACAATAAGTTTGAAAAATGATATCGGTGATTTTCTAAGGGTGACTTTTCAAAAAGTCCGAAAGGAAATTTCTTGCGAAAACTGTAGCATAAGCCGCCAAAGCGATTCTTTTCAAACTTGGTTTTATTCTATTTTATTGTATGTGATTGGCTCCATTCTCGCTACAATGAATTGCATAAATCTGTCACCCAAGAAAGCTCTCACATGGTTTTCGTAGTGTGTATTTTAAATTTACTCAGATTTCATATGTAGGGTTACCGACCTTTTTTAGATAGGAATTTTTTATTTAATCGTTTTGCTTACAAAAATGTTATCTTTTTCCACACCACCATAAGATAAAAGGTGCCATTAAGCTAAATCCCTTTTAAATAAAAAAAAAAAGTAAAAATAAAACATTTATTCATTAGGATTAATTATAAATTAAATAACAAAACTAAATATAATATATAAATTCAACTTTTAAATAAATATATTTAAAAAATAGTTTATTCAGAAAAGGAGTTGATGCTGCTGCATCATTTATAACAAGATTTTCTACAGCGCGTTCCGAAAAAACGTCCATTTCCCACATCTTTGGCTCAACCAGCTGCTCGAAGTGTCGGACACACCGATGCCATTTTTACTTAACTTCACATTAATTAACCACGCGCTTCGAAAATTTACGCAAATAATGTTCTTCTTCAAAACAGCTTTAAATTTTGTAACTGCATTTGAACGTATTTTCCATAAATTGAAAGTAGTGGAAAAAATGAAAATACTCCACGATAACACTCATCATTCAAAACTTTTTTTAAAGCTCTCAAATCAAAAGCACCTCAACAGAAGCCTAAGTAAAAAAAACCGAACGAGTTAACAAATCGACACGGGTAACTCTGAAATCACAACAATATTTAATGGGGGTTAAATAGCAGCAGCAGCCACACAGGCCACAGCAAACGCAATTCAGTCCTTCCACACTCAGATGTGCGCTGAGTAGGACGTTGGGTCTGCGTCAGATGCAATTCATTTTTTTTATTATTTTATGTATTTAAGGGCACGGGCAAACACTTTTTATGGAGAGGTTCTTCCAAGTTAGTATGGTGCAAAATTAAGACACCCTAATGATTTTGAAAAAGCTTTCCCATAAGACGTGTACTGCCTATTTTTCTGGGACAGAGTATAACAACATTGATACAAGAAATTCAAACTCAAATTATGTACAGTATATATTTTGGTCAACAAAATTGCTTAAATAAAATGTTATTAATGGCATCTGCAATATAACCGTTTTTTCGATGTTCTTTTATCTCATTAACGACTTAACCTAATTCAATAAAAATAAAATCCACGACTGGATCGCATGTACTTGATCCTAAGTTCGATAACATTATATACAAAAGATTCTTAATTGAATAGAAGAAAATGGAATAAATGTATTTTTAAAGTCGTTTTCCACTTAAATTTTTTTATATAAAAATTCTTAAATTTTTTCTAAAAAAAATTGGTATGAACGTTCTAAATATTAAAATATATAAACTTAAAAACTAAATTTCAGAAAAAATCGTAAATCCGTTTTCAAAATATTGAATAAAAAAAAAAAACAAATTAAGCAGTATTACTAAGAATTCGAAGGAGCTCCTGCATAAAAATTTAGATCGAAATCCGTTGAACCGTTTATGTTAAAATCGGAAATCAATAAAATTGTTTTCTGGCAGGTTGCAGGTACCCTTAATAACAAAATATTTTGGCCAATATGTAGACCATACCTAAAATAGTACAGGCACAATTCTTTATTAAGATCGTTATAACCGTTTTCGAGATAATTAAGATGGTACAAAATTTTGTATGGCAAGTACCGTAATTTTTGGGGCTAAAACAACGATTCAAACATTTTTTTTTTACAGTCCCCTAAAACACCTAAGCACCAAGTTTGAATAAAATCGGTTCAGCCGTTTCGGCTGCAGATCGTTCTACAGACATACGGAATTGCGGGACCACTTTTTTGGTGTTCTATATTATCGTAATGTCAACTTTAATTAAAATCTCGAGTTTGATTTTTTTCCAAAGGCAAAACTTACCCTATACTATTACATTATACAGGGGTTCCTTCAATTTCTAAATAATTCTGCATACCAAAATTTTCCAAACAAATGTTTTTGTTTTTAATTAAAAATAATACTTTGCTTGAAAATTAAATATTTTTCGAAAGCGGATGGCCAATTTTTTGTTCCAAATTTATATTATTAAGTACTTATATATTATATTATTAAGTTCTTAAAATTGCAATTCCAAATTTGTTTAAGAAAAAAATTAAAGATATTTTGTGCATAAAAATTAGTGAATAACGACTTTAAAAATATGTTTATAGATGTTTATAATAAAAAATTGCTATTATTCTAATCATATCATCGAACAAAAGACCAATTGCGTGCTATACAGCTGTGCATTTTTTTTACTTAAACGCCTCTAAGAATTTTAAGGCATATTTTTTAAGTAAAAAGAACATTTTATTTTGCAATCCTAACGATATTTCCATAGAGCCGCATTTTATATTTTCTGCTTTTTCACGATTGGATGAGCGGAAGAAAAAGGGTTTTTTTATACAAATGGTCTATAAAAAAATATATAATACAATATTCAAATTTTCAAAAATTTTGATTTCTAAGAAATACTAATTTTATTTTTTTAAAATCGATGTTCCAAAAACGAGTTACTGCGTTCTTTTAAAATTTAAAATTAACACCCATTTTAGTTATAATTTTGAATGGTCTTTCTAATTTTTTTCTTAATTTTTTTTTTAAATTTTATAAATCAAAAACTTTTTTTTTAGAGCGTTCCAACTGTTTTTGATTTTATTGATGTATTCATATTTGTTCAAGAATTTAAATGGCAATCTTTTTTCTTCAAAGTGCTTTAAGCAATCAAAAAATGTGTTCTTTTTACTTGTACATACATACATATTTATATCTCATTTTTACGCAATTTCGCCTTAACTAATTTATACACACATGTTCTTGCTATTAACGTCACTGATGATTCAATTTTAAAAGTGATTTAAAAATCGATATTTTTTGAACAGGAATGGCTGGGGCTACCTTTTTTTTAATTGAAACGTTATTTTTCAATTTATGAAAAACCGCCGACCAAAAAAAGAAAATAAAACATTGCAAATCCACATAACTTGTGTTAGAGTTTTTAAGGATTCTGTCTCATCTTCATTCGTTTTTGGTCTTATTAACTATTTCAATTTTGTATTCAAAATCCAAAGGGATTATTATTAAATTGTTTTCAAAACATAAACTTATAAGACCTTCTAAGCAATTTAATCTTTTGTAGTTCACCACGACCTTAAAGAGCTTGTGAATATAATCTTATCGAATTCGTAAATTTGTAAGAGATTGGCAATTAAATCTCTTCTCATTCCCAAGACAAAAACAGCTTTAAAATAATTCTGATCAAAAATTCTAAACTTACTATTGGTAGCCGATGAATAATTATTATTATTTTGAGGAATCAATTTATACAAGTCGCGAAAATCGAGTGACTTAAATGTTTTTTTTTTTTTCAATTTATAAACTTACAAGCCTTCCGTAATAAATAGAATAATTATCTATCGTCTATAAGCTTTCTTTTGATTGTGACTGTATAATATGCGAAAATGTATGCTTTCGCATACCCGTATATTAAATCACCATCGCACCCTATTTATATAGTGAAGAGTTTCATATAAATATTGTTGTTATTTCCAAAGATCTGCATAACTTTTTGTTCCACGTTTTCAAGACGAACTTTCTTATATAGCTACATACATACACACATACATAGATATTTGAATTATAATTTTGTTTTGGTTTTTTTTCTCCTTTTAATTTAACTTTGCTGTGTGCATCCACTTTATTCGAGGAATATCATTTATTTTGTTGTCAAATAAATTATAATTGAAATATTGCGTGAGTTTTTGTATAAATTTTAATCATTATATAAATTTCTTGTGCATTTTATTTAGGAGTTTTGGGCAGGGCACTTCAATTATAAACGAAAGAAAAGTGTAGATAAGTTAAAATTTAAGTGCACAGAAATATAACGCGTTCCCATAATTTCTTCTATATTATTTATGAGTCGGTATGTAGGTATATGTACATATCTGTTTCAAAGACTTGAAATGATAACATTTCAAGTCTTTTTACATGCGATATAGGTATCTACTATAGGGCAAGTTTTGCATTTTGAAAAAAAATCAATAGAAAACACCAAAAAAGTGGGTCCGAAATTCCATCTGTCTGTCTGTCTGTCTGTAAAATAATCTATAACCTAAAGGGCTGAACCGATTTTCTTCAAACTTGGCATTTAAGCGTTTTAGGTGATTGTCTAAAGTATATTTTTGAATCTTTTTTTAGCAAAAAACTAACGGTACCTGCCATACAATTTTGTATACCATCTTAATTATCTCGATAACGGCTCTAGCGATTTTGATAAAAAAAAAGTGTGTGCAATACATTAGGTATAGTCTATATTTTGGTAGAACATTGTTTTTTAAGAAATTTTGTTATTAACGGTACCTACCATACAACAATTTTTTGATTTTGGACTTTCTCATAAGCTACTAAACGAATTTCCATGAAAATGTTTGTATTGGAAGTCCTTCAAATTATAAATAATATTGCATATCAACATTTTCAAAAAAATATTATGTTCGATTTTTGAAAAAAAAAATTAATTTTTTTGAAAATTCAATATTTCGAAAACGATTGGAAGATTTTTTTTTTAATTTTGTTTTTGAATAAACGTTATTAAAATTTTAAAGTTGTCACACCAATTTTTTTTTAGAACAAATTAAAGAAATTTTATATGGGTTGGGGTCAAAATACTGTATGGGTCATAATACTGTATCTCAAAACACTGTATTTCAAAATACTGTATGTACAAAATACTGTATGATCAAAACACTATAAGTCATAATTCTGTATTTCAAAATTCTGGTTCGTCAAAATGCTGTATTTCAAAATTCTGTATCTCAAAATTCTGTATCTCAAAATTATGTATTTCCAAATGCTGTAAATAGGCTGAAAAATAAAAATCGTTTGGATAATGTAAAAAAGTGCGAACTTTTTTAAATTATCAAAATGATTTTTATTTTTCAGCCTATTTGCAGCATTTTGAAAAGAGAATATCTACTTTTTTTAAGAATACATACTTATATCATAATAATTTTTCAATAGTATACTATTTTGATATACTTCACATGGGTAATAACATGTATCTTCCTATGATAATTCATAAGTCTTTAAATTAAATAAAACCAAAACAAAATTAATGGTATCTTGTCCTCATTAATTAAGTTATTCTGGTTTTTCATTTGTTTGGATTTTCAATAAATGATATATACATAAATTAACTTCTGCTTTTTATTTTGTTTGTAATGGAAGTCTAAGAATGGAATCATATAAAAATACAGTATTTTTGTATACAGAATTTTGAGATACTGACATTGTTTTGCTCATACAGCATTTTGAGATATAGTATTTTAGATTTACAGTATTTTAAAATACAGAATATTAACCTTACAGTATTATGACCATACAGTATCATACAGTATTATACAGACTTTTGACCATACAGTATTTTAAAATACAGCATTTCGACGCGTTCCGATTTGGTATATAAAATATTAAGTAAAAACGACTTTAAAAATATATTTAGCCGTTTCTATAAGAACATTTTGCATAAGATGTGATCGAACATAAGAGGAAGTACGTGTCGTGCATTTTATGTGAATTTGTTTTGATAACAATTTGTTTACTGTGATGAAGATGGCGACTTACACGATTTACCATGGAATGTAAACTCTTAACTATAATTGAACGCGGTAAAGAAGTCTTAACTACCATCAAAATGCACAAAAGCAATTGCATATTATAATATGGGAAGCACAAATAGAGCTGGATGAAGTATTTAATATTCGTGTATGTATTTAATATATGTAGCGTGTTCAAACGAAAATTTTGGCGATTAAAGATTCAAAGGGGTTCTATCCTGGCTAAAGGAAAACATGATATTCACATCGGATATCCGTATCTTCTCAGAAAATCAAGCACCCCTCACATCACATGGCCCTGTTTCCACGGACTCTATTACAGCCCGCAACTGTCTATCATCTCTCAGGGAAATATCAGAGCATGGACACACCGCTGATTTTGATGACCTAGGAATACTTGACAAGGAAAGAAACATGAATAAGAGATTCACACAGGAGGGCGTAAGAACTGACAAAATATTAAGAAAACGATGAATTTCCAAGAAGACAGAGATAATTTGAGCGCAAGCTACAGTGCCGTCATGAAGTAAATAATTCTGTGATATTAGTTGATAATTTTTGTTTTGTCTTTGTTTTTAATTAATTTATTTATTTATTTACTTTCCGTCTAATAAAATATAATAGGGCAATATAAATGTTTAAATTAAATCAAAATTATACATATATTTGACAACAGTAAGCTAAATCAAATTTAAAAACAATAGTTATAACTATAAGATTCAAAAATTCAAAAATTGTAATACGTTATAGGTCCAATAAAAAAAATACCCTTTGAAGAAGTTGGAAAATTACCAACGAAACGTCGGGAACAATTTTAAAAATGGATTAATTGCATATAAATAAAAAGATCAAAAAGCAATAAAATTCATCATATATAATTTAAATATAACTGATCAATTCTTAATATATCTCAGTGAAGCTTAACTTTCACCTGATTGATGGTGTCGGAGCATAGGGTTATCTTGGGAAACTGCTAAGCCGATGAACACGCCAGAAATAGGACCCAAACACCAATTCTACTTAAAGTGGAAGAAATCGGTATGTCTATTGCTACATGACCTAACTAACATACTTAAGTCACTATCTCCTATCTCCTTTGCTCATGTCCTGCTCTCTCTCAAGGACGTAGATTACACCTGGGAGAATTCTTCTTCCATGACCCCAGTGACCTAAGGCACATAGCGATTCACCAGCTACACCGCTTCACTTGAGGCTCCAATTGGTTTAAGTAAATAGCAAATCTTCATGTGGTATCACAATGGACCTATCTAAGGTCTAAGTGTGTCAGTGGTTTTCCTGACGGCCACTCAACCTAACCTAACCATGCCATCGAAATGACCCAAGCTTTCGAAATAGCAAGGTCTTTCTCCAAATTTTGGATGTTTGCACTTATAATTTTCATAAGCTGCTAAATGGAAAACAAATAAAACCATTTTAAGGGCAAGAAAGTAACCCCCGCCAAGACCCAATATCGCACTATGTCATATGAAAGAGGTTGATTTAGCTATAAAAAAAATATGAGGAACAACAAGACTGCCGCGAAAGTCCCGACGCACTACCAACGGTGCTCTTCAACTATGGAAGAGATCTTTTGATAGGTTGCATTGATGAAATCATCAACTAAATATGCGTGGAAATAAACTTGCCCGATAGCTGGAAAATCAGCTCCATTTGTCCTATCTATACCAAAATACCATGATATTACTTGTAAAAACTATTGAGGCATCATGCTAAACTTTATATCTAGTTTACTCTGTGAGTATCACAAGTCACAAGTGTGCACCCGCACACCATATACCATATCTTCACATTAGGTCAAATCCCGCCAGAGCTCCTATATGGTGATGGTTGAGCTTCGGACTTCGGGAAAACTTATCCAACTATGTCGCGTGACCCTAGAAAACATGCTGTGTAATCTACAACTAGGGAATAACTCCTGCGAACTATTCCAAATATGCACAAACATTCCACTATCAAAAGCAGCAATTTCGAGGAAATTAAGGAGGAGGAGAGACAAATGATACCTTAGTGAAAATCCGCCGAAGAATTACACTAGCAAACCCCGCTGCTTCTCCGGATTCGGTGAAACAAATGGGTTAAAAACTCATGATATTAGGCTCTTTCCAAATCCAATTGTTTTAACGGATAGTTTGCTCCTAGTGCAAGTGGGACGAATTAAGGAGAAGAACAATCACTCAATACTTAGCCTTGAACCGCTAAAAGCAAGTTCCTCTGAATCTTATTGTGCATGTCCAAGAATAATTTCTTAAAGTAGCTATGGACTGTTGAGCTAAAAATGTACATCCACTGTAGAAGTGTATTCCTTAACAAGTTGTTAATATTTAAAATGTTTTTATAATCACAAATAGGTGGGTATTATTTATTAAGTGTTTATCAATGTTTTTCTAATAAATAAACGTGCAGACAGATTTATTTTTTGCTTGCACAAACACTAAGAAGTCAAAAGTGTAAATAAATATATATTTCTAGCTTCTTAGCTAGCGTTATACCTACTACATATATGTATCTATTTATATATAAATATATATATGAACATATATTATAAATACACTACAGCTAGAGCTATCATTTTATATAGGATAGATAATTCCTTTAGATCTGCTCCTGCCATATAGAATTGAATAAATCAACAAAAATAGATTTTGGCAAACAAACTCCTTGGCATTTTTTTGTCCATCCCGTCCCGTCTCGTCGGGTTGGTCTCGAATATGGTAGGTATGTATGTATAGACACATAAAAGACACAAACAGTTGAGTCAAGTTTATGCCAGAACAGACAAGGAATTCGGGCGTTTGTCCTTATTTATCTGGGGATGTTTTAAAGTATAGCATATATAGTCCTTTAGCACATACATACCCATATAACTAACACAAAAGATAGATAAGTGATGTCTGCCATTTTATAACAACAAGACAAAAATATTATCTTTCCGTTGGGAACTTAAAGTCTGAAAAACATCTGCTAGAGTCCTTTCATCATTTCGTTGTTCGTGTATCCTTTTGGGAAGACAATTATTTTAATTCTCTTTTGCCTGCAATCGAACAGCTATTAAGGAGGATTGTTTTTTTTTTTTTTTTTTTTAATGTAGATTTTAAGAAGTGGAAAAAAAACTTAATAGGCAATGCGGAGCTCTTGAGAGTCACTTGATGCAAGTTGGGGATTATGATTTTCTTCAAGACCGTTGCTTTCAAAATATTTTAATTTAAAATAGTTGCTTCTTTCAGCAAGTGAATTATATTCTTAAGATTAATCTTAACACTTTTCTACTAAAACTTCATAGAGATTAACAGAAGTTTAAACGATGAAAAAAAAGTGTAGGTTATGTTCGACAGCGTCATGAGTCATGACAATAACATTTCTATTCATTTGGAGAATCTGGATGTTTTGTTTTGTTGTTCACAATACACAAGAGAAATGTTCAAATGAAGACTACCGCCCGCCGCAGCAACTTTTACTCAGATCGTAGCAGGAGATAAGAGGAATTTTAATGATGTACTTAGGTGGGTCAATAAATCCTTGAAAATTAACACAAGACAAATTTAAAAAAAAAAAAAAATTGAACAAATAGAAAAAAGTTAATTTTAACTGTTCATTTAACTTTTTTCTCGGGAGAAAAAACTATAGCGCAAACTAAACAAAAGCCTGACAAAAATTATTCTTCGAAATCACCGATTAGAACCATTCAGTACTGGCTTACTCAATTTCGCTGCATTTTCGTTTAACAACTTCAAATGTGATCTTGATGTTTCGGACTGTGCGACTGTGTGTTTGTGCCTTTTCGGAACCAGTTTGATAAAACATATACTGATAGGTATAACTTCGAGGTAGACTGTGAATTTATCTACATGGGATCTTCTGTGAGCCCGGGCAACAACAACACAGCGCAGAAATCAAACGTAGAATCCCACTTGCGAATCGTTGTTACTTTGGGCATCAAGGTCATGTAAAGCTGATTGCCTGCGAGAATCAGAGGTCTGTCAGCTATTTAAACTTGCTGTAGGTAGCCTAGGCGAGCTCTGACCAAGGTAGTTGCAAAGGAGGAAAACACTAGCAGGCCTCGGAATCGTACATGGCTTCCATTCCATTAGAACCATCCTCATTGGATGCTATCGCCAAGACTTTAAAGATCAGTAACCCGATGCATGCTCATTGTGATAAATAAGGAATCCCTTCCTCATTTGGCAAAGACCAAAGGTATGATTAGGTATGGGTATGGATCTATAACACTATTAAAGTTATACAAAGAGGACGAAATCGAAGCAGGAATTATTCCTCCACATCCTTCGCTAGCAGAGACGGAGATGCAGAGTTTGGATGCGTCGACAGCTTCCTCATCCGAGGTCAGGAAGATTACTTTCCCCTCCATGGATGAGGAGTATGGCGATGCCTCCGACTCTTCATCTTCAACCAATAAAACGTCGACTGATCTCATCATTGGCGAACAATTGGTAATGGAGACGTAAGAATATCAAAAAAGTCTTCTGGGTGAGGATGAACTTCTTGGTTCATCTTCAGGTACGGAAGAACTCAGTTATACCGTGGTGGAGGCTTCTCTGCCTAATTGCAGTGAAGATGCTGCAGTTAGTTCAGATTAACCTCAGACACTCCAAAAACTCTTCGTCCTCTCTCCTCCTTCAGCTGTCAAACACTGGGTAGGACATAGTCCTGATCCAGGAACCATGGATATACAATAACCAGGTTCGAGGACTTAGGACTTTAGGATACACACTATATGCTTCGGATAAGGGTAATCTGAGATCATGCATCATATGATAAAAGGTAGCATAAAAGTATTTTTACTCCCTAATTTCAGCGACCGGGGGTGGCCGTGGCGCGATAGTTGTGTGCTCGCCTGTCAACCTCGTGGTTGCAGGTTCGATTCCTGCCGCTGTCTATGTCTTCTTATATTCCATTAAAAACCAATTCAAAAATTGTCATAAAATAAGTTGCTGCTTTGCTCATTACATGCTGTTTAGGCATAACAGTGATTGAGTAAAATAGCATACCCATAAAATATGACAATGAAATAAATAAAATAATGCGAATTATAAGGGACATAAATAAATAAGACACGGTAATTCTCTCCGCATTAGTTCAGCCGCCATCCCTGGAGATAAATCTGAGACAACAGCCAGCTCTAGTCTCAGTACATCGCTGCACACATCTTTCCTATCCTTATTTCTCTTCTTCCACCGGATGCCCGCGCTGTGTTTAGAAAAACATATAATGGGTATTCAAAATCCCTTGAGAGCGTGCAGTTATAAAAAAAAAACCTAACCTAGGTACGGATATGCAACCTTTAGCTAATATACATCCAGATTTAATATAGATGAAGACGAAAATGAAAAGTACTAAGGCTTTTCTTATTTTTAAGTATTTTTTATCTATGAACTTGAATTTGATATCTTTCTTACTAAGTTTTGTTTTGTTTTTATTATTGTGAATTTACTTCTAATCTGTTATATAATAATTACAACTAATTTACTGGCCCTTTACGGGCGCTCTAAACTAAACTATATCTCTTAATAATAATGTCTTTCGACCTATAAACTATTTTAATTAATTCTAATTATTTTATTTTTATGACCAAGAATACTTTTTTAATAAAAATCTTAGTAACATGTGCTTTTTTTTAAATTTTTAATTATATAACTAAAGCTAAACTAAATCTAGATACAACTAACAACTAACTTATACTAACTTGAAATACTTAAAACTACTTACATCTACTTAAAAACTAGAACAGCCACAGCAGCTTTTTTAGATTGTTTTTATATTTTTTTTTGTATATTTTGTATACCCATGCAGACCCACACAGGCGTGTACATACGTACATACACGCATACATGCACGCAGCTGCATGCACAAATGCCCCCGCAAACATACATATATTTAAATTTTTTTTTTGTGCCACCCCGACTGTTCCTTATACCTAATTTACCTAAATCTACGTAAGTCGGCCAATACATACCATCCTAATCGACTTTATGTATCATAATGCTGTTCAGAGAGCCACCAGAACTGGTTCTCTTGTTTCGCCTTATCCCTTCGTTAACGATCGGACACAGTTCTACTGAACCGAAGGCGCTCTTCTCCACCTTGAGCGATGACGTCTCGACCATACAGGAGTCGCCTATCTACAGTTTTACGGCTGACGTGGTAGATAAGCGGAACCGCCATTCTATCTTGTATCAGCCCTCGACTGTATAAATAGAGGAATGTCTCGGGAGGGATGTAACCACTTAACCGCGCACTCTCAAAATATTCGTTATTGGGTTAATAAGCCCCAAAAATTAAGCTGTTAGTTGAGGACATCGCTCTTGCAACGTGACCCGGAATCAGCTTAAACAAAAAATTATCTATTCTGTTTACGTTGGCTCCGTTGTATAGAACCTGGTTGGAATAATATCTTGTGTCCTCCGACTCTGATGTTCTGTGTAATCCAAGGCAACGTCTAAGACATTGCCTCTCAAACACCCGAATCTTTTCCATTTGAGATGGGGCAACGTTGAACCACACCGGGCATCCGTAGGCAATCATCGGCCTGATGAGGGCCATGTAGCAAATCACCTTCACCCTGCTCTCAAGACGGCTGCTATAAAACAGTCGTTTTGTCAAAGCAAAGGCTCCCCTAGCCCTGGCCAAAGCAGCACCTATATGTCTGTCGAAATACAGGTACTGATCCAACCAAGATGCCAAGGTACTTTACTACACTTTTACTCGCCAGTGGATGTCCATGCTGCCCTACGATCACCAGCTTGCGCCAGTTCTTTCTCGTATTCATTGGGGTGCTAGACAACGGAGTCCTAAACAAAATAGTTTTAGATTTCTGGAAGTTGATTTTCAACTTCCAGTCATCACAATATCGCTGAATCTTGTCGAAGTCACTCTGCAAGAGATTTTTGATGACCTCAACTGTATGAGCTGTTCTGTACGCAATTAGATCGTCGGCGTACGCAATTGCATGAGTTAGACTACCTAGATCGCTGGTGTAAATGCGAGTTAACCACTCCCTGCTGAAGACCATTTTTAATATTAAAAATAGCGGTAGAAGTTACATTGCCACTCTTGACAACAAGCCTTAAGCATGTCATAAAGCATATACAATAGAGATTTACTTATACCGAGTCTGGTAAGCTTTAGATAGAGTCCATCTTACCATACGGTGTCGAAGGCCGTCTCCAAATCCACCAGACAGGCACCCGTACACTGCTTTTTAGTTTTGTTCCATTGGATAGCAGAAACCAGTTAAGACGCGGCATGAATTGTGTCATGTCCCGCCTTAAAATCGAACTGAGTATCCGGTATGATGTTGTTGTCCTCCGCTCACTTGAACAGAGCCTTATTAGTAATCTTTTCAAATAGTAGATTCGCTGGATTGGAGTTGTCCTTTCCCTTTTTGGGGAGAGCATGTACCACAGCTGTTTTCCACCGCACTGGATAATATGCAATATTCGGCGCGTTGTTAAACAGTGTGGTATAAATGTCAACTGCTTCCTGAGCCAAATGTCGTAGTACATCATTGGATATACCATCGACTCCTACTGATTTCTTTTTCTTTAGTGAATAAAAGATGAGCTGGAGCTCAATCTTCGAAATTAACAGGGAACTGGGCCCATTTCGATCGGCGATTATGGCGTTTGCCAAATCTTCATCATTAAACCCGGTAAAACCAAGGTGGTCAGATCGCCATTCGGTTATACCGTTCTGCAACCAGGTGTGATGAAGCAGAGCTCTGCTCTCCAGGTCATGATTCGGGGTTGGCCGTGGCGCGATAGATGTGTGCTCGCCTGTCAACCTCGTGATCGCAGGTTTGATTCCTGCCGTTGTCTATGTCGTCTTATTTTTCATTAAAAACTAATTAAAAAATTGTCATAAAATGAGTTGCAGGTTTGCTCATCCATAATGTTTAGGCATAACACTAACAACATGTGATTGAGTAAACTAGTATACCCATACAATATGACAACGTAATAAATAAAATAATGCGAATTAAGAGACATAGATAAATAGAACACGGTAAATTCTCCGCATTAGTACAGCCGCCATCCCTGGAGATAAATTTGAGACAACAACCAGCTCTAGTCTGAGAACATCGCGTCACACATCTTTCCTATCCTTCTATCTCTTCTCTCTCATGCCCGCGCTGTGTTAAAAAGCATATAAAGGGTAACATCATAATCCCTTGAGCGCGTGTAAATTATTAAAAAAAAAAAAAAAATTCTAGCATTCACCTTGTACACTTGATGGAAAGCAGCGCCCACAGCCTCCACCTTCTCCTGTGGATCTTCGACTATGTAAAGGTCATCGCCAAGACGGCGCTATCCGGGTCTATGCCTGCTGTCAGAAATACGCCTCTGTTCTCTGTCGTTCTCTGGAGCTTAAGACACGGAAGATCGTTTTGATCCTTGCTTCTAAAAATCTTATTAATTTTTGGGAACATACTCGGGTCGCTAGAGTTAACGACCTGAATTTTATTGTGTCAAAACAAATTAATAGACTAGCTATAGCTTTGTTTGATCAGTTGGTTGATGTTTTTGATCGACAACTTCAGTGTCCCAACCTCCAGATCTCGTGTGTCAGTAAACCGTCTGTACAATCGTTTAAGTCTTGTCAGTAGTCCACTTTTTTGTCTGTGTAGTGCGTCAATTGTCGCGTTACGGTACATGTCAGTTGCGTTACGTTCTTTGTATTTCGGTATTGTTCTGTTCATTGTTCGAAGAATCGTTTCGTCAATTTATTCTAAGTATCTATCGATATCCGTATTTGTCAGATTCCTGTCATTTGGTGGGGATATAGCATTTGAATGTAATTCACTCAATAAGGCATTGGAGAAGCGTGGCCAGCGCACATTACTGTAATTGTAAGTATGCACAGGCACATACTCATCCATCTCCATAAGCTCGTTCGGAAGTTGTATAAAGGCGGCGAATTCGCAGTGGTCACTGTCGTACTCGATCGTTCGTAAACAATTTCTTGGTCGTTGAACCACAGTGTCAGTAATTGTTAGTCTTGCGTCTTTCAGCAATAGATCCAAATAGGCACCGCTTCTTGGAAACGATGGCCTCTCTGTGGCTAGAAGATCGAGGCGATACTGAAGGTTGTATCGACCCATCCAATTATACAAATGGTTACCTCGATGATTTTGTATTTGATTTCCCCAATCTATGTGTTTGGCGTTTAAATCACCGGCTAATATGTAAAAGTTTTCTTCCGAGCTCAATCTTAAGCATTCAAAAAGCTTTTCAAGCTCTGTTATAAACTGTGTGGGCTGAGGTGTTTCCGGTGCATAGGCAGCGATCACATACATTCGCTTCCCCTGTTGGAGATGAATGCATATGATGCATGCCTCTAACGTCCGAAATTTACGCACATCACTATTATATATTACCTTATGACTAATGCGTTTACGTATAAAGATTGCGACGCCCCCTCCTTGAGTGGAGTTATGTCGGTCTCTCCTTACGATATTGTAATTGTTGTTAGTCAATTTATGTTTCTGGTTAAGCTTAGTTTCGCTAGCCATAAACACATCTGGACTTATGTCTTTAAGCAATTGGAATAAATTCGCTCTACGTTCGGTCCTAATCAGTGAATTTACATTCACAGCTAGGATCTTAAAGGGCCTCTCCGGCAGCGCGCCCTTAACCTCTAAGTTGCGTTAAGCTCGGCAAAACAGAGTAGAGATAATCCACCCTAGTCGCCTGCTCCCTGATCTGGTTTTGGAGGCCGTTCAACTGGCCCTGGATGGCCAGTAGAACGTCCATAATATCCGCCTGTGCCGCCGGCGCCTTAGGCACGGGGGCCTGTTGGGCGACCTTTGGTGTAGGCTGTACCGTGCTTCCCCTTCCTGACGCCATTTGGGCGTAAGAAATTTGGGGGTTGACGGGCGTTGTTGTAGGAGGGCGCACTGTTGGACGCTTTTCTACCGCTGTTTGCCTTGCTGCTTTATTGTTCTTTATAAGCTGAAACGTGGGGCAAGCCCGATAATTAGCGGGGTGTCCTTCACCTCGGCAGAGTACACATTTAAATTGGGTCATGTCTCCGACCCGTTGCTTTCCTCACTTGCATTCATCTGAATTGTGGTTCTCTCCACACTTAACTCAGCGTAATTGCATTTCGCAGTTTGCTGCGGCGTGGCCGAACCTTTGACACCGCATGCATTGAAGCATGTCCCAAATTACAACCTGGTAGTTGAGGACGGAAATACTCCTCAAACTATCCAGTTTGCTGCTGGGTGAGAGTTGAACAAGGAAGAATGGAAGATTCCGCTTCTCCCGTTTTTGCATCTTAAATGCCTTGATTTTTTCCAGACTGGAAATAAAATTTTAAGTGCTTTTTCTAATAATTACATTTTGAGACTTAAGCGTTTTTTGCTTGGGTCCACAGAATGGGTCACTGCAAATGAGACTATTCTTCCTGGGGTATAGGTGCTTAAATGAGGGAAACGGAGCTTGCGAGATGGACAGATAACAATTTTCTTCCAATTTTTTGTGGAAGAACAAAGAATAAAACTTGAAAAAAATACATTATGAATTTAGAAGACTGCATAAGAATATACAGGTAGATCATTATAGCAACTTATGGATTTGTACAAACAAATTGCACTCGAGATTTTGATCAAACTATTAATAATATTATGAAAGCGAAGACGATAAATGCGTTTCGCACAATTATTTAAAACTTTTTTTTTTTACTTTTTGGTAATTTTTTTGAAAAAAAAAATGGTTATTTTTGGTACCTCTAGTGGAAATATTTTTTTGGTTTTCAATTTTTTGAAAAAAAAACCGTTTATTTAATTATTTTTTCTAAGAATTGTAAACACTAATGTAATGAAATTAAAATTTTTTTCTTGAACTCAAATGTATTTAGAGATCGACTCATACGAAAAATTATAGGTAGTTCTTTGACATTGAACACTTAAAACAAACTAGTTTCCAAAAAAAAAAGAAAAAATTCCTACCATACAAATGTTAAAAAAAAAAGTTTCGAAAAAAATGCACTTCCCAAAAACCGTCCAAGAAGTTTGATAAAAATGAGTGTGTCCTATTTTTTTTTTTTTTTTTATAACTTTGCACGCGCTCAAGGGGTTATGAATACCCTTTATATGTTTTTCTTAACACAGCGCGGGCTGTCGCAGTCGACTTTGAATTAAAAAAAAATATTTTGTTTTGCGTTCTTAGCTACTTATTAACCACTTTTTTTATGTTCGACTTTCTCACTATTGGATGAACCGAATCAAATTATTTTTCTTGTACGCAAAGGCCGAAAAGTGTGAATAAAACTGTTAATTCAAATTAAATTTTTTTTTTTATTTGAACGGATTATTATGAATATCAATCTTATTTCGAAGCCACTTCCAAATACTCCTTTTCTAATTTGGGAAGTCTTTTTATCTCTGAGGATGATAATTTAATTAAACTATCATCTTTGGATTGATCTTTATAAGATATGCCTCCAGATAACATTCCAGCTATTTTTGTTACAACTTGTAGATATAATTTATTAACTCCGTTTCATGTCATTTTTAATCTCTCGTTGTCTAAAGGTTTATTTCTGGATTGCTGGAAGTACTCTTCTCTCACTCCAATTCACAAATCAGGGTCTAAGCAGGATATTGAAAACTATAGGCCTATTGCGATATTACAATTGGTTCCTAAAGTATTTTTTCAAACGAAAGCTCTATATGGTCACTCGGCCTTTTATATCTGAGGATCAACATGGGTTTATCAGTGGTAGATCAACGACAACTAATTTGGCGATTTTCACCAGCAATATGGAACAACACTTTCAAGTTGATGCTGTCTACACAGATTTCGCTAAAGCTTTTGATCCAGTTACATATTTTAGAGAGTAAGCTGGTGAATTTAGGTTTTAGCTCTGCTTTACTAAGCTGGATAATTTGTTACTTAGGGAACAGAAAACAGTATGTTAAATTGTGTTCACATCTTTCTAAAGATATTTTGAATTATTCGGGTGTTCCAGAAGAAAGCCATTTAGGTCCTCTATTTTTCCTTTTGTTTAAAAACGATTTATCTGATTTTATTTTAGACACCAATGGATTAATTTTTCCCGATGATTTTAAGCTATTAAGACAAATTAAAGCTGAGTCCGATTGTATTAAACTTCAATAAGATATTAATAGGCTTACGAACTGGTGTGATTTAAATTCTTTACATTTAAATACTCTGAAATGTTCTGTTATGATATTTTTTTTTTTAATATAGGGTCCGCAAATAATTTTTTTTTTTGAAAATGGGAGCAAGACATCGAGAGTAGCTTCAGCTGTGTGGCACGAAGCGCCATCCTGTTGAAACTGAATATTGCCAATATCCTCCTCTTCAATTTTTTGAACAAAAATTCGTTCAACATGGCCCGATAACGATCGCCATTGACTGTAACGGCCACTCCTTGCTCATTTTCGAATTATGCCTCTGGACCAAAATCCGCACCAAACAGTAACTCGTTTTGGGTGTATCGGCTTTTCAATGTATGCGTGCGGGTTTACTGTCCCCCAAATGCGACAATCTTGCTTGTTTACATACGCGCCAAGATCAAAATGAGCTTCATCTGAAAAGATGATTTTTTTTTGCAAAATCGGCATCTTCTCTGAGTCGATCGCAGGCCCACTTAGCGAGCGTTGTTCAAGCGTATACACAACCATATTCGTTCAGCGGAAGGATAAAACTAATTATCTGTCAAATCAGACATGAGTTAGGAGGTATAGAAAAGAATGCGCCTAGCGTGGGGATCGAACCCACACGTCCTATTTAGCAATCAAGCACCTTATCCACTGTGCCATTGCCACCCAAAAACCCAATTAAATTTGGATATAAAATCTCTTTAATTGATCTAACAAGAGTTATGAATCAACTAAGCTTTGCCTTGTATTTAGACTTTTCGATCTCGAAAACAAATGCTATGCTAGGTTTTCTTTTTAGAAATTATAACGAATCCAGTGACCCTTACACGTTGAAATGGCTGTTCGTCTCTCTGGTTAGGGCTTATCTTGAATATTACTGTATAATATGGTCACCGTACTATAACAATGGTTTGTGAGTTTATTATTATGCAATGTTTGCTAGGGATATTATTTGTAGCCACATCGATAGCCCTAGGTTGCTATCGTTTTTTAATTACTACCCGAGAAGCACAGAGTTAACCATTTATTTCAGAAATATATTTTAATAAAACTCTGTAACCCAAATAGCCGCATTTCCCCTCTCATTTGCAACAAATTTGTAGTAATTGGGTTTTATAGAAGTTAAATTTTGTCGTTTCTCAGTTCTATAAGTGTTATTTGAACTAAGAAATGTTACATGTAAAACAATCTTACAATTGTGAAACTATAATTAAACTCCAAGATAGTTTTATTAATATTGCAGAAATGCTTATGCAAAATGTTGTTATATGAATATTGCTAAAAAAAAAAACAAAAATTTTAAACAAATTACAATAACTTGAATGTTTCTTCAAAATTGCTATTACTATTAGTTTAACTTTTTCCTTTCTATTATGTTTTAATATAATGAGAAATAATGTTTCCGAAAACGGTGTAAAATTTCTATAAAGTTATTAATGAAATTCTTTTAAAATATATAATACCTCTGGAATGTTATAAAAAAGATAAACCTTAAAGCATTGAATAAAATCAATACGTCTAATATTGTGATTAAAAATGTGATTTTTAGTTATTTATGAACGGAAATTCTAATACAAATGCCATTTTTATTCTAAAGATTGATGTTTCACTTCCAGAAAATTCATGCGCCACCCAGAAAATTTAAATTGGGCGAACATTTTTAAAAAATTGAAAATATTCATATTTGTATTTAGGTACTTAAGTTGCAAAAATATTTGTGATTTACATTAGGAAATGGAACTGTTAGCCATTTCCGTTGTAATTTTATTATGGAAAAAGTGATATCAACTGGAAAAATTAAGTTAAATATTTGTCATATAAGATCAAATTCTAATAAAACGCCATTAAATTGTGAACAATATGGCGTTTGCTGTAGGAAATATTAATAAAACGTTGTATCTTAAACTTACATGTTATTACACCAAGGATACATTAAAGTAGAAACTTTAGGCAATGAAATCCTCATTTTAACTACTTACATAGTTTATAAAACAGAGAAATAATATTGGTTTTTCCATTATTTTCTAATCTTCTTTACTGTAAAACTAGAATTCTAATGTTAAACCAACATCATTTTCTTGGCGGGAAAATATACATAATAGGCAAACACTTTCATTTTAACTTTGTCCTGTGTCCGCCAAAGTTGCCGCAGTTCACTTTTTGTTTATATTTTTAAAATAAATTTTATACTGGAAATCATGTTTAATGTCATAATATTAATTTTCTCTTTATTCGAAACCCCATTAAATAATATAAGATTTTAGAACAAAATTTCTACAATTACAGTGGGTATAAAAAAAAAAAAAAAACACCAATTTTTGCCTTTTACTTAATTCTTCATGAAATTCGATTTCTAGGAAGGGTGTTGACATTTACAACCAAATATTCATGACATATCAAAATGTGTTCTATATGACAATAGATGCAATATATATTATGGACATCTTAAAGTCTGGGAATTGTTTAATCCGACTTAGGATAATTTTCAATCTTTTGGGCAACTCTACCATGTATAGTAAATCTTTTCATGCAATCATATTTGTTTGCTTACTTTTCAGAGTTGATTTAAATAAAGTAAATAAAAGTATTCAATTAACATTTATAGAACATCATTATAACTTAACAATTGCAATGCAAAATGACTGCCTGTCAAAAATTCAATCAACATCGAAAGTTCTAGGAATACAACTACAACATCACTTGAATATTAAGAAATGTTGAAGTTTTGTTTCAAATATAAAACAAATGTTTTATTTTTCAACCGTCGTACTTCGGTTACCTATTGGTTTTAATGTTGGTGCAATTTTTGTTTCATATGAACTCATAAAAAACCAAAATACAACAAAGTCTCCGCCCATATAAAAATACAAGTAGTATGTTTCAACTTAGTTTCAACCATATTTATTCAAACATTTTGTTTCTTGCATTCATGTGCTCCTAAATATAATGAAACGACAACATAACAAAACACATTTAGAGTTTCATCTTTGTTTTGATGTTGTCAATAGTAACAAAAACTATGAATTGTTATTTAAAAAAAAAACAATGGTGGAGATATATGCAAACTGCTTTGAAAAAAAACCATCTTCTATTCTATTCAAGGAATAATCTATTTTATTATAATAAACATAATTTTTGCTGGTATTGTGAATAGACAACACCGAATAATTTATTTTTAAGGTTATAATAATAAATAATAACTTATATTGTATAAACTTGTTCATTTAAATTTTATTAACATAAAAAATTTACGGGAAAACGTTACAAAAATATGTTTGTTTGTTTCCCTTTTCTTAATTGTAAATTATATTAAAATTACCCAAATGTTTTTACAGATTATCACCAGAAAGTTAGTTTAACATTAAAGTTAGAATATGTCGAAACAAATATTTAATACATGTAATAAAAACTTTTTATCAACTTTCAAATGTTTGACTTTCTTATAATCTTTAAATAACAACTTCAGTTTTTTGGAAACAAGTTCAAACTTTTACAAAACCAATTTAAAACATTTTAATTCACAAAGTTACGACTGTTTTCGATGAACAATTGAGAAACTGAGTTACAGTTGGGGGGGTGGCCGTGGCGCGAGAGTTGTGTGCTCGCCTGTCAACCTCTTGGTTGTGGGTTCGATTCCTGCCGTTGTCTATGTCTTCTTATATTCCATTAAAAACCAATTCTAAAAATTGTTGTAAAATAAGTTGCTGCTTTGCTCATTACATGCTGTTTAGGCATAACACTAACAACATCAACATGCGATTGAGTAAACTAGCATACCCATAAAATATGACAACGAAATAAATAAAATAATGCGAATTATAAGGGACATAAATAAATAAGACACGGTAATTCTCTCCGCATTAGTTCAGCCGCCATCCCTGGAGACAAATTTGAGACAACAACCAGCTCTAGTCTCAGAACATCGCTCCACACATCTTTCCTATCCTTCTTTCTCTTCTTCCACCGGATGCCCGCGCTGTGTTAAGAAAAACACATAAAGCGAATTCATAATCCCTTGGGCTCGTGCAAAGTTATAAAAAAAAAAAAAAAAAAACAATAAATAATCTTGCAGATTACTTCAACAAAACACAAATACAACCCAATTCTTGTTATAAATCGAATTCTGTGCTACTCGGGTATGCCCCGGCGCGTCCACTACGACCTAGAGAGAACGACTTATCCCTTATACGCAATACTAACTACAGTTCAAATAATACCATTTGCAATTCTGCTTGCTTTTTCAATCAATTGGAAGATTTTTTAAAATTTCATTTAAATCGTAATGAATGTAAAGCTTTACTTGCGTGTAATATTTAAGAACTAAATTTTAAGTTGTAAGATATCCTTCGTTCGTCCAAAGCTGGAGTATAACTCGCACATCTGGGCAGGAGCTCCCAAAACTCATCTGAGTCTCTTAGATAGAATTCAAAAAAAATTTTAAGAATGATTGGCGATAGAACTATAGTGGATACATTTACATCTCTTGAACATCGTCGTAATGTTGCATGTATTTCGCTATTGTATCGCTATTTTTATAAAAAGTGTTCTAGCGAAGTAGCCAGATGCATTCCTCCCCCTAAACAATTCAACCGTAATACTCGCGCTTCTAGGAATGCTCATTAGTTTACCCTTAAGCCCAAATTCGGACGTACTGTGAGGTATAGAGATTCTTTCTTTAGTCGTACAACACGTATGTGGAATGCTTTACCAGGCTCTATTTTTCCCCCTCATTTTGACATTCTGAACTGCAAAACTATTGTACATCGGTATCTCCTTTTTAATCCTTCCCTATTTTCCTAAAGCTTGTCATGTTAAGGGTAGCCAAAACCCCTTTAGTGCGGTTTTATTAGTAAAAAAATCTTATGAAAGTCGTTTGTACTTATTAGAGTTGAATAAATAAAAAAAAATCACTATACTGGTTATAAATACAACAAATCAATTGGAAAATTTTAAATGTTTTCTTTTAGAAGCTATAATTAATGCCTATTTAGATATAAGACACGTGTCTTATATTTAAGTCTAAAGTTTTCCTCTCATGTGCCACGTGTAAGGAACTTATGAAACGTATTATATTTGTATATAAAAAAAATCGTATTCTAAGCGATGTGATCGAACATTTATAACAAGTACGGTTGCCCCAGTCGTGCGTTTTATGTTCATAACACCCACGTGTGTCAATTTCACACACAGGGGTCACGCACGTTATGTCACTGAAACGACACCCTCCAGCACACATAACGTCATTCTGAGTTATATGCTTAGCCCGGGTCGGCGCGGCGTCGTTTCTGTTCCTTAAACCTATCCTCGATATGTGTAACAAATAGATAAAAAAAATATAACAATACACATTCTTAAGGATTATTATTATTTTTGTCTCATAGATGTCGAACTTTTTATTAGATTGCGAATATCTATTTATATACATTCATCTGCATACCTTAGTTGTTCTTGAAGTTAACAGGACTATCAAGTAACCTTTAGAATCTTCTATTTTTAAGCATTATTTATGGAAATGTATTCCTTCATTTTCGCATAGCCGTCGAGTACCTACACATACAAAATACTACAAAAATAGGATCACAAAGCAAGAAAAAACAAGAAGTTATTCCGAAAAGTCAAAGCATCATGCAAAGGCAAACTCTTTAACCAAAAAAAAAAAACATAAAACCATCTTGGCCATATGCATTGAAAAAGTTTATACCATTGCCGAAAACCAAAAAACGCACACACGCGTTGATGATTTCATATATATTCATGAAAATTCGAGTTTTCCTCTCGCATCATAATATGCATTTATGCAAGCGTTTGAGGCTATTTTTAAGAATCTACCCATAACGTACATGCATATGGACTGATTTTCTTTTACACATAGCCTCGACCATATAGGATGTAGACTGTAGAGTATATAGGTGTAGCTATACAGCTTTTGTCTATACAGTTGTTTAAAAGTCGACAGAGAGATATAGGTATACATAAACTTTTCTGCAGAATATGCAATGCACCCCAGCAGCACCACAAATAGACCACTGTATTTACGGTTTTTTTGAATAAAATCATCCCACAGGAGCCGCAGAAATGGCATAAATGCTGCCAGCAGGAGCATCAGCTCAATTCCAATGTTGTAACTGTAAATGTGATTATATAGTACCTGTATAGTGTATAATATTCAGTTAGTATGAATATGATACAAATGCAGCACAGGATAGGTTGTGAATTTTATTGTGTTGAATCGCATGTTTTTGGCTACATAAATATCATAGACATGAATGGTTCGCTTAAAAATGTAATCACAAGGCCGTAACATTTTATTCGCTCTTATTCTATGTACCTATCTTGTGTTGATGAAATAAATACTTTTAATTCTTTGATGGGGGGAAGCTTTTTGTTTTTAGTTTTACTGGTAGAGAGTGATTATATTTATTAAAAATTCATAAAGGCATACCTTTATATACTCACCTAACGGAGTTTTTATAGCAAATTTTATTTTATTTTATTTTCGTAAATTTTTGGAATTTGAAGAATATAAACGGCAGAAATTAGCTTATATATTTTTTTTTTTTTTTTTTTTTTTTTTATCCGATGGAAATTTTCAGAAGACACTGGGTAAGAATCGGTACCGAGTAGTGTGGGACTCTTACCGCACTAAAACCACCGGTGAAATCAGGACCAATCTATAAAAGATCGCCAAATGATTTTACTATCCTAATTTATATTTAAATAGCATTGGGGGAAGTTTAAAGTTATTACACTTTTCCATAGCTTTTAGACCAGCAGCTCATGAGGCTTGGCTCTTCTTAATCTTCGAACATTGTCTCGTACATTTAAGACGGTCTCCATTTCGGAGTTGGTATGACTTTGCAGTCGCTGGTTGTGTGATACAGTGTGCTTCTTAACCACTTCTGTAGCCATTTCAATTTGAAGGTCACGATGTAGATCGCTATTTCTTATATACCAAGTGGCATTTATTATTCCACGAAGGACCTTGTTTTTGAATTTTTGGATGGGTTCAGCATTTGTTTTCTTTGTACAGCCCCATAGTCCCCATGTGTCCAAACAGGTTTCAGTACTTGCTTATAACTATATCATTAGTTTGTTCTGGATAGAGAGGTCAGAGTTCTTTCCTAGTAACCAGTACATTTTTCTGTACTTCAAGTTTAATTCTTCTCGTTTCATTTTGATGTGCTCTTTTCATTTAAGCTTTGCATCCAAAGTCATTCCAAGGTATTTGGCGGTATTGGAAGAAGGTACTACGGTATTATTTATAAATATTGGAACATGGTTTATGTTTTTGTTAGTAAAGTTTATATGCGTCGATTCAATCACTAACTTTATCGACAGCATTTTGCAATTTTAGTGTAGCCTTCGTAACGGATTTATCTGGCACCAATATTGCCGTATCGTCAGCAAAGGTGGCCATGATAGCGTTGATATCCACTGGAATATCCCTTGCATATAACACATACAGGGTTGTTCCTAGGGCACTTCCTTGTGGTACACCGGCTTCAATTTTTCTTAGTTCCGAGTAATTTTGGTCGGACCGTACTCTAAAGAGTCGGTTCGTAGTGTAGGATTTCAGTATTTCGTAGTACTGCCTGGGAAGGTCCCTATGCAGTTTGTACTCAAGTCCCAAGTGCCAAACCTTATCAAAGGCTTGAGCAACATCTAAGAATATAGCCGAGGACACTTGTTTTTCTTCAAGTGCCTTTTCCACGACCTCCGTAATTCGATGCACCTGGTCTATCGTGGAATGTTTATTTCTAAATCCAAACTGATGGCTCGGAATTAGTATTCTTTCTTCTATTATTTTGTTAAGCCTTTTCAGTAGCAGTTTTTCAAAAACTTTTGCCATGATTGGTATAAGCGATATTGGTCTGAAAGATGTGTCTTCTGTTGGTGGCTTACCCTGTTTAGGTATAACATTGACTACTGCAATTTACCAATGATGTGGAACATATCTTAGTTTAAGGAATGCATTAATTATAAATTGGAGTTTATTGAAGGCTATTGATGGCATTTCTTTCAAAACCTGAGCAGTTGTTAGATCGTACCCTGGTGATTTTTTGTAAGACAACTTATGTTGACACATGCTTCTTACTTCTTTGAGTGTGACGAAAGATATTTCACATTGGTCGTTTCTATCAACAAACTGTAAGGGATCTGTAGCTGTGTTTGCTGGGAATGGATTGAAAACAATCGCGAGATGTTTAGCGAAGGGATCAGCCTTTTGTTTCGGGTTTACCATACATTTACCATCTTCAGATTTTACTGGCGGGCTTTGTGTCTGAGGTCTTTTTAGGCGCTTAGCTGCTTTCCATAAGGAGTATTCGGAAGAAGCATCCGTCGTCAGATTTTTCTCACAGATTCTTTTTTTTAATTCGTTGTTAAGACGGTTGAAAAGTGCCTTATCACCAGGAAATCTCGTAGTTTGCAACTTTCTTCGAGCTCTTCCTTTTTTCCAATATTAGCTCCTTTATTTCGACAGGATATTTTATTTCTTTTTCTATCGCTTTTGAAAAAGTTGGGGTACTTTCTTCTGCAGCCTGTTGCACATCAGCAATAAATTGTTCTACTTCACGATCAATTTGTTCGGTTGTTTGCATAGGGGATCTCAGGTTTATAAAACTTTCAAGTTTATCTCTGAATACGTTCCAGTTTGTTCTCATATTCACGAGCTTGGGATTACTTTTTTCTATTATTTCTGCTTCGCTCAGTGATAAAATTACTGGAGTATGATCTGACGATAAATCATAATTACCTTCGACCCCTATATGATTTCGTTTAATACCTTTAACTACGAAAAAGTCTATAAGGTCTGGTATTTTGTTAATATCAGATGGCCAATATGTTGGCGAACCAGAAAAATAAAATTCGCAGTTGTATTTGCGGCCTGCTTGGTATAGGCTTTTACCTTTTGTAGTTATGAACCTAAATCCCCAGTGGGTGTGCTTAGCATTGAAGTCGCCACCAACAAGGAAGTTATGTCCTATCAAATTTAGGAGTTCTGCAAAGTCTTCTTCAACTGGAGGGCGCCTCGGTGGGCAGTATATAGCTGCTATTTTAAATTCTTTGTTTTTTATACTTGTTGTTACTTGCATGTTTTCATTCGTAAACTTTGGTTCTTCATAATGTGTTAAGCAATTTTTTATAAGTATTGCTGATCCTCCCTTAGTTTTGTCAGTCTCTGGGTTACCATCTGCTTTTCGTTTTTTGGACTTACGTTTATTTCGGTTTCCATCAGTTTCAAGGAGTAGATCTTCCTCATAAGTATGAAACTCGCTTGCAGTTTTTTGTGGGCTTTTCATTACTGATGACTTCGGTTTGACTTGATTTGTTGTCTTTCACGGATTTTTTGTCAAGCAACCTGACTTTTTGTTCGAGTCTCTTAACTTGTTGCTGAAGACTTACAACAAGGACTTCAAGTTGTTTTCTGGTCAAAATTTCTATTTGCCATTTATCGAAATAATTTTCGGATTCAAATTGGCGGATCTCGTTGTTTTTAGTTGAACACTGCTGATCTTTTATTTCGATCTTTTCATAAGTTTTGGTTCCTTTTTCTTTAATGACTTCTATATCATTTGATTTTTGGGTAGGGGTTTTCGATGGAGTAACCCTTGATTAGCTAAAATTTACATTATGTTTGTAAAGATATTGCGTAGGGGAAAGGTGCTAACAGTGAGATACTTTTCTTTTAAATTAGTATACCTAAAGTTTTGAAGCAATCTTAGTCAAATTTTAAATATTTTAAGGCATAATTTGCATTAATTGCTCCAAAAGACATTTTATTGGAAGGACCCATGAGAGCATCACAACAAACTGAAAATCAGAAAAGGACAAACTGTCTGACTGTTGGCGAGCAATGAGACAGTGTAAGGCGGACAGTGAGACGAAAGAAAAAAATATAAAACGTTAAATAAGTATGTAATTAGTATTTTAATAAATTAATTAAGTAACGTAAATATATTTCTTCAAAAAAAAAAGTAACAAAGAACAAATAAACTAAAAATTGTAAAAAAAAAACAATCAAAATGCACAGTGAGACATGTCTCACTACTATAGTTTTTTTTGGAAATGCTTCAGTGTTCGCTTTTGTCAGTCCATATAAAAATAAAAATAATACAAAAATGACAAAGAATTCTAAGATTTAATAGTTTTATTATAACAGAACACATATAAATGTTATATGTAACAAAAATTCTGTGTATTTACCTGATTATTTCCCGTTACTCTACTAAATTTAAAAACACTTAGAAAAATACTTCGAAGGAATTTTTTAATGTTTAGTCGGTGGAGGATATCGCGCAAGTGAAATTCGTGCGCAACAAAATAAAAACACGTGGTGGGGAGAATAAAAGTTTTTACCAAAACTGGCATGTTTTTACATGCTTTCACAACAGAGAAAAATGAATTGTCTCACTGTTAGCACTTTTCCCCTATTTGTTTTCAAATTCATGCCAGTTAATCGTATTTATGCCTACTGTTTTTTTTTTAATATGAATGAACTGAAATAGGGAATTCCCCATTACCAAGTGTATGTTATAACGTAGTGTTTTTCAAACATTTTGAGTAGATAGATAGATACATTTTTTTCCGATAAAATGTCACTTCCAAATATGTCTCTTCTAATTTCCGTGAGAATGGGACATCTTCCAATAAAGTGATAACATCTTCTCTTTCCGCCAAGTTGCACATAATACACTCGATTGGTAAGTCAGGCCTGTGTGAAAGGAAGTTCAGATTGAGTTGTTCACTACGAAGTCTTACCATTGTAGCAATCACTTGTGCATTGTAGGAATCACAAAAGTAGTTGTTTTCAGCCAGGTTATGGAGCCAGAAGTTTCAGCTATATATTCGGCTCTACACCTTTCATCAACGCTTGACATGACGTAATAAAAGAGGGCCTTACTGGTTGATAAATATTCTATATTTAAATTAAAATGTTTATGACATCCTTCTGCAAGACATAACCACACTCTTTACCAGCTATTACGATTTTGTATAGCTTTAATAGCTACTTTTCTAACGACCCGAGATTCATCAATTTTGAAGACGTTTAGTAAATAATCCGCTTGGAGCTTTAATGTTTTTACAAATAGAGGCGAGAGTCCAGTTTCGAGCATAATAACGTAGTTTGGCGTGTTCTGATTTAAGTGAAAAATTCTCTTTACATAAAATGTTAGCATACTTTACATAATTGCGCACCATACAAAAGTATACTCCCAGCTACTGTCCCAAACACCTTGAATTTACTGCTGTGCGATATATTCTTATTGTTAAATATTCTTTCCCAAGATATATTGATAGCAGTTTTCGCCTTTTGAAGTTTCCCCTTAAAATGTTTCCCAATATTTAAGTTTTCTCTTATATTAATGCCAAGATGCCTGTATTCGTTTACGCATTCTTTGTTTTCTCCATTGTAATTCCATTTTTCATTTACCGCATTACGCTCACCACCCTTTTTAAATATCATCACCATAGATTACAGTAATGATATGCTTTGATTATCATGAGCTGTAGTGTTTCTGGGGGGATGGTTGGGCGTTGTAGGACGCGGGAAGTCACTGATTGGCATCAACATGGCGACGTCCAGTGATACAACGAATACTACGCGTCAATTATGCTTATTTTACCTCCAAGTGATAACCATCGGATACTGGTGTCGTTCATCCGAACTTGACTTGCTAAACTAATAAGCGCGAGTGTTGAACAAAAGACAAAAATAGCAACACTATAATTTTCTGTCGGAAATGACTGGCTGTATAACTGGGCTCAAGTATTGGACGAGCCTTTCAGAAGGATGGTGTGCGGCAGATGAATTCACCACAGAGAATCAACGGTGCCATCAACAGCACTGAGGACAGAAACCGAGAGGAGTGTTCCCACTAAGGCACTTTTCCCTCTACAAGACGACAGCGGAAGAATTCCCCAGATGGAATCAACGGTGGCGTCTACAGTTCCAGTGAGGCTGAACTACTTAGTGAACACCTTATACGGGCTACTACGACATATTCGGAGCTCAGGCCTATAAGGAGCGGTGAATCCGGCTCCCCGCCCTTGGAGTTAAATTGTAAGGGTCTGGTCCTCCAGGTTGGGGGTCGTGCCGTCGGGGTGACTTCTCGGCCACGCAGAGCAACTTTTAGTTTTGAAGCAACAACAAGCCTCGGATACGGACGGATTTACTGTTGACGAACCCTGCAAACGAAATGAGGACAACGAACTTCGGATTTGTACGTGGAATGTTCTGTCTCTTTATAGACCACATGCAGCCGAACATTTAGCGGAGGCCCTAGGCTGCTACAAAGCAGACATCAGCGCCATCCAAGAAGTGCGATGGGTTGGGCCGGGCAAAGGAAAATTGAAAGACTGCGATATCTACTATGGTGACTGCTATCGACCACAAGGGCAACGCCTTTTTGGGTGTGGATTCGTCGTTAGAGGCAGACTTAGACAAGAAGTCTTAAGTTTCAATTGTGTGAACGAGCGCCTCACGACAATTCGCATCAAGGCTAAATTCGCCAACATCAGCCTCATATGCGCGCATGCCCCCACAGAGGAGAAAGATGACGACACCAAGGACGAGTTCTACGAGCTCCTGGACAAGACGTATGAGCAATACCCTAGTTATGATATTAAAATTATCTTAGGCGATTTTAATGCCAAACTGGGAAGAGAAAACGTCTTTGGTGGCACAATCGGAAAATATAGCCTGCACGACACCACCTCCGATAACGGACTCAGGCTAATCGACTTTGGTGCGGGGCAAAACGTTGTGGTAGCCAGTACGCAGTTCCCGCATCTCGATATACACAAAGGGACATGGCGAATTCCTGGTCAATCAACCGCCAACCAGATTGACCACATTGCGATCGACGCAAGGCACTCCTCCAGTATCAAGGATGTACGAACGTTCCGAGGAGCAAACGTGGACTCGGACCACTACCTCGTTGTAGCCAAGGTAATGCTAAGGATATCAAGACCAAAAGCAAAACGGGAAAATACTGTGAGAAAATTTGACGTCGGACGGCTACAGTCGCAGGAAATCACAAGGTCCTTTTCCGATCAAGTCTCTCACGCCCTCTTAAATCGTCCTTTGCTGCCAACTGCAAGTATCGAAGACCAGTGGAAGAGATGCCAGGAAGCAATCAGAGATACCGCCTCTAACGTGCTTGGCCTCGCACGGCCACCACAGCGAAACCCCTGGTTCGATGAATAATGCCGGCAAGTACACACAGCCAAACAATAGGCATACAAAGCGGCGCTGCATAGAAGAACTAGAGCTGCTCGCGAGCTCTACGAGCAGAAGAGAAGAGAGGAACACAAGCTTCTAAGAAGGAAAAAGAAAGAGCATGAAAAGCGCGCGATCGAGGAAATAGAGGGATGCCATTGCAGGAATGAAATTCGGAAGTTTTACCAAAAAGTAAAAAGAACCTCCCAGGGGTACAAGTCCCGAACCGAAACCTGCAAGGATGATCAGGGGAACATCGTGGTAGAATCGCAGTCGGTGCTGAGGATATGGAAAAATTATTTCTGCAAATTGTATAACGGCGATGTCGAACCGAATCCCGCTATTGTGCAGACTGTACCATTCAACGTGGATGACGTAGGCCAACAATACCGTCCACCCGATCTCGACGAAGTAAAGATAGCTATATCTAAACTTAAGTCCAACAAAGCTGCTGGAGCGGATGGTCTTGCGGCCGAGTTGTTCAAAGTGGCTGGCGATGAACTGGTAAGGAGTATGCACCAGCTCATCTGCAAAATATGGTCGGAGGAAAGCATGCCCGATGAATGGAACCTCACCATTGTTTGCCCGATCCTCAAGAAAGGCGATCCTTTGGCCTGCACCAACTACAGAGGCATCAGTCTTCTTAATACCGCCTACAAGATCTTCTCTGCCGTACTTTGTGAGCGCCTAAAGCATTTCGTCAACAACCTGATAGGTCCTTATCAGTGTGGCTTTAGGCCAGGGAAGTCCACTATCGACCAAATATTCTCATTACGGCAGATCTTGGAAAAAACCCAGGAATTTCAAATCGATACTCACCACCTTTATCGATTTCAAGGCCGCGTATGACAACATCTACAGAGACGAGCTATATAGAGCCATGTCTAGTTTTGGCATCCCTCCCAAACTCGTTCGTTTATGCAGGATGACGATGGAGAATGCACGCTGCTCCGTCAAGATCGGCAAAGACCTCACAGACACCTTTGATATCAAAAAAGGTTTTAGACAGGGCGACGTGCTGTCATGCGATTTCTTTAACATCATTCTTGAAAGAATAGTGCAAAACTCTCACGTCAACACTAGAGGCACAATCTTTCAAAAGTCCGTCCAATTACTCGCTTACGCTGACGAAATTGACATAATCGGACGAACAAAGCGTGATATCAATGGTGCTTTCGTGAGTATTGAGAAGGAAGCTAAGAAGATGGGTTTAACAGTGAACGGGAGCAAAACAAAATATATGCTGTCAACAAGAAAGGACACCCAGCACCGGCGGCGTCTCGGACAGAACGTCACTATAGACAGCTATAATTTTGAAGTGGTCAGAGACTTTGTATACCTGGGATCCGCTATAAACTCAGCGAATGATACCAGTGCTGAGATCAAGCGCAGAATTACTTTTGCCAACCGCTGTTTCTTTGTTCTAAGAAGGCAATTGAGAAGCAAAGCCCTCTCTCGAGCAACTAAGCTGTCCATATATAAAACGCTCATCATCCCAGTCCTGATGTATGGTGCAGAGACATGGACAATGTTAACGGTGGATCAGAACGCGTTAGGTTTTTTTGAGAGGAAAATTCTCCGGGTGATTTTTGGTCCCGTCTGCATAGATGGGGAATGGAGAAGACGATACAACAACGAACTATACGGGCTGTACAGCGATAACGACCTAGTCACAAAATTGAAAAGCCAACGACTGAGATGGCTGGGTCACCTAGAGTGAATGGACACCAATGCTCCGGCCCGGAAAGTCTTCGAATCCTGCCCCGTGGGACAGCGCAGTAGAGGTGGACAGCGTAAAAAGTGGCGCACGCAAGTGGAAGAGGATCTCAACCAACTTGGAGTGCGAAACTGAAGACAGATAGCTGGAAACCGAGCCGACTGGAAGAAGCTTGTTTGTTGAGGCCCTGGTCCACCCCGGACTGTAGCGCCACCTTAAGTAAGTAAGTAAGTGTTTCTGGGGATTACAAAAACATGACTACAACATCAGCAAACAACAGGGCTTTAATATGCGCTCCAGCAAACTCAACTCCACCAGGAAGATAGTCTAAAAGATCATCTATGAAGAGCGCAAACAAGGTGGGGCTTAATGTACAACCTTGTTTCATTCCTGTTGAGGATGCGAACCAATCAGAGAGTTCTGTCCATACTGCAGCCTTTGTTCCTTTGTAGAGATCTTCAAGAACGCGTCCAAACTTCAGTGATAAACCCATACTACTCGTATATAGTTTGTACGGCAACGCACATCGATCGTTTTTGTCGAAAGCCGCTTTAAAATCGATGAAGAATACATACAGTTTTTTACCATGATTCAAAAAGTTCTCCGTTAGGCTGTTGAGTATGAAGATGTTGTCGTTGGTAGCTTGGAACTCTTACAGCAGCTTTTGTGATTTTATCTAATTAAGAAGTCATTTATGCAACATCGTTGTAAACATCTTATAATTTGCGTTTAGAAACGAGATTCCTCTGTAGTTAACTGCATCCAGTAGCGATCCTTTTTTATATATTGGGAATATAATGGCATCCCGAAATTCTTCTGGAGAGAAATCCCCTCTAGTATTCTATTTTAAAGTCATAGAAGGTGATATTTGATTGTGACCGTTTAATATTTATATACTCAACTGGAATACCATTCGCACCGGCAGATTTTCTATCTTTAAGGCTCGCGAGAGTTTCCTCTAACTCGGCCATAGAGAAAGCAGAATAAAGAATTTCGTTGGTAAAACAAGGTATCGCAAAGTGGCACTTAGTTGATGTTGGTTCCGGATTTAGCAGATTCTTGAAATGGGAGAGTAGTACGTCCGCCTTTAATTTTGTGTGAATATCATATTGTTTCCCATTCAACTACCAATCCAATTTTTAAAGGTTAGTAGCGTTCTTAGAGGATGCCAATCTTCTTGCTTGCAGTTCCGCGTAAATCTTTTCTTTGGTTATACAAAGCTATTAAAATTTTCTGTTGGCCTCAATGTAGAAATGCTTAAGAAGTCCTTGCGAAGAATTGCGAAAAATTCTCAGCCATGCAAAAGATGTCTTGCGAGCTTTTAACATTCTTCGTCAAACCATAGGTTTTTTTCCTGTTTGGCACCTTTTTAAGTTGTATACTTGTTGAGGGTAGGAAGTCTTTACAATCTGCGCTAGCAAGGGGAAAATCGACAGTTTGGTGAGCTTGTAGTTGCAAATCAAGTTTTTGCCTATACTCGTAGGCATTTGCATTTGTCCAGTTGAGTTTGGGAAGTAGCCGCATATCTGTGATTTCGTCATGGGATTGACCAAAAAGTTGAATTGTAAAACTATCGGAAGATTTTCTGAAAATGGAACTTCCTTAATCTCAAAATCTTTTATAATTGGTTCCCAATGTTCTACTATGACGGCATAGTCAATCACTGATGTGCCTTGACCCCCAACAAACGTAAAACTTCCTGAGGCATCGCCCACACTGGTTCCGTTATGAATACGCATACCAAAAGAATCACAAAGAAGCAATTTTGTTCCTCTTGCATTACAACACGTATCTTTTGATTATCTATCACATCCTCTCATCTCATTCATTGCCCGTAGTTCAATACCAACTCTCGCATTCAAATCACCAATTATCATCACATCGGTAGAGCTAATAAATTTGGATATCTCCAAAAATTTCTCGAACTCATCGTTCCAATTATTACAATTTGAATACATTGGCAGTATCAAAAGATGTTTGTTTTTAATTTTTAATTCTGCGAACGAAATATCATGGTATGTTCGAAACGCGCATTTTAGACTTAATTTCATCTTGAATCCATAAAAGCACCCTCCGCTGGCTCCCCCCGGGAGTGATTTCGCGTCGCAGGAATCCACTTAAAGGTAGTAATATTTTGTTTTCAATACTTGTAAAATTATCTTCCGTTGTGAAGGACATAATCACTTTTCTGCATTTCAGCGATGATATTTGCAATTTGTTTATGCGAGCCCTTTGAGAGTAAACAGATTTTGGCGACCCCCACATTTGGCGTTTTTCTTTTTATCTCCGAGCAGATCTCTGAACAGAGCCTGAGTAAACCGACTTAGATCTGAGTAGAGCATGGTCAGATATCTCCGATTTAATTTTGAAATAAACTTAAGCGCAGAGCTGTCATATATTATTATAACTGTTTTTATTAAAACTTATTTACCAGCAAATCCAAAGCTTTCGTTTTCCGAATTAATTTTTGTTTTTAATTGGTTTTACTTTAGTGATTACTTTGCTCCGTTTGATCGGTCATTTTATTCTGAGATAATGGTTCATGCCCCGATTTAGCTCAGATTTAAAAAAGAAACACGAGTTGACAGATTAAATGTTCCTGAGCTAGAAAAGAAACACAGACTAGCTGTCAAAGCTGAGTTCTTTACTCGGAGCTAAAAAAGAAAAACGCAAATTATTAAAAATTCTTTGTCAGTTATTTAAAAAGCCACATACGCTGCCCTTTCATAACCATTCTAATTATAGGTATGAGATTTTACTGTTCCCTTTGAAATTTGCCCGTGTTGCCAAAAGTTAAAAACAAAAACAAAATGGTGCAAGCCTTGCAAGAATTTTAATTTTTTTACTCTTACATAATGAGCGCATTAGAATTGTCAATTATTTTCTGTCAAGTGGGAGTACTTATTGATCAAAAGATTAATGTCGTTTTTATTTTGTAAACCGGAATCCCGGATCCCAACTGAAAACTTTTTTTTTTGATTGTATATGTATGTGAAAATAATTGTGTACGTAAAAATAATTACAATCAGAAATAAGGTTTGTTGCACAATTATGATAGAAAAAACGACAATGGTCGAGTTTGACGTCAAAGTTTATGAATGTGTTAGTGCTTCTGGTTTCGATTCTGTTTTCAAATCCAGAAAAAATGAACACTTTCAGAAGAGTCTAAAAAGCTTCCGGATTAACAAACAAAAACAAAAAAATAAGTTGTGATGTGTTGCTTACGAATGAACATAATGGATAAATTTGGTTTTGGTTTGGATATCCAGCAGTATTCCGAAGCGTCCGGAAGTTTTCTAAAAATATTCAATTGACAAAAAAATCATCGCCTATCGATTCTGAGAAGAGAAATTCTATTCGTGATTTGAAACCAGAATCAACTCAAGAATTACTCATACATTCATACTCAAATGTCAAACTACTATTGTCTATTTGGTTTTTCGTCTTCGTCGTCATCAGATGTTAAAAGAAATTCGCAGCATGGTACATCCCTTGATCCCTACGTTCAGGAGATTTTCGAAGATATTTAATCAGATTAATAGATATAATCGTTACACTAAGCTCTCAAATTCCTCTCATGATACTGAGTTTGCATTCTTTGAAGAAGATGCTATCAACTTACTTTCCAGAACTGGATTCTGGAAATGGATAAAGATGGATAATAAATACTGTTTTGAATATATCAGTCTAACTCGTCGATAAATATGAAATCTTATAGATTAAGCTGCTGAGAATGTAGTCCTGTTTAACAACTATTGATAATTTCGAGATAAAGAGAAAATTAGAACATCGGAGCTGGCAAAAGAGGCTTTTATATTGTTAGTGACATTCGCCACTTTATATCTACATACATATGTAAAGCTCACGTTCTCTTCAAAAAAAAAATTAAGAGAAATAGGTTTAATATGGAAAATGATTTAACTGTCAACGTCTTAATGATAAAACCAAAGCTCAAACATTCCTTAAAAATGTAAGCAGACACACCCGTCTCACTAAAAAAGTTCTGTGTCTTCTTTTTTTTACTACAGGACTGACAACGGGCAAATTCTTAAATGCAAAAAAATGCTAAGCAAACGGGGCTTAAATGCAAACATAAACATCTTTGTAATGCAAACTGTCTCAAAACACAGTTTATTCTTTTTTCTTGCGCAAAATCCATTAAATTTTAAGGTTATTTTGCGCAATTTACTTGCTTTTCAATTTTAACCGGATTCGTGCATTTGCTTAACTTGAGACTTGTCTTGCAAATCTTCCGTTTAGGAATTTGGGCAACAATTGTTTCTTAATCTTACCGACTTGCGACCGCGACTTCCCGAGTAAGTCTTGGCCATCCGCCAGGGGGTCGCGACCAATACTTTGAAAAACACTGTTATAACGAACCGGATTTTTTCAGCAAAAAAAAAACGACATTAATGCATTGCCAAAACGGACACGTATGGATTACTTGAGCAGTGATGAAGAATGATCAGCGATATTTTAATGTTCTTTTGTTAAGCTTAGGAGTCATTTTTTTCCTTCTTTTTCTAACGTTATATGAAGTTTATACCTATTGCACGAAAAGGCAGTTATGGCTTATATTTTATGTTTTTGTTTGTTAATTCAATGTATGATTTCAACTTCGATAAATAGAATTCTAAAAAAAATATGTTTGTGTGTTTTTTTGAAATCATGGAACGTAAATCGCCTGACTATTAATGTCTAAACGGCAACATCCATTATATATAAATCTTGTGTCACGTTGATACGTTGAATGAACTCCGAAACTATCTAACGGATTTTCATGTTTTTTTTTTGAAATCTTTATTTTTCTGGCGTTCATAATATAGTATAGTTTGTAATACTTTATACTTAAAACTATGGTATTTGCCATAGAAATTTTTCTACTATCTTGATTATTTCGAAAACGGGTCTAACGATTTTGATAAAAAAAAGTGTGTGTACTATTTTAGGTATTGTCTACTTTCTGGTCAAATATTTTTTTACATATCATTATTTTCGACTTTATCATAAACGGCTGGACGGATATCCATCAAAATTTTTATACAGGAGGTCCTTCGAATTGTAAATAATACTGCGTACCAAAATTTTCGAAATTATTTTTTTGGATTTTTGAAAAAAAAATTTTTTTTTTTTTTATTAAATTCAATATTTTTTAATTTTATATTCTTAAATTGTCGCGGTAAAATTTACCACAAAAAGTTTCAGCCATTTTATTATTTTTTCCGTTACTGCTTCAAAATGCTTGTATAGTCTGTAGATGCCTGGCGACCATCAGCCAGAGACCTACTCTTAAGGTATTTTCGAAAAGTAAACAAAAACAGGTATTGATCGATCGAAGATTCGAATGATAACTATCAAGAAGACATGGCGGTCCCTTATCGATGTACCAGCGAATGAGCTGAAAAAGTATTCGACTCAGGCGGACTCTTACTTATATTAAAACAACACATCGTTAATTTAAATTAATTTAAAGTAACTTATTAACTTCATATTGTGTAAAAGAAATGGCTTTTTAACGTTCATTTTTTTATAATTCTTTAAAGTAAATTTTCGTTTAAATATTACAATCGATCAGAATTGAAACAGAGTAGATTTCAGTATTTAAATAAATGTTTTCCTCTCTCACTTCGCGATATTGGCTTTAAAAACATTGCTTCGCGCTTTAAATCACTCGCGATTTATTTTAGAGTAACTAGGAGAATGCCTAGAAGAAACTTTTACTCAGTTTTGTTTCTTTTTAAACTTTCTCGAAGAATTTTAGTTGCAAAGGTGCCATTTGGACTCGGCAAGTTTTGGAAAGACATCCAACAACTTGCTGAATCATTGAATGTATGTGTGAGAGTAAAGTCTAGATTTGATTCGACAACGGAGGAACAGTGGTTTTGTAGGAGAGCACGCAGCTTTCCAGGAAGTCGTGATTTCGTGACTGGAGATCACGTAAACGATTGACTGGTCGTATGTATGTGTGAGAATGGCCAAGCAGACAATGGATTATGCATGGAAAGGACACTTTTTGCGAGCTTTGCAAGCAAGAGGCTGTTTTTTTTTTTTGGAGAAAATACGAGCAAGTTAAAATGAAATTAAATTGTAGAAAAAGCAATTTTTTGTGATATAAGGAGGAAAAGTTTTCGAGATAAAAATTGTTAGTTAATTGTTAAGTTATTTAAGGCGGAGAAGGAATTTCGATTTTGTCGTAAAATAATCTAGGTGATAGAGGAAGCGGCCGATATGCGATCCGTGGACACATTAAACAAAGATGAGTAGAGTGTTGTGGTTTGATTTGTTTTTTTTTTTTGTTGATTTCAATTCTGATCGATTTTAGTTTTTTTCGTTTTATTAATTCGAAGTTTATCCCAGTTTTGAGGGACTTTTTTAATTTTAATTTTAACTTATTTATTACTTAATACAAGCAAACTTAAACTAAGACTTAAAAATAATTAACACAAAGAATAATAGTATAATAAATTAAAGAATAAGGATATTTTTTTTTCTAAATATAAATCAGGGCTGAGAAATTACAAATTATTAAAATTAAGAAGAGAAAAGGTAAGATGGAAAAAAGTTAGTAGATAGAAAGACGGGAAAAAAAGGATTTATGATGGCAATCTTAATAAAGAATTTTTAAGCACATATTTAGACAGACAGGGGTCGAAGCAATGAGTATTGTTCGCCATACGTAGCATTCTGCTAACAGGTTCATTTAACCCATATGACGTACTATGAAAAGGGAGGTAAAAGAAAGGAACCGATCTTAAACGACGTGGGTTAGTACTAAATGAAATATTTTGAAGAAGGGATGGGCAACCAATGTTACCATTTACAAGTTGATGCATAAAAACAATGTCGGCATTGTCACGGCGAATGAATAAAGGATGTTTAATAACAGCAGGCGCGATACTAAGTTAAAGGGATCTTTCCAACTTGAACCAAGGTTACGTAGGGAAAATCGAATAAATCTACGCTGAACAGCCTCAATACGTTGAATATGCACTTGATAATGCGATGTAGAGAGCCTGTGTGACATACGGATCACAGAATTCCTTAAACCAACGTTTCACGAAGCATGAAGTGGAGTTAGCCTTACTTATAATGAGGTCAATATGAGAGTTGAAATTTAAATGAGAGTCACACAACAAACCTAAATCGGAAATAGATGTTACAACAGGAATAGATTCAACATTAAGAGTGTACATTCTGTTAGTCATTGTAATGCGTTCACGGGAGTACGTTATAGCTTGGCATTTACTTATATTCAGTTCAAGGAAATTCTTTTGTCACCAAATGTAAAATATGCTAATTTCATTTTGGAGCAGTTCAGCGTCTTTAGAACAAGCGGATTTGCTTAAAAATGTTCATGTCGTCTGCATAGATAAGGACCTCAGAATTATAAATAATTTTTTCAAGGTCATTGGTGGAAATTCTAAAAATAAGACGACCAAGATGACTACCCTGTGGAACACCAGATGTTGCATTAATTATTTCAGAAATTCCTTGCCTGAATAAAACTCTATATTGTCGATCTGATAAATACGAAGAGATCCAAGAGATGAAAATTTGTGTGAAGCCAAGCCTTTTGAGTTTAAGTAAAACAAGATTATGGGATATCTTATCAAAGGCCTTACTAAAGTCAGTAGCTATTGAGTCAACTTCTTTACCATTTTCTAAATCACGTAATGAAAAAGATACAAACTCAATAAAGTTCGTAGTAGTAGAACTTCCCTTAAGAAAGCCATGTTGCTTCGGAGAGAAGATCTACTTACAGTGGAAAAACATACTATCGTAAATTATACTTTCAAAAAGCTTTGGTATGAATGAAAGTTTTGCGATAGGCTAGTAATTGGTTATATCATTTTTTGGTCGTTTTTTATGAACAGGAATGATAAAACTATCCTTCCAGATTTTAACAAAAATTCCACTTGTAAGTTGGTAAATGAACGCTAGGGGTAAAGCTAGATTGTCAATACATTTTTTTTTTTAAATGTTGGAGGAATTGTACCAGGACCAGCAGAGTAATCATCTTTAAGCAGATTAATTTTCTGAATAACGAACGAAACATCGAGATTAAGTAATAGTAAATTTAAAGACGTTTGATTGCACTTATTCAGGTAATTAAAGTAATCTTTATCAACTTCGGCAGTGTTGGATGAAAATGCTTGACTGGAAAAATTTGCAAAATAATTTGAGATGGTAGTGGGATCTGCAGATGAATAATCATGTAGTTTTAAAACGGATGGATATCCAACTGGATTTCTCTTACTATTTATAAATTGGAAAAAAGCTTTCGGGTTGGAAATAATACCATTTGAGAAATTAGTCAGAGTAAAGAGATTCATATAAAGCAGAAACATCAATATATGCGGTAATATAATTCGAAAAATTAATATTAGACCTAAACATCAGAAAGTTTTGCCACAATTTGTTCCTTTTATTACGAAGAGTACGAAGCTCTTTGGTTTACCAATGGGGGGATGTAGATACATTTTTCTGTATAAGGGTTGGAACTGATTGAGAAATACAGCTATTTATTAGTGAGTACAACGTTTCAACTATGACATCAATACTCGAATTAGGGTCTAGTAAAAAATCAAAATTAATCCTACTCATAAGTTCATATAACCTTTCAAAATTAGCTTTACGGAAGTTGAATTTTTTTCCAGTAAGAAACTCAGGACCAACATTCGTCCTTACATAAGCAAAAATAATAGAATTTATTGTTTTAGTTAACGGCAGATTTTATTTTTTTTTAATCTTTTTTGCGTTTGATTTCGGCTCAACGTTTTCACCGTAAGTCCGTACAAATTGCTACATACTTTCTTATATATATCGAAACAATTTTGGGTTTTCATCCATGGACTTCGGTTCAAAGGTTTCCCAAATAAATCTTTTAAAATCCCCTTTTCGGGTATATAAAATTTGGGGTTTCTTTTTTGTTCTTTACTTGTTTTCAGTTTGTTTGATTTAACAGAATTAGTTTTGAAATTTTATAATTTTTATAATCTGGTGTTATAAAAAAAATTCCTGGCGCCCATTTTATGTACAAGTACACCCTGTACTTATACTTAACATTTTATTGTGTTTTAATTAATTTTATTCATCGCGTTCGATTAATAAAATCTTTGTTTTTGATTACTGAACCCACCCCATTTCTGAGCTATTGGGCGACAGCACTTTATGTGTTGTCTGTATACAATTTATTAAACGCACTCATTGTTTGACAGTTCGTCGTCGTAATCGTCCTTTTCTCATTGCGTGCGCGGTTGTTTACATTCTTGAAATCTTGCTATTTAATTTACATTATTTTAATTAATTGATTTTGCGGATTTTGCCTTCGTAGGATTAAATTCGCGTTTAAATAATTTGGTAACAAAATGTTTAAAATTGTCACAATAGTTGGCACTCTTATTTGCTTCTATACAAAATAGTCATATTTTTGGTGATTGTGGGCCGAATTTCATGAAACTTTGAAAATTGCGATTGCGATTCGAGACAACTTATTTACATATGTATAAAATCAGGGAGTCTAAAAAAATCACACAAATAAACTTTAACTTTAATTTTATTTTGTTCAATGATTCTACGGAGATACTCCCGTTATAGTTGTTGCTGTTGAAGATCCGGTAGATTCAAATTCCAACAAATTCTTCCCTGAAGACTAAAGAAGCTTCCTTGTCTTCGTACTCAGTACTCTACCATTTTTATATGCGATATAGTTACTAGCAGGTATTATTATAAAAAAATAATGCGAATTATAAGAGACATAAATCAATAAGACACGGTAATTTTCTCCGCATTAGTTATGCCGCCATCCCTGGAGATAAATCTGAGTCAACAACCACCGTTCTCAATACGTCGCGCCACACATCTTTCTATCCTTCTTTCTCTTCTTTCACCGGATGCCGCGCTGTGTTAAAAACATATAAAGGGTATTCATAATCCCTTGAGCGCGTGCAAAGTTATAAAAAAAAAACAAGTCTTACATTAATTTGGAAATCAAATCGAACTCGAGATTTTAATCAAACTTGCCATTACGATGACAGAGAACACCAAAAAAGTGGGCTCGCAATTCCGTCTGACTGTCTATCTGTCTGTCTGTAAAACGGTCTACAGCATAATCGGCTGAAGGGATTTTCTTCAAACTTGGTATTTAAGCGTTGTAGGTGATGTTTAAAATAGATTTGAGAATAGTTTTTTTAGGTTAAAAACTAACGGTACATGCTACTCGTAACAATTTTTTCTACTATCTCAATTATCGCGAAAATGACATTAACGATTTTGATAAAAAAAAAGTGTGTTCATTATCTTAGGTATATCCTACTTTTCGGTCAAACATTTTTGTAAATATTATTTTATTAACGGTACCGGCCATACAACCATTTTTTTTTATTTTGAACTTTCTCATAAGCGGCTCGAAGGATATCGATAAAAAAAATTATAAAGGCGGTCCTTCAAATTATAAATAATACTGCATTCCGAAATTTTCGACAAATATTCTTTTGGATTTTTGAAAAAAAAACATATTTTATTTTGAAAATTAAACATTTCGAAAACGGGTGGATGATTTTTTTTTTGAAATTTTGTTTTAAAGTTTATATAGTTAAATATTTAAAAATGCCATACCACATTTTTTTAGAAATTTTTTTTTAAAAAATTGTATATACAAAATTAAGAAAAAACCGAGTTTGAAAATGTATTCAGATTCTTAATTGAAACCTTTTGCATAGGATGCGATCGAACATAAGAGCAAGTTTGTGCGATCCAGTCGTGCATTTTATTCCCTTTAGTACACACTGTAATCAAAGAAAAATATAAGCAAATTGGTGTGCATAAAGGCTACTACTAAATACAAAATTTCGGAAAATTCATTACCTAAGGCGATTTCGATTTTGCAAAAAAAAAGTTTTTGGACAATTTTTGCTTTTTATATTGTTTAAATTTTTAGTAACTTCTATGCATAAAAAATTTAAAAAAAAATCAAATGAACCGTTTTCCTGAAAATCGAAAACGAAAAAAAAAATAAAATGCACGGCTGGGTCGCACGAACTTGCTCTTATGTTCGATCACATCGTATGCAAAAGATTTCTATTAAAAACCTTAATATATTTTTAAAGTCGTTTCTTACTTAATTTTTTATATATACAAAATAAAAAAAAATCTTATGACAATCTTAAATATTTAATAACATAAAGTTAAAAACAAACGATTGATTCAGCTTAATCAAAGAAAAAATAATTCAAAATTCTGAAATAAATACTTAAACTAATTTGAGCTCAAAAAAAGTATGCCATTTTATTTCTGACTGACAGACTGAAAGACTGACAGACTGACAGACTGACAGACTGACTTTTCTTCCAAAAAAATCAGATTAATGAATTGATTTTCTTTTGTAATGATTTTCTGACGCATTAAGTTGGTTGTTACCGTTTATATCATCATCTATTCAAAAATAAAATTTATTAAAGTTTTTATTTTCTTAAAATTTAAATCTGTGGGTAGAACAATGTGGAAATCGACCAAATTATTGAAATTATTTAAAAAAGAATAAAAAAATTAAAGGCATTTTGTCTTATGTCCAAACTCAAAATGACATTTCGACACTATAATTTCCTTATGTAAGCTCTATTCAAACTATAAGTGCGTGTAGCTATAATGGCTCTATTAAACGTTGCATAAGTTTTATAAAATAGATTTTCGAGTTCAGAGTAATTATAAGAAGTGCATGTCGCTATAAGCTCACTATAATGCAATTCATTTTAAATTTATAAAATTTTTTTTAAGATTTAAAAAAAAAACCATATGGTTGAAATAAGTGACCATTTAAAATTTGTAAGCTTGTGTTCGAATATCCGACAAATAAGTAGTAGTATCTGAGTGGTCTCTCTAGGGATATTGAAAAATGATAACCATTAATTAATGTTTTGTATTACTATTACTGTTTATATTTTATTGTTTTCTTATATTCAATATTGATTACAAATTTTACAATTTAAAAGCTTTACTTTATGCTGGTCAATAATGTACTAGAACTCGTTGATATTTTCCACTGCGCATAATCTTGTTTTTCAAAATTTAATCAAATTTGACAATACGATGGTAGAGAACATGAAAAAGTGTATCTGTCTTTCTGTACCTTAATCTGCAGACTAAGTCGCTGAAGCGATTTTATTCAAACTTGGTACTTAAGCGTCTTAAACCATTTTTTGATTTTTCGGCTTCAGATTTTCCTGAACGAATCTCCTTATATTCGATAATGCTAGGCTAACTATCAACTAAGAAATAACATATGATATAAAATTATTCCCTGATTGGATATAGTAACATAGAACACCCAAAAATCATAGATTCTTTTGGTTTATTGCAAAATATTGTGATAGGTTGATAAAATGGTGAACATGGATTTCTGTCTGATAACTAAATATAAGCTCACCGTTGTTATTTGTGGGCTCATAATCAAATGGTCCACCTACACATATGACCACAGAGTTGGAGCATAATCGATTTAAGGACTTAAATCCCTCTTCCTGAATTTGATACTTTCACCTAATGTGTCAAGCAAACATGGCCGCCATTATTCGTACACAAAATTATAAACAAAAAAATACTACCATTAGCCCTTTAATTAACATTCCAAATCTCCATGCACAAAATAAAATGTAAAACTAAAATAATATCTCTGGGGTTAACTTAAATTTTGAATTGTATTAATTTATCAATCAGAATAGAGGGAGCACCAGAAGTCAATAGAGGGACTAATTGCCAACCAAATGTTGACATCTGCGGTCAGGATGTGAGTGCAAAATTTATGAAGCTGCAGCTTAGTTATTAAATAGGAACTTGATTCAAGTATGATTACATATATACGTATGTACCTAAATTGTTCTGTGGTTGCAATTTGGTAAGGGAAATTATTTACAATCAATAGGTACTCAAATCGTCGAAGTGCAGAACCTATAGCTTTATGTTATTTTAATTAAAATTTCTGTCAGTTAAGGGAATAATTAAAATGATAGGGAAATGCATACCTACAGATCAACCATAGAACATGTTTGATGTTGATGATTGATATGAAATAGCGGAGAGATAGTAGTTAATCAAATAAAATTGTAAATATTTTATTAATTTCAGCAATTGAGGTTTGATTGAAATAATTTTTGATTTTGAGTGTTTTCGTTATGTGTGAATTTATCTCAATTAAACCAAAAATAATTAGCGTTTTGTGAAACTAAAAAGTAATATCTAAAATGGCATACAGTCAGCAAAGGGCGTAAGACAAATATTTTATTTATAAAATTAATATATTCGTATTTTAATATGTAATGGTATTTGTATTCAATATTTGTTAGTCACTTTGCGGTTGACTTTAGACTTAAGTTGAATGCATCCTTGACATTAATAATTTATTTTCTATTTTGAAGTAACGAAACGTTTTTCATTTTTTCAATCGGTGTGTTCATTAGAAGTTCTTATTCCTTAAATATCTAAATATAATTATTTTGGAGTCCTTAATGCCTTTTAAGGTCTTCGAATATTTAAAGGATCATTTGTATCAGAGAAAAACAACGTAAAATCAAAGAAAACCACTTTGATTTAAGTATATTTAGGAATGATCGGGGTTTAACGATGAATATTTTAGAATCAAAGTGGAACATCATTGATTCAACGTTTTTCCCTATATGAAAACGATTAGATTTCATGCTTGATTTAAAAAAAATTTACTTTGATTTAAGTGCAATCATAGGAAGATCAATATCATCCAACTTAAAAACGAAATGAAACAACTTCGATTCTACTGTGCTCCATATTAGATTAAAATGCATACGTCTTTGAAAGTAACGGGTTATCCATTTTGCGGTTTCAAAGGTAAACGTAAATAAAACATTTTTTTTTCATGATATTTCTTTTTTGTTATAAAGTTTGAACGTTGACATTATGTGTGAAACACTACGTCATTTAAATGATCACCACGCGAATTGTTGCAACCAACGATTCTTTTGACGTACTTTTCGACCACTTTTTCACACATATTGGGCGGTATCTGAGCCATAACTTGACATATGTTGGTTTTTTAAGTGCTCAAGAGTTAAAGGTTTATCTGCAAAAGCACGGTCTTTCGCGTAGCCCCACAAAAAAAGTCCAGCGGTGTCAAATCGCATGATATTGTTGGCCAGTTGATATCGCCACGACGAGAAATTATGCGGCCAGGAAATGTCTCTTGCAATAAAGCCAAATTCGCTCGAGCTGTGTGGCATGTGGCACCGTCTTGTTGAAACCACATATTCTCCAAGTCGTAATCTTCAATAGCAGGCAAAAAAAAAGTCGGTTATCATATGACCATAACGCTCCGAATTGACGGTGACAGTCGTTCCATCGTCGTTTTCGAAAAAGTAAGGTTCAATCACACCTCCGGACCAAGGAGCGCCCCAAGCAGTAACTTTTTGTGGAGGTAATGGCCTCTCTTCAATTACTTGAGGATTCTCAGAACCCCAAGATATGACAATTTTGTTTATTAACATACCCACCAAGTGAGAAATGTGATTCGACGCTGAAGAAAATTTTGTTCGAAAAATCGACGTCCACCGCCTGTTGTTCAAGCACCCATTCAACGTATTTAAGACGTTGTAAATGGTCAGCTGGCTTCAGTTGTTGTGTGAGCTGGACTTTTTATGGATGTAGGTGTAGATCCAAATGCAAAATACGCCATAATGTGCCGCAAGACAGTCCTAATTCCTGAGAACGACGAGGAATCGACACATTTGGGTCTTCGGCAACACTTTCACTTACAGTAGCGATATTTTCAGTGGTACGAGCGAAACTCATCCTTCATCTTCAAATTTCTTCACAATAATGCCAATTGCTTGCGTAGTTGGACGATTATGTAAACCATAATCTCTTCTTAAAGAACGATATGTGGCTGTGGCAGAATCACCATTTATGTAGTATGTTTTAACAATTTTTATGCGTTGTGCGATAGTAAAGCGATCCATTTTGGTAAATGTCAAACTTTCAACTGAAAAAAAAAAATTGGTTTATCAATTTAGTTTGCAGATGTCGAATTCCAGCCCTATACTTTTAAAACCGCAAAATGGATAACCCTTTATAATGATCCAACTTTATTTTTAGAATGATGCATCGTTAAATTAAATGTATTCGCGCTTAAAAATATTACGAACCAACTTTGAAATTACTATCTTCTAATTTCAATTTCACTACGTTTCAATTAAATATAGAGAAAGAAAAGAACCTTATTGACCACAAAAAATTTAAAAAAGTTAAAAAGAAAAAAACAAAATAAAAAACGTTTTTTTAATTTAAAAATTATTATTTAACTTTTTATTTAAATTGAATGCATTTCGAGTCTGATGTGACTCATCTTCAGCAATACACTAATTGGTATGGAAATTACAACAAAATTACATAAGACAAATAGAATAAAACAATGTAAACAAAATAGCTTTACAAAATTAACAAATCACAGAAAGTTAAAGAGTGAGAGAGAGGGTTATATTAAGTTGAAGAGCGGTGAAATTATATTCCCGTCGTCACTGTTCATCAAGTTGTTGTTGATGTGTATGTGTAAGCTTTCATACGCATCAAGTCGTCTGGGGTTTGTGACGTGTTTAAGAAGCTTTACGTCTTCGAACTTAACATTGAAATGATTGTTGGTGAGGGCGTGCGAGGCAACGGAGGATTTTTCGGGGCGATTGAATTTTATGTGGCTAGAATGTTCCTTGAGACGTACTTCGATGCTCCTCTTCGTTTGACCGATGTACCTAGCTTCACAGTTTCCACATTTAACTTCGTAAATTCCCGATTTATCATTTGTTTTGGTTCTGTCTTTCGTTGTACCAATCATGTTCTTTATTTTCCCATTACTAGAAAAAACGCATTCAATGTTTTTCTTTTTGAACTTGGACTTTAACCTGTCAGTAATTGTTGGAAAGAAAGTCATACTTGCTCGTTCTGAGTTGTTGTTGTCGTCAGACGACACATCAACAACAACTTGATGAACAGTGACGACGGGAATATAATTTCACCGCTCTTCAACTTAATATAACCCTCTCTCTCACTCTTTAACTTTCTGTGATTTGTTAATTTTGTAAAGCTATTTTGTTTACATTGTTTTATTCTATTTGTCTTATGTAATTTTGTTGTAATTTCCATACCAATTAGTGTATTGCTGAAGATGAGTCACATCAGACTCGAAATGCATTCAATTTAAATAAAAAGTTAAATAATAATTTTTAAATTAAAAAAACGTTTTTTATTTTGTTTTTTTCTTTTTAACTTTTTTAAATTTTTTGTGGTCAATAAGGTTCTTTTCTTTCTCTATATTTAATTTAACGCGACCACAAACAAAAATAGTTCAATCCCTTTTCGGCTTTATGTTCGGGAAAAACAATTTCCATTTCATAGCGAAAGTGTCGATAAAGACTTTAATTTTACGTTTCAATGTTGGTTTAAGTAATTTCTAAAGAAATTACGTCGATCGTAGTTTGAAAATGCAACTTCAATGTGAAAATGAATACGTTTCATTTTGTTTCTACATCGCTTCCACTTTAAATTATAAAACTTTTGGTCTTACATTGTGTCCACTTAAAAATGAGTATGAATGAATTCAAATTAAAGTTTTTTTTTCAACACAGCGCGTGCGTGAGGCTAATGAAGAGAAAGAATGATAGGAAAGATGTGTGGCGCGATGTTCAGAGACTGTAGGTTGTTGTTTTCTCAGATTTTATCTCCAGTAATGGCGGCTGAACTACTGCGGAGAAATTTCCGTGTCTTATTTATCTATGTCCCTTATAATTCGCATTAATTTTTTTATTCCTTGATATTTTATCGGTATATTAGTTTTACTCAATCACATGTTGTTAGTTCTATGCCTAAACAGCATGTAATGAGTAAACCAGCAACTCATTGCATGACATTTTATTTTAAGAATTGGTTTTTAATGGAAAAATAAGAGGACATAGATTAAGGCAGGGATCAAACCTGTGACCATGAGGTTGCCAGGCGAAAACACAACTATCGCGCCACGGCCACCCCGTTGATGTTATATTGAAAATCTTTCATCAATTTGTGTAAATGTATAAGTGTTATTTGTAAGTATCTGCAACTTCGAAATGATGTTGAACAAAGTAAAATCAACTGTGTTACACTTTGAAAGTTGTGCACGGAATTTAAATTTTGGATACTTTTTAGCATTTTCCACTTTAAATCAACGTTGAACGTTTTTAATACTTTATGAGAGTTGTTTCACTGTTGACTACGGTTCACTTTAAACCAAGAATGACAGTACTTAAAACAACGATGCGTAGTTAAATCAATATATTTTCAACGTTAAAGTAAATACGTTCATGATACTATTTTCCAACGTTAAATCAAAATAGAGGATAGTGATTGTAGATTTTGAATAGCATTATTTTTACATTCCAATTTTAGATGGATACCGCTCATAGATTTTAAGTACCTAATCAATTTCAACAAAATGATGACACTTCTTTCAATTTGTTGAAACTCGTGTGCAAAGCAGGACTGCGTTTAAAAGGTCTTATGTCTTACAGACATATGGTATAGATAGCTTAAATTATAAAATAGTTAAGCCAATAAAGAACCAAATTTTCACCTAAAAACCGTACTTTGCAACTGGGATAATCATCGAAAATACTGTTAAGTATCCGTTTGAGCTAGAAAATGAAATTGATAGATTTATTTAAGTCGTTTAAGCCGACAAAATTTCTTCGGAATAAAAAAACAACTCCTCGAAAAAAGACCTCAAAAGCATACCAATCAGATCAATTATTATTTCTAAGTATTCAGTAAATGCTATCATCAAGCCGAGTGTAGTCAATATTTTCCTAGAGATAAATGCTGTAAGCAGATATCGATGATCGAATCCTATACTGATTATTCTGCTGCGTTCGGTTGAAGGTTGGACCCAGAGTCTATTTTTTAGAAGCATTTAAAAAAAAATAAAATGCACGACTGGATTGCACGTTGATCTTGTGTTCGAGCACATTGTATGCAAAATATTCTTAATATGAACGGCTAAATAATTATATTTTTAAAGTAGTTTCTTTACGTAAACTTAAATAAATATAGATATGAAGAAACATTCTTAAAATAAAAAAAATGCACGACTGAATCGTACAAACTTGCTCTTGTAGCTAACAACTTTAGTGTTACTCACTGACGCTGTTGGTAGGTATCTAGTCTATTATAGTTATCCTACGCAGATTTGAAGCCCATGTAGGTTATATTACCTTTATTCTTAGTATAATGAATTGTCGAATGCATTATTCAAGGAATAGTTAGTTAAATAGGTACCTACAAATGTATGTATATTTAAATGGATTTTAATTATGTAAATTACGAGGGTAATAATGTAAATATGTACAAGTACATACATGTGTATATAATGAAAGTGAATGGTGTATAGGTGGATAAAAATCGTTTTTTAAACTAATTTAAACTGCCAAAACCATCACTTTGATTAGTTTTTCGAAAAAAAGAAGAACGCCATTAGATGCCACGGATCAATGAAAATTTTATAAAAAAGTATCTCGAAAATTGTAGGACGGGTTTTGATGAAATCCTGTTTTTCATTTTTCGTTTTTTGAAAACAAAAGTCTTTTGAAATTCTGGTATTCAATTTTTTAGAGACTATTAATGTTCATGTGAATATAAGCCAAAAATTAAAAAAGCCGTTATATGAAAGGTACCGTTAATAAACTTTTCCTGTAAACTTGATTCATATCAAATGATAGCTATTACCAACAAAAAAATTATCAAAATCGTTGGAGCCGTTTTACAAAAAAATAAGATTTGCCTTCAAATTTAAAAATTTTCAAAAAATATTTTTTTTTTGATTGTTGAAAAAAAAATTTTTTTTTGAAAAATTTTAAATTCAGTATTATTTAGAATTCGAAGAACCTGCTGTATAAATTTTAATCGAAACTCGTTGAGCCGCCGTTATTTTTGGGTGTAAAACAACGATTCAAAAATATATTTAATATATTTTAGGCAATCACCTAAGACGTCTAAGTACCAAGTGTTAAAAAAGGCTGTAGATCGTTCTAAATACTGACAGGCAGACAGACAGACAGAATTGCGGAAGAAACCTTATTGGTGTTCTATCATCGTTATGTCAAGTTGCCTTGCCTACCAATTTTTTGGAAAAAAAAAATTGTATGTTAAAAATTAAGTAAAAAATGACTTTGAAAATATTTATATTTAGATCCTTAATAGAAACCTTTTGCATACAATTTGATATGATTTCATCATTTTATTTAAGTTCTGCCTGTTTTATTACTAATTGTTTAACGTAAATATTTATTTATTTATTTTCTTCCCTGTAATTAATGTTCAACGTTAAAGTGAGGTTTTAATATGAAATATACCATTAATTTTAATAAAAAGCAGTCTCTTGAAAAAGTTGGAAAACCTCAACGAAACGTCGAGAAATAATGAATTAATTTCATTTACATTCTAACTTATAAAAAATCATTTATTTATTTAATCGAAACACCGGATCAACAACTTCAAAAATTTATTTTTGAAAATTCAATATTTCGAAAACGGGTGGGCAATTTCTTTTTAAAATAATGTTCTAAGTTTATGTTTTTAAAATACTGAAAATCGCATTACCAATATTTTTTTAATAAGAAATTATAGATTTTTTTGCTTATAAAAACTTAAATAAAAAATGGCGTTAAAAAAATATTTAGCCCTTTCTACTATGTATCCTTTGATTATGATTAAACATAACTCCAATAACATTTTATTTATTTATAAGTGGACTTCACTAATTAACGAATACTTACAGTTTTTATTTAAAAAATCTTAACGGATTTTAACATTTTTATGGTGAGCAGTCCGTTATTTTTGGTTTTAGGAAAATGTGTTTTTTTAGTATAATATAATATAGAATGAAAACTACTAAACATACAGTTCAGAAGAACTCGGGTGAGTTATTTTGAAATAAAAAAAAAAGTTATTCAAAAATGTTGGGTTTTTAGGAGTTTTCCAATATAAATAAAATAAACTGACCCTTTAAACAGAAAACTGAAAATTTCTACTAAAGGTATCAAAAATAACAGTTTTTGACAAAAATTTTGTTTTAAAAAATTATATTTTACCTTTAGTTATTATTTCATTTTGTTATAAAAAATCGTTGGAGTCGTTTCTGAGAAAAAAGATTTACCATTCGAAAATGATTGATTTACCTAAGGAAAATATATGGCAGGTACCCTTTACTTTGGTCTTACTAATATTTAAATCAAATACACCTTTGCGAATCCTTCAAAGCATTTTGAATGGAAATTTACGAAGGTAGTTTTCTGAGCGGAAAGAAATCGTATAAAACGATTTTTTTTCTTGCCGTTTATTTCCCAGCTATTCGAGAAAATCCAAGTAAGTAGATTATTCCCAGAAAAACAACTCAACAATAATTATTATTCAGGTTTTTATTTTATATGAATTGAGAGGGCTTTAGAAAAAATCATTTATTTTCATCATATTAAGATTAAGGAAAATGATTGTGTTCCGTAAAGAATTGTTCCTTCTCCGATCTTGTTAATTTTGTGCGATAATGAAGGTATTTTATAATTTGCGCAAATGCACCATTACCAGGCTCGATTGATTTACTAAGAAATGTCAAATTGTTATTTTAATACATCAAGTATACATCTTACACTCAAAAAAGTTATTCAACTGTCCACAATATTATTTCCTTAAAGTTAAAAAAAAAAACAAATACACAATTAAATTATTCAAAATTTTAACCTTTTTCTTGCAATGATTTCCTAAACCATGCTGTGAGGATTTTTTTTTCAAGTTGTGCTATGATAAGCTTCCTATATATTTACATACTTACATTTGGATATAATTTGGTATTGACTTGAATTTCCGGGCCGAAAACTGCTGAAAAAAAAACTTATAATAGAGTTCTTTAATTTTGTTTTTAATTTATATGTTCTGCTTAATTGGATGTATGTTTGTACATAATATTTTGTAGTAACATCTATATATCTACATATTATATGTATGTATATATAGAAAGAAAATCGGAAGGATGACAACTTCTAGAATGGAAGCAATATCGACAGGAGGAAAATTAATTAACTACAGTCAACCATGCAGGACTTTGTAAATGCCCCGAAGAATATTTTACGTTCGCCATCACCATTACTCCATGATGTTGAAGAGATACATCGAATAAGGTATATCACCTTAAGGACGAACCATAAGAGACATATAGTGAGGAGGGAAATTTTGTATTTTGTAAATGTATTTCTGTATATAGGAGTATGTACATAAAATTACATACATGCCATCGGCAGATTGTGCATGCGATATAATAATAATTGGCGATAAAATCTTAATCCTAATTAATTGTGTCACTGGTTGAATGGGTAAACTGGTTCCCAAGTATGATTAATTCAATAAATTTGACCCCTAGAAAATATAACATAACAATATATTGTGTACATGTGTGTATGTAGTGTTGGTAATATGGCAGACTACTGTTGGTGATAGAATAGATGATAACTAATTAATAAAGGCAGGAAATTAAGGCTAATATAAAACCTTAGCAACATACCTATACCATCATGTGTTCGTATGTTATTGAAAAGAATGGTGGATTTACTCATAGCGAAACAACAATAAATAATGACTCTGAGGTATCTACTTTGATCAACGTAATGCAACAGTTTCACCACAGGCTATTATGGATTATGATAGTAAAATAGTTTGATTTTTAATAAGCAAAAGAGCATCTGACACAATGTGAGCTTAATTTTATTATTAACACCTAAAGCCGAACACAGAAAGGTAATATTACAGTATTACTATCCGGGCACTCCAGGGGTCCACACTATAGATTTAAAATAAAATCTATGTCTCCCGGAAATAATGCCAACATTTTTTCCAAAAAGTTGTTCTGGGTTTTTTTAACTACTTGCCATATACATTTATGTAGCATGTAGGTACTAAATTAGTCCAGGAGAATTAGATAAAACAAAATCCACGATTGGATCGCAGGAACTTGCTCTTATGTTCGATCATTTTGTATGCAAACGATTTCTATTAAACATCTAAATATATTTTTAAAGTCGTTTTTTACATAATTTTTTATATACCTATAAAAATTCTTGACTTTTTTCTAAAAAAATATTGGTATGAACACTTTAAATATTTAATAGTGTCAATTCAAAAACAAAATTTCAGAGAAAATCGTCTACCCGTTTTCGAAATATTGAATTTTCAAAAAAAAATATTTTTTTTTTTCAAAAATCCAAAAAAACTATTTTTCGAAAAGTTTGAAATGCAGTATTATTTACAATTTGAAAGAGCTCCTGTGTAAAACTTTTGATCGAAATCCGTTGAGCCGTTTATGAGAAAGTAGAAAATCAAAAAAATTGGTTGTATGGGAGGTAATAATAATAATAGCAAAATATTTTTTAAAAAATTTCCACCAAAATGTAGACCATACACAAATTAGTATACACCCCAATTTTTATCCGATTGGTGCAGGATTATTATTTAAGTACCTAATTCCTCAATTGTCAAATGAAAGCTTAATTAAATATAATTAAAGTGTTGCTACTACTACTACTAAAGAAGAACTTTGCTACTTTTTTAATATTTATGTTTTTGGTGTGATTTCACTACTTTTTGCAAAGACTTTTTTATAAGGAAAGATGGGAAGAATAAACGCCCATAATTTCATAATTTCAAGTTCTTCTTTGTAAAGCTGACTGCTCTAACAAACATAATCCTGCACCAATCGGAAGTGCTCTCAATATATTTAGTATTAATTCTGTATAAATGGATGTTTATCGCTATCCTATCGCTCTACCAATTTTCATCATTCTAGGACAATCAGTAGTGCTCTACATAGTTGATACCAGTTCTATGAAAATGGGCGGGTACCACGCCCTTTAAATGGAAAACCTTAAATTTTCGATTTGTTCCTTTGTATACACTATAAGTCCTACCGTTGTGAGAAATTACAAGATTCTTCTACGATGTCGGGAGTGAGTCAGTCAGTCAGTTACGGTTTTTGATATTTTTGCAGTTTTATGTCTCGGGAACCACTAAAGCTAAAGAATTAAAATTGAGTGAGTTGCCTAAGCCTGGCAAGCTTAGCAAATGTTGAGAGTTTTCAGTTTCTGACATTATTGGTACTGAAGTTAGAGGGGGTCGAAAATCGACTGAGTATATTCATGTAAATAGGGTGTAGTGCCAGAACTTGGCTGGGCACTACCGTGCCCTTTGATATTGTAATGTAATGTAATGTTTAACACATTAACGTAATGTTATAGAGTTCCAGAACTTGGATCGACATCGGCACCCTGTCTTTGCATAATCGGAAAAATAATGACAATGACAAATAAGAGAATTAATGACATAAGGCACATCACTCACAAATAGAAGAAAAAGTAGTGGACCCATATGCCTTCCGTTAGGTACACCAGAGGAGAGATATGGAATTATTGGAATTCAGAGAATGTTTCTAATAAACTAATTTTATAAAATAATTTAGGAATCATTCAAATTTATCATACAGAATGATAATAAATTTTTTGATGTTGGGCCTAAATTTTAGCTACATTCTATCCCATACAATTCTCGTGGATACATTTTGTGTTGTGTGAGTCAATATATTCTACAGAGTTTTTGTTAAGTAACAATCTATTTACTATCGATTTTAGCGATTACTTATAAGTCTATTAATATAATATTTTGTCTAATTGAAGAAATGGCATGTCACATTTACAAGGGTATTCACTTTGTTGAATTCCGAAAAATAAGGACCCTATTCTCTAGGACCTCTCCAAATAAATAAGTACAACAATATTCCAAGAGTCTTTGTGAAATAAATCAAACAGAATTTCCCCAAAAATGTCCTTATAGTATGTAGCATTTTGTAAAAGGCTTTTCCATTAGAATTCCTATTAATCGAAAGCATGCCACACAAGCTACAATCTGTCCTTATGAAAAATTCCTATTTCAGCTCCAAACTTCAAAAACCCTAATAATTTCCATTTTAATGTCTTATTTTCTGTTTCGTGTTTGTTTTAAATCCATGTTGCACGAAAAAGGTACAAAGCAAAAAAAAAAAATAAAAGTGTGTTCCTTTGATCATAGATTTTGGCAAAGGTATTTCAAATTTGAAGAGATGCATTGAGCAAAGGTGTGCTCTCATAGTTATGGCTGGCCCATTGTCCATAATTTGACGTCCCTAATAAGTTTTCATATTTCTTTCTGTGCAGTTTAGGCATATCAAGGAAATTAAATTTATTAAAACAGAATAAAAATTATTCTTTATACAGTTTGGCAAGAGATTGATGCATTTTCTAAAAGCAGGACATCATATTTTAATTTCGAAAAGTATTTTTGCATTGTTTTGGTCGAAACTTTGTCCTACTTTTCCTATCTATCGAACTGAATTGAAAAGATAATAAAAGACTGTTAAAGGAAAGAGTTTATTATATTTTACGCAGCTTTATTTTTTCAACTAAGACCCGTGAACAGAAAACAATACTGCTTAATGGGGAATACACTGGGAGTTGATTCTCATCAGACCTTTGATAAAACAGTCCAGACCAACGCAGTATTCCCATTACGATAATTAGATGCCTGGAGGTTCGAGGACAATCTTGGCTGTATCATAGTTGTTGTCAATTCGCTCGAGATGCCCTAATTTTTTTAGTCGAGGTGCTTAGACATCCACATCTTTACTCAGCTCATATAGAGTTTGTGATTGCAATTTGAGCCCCATTTTGCGTTTTCTACCAATTGTCCAGCTTGTAACTGGTTTGGAAAGTGTGCATTTCATTCCTGACGATTTCTGAATGCCATTTGTTTCACCAAACTGAATAATGAACAGTTGGTTAGAGTAAATCTTGGTTCGCGTGCAGTATAGGTAAATTACTATTAAAGGTATCAGAGTTTCTGATTTTAATAATGGCATTTGAATATCATGTTTGTTTGTTTTGCTGATAGAAGATTCTTCGTCTTCTCATCAAAATTGGGAGCCAATATCGTCAGCATATCCAAAGTCAAGGCAGGGTTGAGTTGAATATAGTGCCTAATAGAGTAAGAGCCCAGGGCAGGCAAACATACGTCATTTTATCATAGGTGATTTTTTTTCTGCAAATAGATACCAAAGTAGATAAGAACGACATCTTAAGGTGACATCTTCAAGGTGTCTGCTAGATGAAAAGCCCCACTGTAGGGGTTTGACAAGTCTCGAACAAAGTTTCAGACACTATCCCCTTAAACATATCAAAAAATCAGCTTTGATAAAATAACGTAGTTGTGAATGCACTGATAAAACTGCATATCTCCGAAAAGCCCCAGCTTTTGCTATGTAAAATCTCTGGGGAATACTAGCCAGGCGTGTTTACGACAACGGCCGCCAATCTCACAACGTTCAAGAGCTTCGAGACAGAATAATTGAATAATGTGCCGCGATTACAACTGCGGAACTGGAAAACCTTGTGGAATCAATAGCGAGGCGAATGATATCGACCGTAAGAGAAAGTGGTGGCTCTACAAAATATTGAATTAATTTACTAAAAATATCTGATTACTAATTCACCCTTATTTTTAGAAAAACCGGAGGTGTTTTTATGGGAATTTCCTCCATTTTTCTTGCAAATTTTTATTTATTTCTTAATAACTTTTATTTAATTTCGTTAAAAGTGAATAAATTCCTATTTTTATAAAATTTTACTACATTTTTTTTATCTCATAAAAATGAATGAATAAGATTCATGCAGCAGACAACAAATGCGTAGAAACCACGTGTTTTTATGGGAATTTCCTCGACTGTAGTAGCGGTATGGTCGTTGTGCGAATCGGTGTGTGGTAGGGGCTGACCCTATACTGGCTATCTGATTATATTATGACGTAGGGTCGCGTAGCTGGTTGGTTGGTTTGGACATTACTATTAGTTTGGCAAATTGTAAAGTATTATCCGTTTTTCGGTTTCAAAAGTATAGGGCTGGAATTCGACATCTGTTAAACCAAGTTGTTAAACCAATTTTTTTATTCAGTTGAAAGTCTGACGTAAATACGAAAATGGATCGGTTAACTATCGCACAACGCATAAAAATTGTTAAAACCTACTACAAAAATGGTGATTATGCCACAGCCACATAGCGCGCTTTAAAAGGAGATTATGGTTTACAAAATTCATCAAAAATTATAAACATTATATCAACAACGAAAACGAAACAATAAATGAATATCTTACTTACTTACTTACTTACTCGTCCAACTACGCAAGCAATTGGCAAAATTGTGAAAAAATTTAAAAAAAACTGGATTGATTACAGATATTGTAAGGCATGTGCATCATCGCTTCGCTCGTACCACTGAAAATATCGCTGCTGTAAGTGAAAGTGTTGTCGAAGACCCGAATGTAGCGATTCTTCGTCGTTCTCAGGAATTAGGACTGTCTTACGGCACATTATGGCGTATTTTGCATTTGGATCTACACCTACATCCATATTAAGTCCAGCTCACACAAAAACTGAAGCCAACTAACAATTCACAACGTCGTAGATACGTCGAATGGGTGCTTAAACAACAGGCGGTGGGCGGTGATTTTTCGAACAAAATTTTCTTCAGCGACGAAGCACATTTCTCACTTGGTGGGTATGTTAATAAACAAAATTGACGTATTTGGGGTTCTAATAATTCTCAAGTAATTGAAGAGAGGCCATTACATTTACAAAAAGTCACTGTTTTTGCGCTCTTTGGTGCGGAGGTGTGATTGGACCTTACTTCTTCGAAAACGACGATGGAACGACTGTCAACGTCAATTCGGAGCGTAATGGTCATATGATAGCCGACTTTTTTTCGCCTGCTATTGAACAATACGACTTTGAGAATATGTGGTTATAACAAGACGGTGTCACATGCCACACAACTCGAGCGAATATGGTTTTATTGCAAGAGACATTTCCTGGCCGCATAATTTCTCGTCGTGGCGATATTAACTGGCCACAACGATCATGCAACTTGACACCGCTGGACTTTTTTCTGTGGGGCTACGCGAAAGACCGTGCTTATGCAGATAAACCTTTAACTCTTGAGCACTTAAAAACCAACATTCGTCAGGTTATGGCTGAGATACCGCCAAATATTTGTCAAAAATTTTTCGAAAATTACCTCAAAAGAATCGATGCTTTCAACAATTCGCGTGGTGGTCATTTAAATGATGTGGCATTTCACATATAATGTCAACGTTCAAAATTTATAATAAAACAGAAATATCATGAAAAAAATGTGTTTTATTTACGTTTACTTTTGAAACCGCAAAATGGATAACTCATTATTATGTTTAGCACAGTCGATTGCTTATTTGGATGTTCATGACGACGGAGGTCGATAGCTAGGTTACCTGCTTAGACTCCGACCCTTCGTTACAATATCTATTCAAAATCTTTTAGTAATTGCTCATTTTTATTAGGCTGGGCACGCCACCAAATACTCGCCTCGTCTTCCCTTCAATTTTTCAGTCCACAGAATTTTTACACAAACAAACAATTACGATTAATTAAAAAATAATAAGCGCAAAAATGGTATCATTAATATATAATTATATATATGTATGTAAATGGATGAACATAATATATTTGATAATAACAATAACAAACAAGTATCCATTACTTAGGCATTGACAGGCAGGAATTTCAATTATTTTTATTATTACATTCGCATAGGTAGTATGGTACCGTATACAAGGCCTTTAAGCTCAACCAGAGTAGAGCACAGCAGCATTCTTGAAGCCCATTCGAATTTACTTAGTAGAAAGCCTTATAGCTATTCGAAATGGTGCATTATAAGGATATCTTTGATTTTATGGTGCTAACGGATACATTTTACTTGCGCCTCACAGACATTTGACTCCTCGAAATTAAATTTATAAATGCCCAATAGTTATTGCACCAATATAAATTGATATATAAGATGTAAAGGACTACAGGAGACTTATAGGCACCTCTAGGTCTGGACATTTTCTATTATATAGAGATTGAGCCGGAAATGTATTATTTGATTATTAATCTGAATCCTATAACAGTGCACACACTCGAGATACAACTATCTCAGAGTTATGAGAATATTCATCTCAATGAAGCTTCTCCGAAATCCTTAAACAATTAAATGTACTGGCACAAGTTGTGTTAGTCGTTGCCATCGCCATCGCCATCATCATCATCCAGCGCATTCCTTACTCTCCTTCTTCCGGGTAGGCTACGCCATTAAGGCTGTAAAGGATATTCGCCATAGATTTGCAGATTTAATTAATACCCTAACCGAATTATATTATCATGTATTGGTAATTAAATTATTTGTTGATTTTGCACTCAACGGCAATAGAGATTCATCTGGCTTAGAAGTCCACTTGTGGTACACACGTATGTATAACTTACAAGCATCACATATGTATATACACAATATCTGGCTCATAAAGTAAAGACCAAGTATACGAAGACTGCACCTTGCTTGAAAATTCCCTAAGGGAAATGGCATTACTAAATTTCAGGACAACATAATCTATTTGTGATAATAAACGTTGTTAATGCAGAGACGTTGTCGTCATACTCGTCGTTCAATGTCCGTCGTTCGTGGAGGAAAACCCTATATACGATGACCATCTAACGAGCTTCACATTTATATACAAGTCCTGCATGGCACGTTATATGAAAGATAGATATGACCTTATGTGTAAAAGAGAATCAATGGATGGTGGAGATACTGGTTGGACATTATGGACATAAAATATAACATTCCAGCAAAGTTAGAGTTCCGAATATAGAGATGACTTTTGAATTAATGTTCGTCTCTAAGGAGTTATATACCTTTACTGTTCATTTGAATATTTGGGGCAGCATTAAGCTCATAAATAGACAAAGAGAAAACAAGATTTAGGAACAAAAAATAGATTATACTTTCCTCAGGTTTTTCGAGCTTAGCTGATTAACTGAATGAAGTATTTTATGTTAGCAATGAGAAATATGTAAACTTACGACTTACTTAGGTAGGTAAGAAGAGTGGTTATACGCCCATACACAAAAGTTACATTTCCGCCATTAAGATACCATTGCGGTTGAATATACTTTACTGCTATAACTGACTCTCGTTAATTAAATCTAAGGAATGTGGTTTTGCATCTTTTGGCAAAATCAACAAGATTTCAGCCATTTTGGAAAAACAATTTTTGGTTTTACAAAATTAATAAAAAATATTAAATCCAAAAGAAACGGTTATTAAAGCACTATTAGGTACTGAAACAAACTATGTATTATTAAACACAGGATAAAGTTAAGAATTGCTGCACAAACTAAAATCTATTTCATCAATGGACTTCAGTCTCATATAATTATCAGCGGTTCTTATGACCGTTTTCAATGCCATTTATTTATGTCAATATTATTTATTTTTAACATACACATTTCTTTAAATTTGTTCTAAAAAAAATGTATTGCAATTTTAAGAGTATATAAATAAAAACAACCAACAACGGTTGGAAACCGTTTTCGAATTATTGAATGATCGATGTTTTTTTTTCAAAAATCAAAAAAAAAATGTTTTTCGAAAGTATTGGTATGTAGTATTTTTTATTTACTATTTTTTATTTATGAAAATTTTGATAGAAATTCATTGGGCCTTTAAAGAGTCGAAAATAAAAAAAAATTGTTAAACCAAATGTAGATTTTTTTCAATTCAAAATCGTTTAGCCGTTTTCGTTATAATTGAGATTTATCATTATTGGTACAAAAATTTATGGCAGGCATCGTTATTTTTAGTGATAATAAAAAGACTTAAAAAACAAGTAAATAACTTAACCGATGCCATTTGAATTGTTGGAAAAATTAAATGTATCCACAAACAATTAAAAATCAGGGTTTCAAAAGAATCATTTTTTATTTAACAAATTTTAAAAACATTTTTAGAAAAAAAAAATTGAAGGACCATTTTTAAGTAATTATTAATATACATCTAAAACTTATTTTTTAAAAAAAACACTTCTTTGAAAAATTTGAGTATTCAGTTTTATTAACAATTTTAGGCAGCATTTACGTAAAAAATAATTTTAGTTGGTGTATCCAGTAGCGAGAAAGTCGAAAATAATAAAAGTGGTCATATGGGAAGTGCTGTTAACAAGTACGACAAATTTGCTTATCAAAATTATTGGAGCCGTTGTTGTGAAATGAATTTTTTCTTAAGTTTTTTTTTTTACATTTGTATGGCAGGTGCTGTTGATTTTTGTTTCAGGAAAATGATTTATTATTTCCGCTAGATAAGGTTAAAGAACTACCATAAGGAAGTTTCGAAAAAAAGATTGAGTTGTTTTCGAAATATTAAATTAAATTTTTTGTTGATAAATGTTGGATCACATTAATGCTCAGACTTTCTAGGAGTTTCTGCATAATAAAATTCAAATAAATCAAATAACCCGTTTTTCAAGGAAAATGGTTCTAGAGGTACCAAACATACCCATTTTTTTCCAAAACACAAAAAACAAAATGTACCTTCTGCCTTTATTAAAGGATTGATTTTTACTTGCGATTATAGGTACTAAGTTAATGTATTCGTAAAAAAAAAACAATTTTTCTAACAATCAAACATGACATTACGATCATAGAGAACACCTAAAAAGTGGATCACCCAATTCCGTCTGTCTGTCTGTCTGCCTTCAACCTAAACGGTTGGATAGATTTGCGTCAAACTTGGTACATATTGTTTTTTCGGTAATATGCCCACACGTTTTTTTCATTTTTAAAATATGACAAATAACAGTAGCCCCCATACATTTTTTTTTGCCAAAAAAAAATCGTATTATTCTCAAGAACGGCTCCAACGATTTTTATAAAAAAAAATCAGTTCATTAATGAAGGGAAAGGGTACCTTCTGATATTTTTTTTTGAGAAAAATCGTTATTTTTGGTACCTCTAGTAGAACCATTTTTTTGGTTTTCGATTTCCTCGGAAACGGTTAATTTGATTTTTTTGAAAATTTTTGCGCAGAAGCTGCTAGAAAGTTTTAACACTATTGTATACCAAAATATTTCAAAAAAAGTGTGTTTGGAAATTAATTTTTTCGAAATCGACTCAATAGATTTTTTCGGAACTTCGTATTTAGTGGTTATTTGACATTATCTTGAATAGTGAAGGAAACAATTTTTCTAAAATAAAAAGCAACGGTACCTCCAATACAAATGTTAAGAAAATGTATTTCTCGAAAACGGCTCCAAGAATTTTTATAAAAAAAATTGTTTGTTCTTAAATATAAAAGTATTTTTTTTGCGTACTTATTAACGGTACTTCCCATAGAACCACTTTTCATATTTTCTACATTGTCAATATTGGATGAACCGACTACAATATTTTTTTTAAACAAAAGCCCCTAAAATTGTTAATAAAACTGCGTACTCAAATTTTCAAAAAAAGAAAACAATCGGTTTTTAAGAAATAAATAAATTTTTTTTTTGGAAAATCGATTTTTCATTTTTTTTTTTAATTTAAATTTTATATGTATATTAATAATATCTTCAGTTTTTGTATGATTAATTGCTTTTTAAAGTCATTTTTCGTATCATTTGATGACTTTGTATGCCCAACAACAACTTGTGTGTGCTACCACCAAGTTTTTTCTCAACTAATTTGGATGGAATTATAGCTATTTCACGACTTGCCAAGGTCGATCATCAGACTCCTTTGGTCTGTAGTGCTGGTCTACTTTTTTCATTTTAATTAAAAAACTTCTTATGCCTTCATCGTGTATTGAACCATGACCAGCCGCTTAGTAGCCAACGCACTTCGCATCACGCCACCGAGCCCACATGATCAGATCCAACCTAATGCAGGTTTTTTCTGTTTATCAATCGCATTGATAAACACTCGTACGAGTAAGGAGAAAATAAGAAAGAACCCGAATAAACAACAACAAACTTGTGTGGCTAATAAAAGCGCTAGTCGTTTCAATGCGATTGATAAACAGAAAAAAACTGCATTAGGTTGGATCTGATCATGTGGGCTCGGTGGCGTGATGCGAAGTGCATTGGCTACAGTCGATCTCGTACTGTGGAGGTGTTAAGACGTTTTTGGCTTCCCAGTTTTTCCAATTAAAATTCGTGTGTGAGCTTAAGTTCTAAATTAAATCAAGATTTTATAAGTGGTGCAGTAGCACAGTGGTAGAGTGGCCGACCGAGAATCCGAGGGTCGCCAGTTCGATTCCCAGGAGGGCATCAGAACTTTATCAGCTTTTTTTCACAACCGTGAAGTCGTTAACTTTATTGGTTGGGAAAACGAACAAAGGAGGAGGAGTTTAAGCACCGGGGCATCGAAAGGTGTCCTAGGGCCAATGAGGCCAACGATGGCATCAGCTGAGGGAACATCGAAAGATGTTCCAACTACAAGCAGTGATTCTGCAGCAACAACATCAACAGCAATAACAACAACGGCAGCATCATCCGATGCTAATCAAAAGCGCAGAAAGAGGATCAAGTGCGCACCAAATTTGGTAAAAAGAAGATCGACGGCCACCTCAGCAAAGCTGCCAGCTGGGGTGCATACGTCCGATATAGATGAGACGTCAGAGGCAGCAAGACAAACCGAGTTAGACACTTCACCCGAAGAGGGTATAGCATATATGTCTGAAGAAGGAGAAGGGCACTTCACGACGGGCGATAGTACTGCCTTCGTGAACCTCTCCACATCAGAGGCGTCATCTGAGGAGGACGAGGAACAAAAAATGATCGCTAAAATTGTAACAATGGAGGCAGAGATCCAAGAGTTGAAAAGTAAAGTTAAGGCCAGCCAAGAAGCGCGCCGAGCGAAACAACTAAAAGAACTCGGCGAACAAGAACAACAACAGAAAAAAGAACAATTACAAAAACAACAGCCACAGCAGCAGCCAAAACAACAACGGCAAAAACAACAACAACAACAGCAGCAGACACAAGTCCAGAAACAACCGCAAGAAAAACAGCAGCAGCAGATTCAAAAGCAGCAGAATCAACAGCCGCAGAAAAATCAGTCTCAGCAGCAGCAGCCACAGCCGCCGATCATGAAAAAAGAAAAGGTGCCACCCATTAATACTTATAAAATGGAGTTACAGGATACCATAAATCTATGTAAGTTGACCATAGGTCATAATTTTACTATTAAAAGATTAAATAACGATAGGCATGCTATCCAGTGCTTCACACTGGAACAGCACAAAAAAATTAAAGAGTTGCTGAAAGAAACTACTACCGAATTCTTTAGTTTACCACCCCTAAAACCGAAAAATTTCAAACGGTCCTTTTGAAGGGCATAGATTCCTGCACGGAACCACAGGTGCTCTTAAATGAACTCCGCCAACAAGCGAATGACGATCTCGACTTTATCGGGGTCAAGCCGTTCGCTACAGTTAGAGCTAGGCGGGAGAAGCGGAGACTTCCCTTCTTCCTTGTTCAACTCTCACCCAGCAGCAAACTGGATAGTTTGAGGAGTATATCCGTCCTCAACTATCAGGTTGTAACTTGGGACAAATTAAAAAGGCGCGGCGACATGCTTCAATGCATGCGCTGCCAAAGGTTCGGCCACGCCGCAGCAAACTGCGAAATGCAGTCACGCTGCGTTAAGTGTGGAGAGAACCACAATGCAGATGAATGCAAGTTAGGAAAGTAACGGGTCGAAGATAGGACCCAGCTTAAATGTGTACTCTGCCGAGGCGCCGGACACCCCGCTAATTATCGGGGATGCCCGACGTTTCAGCTTATAAAAAACAATAAAGCAGCAAAGCAAACAGTGGTAGAAAAGCGTCCAACAGTGCGCCCTCCTACAACAACGCCCGTCAACCCCCAAATTTCTTACGCCCAAATGGCGTCAGGAAGGGGAAGCACGGTACAGCCTACACCAAAGGTCGCCCAACAGGCCCCCGTGCCTAAGGCGCCGGCGGCACAGGCGGATATTATGGGCGTTCTACTGGCCATTCAGGGCCAGTTGAACGGCCTCCAAAACCAGATCAGGGAGCAGGCGACTAGGGTGGATTATCTCTACTCTGTTTTGCCGAGCTTAACTCAACTTAGAGGTTAAGGGCGCGCTGCCGGAGAGGCCCTTTAAGATCCTAGCTGTGAATGTAAATTCACTGATTAGGACCGAACGTAGAGCGAATTTATTCCAATTGCTTAAAGACATAAGTCCAGATGTGTTTATGGCTAGCGAAACTAAGCTTAACCAGAAACATAAATTGACTAACAACAATTACAATATCGTAAGGAGAGACTGACCCAACTCCACTCAAGGAGGGGGCGTCGCAATCTTTATACGTAAAGGCATAAGTCATAAGGTATTATATAATAGTGATGTGCGTAAATTTCGGACGTTAGAGGCATGCATCATATGCATTCATCTCCAACAGGGCAAGCGAATGTATGTGATCGCTGCCTATGCACCGGAAACACCTCAGCCCACACAGTTTATAACAGAGCTTGAAAAGCTTTTTGAATGCTTAAGATTGAGCTCGGAAGAAAACTACTACATATTGGCTGGTGATTTGAATGCCAAACATATAGATTGGGGAAATCAAATACAAAATCCTCGTGGTAACCATCTGTATAATTGGATGGGTCGATACAACCTGGAGTATCGCATTGAACTTCTCGCTACAGACAGGCCATCGTTTCCAAGAAGCGGTGCCTATCTGGATCTATTGTTGAAAGACGCAAGACTAACAATTACTGACGTTGTGGGTCAACGGCCAAGAAATTGTTTACGAACGATCGAGTACGACAGTGACCACTGCGGACTCGCCGCCGTAATACAACTTCCGAACGCGCTTATGGAGTTGGAGGAGTATGTACCGGTGCATACTTACAATTACAGTAAGGTGCGCTGGCCACGCTTCTCGAACGTCTTATTGAGCGAATTACGATCAAATGGTATATCCCCGTCAAATGACAGGAACATGACAAATACTGAAAATGACAGATACTTAGAACAAATGGACGAAACAATTCAACGAACAATGAACAGGACAATACCGAAATACAAAGAACGTAACGCAACTGACATGTACCGTAACGCAACAATTGATGCACTACACAGACAAAAAATTGGCTTACTGACAAGACTAAAACGCTTGTACAGACGGTTTACTGACAAACGAGATCTGGAGATAAGGACACTGAAGTCGTCCATAAAAAACATCAACCAATTGATGAAAGAAAATTATAGGTTGTCCATTAATTTGTTTTGGGACAACAAAATTCGGGCCGTGAACGCTACCGACCCGAGTATGTTCCCGCAAATTAATAAGATATTCAGAAGAAAAGATCAAAACGACCTTCCGTGTCTTAAGCTCCAGAGGACGACACAAAACAGAGACGTACTCTTGACAGCGGGCATAGATGCAGATGACGCCGTCTTGGACGATGACCTCTTCATAATCGAAGATCCGCAGGAGAAGGTGGAGGCGGTAGGGGCTGTTTTTCAGCAAGTGTACAAGGTGAATGCTAGCATTCGCCCGAACCATGACCTGGAGAGCAGAGCTCTGGTTCACCACTTTTACCTGCGGAACGATATAACGCAGTGGCGATCTGAGAACCTTGGTTTTACCGGGTTTAATGATGAACATTTGGCAAACGCCATAATCGCCGAGCGAAATGGGACCAGTTCCCTGTTAATTTCGAAGATTGAGCTCCAGCTCATCTTTGATTCACTAAAGAAAAAGAAATCAGCAGGAGTCGATGGTATATCCAACGTTGTACTACGACATTTGCCTCAAGAAGCAGTTGACATATATACCACACTGTTTAACAACGCACTGAATAATGCATATTATCCAGTGCGGTGGAAGACAGCAGTGGTGCATCCTCTCCCTAAAAAGGGAAAGGACAATTCCAATCCGGTGAATCTCAGGTCGATAAGTCTTCTTCCGAGTATCAGCAAAGTATTTGAAAAGGTTATTAATAGAGCTTTGTTCAAGTGGGCGGAGGACAACAAAATCATACCGGATAATCAGTTCGGTTTTAAGACGGGACATGACACAATTCATGCCGCGTCTAAACTTGTTTCTGATGTCCAATGGAACAAATCTAAAAAGCAGTGTACGGGTGCCTGTCTGGTTGATTTGGAGAAGGCCTTCGACACCGTATGGTTAGAGGGTCTCTATCTTAAGCTCGCCAGACTTGGTATAAGTAAACCGCTATTGTACATGCTTTATGACATGCTAAATGGTAGAAAGTTTGTTGTCAAGAGTGGCAATGTAACTTCTACCACAGTTTTTAATATTAACAATGGTCTTCAGCAGGGAGCGGTTAACTCGCCGATTCTCTTCAGCATTTACACCAGCGATCTGATAGGTAGTCTAACTCAGGCAATTGCGTACGCCGACGATCTAATTGCGTACAGAACAGCTCCAACAGTTGAAGTCATCAAAATTCTCTTGCAGCGTGACTTCGACAAGATTCAGCGATATTGTGATGACTGGAAGTTGAAAATCAACTTCCAGAAATCAGAAACTATTTTGTTTAGGACTCCGTTGTCTAGCGCCTCAAGGGATACGAGAAAGAACTGGCGCAAGCTGGTGATCGTAGGGCCACATGGACATCCACTGGCGAGTAAAAGTGTAGTAAAGTACCTTGGCATCTGGTTGGATCAGTACCTGTATTTCGACAGACATATAGGTGCTGCTTTGGCCAGGGCTAGGGGAGCCTTTGCCTTGACAAAACGACTGTTTTATAGCAGTCGTCTTGACAGCAGGGTGAAGGTGATTTGCTACATGGCCCTCATCATGCCGATGATTGCCTATGGATGCCCGGTGTGGTTCAACGTTGCCCCATCTCAAATGGAAAAGATTCGGGTGTTTGAGAGGCAGTGTCTTCGACGTTGCCTTGGATTACACAGAACACCAGAGTCGGAGTACAAACGATATTATTCCAACCAGGTTCTATACAACGGAGCCAACATAAACAGAATAGATAATTTTTTGTTTAAGCTGATTCGGGGTCACGTTGCAAGAGCGATGTCCTCAACTAACAACTTAATTTTTGGGGCGTATTACCCAAATAACCAATATTTCGAGAGTGCGCGGTTAAGTGGCTACATCCCTCCCGAGGCATTCCTCTATTTAGACAGTCGAGGGCTGATACAGGATGGAGGGGCGGTTCCGCTCATCTACCACGTCAGCCGGAAAACTGTGGATAGGCGACTCCTTTATGGTCGAGACGTCATCGCTCAAGGTGGAGAAGAGCGCCTTCGGTTCAGTAGGACTGTGTCCGATCTGGACCGGAGGGATAGGGCGAAACAGGAGAACCAGTTCTGGTGGCTCTCTGAACAGCATCGTGATATTTAAAGTCGATGAAGATGGTATATCTTGGCCGACTTACATAGATTTAGGGAATTAGGTATAGGGAACAGTCGTGGTGGCACCAAAAAAAAAAAATTAAAAATATGTATGTATGCGGGGGCATGCGTGCATGTATCTGCGTGTCTGTACATGTATGTGCGTACGTATATGTACGTGCGTATGTACATGTATGGGTGGGGTGCATGTTTGTATGTGTCTGCATGCATATAAAAAATAAACAAAAAAAAATTAAAAAACGAAAAAAATGCTGCTGTGGCTGTTCTAGTTTTTAAGTAGTTTTAAGTATTATTAGGTATTTTAAGTAGTGTAAGTTATTTTTAGTTAGTATAAGTTAGTTTTATTTAGTTTTAATTATTTTTAATATATATTTAGGTTTAGTTTATAAGTTAAAAAAAAAAAAAAAAAAAAAAAATGATCAGATATCAAGTTTTTGTGAAATTTCCTTGAAATATAAAATAAAATAAAAAAAAAATTTAGATTTAATTAAAATAGTTTTTAGGTCGAAAGACATTAGTTTTAAGAGTTATAGTTTAATTTAGAGCGCCCGTAAAGGGCCAGTAAATTAGTTGTAAGTTATTGATAATTAGGCTAGTTTTAAACATTTTTGTCTAGCTTTAAGATAGTTATAAGTTAAAATGAAATAAAAATAAATTTAAAAAAAAAAAGAAAAAAAAGTGCATTGGCTACTAAGCGGCTGGTCATGGTTCAATACACGATGAAAGCATAAGAAGTTTTTCAATTAAAATGAAAAAAGTAGACCAGCACCACTAGAGCAAAGGAGTCTGATGATCGACCTTGGCAAGTCGTGAAATAGCTATAATTCCAGCCAAATTAGTTAAGAAAAAACTTGGTGGTAGCACACTCAAGTTGTTGTTGGGCATTCAAAGTCATCATATTAATAATATCTTCAAAATGGCGTTTCAAGTTGTTTTTCTAAAAATGTTTTCAAAATTGTATACATAAAAAATTAATTTATTAAAAAACCTCTCCAACGATTTTTGAAATTTTTTTTTGATGTATTCTTATTTATAAATGAATTCAAACTGCATCTTTGTTTTCCCTCAAACTATAACGACTAAGCAATATAAGAACATTTAATTATGTGTTTTATCCATTTATTTCTACATTATTATTATTCCCTTTTCACATATTTTTGCGAACGCCACTAAATACTAAATACAATATAGGCCCTTATACATTTATATAAACATATGTATCTTTAAAAATCACATGCATCTTATGTAATGCATGTTATCCCTAAATTATGAAGTGGTATTTATATATATCTACCTACCCACCTACATGTGGGACAGTTATTTTTGTCTTCCACCAAATGAAAAAAAAAACGTGTGGGCATATTACCGAAAACACAATTTATGTACGTAGTTTGAGGCAAGTCCATCCAACCATTTAGGCTATAAGCCGCTTATCATTCTCATGTCAAGTTTGATCAAAACCACGAATTTGATTTTTTTACGAATCCAAACTTGGCCTATAGAAAATATACATAACAAGTAAAAATAATGAACAAAAATATATAAAGTAAAATCCGCCTGCTGCTACGCCCACTTTTGTTATCCTTCCGCAAACTGTAACGAAGCGCTACATGCTACAAACCATTTTATCATAAATGAAATAATTTCCGATCGAGAAGCCGCAGCAGCCGCCACACCAACAACAGCCTCCGCACAATAAACCAACAGTGAAACATGGTATTTTATACCTTCACAAATATAATGCACAATCACTATCGACAGGTGACGTCACAGCTGAGGTGAACTCATTCGTCATTTACATTCGCCATCAATATAGTTCACACTCTGTTGTACCAAGAAAAACAATAAGATGGCTTGCTTTTGTGGAGAAAAATGACTTGTTTACTACGATTCAAGCTCATAAGCTAGAATTTAACTTGCACGGCAACTGAAATTGACCGGCCATTTCATCCCTCAACTTTTCTCTCGTTTGGGTAAGAAACCTCTGGTTCGAAGATTAACTTGCTTATGCCACCAGGGGCTTTGGTACCTGCTGATCCGTCGATACTTATGCTTTTGCTGTGCCTACCAGGGTCTGAGACATTTACAAGGATCCGTAATTATGAGGCCCCTGGTGGCTCTAGATCGGTAAGTTTAAGACCCTCAGTTGGCGCTCTAGATCTGCAAGTGCAAGGCCCCTGGTGGAACTAGATCGGCAGGTTTAAGGCCCTTGGTAAGCACTAGATCATCAAGTTTTGGGCCCTTGGTAGGCGCTAGATCGGCAGGTCTCGTCAACGACACGAGACTTATTTAAAGGCACCCGAGAAGAGACCGAGACGAGAACGAGACGAGACCGTATTTTAGGTACCGAAATTCGACAAGAGTCTCGCTGGTATATGTGGTGTCGGCGGTAAAATTCAAAATTCGAAATTTTTCCGATTTTATTTTTGGCTCAGGAAAAGGTGATTTATGGCCTTTTGTGTGTCGTTTTGAAAAAAAAAATATTATCCGGATGTGAAATTTTAGTATGTTGCCTACCTGTCAAGCCATGAATAACTGTCCAAATCCATTGAAGTTACTCCAATGTAAATGGATTAGGCAAGAAACTATATTTAGACGTTTGGATAATATATTTTTGCAAACGTCACCCATTTTTCTTACCAACAAACTGCTGAGATACCGTACTCTATCTTTCCAATCTAAACAATGCGTCTTATCTTATATATTTTTACTACCAAAAAACACGAAAGAAACTAAGACTAAGGATGAGACCAAGACCGAGACGAGACTTGGTTAGGCGAGTCAGGGACCGAAACCGAGACGAGACTGAAATTTTTCTATTTTGACGAGACCGAGACGAGACTAACAAAAGTCTCGCCTGGTCTCGTCTCGTTGCAAGCCCTACCACGGTCCCCCATTCCGACATAAGATATTATAGATAATTTTTTACTAACATTTTTGTTTGACAATTTTCCCAGCTCATACCCCAGGCGCATAGTATGTACTATGAAAACAAAATAAAAAGTTAACCTTACTAGAGAACACCCTGTAGTACGTCTGAAGCAAATACTCCGCGAACTCTAAGAAAACAAAATGTGTCTTCAACTCCTGGATTGGATTAAAATAGAACTCGAAGAATAATGTGTATCTATAGAATTCATACATATTCATGACTATATTAAAAGTTGCTATACGTGAGGAGGTGCCAAAGGCGAACTTCCCCACATTTTTTTTTCAAGTTAATTAATTAAAAACACATAAATCTATAACAACCGAGATTATAACGCCAGAAATAGGGATCGCTATTCATTGTTCTCTCGCCAGAAACCTAATCTTTTAACACAACATACATACATTTTTACATACATACATAATCACTGCTCAAATGCTTACCATATGAGCAAAAAAAATAAAGAAAAGCGAATATCAATAACAGCCTTCCACTCCTGCGAACAATTTCGTCAGTGATACGTGATAAATTTTAATCTTAACTCCCTTAATTAAACGATTCCATTAGCCACCGCCATCATCAATTTCCCAACGGCCGCTGCGGCCGCCAGTAAATTTTTTTTTTTTACTATTTGATGTGTAGATACGAGTAGCTTTGCATTGTTCTTTTTTTTTTGAAAAGAAATGATTTCGTGTCTTTTCCATTCAGATAAATTGTTGTTTTTGTACTACACACACATACGAGTATAGGTAGACATCAAGCGCACCCCTTTCAGCTTTCAATACAAAATTACAAATTGGCACGTAACAGTATCCGCCCTATTTCCTGCAGTCACATAGTCATCATGGGAGAGGTGAAATCCCGATGAAAAGTGCAAATTTCTTTCGAATAACAGTATGTAATAATTTATTTTTATATGTAACATACTTAACGGGGAAAATATCCTTTTTCACGAATTTCTGCCTTAATGACAGAAAAAGAGGCAAAACGAAATAATAATAATAAACTCGCGTTTGGGGAAAGGTTTGTAAATTATAAAAATTGGGGCCGCCCGTATATTCTACGGATAAGGGAATACCAAACCCTTAGCCGTCAGCAGGAGTGAAATTGTTGTCATGTGTTTAAAAAGAAATTTATATTCATAGGGGTTTTGCTATTATTCTTTTATAAATGAGAATTGTGGAACGGAAAAATATTAATCACAAATAGGTAGGTGTGGTAAGAAAATACAAGATACAAAAAAAAATCGTGTAAATAATCCTTCAAAATTATAGCAACGGATGTTATTAATATGAATCCGTAACAACATTTTGACGAGCTGTTTTTTCGCATCGTGATTGTTTCCGAGAAACATTTGGAAATAACAAAACTGGGTAGGTTAGATAATGATGAATGTAGATCAAGGGATATTAAAGGAGCTTCACAAATCAAATTAGCGGAGAAGGTTATCTATTGCTAACTCTCCTTTTGAAAGGATAGCATATTTGCGTAAAATTTATATTTGCCATACCTATAAGACACTATAACGTAGATAATTATGGTTTTCTTTATTATAGTACAAATTTACGATTGGCGCCCAACGATGATGGCGGTGATTGTTTTTTTTTGTTTATGGCACCTAATACTGAATGAGTACAGAAAATTCGATCAAGAAATGGAAAAACCGTCAAAAAATGACGTAATATCATACAGTTTAAGGGCAGTTAAGACAAAATTCTCAAGTCCAAAGTTAGTTCGATTGCCAATAAGAAACTGTAGTAGATTCACTATTTTATGCAAAATTGGGTCTTAATCGTCAGATGCTCAAGGCTAAGGTAGAGGCGACCGGGGCTTGTAGACTCAAAATTTTCTAATCTTTTTATATACAAAAAACTAAGATAGGAATTAATAAAATTTAAACTCCCATAAATAAAGCATCCTTTTGTTTTTCTAAATAAAATACTCCCATTAAAATATATTATAGATAAGTATTTTTTTTTAAATTTTGCTAAATGACCACCCGTGAGTCAACTAGCCCCTGCACCGGGGTAAGATGACCAACATTATGGGGCAAGCTGACTATGCTATAATGTTGAGCGTTTGGAATATGAAACTGAAATTTTGCAAAAACAAAAAAATTGCTGCTTAGAAATATATTGATTGCTAGGTATTTTGTAATACCTGTCAGATGCAAAATAGCTCATAAGCTTTCGTTTTCGGTTTTCGTAAGAGCAACAGATGGTACCTATCCTATTTCCCCAATTAGTATAGATGAGCTTTAACGCACTTTAACCATTAGAGATTGCTCTATATAGTGCCTCTGAATATTTTTCTTACAAAAGTTCTTTTTTGCTGTTAATCACACGAGAAAATCATGAGTCAACTTACCCTAACAAAAATGAGTCAACTAACCCCGACTGATCTTAGCCGTGTTTTATTTTCGCCAATAACCCATATGGTTCAGCCCATGAAAATAATACGATCTGGGTTATGTACTTACATGTACACTCTGTTTGCCGAATTTAATACTTATATTTTCAAACCCAGATAGAAACCCCGATAGAAACCTGGATCTGGCGCTGTTTTTGTAATACGTGTTAAAACATAACTCAGACCCAGACCCGTAGATAATCAAACGCACATCTTGTGGCACTGACCGTCAATTTTTCGGTAACGGGAAATTGACATTATATACACATATTGTATGTATGCAACAAAAAAGTCTCCGCCAGACACATAAAACGTACCGATAAAAGCAAAACAACTGAAAAAATAACTCTTGAACTACATATACTCCTGACGAATGACAATGTGAGGTTATGCAGATAGCTGTGGTTAATGAAAGGGCAACAAAAAACCAGCATACAATTTTGTAGGTTTGAAGTTATGGGTATTTAGTCTACATGGCCCTGAGGACAACTAGCCGGTTAACCCTATTACATATAGTTGAGACCAGATGATATTTTATATTTTAGTATAAATGTGCTGCGAAGACCCAATACATTGTAGTGTTCCTTTACTGTGTTCATGTTATTACTTGGTAGGAATGGAGAGCACGTATAATTTGGTGCCGAATGGCAACGTTGGGAAGGGAAGGATTCGTGTAGCCAAATGCATTTGAACACGAGCGCCTGTGTTGTTGATTTAGATGAGACTTTCGACACCACATGATAACCTAAAACTTTTATCAGACTGTGCCTAAGTAAGCTGTTGATAAACATTTTGTAAAATTTGTTGTAAAAAGTGTCAAGTGTGTTTTAATAATAAAAAATCGTATTCAACAAGAAGAGATTTACTGGTCGGTTCTTCTGGCATTAAATCAAATGGTCTGATTATAGGTAATTGCACACAGGAGAGGTCCAAAAGCTAATGTCATCAACAGTATTCAACATTTCGATCAGTAGAAGTTGGAAATTCATTTTCAGAAATTGGAAGCGACCCTAACAATTACCATTGATGTAAAACTGCATTATAGGCATTATTCCGGCGTCATTTTAAAACAATTGTTTTTCATGAAATTAAATTATGTCACTTATTAACTTGCAAACAAATTACGGCGTATTTTTAAAATTTGCCTGGTACCTAAAACAATTGTTTTCTTACTCAGGTCTACGATTACCTAATAACAAATACCGGTAATCTATTAACTTTTGTATGTGTAAGATCCTTCGTTGAACAATATCCGCCATGTTTTTTCTCCATCATTGACATTAATAAGAGTTTTGTTATCCATTTGGCAGTTTCAAAAGTAAACGTAAATAAAACACATATAAAATATTTTCTTTCATGATATTTCTTTTTTATTATAAAGTTTGAACGTTGATATTATGTGTGAAACACTACGTCATTTAAATGACCACCACGCGAATTGTTGCAAGCGTCGATTCTTTTAAGGTAATTTTCGCCCAGTTTTTGACACATATTGGGCGGTTTCTCAGCCATAACTTGACGAATGTTGGTTTTCAAGTGCTCAAGAGTTAAAGGCTTATCTGCATAAACACGGTCTTTCACGTTGCCCAACAAAAAAAAAGTCCAGCGGTAGCAAATCGCATGATCTTGGTCGCCAGTTGATATCGCCATGACGAGAAATGTCTCTTGCAATAAAGCGATATTCGCTCGAGTTGTGTGGCATGTGGCACCGTCTTGTTAAAACCACACATTCTCCAAGTCGTATTCTTCAATAGCAGGCAAAAAAAGGTCGGTTATCATATGACCATAACGCTCCGAATTGACGGTGACAGTCGTTCCATCGTCGTTTTCGAAGAAGTAAGGTCCATTCACACATCCGGACCAAAGAGCGCCCCAAACAGTGAATTTTTGTGGATGTAATGTCCTCTCTTCAATTACTTGAGGATTCTTAGAATCCCAAATACGACAATTTTGTTTATTAAGATACCCACCGAGTGAGAAATGTGCTTCAACGCTGAAGAAAATTTTGTTCGACGTCCACCGCCTGTTGTTCAAGCACCCATTCGAAGTATCTACGACGTTGTGAATGGTCAGCTGGCTTCAGTTGTTGTGTGAGCTGGACTTTATATGGATGTAGGTGTAGATCCAAATGCAAAATACGCCATAATGTGCCGTAAGACAGTCCTTATTCCTGAGAACGACGAGGAATCGAAACATTCGGGTCTTCGAATGTGCGAAACGATGATGCACAGGCCTTACAATATCTGTAACCAATCCAGTCTCTTCAAATTTCTTCACAATTTCGCCAATTGCTTGTGTAGTTGGACGATTATGCAAACCATAATCTCCTATTAAAGCACGATATATGGCTGTTGCAGAATCACAATTTTTGTAGTAGGTTTTAACAATTTTTATGCGTTGTGCGATAATTAAGCGATCCATTTTCGTAAATGCCAGACATTCAGCTGGAAAAAAAATTGGTTTAACAACTTAGTTTGACAGATGTTGAATTCCAGCCTTATACTCTTGAAACCGCGAACTGGATTACCCTTAAAACCGCGTGCGCATTCGAATCTGAGTACCTACAGAGTGACCTTTAAATCAAAGAAGGAGAAATTTGGAGCAATTCAAGTGGAACTATATTTTGCGACGCTTCTCGCTTGTTCTCTTGTGCTTAAGGTGTAGCTTGTGGTGGTGCTTGTGCAAATTGCAATTTCTTCAAACCTCGCTTCACGAAGGCGTTAGCCATTAAACTTAACCCGACGTCCCAAAAAAATCTAAAATTATTTCGCCCAAACGCAAACAAAGTTTCCATCGTATTCTAATGGAAGTAGACGCCACGATTTTAGATGAAAGTCTCGACGGTGAGGGCAACTGCATTGCCGCCTTGAAATTGGCTGTATCGCACCGCCGAATTAGAGACAAAAGTCAATACAAAAAGAAATTGACTCTAAATTCGAATAAATTATGTTTGTCTCGTTATCACCTACACCATCTACCTCGACTCAACTCAACTGCAAGGACAGTTGTCAATCCAGAAGCTCTACAAATTGCGGGTTTTTTTTTTTTTTATATAATCTACACGCGCTCAAGGGATTAAGAATACCCTTTAAATGTTTCAACACAGCGCGGGCGTGAGGGTGAGGTTAAGGAAGAGAAAGAATGATAGGAATGATGTGTGGCGCGATATTCGGAGACTGTAGGTGGTTGTTGTCTCAGATTTTATCTCCAGGGATGGCGGCTGAACTAATGCGGAGAAATTTCCGTGTCTTATTTATCTATGTCCCTTATAATTCGCATTAATTTTTTTATTCTTTGTCATATTTTTTGGGGTTTCTCCAACTGTGCCGGAAGTAGCTAACGGCTCCTCCGCAACCAACACCGATTGTCGTCACCAATAATTCGTTATTGCCAACAGATGACTACAAGAAGCGTGTGTGAATTTGTGTACCGCGCAAATTCTGACATTTCTGTTTTAATTTTATAAACAAAAATACACAATTATAACAGAATTTCCCAGTTTTTATTTAAAGTTTGAATGCAATATTTTCAAATTTTGACATATCGCATAGTTCGATGTGAACTTTGATGTATTTTTAATCTGACACTTTGCTAAGTTTTACATAGATTCCTACGTGCAACATAAATAAATGTATGTATAACTTAAAAGTTATGTGGAACTTGGCTATTATTGGATTTATGATTCGAATCAGCAAAGGGGGCTTAATAAATAACTGTATCATCTCCAACTCTGACTCCACTAGGTAAGCAATGTACCAAGTCATCAATGTTTATTGCAAATAGTGTTGGGCTAAAATTACGTCCTGGTTTGGGGCCACGGGTCATTTCCAGTTTTCTTTTTTTTTCAGATTTATAATTGGTAAAGCTTTTCCAAGGCATTTAAAAATTTACTTGACACTCCTAAATTAAAGAGCTTAAAAACAAAGTTTTTCTGTCAATTGTGCCAAATCAGAAAATTTTCTGTTAAAATATAAACAACTTTTTCCAAAATCGTTTCATTCGAAAAGGGAATCCCACAGGGATCACCACTTTCTGTGATACTTCTTTCGATTGCTTTTGAAGAGTTAAATATAATCATTTCAAAATACAAAGAACTAGATCATTTTATCTATGCAGACGATGGATTTATTATTTGTAAGCACAATGACTTAGAAAAGACTAAAATTTTGCTTTTAAATCTGATCAAAGAAATTAACGACTGGTCCACAATTTTTGGACCAAAACTGTCAATTATCAAATGTAAAAAGTTGTACCAATATTGATCTAGAGCTAAATAATATAAAAATTGAAAATGTTGTTAATCTTAATATTCTTGGACTTATTTTCGACAACAAATACAATTGGAAAAATCTTCGTAACTATTTAATAAATTCACTAGTAGCAAGGCTTAGCATCATTAAGTATCTTTCGTCTAAAAAGAGAAAGGTTCATATTAATTATCGTTGCTCTGTAACAAGAATGCTAATATTAAGTAAAATAGATCATGGCTTACCTTTATACGGATCCTGCCCAAGATCAACGAAAAATATCTTTAAATCGAACTACCATCAAGCCGCAAGGAGGAGTATTTTCGCTTTCCCAACGAGCCCGTTTAAAAATATACTCGCTGAAGCTGGACTACCCACAGTAGAAGAACGATACCTAAAAATCACTGCCTTCTACCTAAGCTAACCTTTTAAACCGGATCAGTGATTCACAAAGACGTAATGCAAACTCTATCCTACAAACGAATCAGGCGCATCTCTTCCACAATCCGCAGCATTTTGGATGTGGGCAAAAAACTGACAATACCTGTTAAACGCTATTCTAAATATTCACCATCACATCCTCCCTGGCTCTTAGACAGCAACTCCATAGATCTCAGTTTATCCGATCTTAAGAAACAAAATACCAACGCAGGCGTTAATAAAAAAATATATATCGTTAAACCGCATCAAAACTTTCCAGCAAAAGATTTTGTATTCTCAGACGGTTCTAAAAACCAACACACTACCTCATTTGCTGTTGTATCAAATGATGGCAACATACTTGTGCAAGGAATTTTACAAAATATAATGTTCCATCTTTACTGCGGAAGCTGTAGGAATATTTTAAGCTGTAAAAAAATGTTCCAATACTTCAGGAAAATGGACGATCTGTTATAATAGCCTTTCTGTACTAAAAGCAATCATGAATCCAAAACATAACTCTCTACTTATATCTAAAATAAGAGATATTATTAGAAAACCCTCCAAAATAAAACTATTGTGGACCCCTGAACACGTTGGTGTACAGGGTAACGAGCTGGCGGATGAGGCTGCCAACGACACTTGCCTTGCCCCGGTCTATTGTCTTGACCAATATACCCAACGTGACTTGAAAAGGTCAGTTCACAACAAATTACTGGAAACGGAAATCAGGGAATGGAAAGTATACCACCACCACTACACAACGATCAATCCAAATAAATCACGTGCTATCTACCCTACACAAAATCCAAAAGAAATGATAGCGAACTTTGTCCGGCTTCGACTGGGTCACACTTGTCTAACACATCAACATCTACTGAAAAAAGAATTACTACCGACTTGCTCCAACTGCCAAAGTAATCTCACCATCAGTCATCTACTTGGTCCTTGCCTCCTCTCCTCAAGCGAAATATTTAAAAGAATCAATTTGAAACCAAACATTATAGATCTATTACAAGAACCTACCCAATCTAATATTGTAACTATAAATAAATTACTAAATTTACTTAATATTAAGCTATGATTTCATATTTTTACCAAAGAGCCGATAGTATTAAGCTGCTAGTGCTCTTATAACTTATTTATTAATAGTACATTTTTTATATGTTATTGATAAAAAATTAATAAAATAAAAGTGCTAACACCGTTTTATTGTTGTTGAATTTCAATCTTTCTAGCCCAGTCAGAACGAAAATATTGTCTACACTTGAATGCCTTCTACGAAACCCTGCTTGATACTCTCTTAATACTTAGTTAGTTTGTACTCATTTGATGAGCCTTTCGCATAAGAGAGAAGCATTTCGAAGTGAGATGCCTCTGTAGTTTCTGGGATCTCCCGTTTTTAATATTTGTAAATATGCAGGAACTACCGCCGCAAATAACATCGATACGTTTCCCTCCAGCACAGCTAGTTGCGTAACGTTTATCGGCCGATTTCTGAAAAGTCACTTTTCTTGCTTATCCCGCCCACAGTTTTATAACAGTTGTTGTTCCCCATAAATCTTTTAAGTATTTCCCGCGCTTCGCTCGGTTGAGGGGCTGTTCAAGCAAACCACTAATTTCCGGAAGTCGGATGTCCTTTTAACCCTGGGCTACAGCTACAGTCCTGCTGATACAGAAAATAAGCATGTTCATTCAACATAAGTGACAGCTTACGCAGAGAAGGAAAAGGCAACTCATAAACGCTTTAAGTTGAACATAAATATTTTTGATTCAAACTGGCAAATGGGCCTAATTTAGTTATAAGAAAATCAAAACTTAAAATAAATAAAGAAACCAAAATGAAATACTAACACTCCAAGAATTTGTTTGTTCATTCTCTTTGTATTTGCGAATAATTATTGTTCAGGAAATTATTTCAACAAAATATTTACACAATCCCTGTTATATTAACAACTTTAAAAGTCAGTTACACCTGTCATTTTTCTTTTGACAAAAAAGCAAACAAATGGCCCAATCACACGATGAAAACAAGGAAACAAGGAGGAAATGGAAAATGTTACGGAATTTCGACTAATTCCGAGAAGAGTCCATCACCAAAATGTTGTTCTTGTCAAAAATTCCACTTGGTAAGCCAAATTTGATAAACGACACTACAAAACAAAATCTGTCATAAATTAAATACCTTACCACGTGATGCAAATTTAAAATTACAAAATTTTCAACAAAATAAAAAAAAACGAATTTTTGACAGGTCCACAACGAAAAAAAAAATATATGAAAAACATAAGGTATGTCCTTGAATTATCGATTTTATTATTATAAAATATTTCCATTTGATTTTGTGTGTTCGTTTTAATTTTTTCGTGTTCAGAGCTCTTGAAAACAGATTTTAATTAAATCAAAACTTTTCAAATTGGAGAAGAGAGAGAGATGACTGATGGAAATTAATTTTACCTAACTCAGGTGAATTGGGGTCGTTTTACTTTTGAATCGTAATGTCATTTTCCCATTTGTGTGGCTGTGCGGTATACTGATGCTGAGGGAGAGAAATGCAAAAACAAAAACTCAAATTCAATTTTGATTCCAAAACTTCCTCGCAACTGAAATGAGAAATCCTGCATGTGCGTTTTTTTTCTTTTTTTTTGTGTTCAGAGGGCAGGAGTATATAGTAGAGTTGTGTGATGGCAGGTACTTACTTGCATACGGCTTGTGGCCCTTGAACTTCAACCCCTGAGCGTAGCTATATGTGCTGCAGTGCATATATAGCAGCTCGTATTAAAGGTTGGCTGAGTTGACTAGTGAGAAGTTTTCGTTCGACAGATGTTCGAGAGAAAGTTCTCCAATGGGTTTTACCACTCTTCTATACTTTTCTGAATTGAATGAAAATAATTTTCATTTGTTTATTGATCCCATTCAGCTAAAAATAATCCTTCATCGAATGAAGACTCATAAAAGTTTTATTTTATGTAAAGGATAAACTTTTTTTTTTTTAGCTATAGAAGGTTATTGGTTATGGTTGATGTTGGGATTGGGATTGGGGCTTGAGGCTTGGGGTTTTATCTGCGGAACCGCAATGTTTGAAAGTTTGATCCTGATGATGGTGCAATACAATAATTTATTTTAATTTCTGTGGATCATTGTTTTCTACGAGTTGTTAACTTTTATTATTGTCAAAAACTTTCTTAAAGAGAATAAAGAATTATGTAGTGGCTTCGAGGTGAAGATGTGTTCCTAGGTTTTTAAAATTAGACAAGTAATAAGACAAAGTGTTACTTCAAAAAGGCGGAAGGAGCTTACAAATCGGGCGATTTTATCCGCCAGAAGCAGAGATAAAAATCAATGAAAGATTAGTTGGTCCAGGAATATGCATTTTCGCATAAGCTTTGGTTGCGTTTTCACAATCATGTTGGTTAACATAACATGTCCTCCAGCCCCAATTCATCTATATGTGGTAGGAAACATTCATTTATCATCGTTAATCAGACATGTTAAGAGTACTACCCATGCGTTATATCCCCGAAGGAAGAATCGAGAATCACTAGGCCATCCAGAGTTCTCTATTCGGGGTGAGCGGGCTATGAAATTGGTGTCAAAATGTACGCTGCCACAAAATCATAAGACGAGTTATTTCTGGATGTTTCTGAAGCCTAATCGAAACTACTGTTTTTCTGAGACTCAGTATTGGCACCTTGTCTATTCTTTTGATTTATGATATTCCGTTTAATTGTTATTATAGACAAGATTCCAAGCAATTAAGAAAGCATTATTACTTGAGTTCCCGAAAAATTTTAAATGTCTAGATTATTGATCTAGGTATGATATCGTTGGATTTTGAAACGACATGCTAACATCACTTTAGCAGGAAATAAAAACTTTATATAATGATTGAGTGCTTTGTGCAACAGTTTCAAAAACTCGCAAAGGATTACCACAAAGTATAACTGGAATGGAAAACTGAGAAATTTCGACTCTTAGTAAGAGCGAAAAATTTAACGTGAAGAGCAAAATGCCGAGGATGCACCAACTTGTTTCTAATCTTTCGGAATAGAATTTCTTACGATTTAAGTAGATCAAGTGAATTTTTACTTCCGATTATAGGTACTATAAGGCAAGATATGCATTCGTAAAAAAAAAATTCCAACAATCAAACATGACATTACGATCGTAGAGAAGCCTAAAAAGATGATGGACAAAAATGTCTGTCTGTCAGTCTGTCCGTCTGTATGTATAACAAGCTAACCTTCAAATTTGGTAATTCTTTTGGCATTTCTCAGGGGGAAATTGAAATTTTATTTTTAGGCCTAAAAATAACGGTACCTGCCATATGACCTTGAAGGAGAATTTTATTTTTCTCGAAAACGGCTCCAACGATTTTGATGAAAAATTTTGAGAATTTTTTTCTTGACAATAGCTATGATTTAAAATGAACCAAGCTTACGGAAAAAACCTAATAACGGTACCTTTCATATAACGTTTTTTTAATTTTTTGATCTCTGAGAAGGTCTAAGTAGCATATCAAAATTTTGTATAACTTTTTTTTTCTAATACAAATTAATTTTTTAAATCAATATTTTTAAAACTAACCAATAAATATAATTTTAAATCCTATAGTCATATGTATTTATATTAATAAACTCTAAAAAACTAAATACCAAAATTTTAGAAAACTATTGTTTTCAAAAAACTAAAAATAAAAAACAGTATTTCATCAAAATCCGTCCTACAATTTTCGATATAAAATGTTCGTTATTATTATTCGTTTTTTCGATAAAATGATTAAAGTGATGGTTTTGCCAGTTTTTATAAATTGAAAAAACGATTTTTGCCCAATTATACACCATTCACTTTCATTATATACATATGTATGTACATATTTACATACCTAGGCTCACTATATATAGGTAGGTACATATTACCCTTTTAATTTTCATAATTCAAATCCATTTAAATATATATTTGTAGGTAGCTAGGTGCCTATATACCATTCCCTGAATCATATATTCCACAATACATTATATTAAAAATCAAGGTATTCTTACCTACGTCGGCCTTAAACCTGCATAGGATAACTTATACCTACTAACAGCGTCAGTGGTTAGCTACACAAAATTTGTTAGCTACAAAAATAAGTTCGCACGATCCAGTCGTGCATTTTATTTCTTAATGCCGAAATATCTTCATAATCTATTCCAGCTAGGGCTGGCAACGAGAGGAGACCAGACGAGACTACTTTTGTTATTCCCACAACAATCTCGTCCAAATCGAAAAATTTTAGTCTCGTCTAAGTATCGACATCAGTCTCTCCTTTTCTCATGAAAATGTTAATGCGTAATATGTAAGATACGACACAAAGCGGGTCCGTTTAAAAGCAAAACCACAGTACCGATTTTGTTGAAATTTTCAGGAATGATAATCAATGGCAAGAGAATTTTTTTCTTTCAATTTCCGCTCCTACATTTTGCTCGTTTTAATAGAAACCAAAGCACTTATTAGATTTTAATGAAATTTTTAGAAATGATAGTCAATGATAAGACAAATTTACACCATTAGCTTGCGCCCACTGTACCGCAGTTACCAAGTCGAATCTTGTAGCTAGCTCTCGCGAAAAGCTAAGAATTCTTGGCACGCAGCATAACATTAAACTCTGCTGGGTCCCAGGTCACAGTAATATACCGGGCAACGAGAGAGCTGATGAACTGGAATGGAAGGGTTCAACACTTGATTCTACCCAAACAGACCTGTCGATTAGAATCCAACTCTGTGTCACGAAACAGAATATTGGAAAAAAGATTCTTTCAAAGCCCAACGAAAGATGGAATGGGCTCGAGACCTGTGCCACAACCAGGAAACTATGGCCCAACTTCGACAAGAAAAGAACAGAAAGCACCATCCGCATAAACAAAAGTTCCCTTCTAACTCTTGTAAGCGTACTCACTGGAGACAATCTTCTCGGCTACCATAAAAAGAAAATGGTTCTAAGCAACGATGACCTATGCAGAGGCTGCAATGATGAAGACGAACATGAGGACATCTCTCACTTTTTGTGTCATTGTCTTTAAGGAACAAATTCCTGGGCAGCTACTTCTTGAATGATTTGGAAGAGCTCTCGAATCTCTCAGACAAAAGCCTGCGGAACTTCATAAAAGCCTCTAAGTGACTCGATAATGATTATCCATAGAACTCCAACTCATAGGTTATACAATTAGAAGTTACAACACTTCAGGGTACTGAAGATCTACCTTGATCTAAGTGTGCCGGTAGCAAGATCAACTGGCAGCACACTTACCTAACCTACTGCACCGCTAGTGTTTCCCGTTTTAATACGAAGCTTTTTATTTGCTTTTATAGAATTGTTCTTAGTTCAATAAAATTTGAACTCCTTGAACGATTTTTATGAAGTTTTCAGGCATGTGGAGTATAGTATAAGAAGCAACCAGTGAAAATTTCAACATTCTTCTAAAAAATTGGTTTTAACTGTTTTTAGAATGAGATGGGGGAAAAACGTCAACAAAAATGGAACAACTCTATTTCATTTTATTTTTACGATCATTACATAATTTTATTTTATTCACTTAATTTTAAAACAAACTCGATTTAATTTCAATTTCATACACAGATCAGCATATTTTATTTGAATTGTCTCCATAATGAGTAATGTTTACACTCTTTAAGAACAAATATGACTTGTCTTTCTAACATTATAAATGTGAAAGTTTGGATGGATGGATGTTTGTTGCTCAATAACTCCGGAACGGCTGAACGGATCTGGATGAAATTTGATACAGAGATAGATTATTATCTGGAATAGGCCACATGCTACTTTTTATCCCGGAAAATGTAAGGTTCTCGTGGGATAGGTGTGTTTTAATTTTTCATAAAGCCTATTCTACAAATAGCCAACATAGCTTTTATTCACAAGGCGCATAGAAGCACAAGGATATGCATGAAATCTGATTGGTAGATGGATGTGATACTGGATTATCACATAGGACATTTTGATCCCGAAAAAAATAACGGTTCCTATGGGAGAGGCTTAAGTAAGAAAAAAATATACATATACTTGGATGTTTGTTCCGCTTTCACGCCTCAACGACTGAACGGTTTTTAATTGTAGGTGTATAGATGTCATTAGATTCCCGTGGGATAGAAAGTCCGTACACCATCGCATGGCATCTGCTATTAAAAATGGTGTGGAAAAATGTATTGTACTCGTAATTCATCAATTGAGAACGAATGGGCCGAGTTGTTCGTAAAATCCAGGAGAAGGTTTTTGCGAAAGAAAATTTTGGGTAAACCGTCCAGAAAAGTCGGGAAATTTTAAAAATCGAAAATTGATTTTTTGTATTTAATTATGTATGTAAATGTTCTGGAATGGCTTTTCGAATGAAAAAATTGAAAATTCTTAGTGGAAAACTCGAAAAATTCTAGAAAAACGCGAACATTTTTTTCTCGATGATATATAGATAAATTTAAAGCATGATTTGATGATTTTGGACAATGTAAAGGTGGAAAATTCTAGGGCTGGCAACGAGACGAGACCAGGCGCGACTTTTGTTAATCTCGTCTCGGTTTCGTCAAAATCGAAAAATTTCAGTCTCGTCTCGGTTTCGGTCCAGGTCTCGCCTAACCAAGTCTCGTCTCGGCCTTGGTCTCGCCTTTTTCTCAAGAAAATTTGAATGTGCGGTCTCGTCTCGGTCTCGGTCTCAGTCTCGGTCTCGGTCTCGGTCTTGGTATCATCCTTAGTCTTGGTTTCTTTCGTGTTTTTTTTGGTAGTAAAAAGATGTAAGTAAAGATAAGCAGCATTGTTTCGGATTGCAAATATAGAGTATGGTTGTGGTATCTCAGCAGTTCGTCGGTAAGAAAAATGCGGGAAAATGTATGAAACAAACTCGTGAGTCTGTTTTGTTATTTACCGTTTTTGTCAAGCCCCGACCTGTCAAAAACCATTTAAGGATGTTTCCGATTTAAATGAATTAAAGAAAAACAATAAAAAACTCAAATTTTACCTCAAAAAAATCGAAATTTTTCGATTTAATTTATTGCTCCCTAAAAAGTTGATGTTAGACTTTTAAGTTGAAATTTCGAAAACAAAATATTGCTCAAATGTCAAGATATAGTAAGTTGCCTACCTGTCAAGTCATGAACTGTCAAAATCCATTGAAGCATCGCTCCGATTTAGATGGATTACAAATCCTCTACAAAATTCAAATTTTACCTCGAAATTTTTTCCTCCGACAAAAGTTGATTTTAAGCCTCTTGTATGACATTTGGAAAAAAATATTATCAAAACGTCAAAATATATTTCGTTGCCTACCTGTCGAGCCGTGAGCTGTCAAAATCCATTGAAGGATTAAGTGTTTGGTAGCGTGAAAAATCGTACGAATTGTTATACATATTCACATTTAGCTGTCAAAACCAATAGAAAAAACAAAACAAGTTTGGGAAACTTGGTGAAAATCAACGTACAATATGGATCTCAAGAATTTGGACAAACTTGGCATCTGCACGTCTTATCCAACTTTATTGTGCTTGTCAATTATGCATGAATTTAATAATGATATATCCTTGTACGTTGCTTATGCTAAACAAATCATAAACAAGAAATTTTGTTCTCCAGTACGTAGGTCCATGAAGCTAAAGCCATAGACTTCACTTGAAACGATTAAGTTTTACTTGTGTAAATCGAAAACTATGATTTTAAGTTGAATTTTATTAGTTGCGTATGAAAGCGCTCCGAATGGCTTACATTTTGTGCGAATTGAGTTTTCAAAGGTGTGTGATAACGTAAAAAATAGGCTGTGAAGTAACGTTATCAGGTTCATTTGAAGAGCCGTATTTCCAAGATAAAATTTGAATTTTGTTCAGTTTTTTTAATCCATTTTATGGCTTGGCAGGGAGGCAATAAACTATCAGCCCTATTCTGCTATCTTCCGATTCATGTGAATATTTTACTCAATTTTTCACTTTTTAGATATTTTCAAATGTCTTCTCTCTTTTGAGTCCAAAGCTTTACTAATATTTTTTTTTGTTTAATTCTTAAGAGAATCTAATTGTTAAAATTTATTTTTAGATCGAAATTTATGTACTTTTCCGTCGGATAGCAGAATACAAATATTCACGTGAACGTTTAATAGAATAGGACTGTATATTTTGACGTTTTTTAAAATAATTTTTCAAACCTCACCCAAAAGGCCTTAAATCCCCTTTTTACGGAGCAATAAATTAAATCGAAAAATTTATAATTTTCTGAGGTAAAATTTGACTTTTGTAGAGATTTTTTAATCCATTTAAATCGGATAAATCCTTCATGGGATTTTGACAGCTCATGGCTTGACAGTTAGGCAACGAACTATATTTTGACTTTTTGACAATATTTTTTCCAAATGTCACCCCAAAGAAAGCAACGCCATGCATACATAAATCGTACGCATTCTTCTCTGGATTTTCGCAATGCGCCTATCTCTGTATAACTAGGTACATATATATATGGTTTGATATGTTAACGCGCATATAATATTTCGCAAAAAAATATTGTGAATATTATAAAAATTGAACATGATTAGATACTAAACAATTATTAAATAAAAACAAAATTTTCTTCTAGCGAGAACCGTAACCAAACCACCGAGACCGCCGAGACCAGCGAGACTCTCGTTGAATTTCGGTAACAAGAATACGGTCTCGTCTCGGTCTCGTCTTCGCTACTTTTCAAGGAGTCTTGTATCGTTGACGAGACCGAGACCGAGACGAGACCGAGACTAGTCTCGGCCTCGTTGCCAGCCCTAGAAAATTCGTTGTGAAGCTTGGAAAATTTCGGATAATCCTACTGATATTATAAATGTAAAAGTTTGGATGGATGGATGGATGGATGGATGGGTGGGATGGATGGATGTTTTTTGCTCAATAACGCCAGAACGGCTGAACGTATCTGACACACACATACTTGATTATCACATAAGTCATTTTTATCCCGAAAAATGCAACCGAACAGTTCCTATGCCTATATGGGAGTGGCTTATATATGAACAAAATATATACTTACCCCTCAGCCATTGAATGGATTTTAATGAAATTTGGTAAGCAGCTGGAAGATTAGCCATGATTTATTTTTCCCAACTTTATTTTTGTAGTTCTTACTTTTTGAATCCAATATTAAATCTCCGCTTTGTTCGCGAACATGACCATACACGAAGAACATCGAAGCCAACGAACACGACAAGATCTAAATTTTTGGCCAACAGCAAGCGGCTCGCGAACCAGAAGAGCACAGCGAGCGCGACCATGTTCGTCGCTTGTGCCTACATTGAACGACTGAAGGGTTTTGAATGAAATTTTGTAGGTGGATAGATGATTTCATTAGATTCCTGTGGGTCGCTAGCATCGCACGGTTATCTGCTAGTAATAATATAAATTAAACTGACCTATACAAACCGACCCCAATGGTGTAAACAATATTGTTTGTTTTTGTTGAAGGTGTCGAATATAACAATAACCAAAATACTCTTTTCAGCATTACTTTCGGACCGTTATATGACCATTGAAATTCTTTATTGCAAAAACAACAACTTGTTGGTCTTCCACAAATTCATACTTTCTTTGTACTCGTAATAGACCACTAAATTGTTGTTGTGACAATACAAAATTTCAATGGTTATATAACAGTGAGAAAGCGCAATGCAGCCTGCAATTTAATTTTTATAATCGAGGAGTGAGTTTTCAAAAGAGAATATGAATACTTATAATCATTTCTCAGAAAATTGAAAAAAAAAAAACAAAAGCAAAATTGTAATTGTTCATATATTTTCAGAATTTTGCTTGTTTTAAAAGTCCGATAAATGTACAGGGTTCAGTTTTGTTTTAAACTAACTACAGCCACCTTAATTGAACATTAGAATGTGGAGAGCAAAACTTCATACTTAGGTTTAAAAAAAAGTAAATGAAGATTGCACAGGGTGGCACACGAATCATGCTACAAAAATAAAACGTAATAACTTTTTTTCAGTGTGAGCAATTAGCTTATATTTTTTATTTTATAGGCTTCTATTTAGATTTATCAAAATGATTGCTTGGGATTTTGAAAAAAGGATTTGGAAAGTGCAGCGATACCATTTTTGCAGTCCGTCATTTTCGTCTAAAGGGAATTTAGGCTGGAGTTTGGCGGTACTCCACCGAGTATATGGAGCATTTTGAGGCTGGTGAACATGTTTGCCGAATCTGGAAGCATCGAAGACCGTATCATCGAGATCCCAATGTTCGGGTTCAGGCTACAATCGTGGCTGTTGCATCGGCAGTGTTTCGACTCGAAACTTATTGGGCCAAATCGGAGTTAGCAGACGGTCAGTACAACGGATACTTCATGATGACTTGAACTTGTTTCCGTACAAAGTTCAAATCACAAGCAAGTTTAACCCTCAGGATTTGCCTGTTCGCCTGGAATTTTGCCGAAAAATTATTGCAATGGCCGAAGAAGACAACACATTGATAAATTGTTTGTTCATGTCTGATGAGGCCAATTTTGACAAGCAAAAATGGAGAATATGGAGTGAATCTAATCCTTAAATGCTCCATGAGATGGAACTGCATCCGAAACGAGTCACTGTGTTGTGCGCAGTTTCATCAAGGTGTATTGTCGGGCCATACTTCTTTGAAGGAAAACGGTGTAACACAAACTGTCCTTATTTAGGCAATAGTATAAGCTTTAATAAAATGACAATTTTAGACGGGAGCTCAGTGCAGCTTTTTTTGTATATTGTCGTACTTCCTTAGGCCCTCAGAGCCACAAACAAAAAGATGAAATGAAGAAATCGATTAAGAACAGTTTTCTCTGATTATTTTTCCTGGTTGCCCCACTGTGCGATGCACTGTGGTTCCTTTCTATGGAGGTCATGAAAAAATCTATAAAAAATAAACGGGTTTCTTGATTTTGTTTAAATTTGATACAAATGGACCAAGTTCTAATCGTTATGCAAAACAAAATAAAATGCATGACTGGATCGCACGAACTTGCTCTTATGTTTCGAACACATCATATGCAAAAGATTTCTATTCAAATCTAAATATATACTTGAAGTCGTTTTTTACTTAATTTTGTATATATACATGGCAATCTTAAATAATATAAATAGTTAAATAATATAATATAAACTTAAAAAATAAATAATAAATCGGCTTAATCAAAGAAAAAATAATTAAAAATTCTGAAATAAATACTTAAATTAATTTGAGCTGAAAACAGAGTACGCCCTTTTATTTCTTGGATGAATTTGAAATTATGAGAATAAATTTTAAAAAATCTGTGGAGCGCTTTTTGAGAAAAAAAGATTTTTTTGAAAATTTTTTGAAAACATTTTTCAAAAAAAAAATCAAAAACGCCAATTCATAGGAATTCAGCAAATACATATAACTATAATTTTTGAAAAAAAAATTATTGAACAATAAAATATAAATTAATTTTTTTTAAATGCTTTTAAAAATACAAAAAAAAATATTAATTAAAAATATTGATACACAGTATAAATTGGGTAACCTAAGTCTATATATGTGAGAAATTTCGACTGAATCAGTTAAGCCATTTATGAGCAAAAAAAAACGGTCCTATGGAAAGTATCGTTTTTGGACAATTGCATAACTTGCCTTATAGTACCTATAATCGCATGTAAAAGGTGCAACTGTGATGAAATCTGCATATAATCTTATTTTTCTCAAAAAAACGGCTCAAACGATTTTTATAAAAAAAGTCAGTAACTTTCTGAAGGGAAAATTCATTTCATTGGTAATTGTACATCTTTAAAACAACTAAGCATAAAAAAAGCCGTTACATTACACACTGTTCTGTTATACGCTATACCAGAATACATTTCAAGGGTAGTTTGACTGGTACTATTAGATCTTCTAGAAAGCCAATACGGCAGAGTTTGGGATTTATTTTAATAGCATTCATATAATTTCTTATAAGAACACTAAAAATGTCGAACCAATAAAAGTGGTTTGGATTATGAGCTTCTTTTAAGTCACTGAGCAAAATATTTAACAACAGATAATGGTGTATGAAAGCCAAACAAATTATTTGTCAATACAAAAACATTATTTTTGGAAAATAAAATTTGACTTAAAGACAATGGCGCAAAATTTTAAACAACCCATTGTTAAGGGCTTAACATTTTGCTAATTAGCAATTTCCTAAGTGCTTATTGATTGAATAACTATTTCAAAAATTTTAAACCTTTTCTAAACTTGCAAATTGCTAATTATGCAGAAAGCTGAGCATTTGTAGGGTTTGAATTTTGATGAACACAATTATTGTTGTTATGCGTTGTAAATTAATTATATGTTGATGAAAACCCAACATGTGCTCTAAAAAGCTATTAGTTATTTCTATTTTCATCATTTTAACTTCATTATTACAAAAAAAAAAACAAAAAAAAATGTGCACCAGCAGGACTCGAACCTGGGCACCCCGCGTGCCAGGCTGATATACTATCAGATTTCTAAATGGATTTAGCAAATTGCTAAAAGTTAAAGTAGCCATTCCGTGTTTTTAACTTTAGTAAAATGTTAAAATCGTTCAAAATTAGCCCAATCAACTTTTTAGCTTAGTAAAATGCTAAAAGTGGCTTTAACATTTTACTAAATCGTTTAAAATTTTGCGCCAATACTTACGTAGATTTTGAAAAAAAACAACATTTTCGGAGAAGACTTTTGGCGTAAGCTTAATTCCGCTAAAATAAAATTTAAAATAAATGGAAATTGTGTTCCTTCCCAATGTATATACATAGATAATATATATAATCAAAATATCGAGCTATTTTTGCTGTAGAAAATACTTTTAAATTTTTCCTTTTTTTAAACCTGGGAACCACTTTGCGACGCGTGGTCAGATTGAAAAGATAATGTACAGTATCTCAGCAGTTTGTTCGTATGGTAAGTAAAATGAAGTGTTTGGATAATTTTGTGTAAATTTGAATTTTTGAGGTAAAATCTAAATTTTGTAAAGGTGTCTTAAGCCATTTAAATCGGAGCCATCCTTCAATCGATTTTGGCAATTCATAGCTTGATAGGTAGGCAACAAAATATATTTTGAAGTTGCGATAATAGCTTTTTCCAAGTTATCGCTCACTCGCCGGATACATTAACCGACCGTCGTACTATATATGTAATCTTGTGGAACACGTCACACAATGTTGACGGATACCAGCTATCTGCTGAATTCTACTAGTATTTTGACATCGCAATAGAAAGGAAAGGCTAGAAATGGACTAGGGAAACAAGAATATATGGGTAAAACTTGTTGTGGTAAAGTTTACACCAAAAAATAGATCAGAAGTGGGATGATCAACTAAATATACTTTCACTTGGATTGGCCGTGGACAGAAATAAGTTTCTTTCAGATTTTTCTTGCAAAAGTGGAGACCTTTTAAGCAATATATTGAACTTAGTTGTTGGTCTTCCTTAAGTCTTATAATAGATTTTCTTCATATTCATTCACATCCTTCCGATTCTCCTGAAATTAATCCAGCTTGTCTCATGCAAGCTTATGCAAAAATAAAATTACTAAGGACCGACTGACTATCTGGTCAAAACTTGATTGGAATATTCAACTTTCCATATGAAATTCGAAAGTTCTTAGATTCTTCAACATCAATCCCCATCTCACCATTTCATCGGAATTTCTGCATATGTAGTGCTTATGGCTACCTCAACAGATAAAAACAAATATCACCAAATTCCTCAACAGAAATGACAAAAGCTCCCTTAAGAATGCGTTGGCGTGGAGAGTAGAAGAGATAATTTTGAGTAAAATTTCCCACCTTAAGAGAAAATATTGGGTTGAGTTTATTAAAATGGGAAATTTCATGTATTTCTCTTAAGTGCAATAAAATCTTATATTTTAAATAGTTACTGATTTCCATTGTTTTTAAAATGGAAATTTCATGGATTTTTCAGTTAAATAGATTAAAAAAAAAAACAACCATCCCTATGCGCTGACTATGAGTTGACGTTATAAAGCAAATGACAGGAACAAGACTCACTCACTAACACAATACACTCTCCCAAATTGAGCAAATTTCCCGGGAAAGCCGGAAAAGCTTATCATCATTTAAATATCAGTTGTTCACTTTCAAGTTTACCAAAAGTCAATGAAAAAAAAATTGGGTGTGTTTTCTCACCACATTGGAATATTTTTCTACTGGAAACTCACCACACAATTTCCATAAATGTTCTCTCTGCTATCAGATGGTTTTCATTCTCATAGTTTTCCCCATAGAAATCAAATACGACTACAAAAAAAAATAAGTAGAAACAACTTCTCTCTGTCGGTGTCGCTGTCGTCAGCTCGTCGCTCTCTCTTCTATGGGCTCTCACCCTGATGATGATTATACGAAACAACTGAGATATTCATTTCACAAAGAATACAGCTTTTCCTCATTTTTTGGAATCACCGCCGCCCGCTCGGTGATTTTCGCGCATCCAAAAAAGAAAAACACTAGAAAATCCCCCACAGCAGCTGCTGCAGATGTATGGGAATATCTGTGATTGGGAAACTAGTCTCCCAGCGTCTACCATTTATGACGCCACGATAACTTAACGGTTGGTGATAAATTAATATAAAATTAAAATAAAAAATCCATAATATTTACAAATATTTAAAAAAATAGTGAACAAAAAAAAACTTAATTTTCATTGAAATTTATTTTCAATTTTAGTTAGGTATTTATAACGGGAAATATTTATTTTTTTTCGGCATAACACCGCCGAAGCTTGAAGACGGAAATTTCGTGATATCCCAGTAATATGCACACAAAAAAAAATTAATGTCCTTCGTCCTTATTTCCTTGTTTGTATCCTTAAAGTGACACGTGATTACATATATATATACCGAATTTCAATGCGTTAGAAAATGTGCGTGGCAAGTCATTAGAATACCTCAATTTCCCAAAAATACCATTCTTTCTATTTCAGTGTGTTTACATGATTGTGCATTCAGATATAAGATTGATTGACAGGCTCTAAATAAGTAAGTTAGTGAATCGGTGATTGCTGTCAACATGGTTCGTCATTGTGTGATTGGAATATGTCACTTTGTTATGTCAGAAGCATTTTCCTAAAATTTTAAACACACCATTAAAAAGTCCCCCTTATAATTTCAAAATACATACAGTGAAAAAAAAATATTATTATTTTTGTGTCTTGGGTTTCATCTTCTGGCTCAGTGGGTGGCATGAATACTAAGTTGTTGTCTTAACAAAAAAAAAAAAAATAATAATAAATAAATTTAAAAATCCTTTCCCACACTCACATCTGTACTCATGTGTATGTCAGTGTGCTCCCTCAGTTGAAAAAAAAAAGAAATAAGTGCTAACTAAATCAAAAAAGGAGAAACAAATTCAGGCACAAAAGGATTAAAATAGCGAAGAGACTAAAATTAATTAAAAAAGAGGACTAATTGCATGCGGATTATGTACTATTGCTGCTGCTGCAGATATCCTCTTCTCGGCGGACAACGGATAGAAAAATGTAAATAAAAAAAAAAAAACAACATCAACGGTATGTACTTCATTTTTTTTTGTTGACATTTTTTTTTGTTTCTTATATTTTTTCCCTCTACACTACCAGAGTATCACCCATTGCTTAGCCTTAGTTAAAAATGAGTATCAGTACACTGTTTTGGATAGGCAAGGATATTTTTTTCTGGATGAACACAATAAAAATGCAAATAACACGTTGGGCGCCGTCTGCCTCCCTCAAGGACCTTCAACTAGTTTATTCGCCCATTCTTTCTGTTTTTTTTTTGTAAGCCTTAGATAGTTGTTGCTAGTGTTGTTGTTTTGAGTTGTTGGAATTGTAAAACAGTAAAAGAACGGCAGGATGACGACGAGCGCATACGAACCGAACGACACACGGTCGACAATTAAGAACAACTCAATTGTTATTGTCCTAGTTTAGTGCTTGTGATTATACACTTTACTCACATGTAATAACAAAAACCAACAACAACGCAAGGACAACGAGAATACTCAACGAGGACTAGAAGGTAGTACTAGGATATAAAAAAAAAAAAAAAAAAAACAAACAAACAACAACAGTAGAACGTCTTTTGCTATTATAGTCCCTTCGTTCTCTACGTTATTTATTGTGCGGTATATAAAAGTTTGCTCTCGCGATGAAGTTTATCTACTATACTTTCTGAAGTCTTGACAATGTGGTTGAATATACATTAGTATAGTAGGTACCACCATTCGTACAAGCAGGGGGGCTAGATGGTGATGAAGAACAAGGGTTGTTTTAGTAAAATTTATTACAGCAATCACAATAATTTTCAGTGTGGTAAGTGGCTAAGAGGTATATAGTATAGTTATTCTTCATATAGAAGAGCTATGTAGCATAAATAGCTAAAGAGATTCATATTTAGGAACTTTTGCTTTTCCTCTTCCCTGGCGTCATTATATCAACTTCGATATGAGCAGCATGCCGGTTGCGGTTGATGGGTGAGGGGTAGAGCCTGAGTGGTGAGGGTGGCTGTGATTTAGAGTAAACTTTTTTGAGTGGCGCTTCAAGCTATATTATAATATAATATGGGGCATAAAATAGACAGTATAGTGAGAGTTGTTCCTAATGATTCTTTTTGAAAGATAAATGGATGAAATGAATTTTTGCGCGCGGGTAGAGCTAAGCTATAACTATTTGTCATGTGAATTAGCAAGATGAATTTAAATGTATGGGTTGGTCGGTGCGGTAGATATATAGCTAAGCTTATAGTTATGTTTCTGCTCCTAGTCCTGTGGTTGATGACAGACGCCTTTGAGTCTGAGATAATGAAAGAAAAGAGGGAATGTCTGGAGAGTTTTGTTGTTATTATATTTTATTATTTACAGTGACATTATTCAAGTTTCTGACAATTCCAAAGGATGTGTTTTATTTTGTTATAAAATTGTGTCCTAATTTTTTTTTTTTATTATTCTAGTCGTCATTGTAGAAATACACACACAAACATAGAGAAGATTTTTATATATTTTAAAATATCCATTCAAGGGTTTTGAGCATGTGTATATTTTTTAAGGTCATTATTTATGCAAAACAGAAAATTGAAGGGAAAACATAAATCTCGAATTTTGGTAAGCTAGCAGATTATGGTGATGACAAAGTGGCCTTTGAACATTTTGGTAGGTCGAGTTTGTGATAAGAAAAAATAACTACTTTATATGTGAGGAAGGGCTTTGGTTTTTATGACTAAGGTATCTATTTACGTAAACTTAAATGAAACCCCTAGTTAAAATCCACCCGTCACGTAGAATAAAATCAAAGCTCTTGAACTTAGCACGCTAACTACTTAACCGATTATTATCAAACCAAAATCCAACTCATAAAAATAAAAATAAAAAAAAGCTTGGGGCAAACAAAATTCTGCAAAATTTGTCAACCTGCTCAGTTCATGTTTGTTGAGGCGCTAAAATTTTGAAAATGCAAAAAATCCCCAGAAATACAAAAGTAGCATTATAGCTGTGTAGTTTTTTTAAACAGCAGTTCTGAGGCTTTAAAATCTTTAAGGCTCAAAACGGTACTTAAAAATTTATTCCTGTATTTTATTATATTAGGAATACATTTATTTTTTTACCATTTTAAACCACTTGTATACTCTTTCGTCAATAATATTGTATCAATCTTGTTTGGAATTTTTCCGTTGGTATACTTATACTGGCAAGTTTTGGATTCATAAAAAAATCAATCTTGAGTCAAGCTAGACATTACGATGATAGCGAAGACGAAACAAATTGGGTCTAAAAATTATTCTGTCTATCTATCCCTCTATGAATCTAGAGGGTGATGGGATTTTCTTCAAGCTTGGTACATATTGAGTATTTCCATTTTTTTATAAGACCAAAAGTAACGGTACCTTACATTCATTTTTTTTAAATATTAATTAGTTGTTTTTAATAAATTGCATCTAACTAACTGATCATCAAAGGCCAAAAAATATTTAACAATATATCGTATTTCTCTCAAAAACGACTTAAATTATTTTTATAAAAAAAAAATTCAGTTATATAATGAAGGCTTAGTCAATTTGTGGTATTTATTTATTTGTCAAAAAAGTAGACGAATATTTTATTTTCGATTTTCTGTAAAAGACATCATTTTATTTTTATTTTTAATGTAAAAGCTAATAAATAGTGTAAGCAGTGTTGGACACAAACATTTTGCAAAACAAATGTTTAAAAAAAAAAAAAAAAAACAATTATTTTCTGAAAACTCAATATGTATTTTGAAAACAGCTCAATGGATGTCTTCGAAAGCTTCTATGTATTTAGTAATTTTTTGAAATTTTCTAGTACTCGAATAACCATGTTCCTAAAACAAACACCGGTGCCTACCATACAAAATATTAAAAAGCCATTAAGAATATTTTTTAAAAAGCGGATACAAGAATTTTTATAAAAAAGTGTATATCAGAGACTGTTTTAAGGAAAAATCTAAATTATCAACAAATTAAAAAGTCAGAATTTATGGATAATAAAACGGCAAATGTTCATGTTTATTTTAACACTTCCATTTTATTCGAAGAACACATGTATAACAATTTCTTAGAAACATTTGTATTTGAAAAAAAATCCAGATTTTAATCAAACTCGGCATTCAAATGAATGAGAGAACATCAAAAAAGTGGGTCCCGCAATTCCGTATGTGTGCCTGTCTGTACGTCTGTACGGTTGCGCCCATACAACAATTTTTTTGATTTTCGGCTTTCTCATAAGCTGCTCAACGGAATTCATTAATTTTTTTTATATATAAGGTCATTCATTACAAATAAAAGTGCATACCAAAATTTTCGAAAAATATTTATTTTGGATTTTTGAAAAAATATATACATTTTTTTTTTTTTTGAAAATTGGATGATTTTTTTTTTAATTTCGTTTTTAAGTTTATACTATTAAATGTTTAAAATTAAAGAAATTTCGTATATATAAAATTATGTAAAAACGTCTTTAAAAATATATACAGATTCTTAATAGAAATTTTTTGCATACGATGTGATTTAATATAAGACCAAGTAGTGCGATCCAGTCGTGCATTTTTTAATTTATTGGCATAGATCGAATTACATTTTGATGTCGCATTTGTATTCATCTTCATCGTCCTCGCAAAGTTACTAAATATTCCCTTGAAATGCGAACGTTTCCTGTGGTACTTGTCTCTGTATCGATTGGACGATTTCGACGTAACACCGATAGCCATTTCTTGATGTATGATCTAGGATTCCAATTTTTAATTTAGAAATTCGTCTTTCCAAAATCGCCCACATGCCACCAGATTCACCGCTGCTTAGATTGGTTCCGTCATTGCAAATTGAAGACTTATTTTTCAGTATTTCAGAATAGGGTATATATCGTGTCCAAGAAAATGATCATGTTCGACTACGAAGCGACTAGGCTAGCCAAGCTACCTTAGTGGCGGCTTTGTTTTGCATATACAGCTGCAGTCTTAAATCATCTGTTCCTCAAATTTGCAAATGAATCTAAGCGAATTCAATAATTCTTGGGTAACTTGAAATCTGTGTTTGACAACGGATTTTCTGTTCATCAGCTATTTTATCCATAGGCGTTACAACAACACAAAGCTATACGAATTGGTTTGGGTATGCTGTCCAACGCAGTGTTAGTATTCGTGAACAGCAAGCAGTGTTTGTTTTCCTTGCAGTGAGAATCATTTATTTGTGCATTCACACATAGAAATACAAGACACGTCTTGTTTCACCAAGAAAATGGTGTAGATCGTGTGATAGCGCGAGGTGTATAAGTAAATAACATACGGAAATTTCTCCGCATTAGTTCAGCCGCCATCCCTGGAGATAAAATCTGAGATAGAGGAAATTTTTGCATCTTACTTTAGTTCTGTTTGTTCGGTAGTTTGTATTCGAACTGAGTAAAAAATGATATTATTTCATGTAAAAAAGACAAGGAAGAGATAATTATAGGGTGCAGTGCAAAATAGTAATTACCAGAAATATGATTTAGAATTACCAATTTCAAAAATTAATTACCACTTAAAACAGTCTCAAAAATAGTCTAAACAGTCTAAAATACAAAATATTTTATTTTGTATTCTTATTAACGGTACATCGCATAGAAACACTTTTCATATTTTCTACTTTTTCACTGATTAAAATTATATTTTTGTATGCAGATTCTCTTTAAAAGTATAAATAATATTGAATATTCAAATATAAAAAACAAATAAATATTTTTGTCGATTTAAAAAAAAAGTATTTTGAAACATTGATTTTTCAAATCGGTTTAGTACATTTTTTTTTAAATTAAATTTAAATACGCACATTAATAATTACTTTAAAATGTATATTCAAAAATTCAGATATATATTTTTTAAACTGCTGGCGCTGCAACGATAAAATTTTAAATTTGTTGTAATTATGTCCTGAATTCGTGGACATCTGGCATTATGGCATCTTGTTTTTCCTCTATATAATATACTCGTACCTATCAGCTAAACAATAACATAATCATAAAATCCGTATCAATATACTTAGAATCAAGGGAAGGTTACCTACATTGTATTTAAGGCTACCTTATGATACCTAGGCTATACCTGTCTACCAACGGCGTCAATATTTAGCTACATTGAAGTTGTTAGCTACAAGAGGTTGTTTGCTTGCAAAAAAAAATTAAATATAGGAAAAATAAAGGCTAATGATCTTGTCAACGTCCGATGAAGGGATACATAATATGGACTTAAACCATACAATTCCACGGTTACGAGAATTATGTTTTCGTCAGCAATAGAAGGTTTCACTGTATCGTATTATGTACCTACAAAAAGGTTTAAGCATTCGGCATACTTTGAGACATTTAAAAATTTAAGTTATTGTTTTTGTGGATGCTCACTTCCATTATAAAAAATCTAGTAACAACATTGGCCTATAAGAAAACATCGTAGATCCATTTAAATCTTACAGAAAAATTCTTATCTTTTTTAAAGCTTTAAATAAATTTGAAAAATACATTTTTTCCTAATCTTTAAAGTCAATTATTAATTAATTTTTCCAATGGTAGATACTTTGACAAAAAGAATACCTATTGAAGCAAACCGATATCAAGGCATTGGCATTAAACTACTTAACAATTTTCTAAAAAACTTTACCAACATTTTTTTAATTTTAAAAACATCTTAACTTACACAAGCTGCTAAATATAATTTTTGTTTGCACATACTTCCGGAACGCGCATAATACAGAACAAACATTTAAGCGATAACAATCTTTTGTGGTTTGGAAATGTCAAAGTGACTATTTGATTTAGGAGGATGGTAAAAAGATATAATAGCATTTTGGCGATAACTTGTTTAAAATTAGCAAAAGTCTTTTTTAGCTAGGCATCATACTAAAACTGCTTTAACAGCGTAAAACAATCATTAACAATTTATGCGTTATAAATTTCAAAATGTAAGACAATGGGGCGTATTCATTGTCATTTGATTCTATTTTTTTAAGTTTATCATTCCAAAATATTTGAAGCTATTTGTGTAGTATAACAAGTTGGTAATCTTATAAAAATATTAAACCAATAATTTATAAGTAAAATCGGTCTGTATTCATTGAGCTAAAACTGTCTTAAACTGTAGTTTAGTAAAACCTGGGGTTTTCAGCGTCTATGAATATGCCACAATTTTTTTAAGTGTCAAAAACAATATTTAAACTTGAAAGCTCCAAAAACTGATAGAATTGAATATTAAAATAAAATATATGTTATGAAGACTTCCAAACGGTGCGGTGGTAGCTTTAGTGATAAATGAATTCATTTACAAACTTTTAACTTTTCCTTACCTTTTTAATGTGTTTACCCTTGCAATTACAATATCATATATTTGTTTTAAAACTATTTGAAGTACTTATTGATTTTGGAACATAGCCATTCCATTGTATAGCTTCATGAGAAGTAGCAGTAGGCTACTGAATACTTTAATTGTGAACTAATATAGAATCAATATATAGATACAACTATGTATACCACGTTTAAGTTACTTTAATAGGAGGAGTTTAAACTGAAAACCAAAAATAATATACAGTATCACCCGCTTAATTGAACACCTCTTGATTAATGTTCCCCCTTAACTGACCAAGTAAATTACATTCTAAATATACCTGTATACAAAGGCCTTAAAAATATTCAGCTTGTAGATTAAAAACTTGTACATTTTTCAGTTGTCAATTTGGCTTAAAAATATTATAAGATTTAAATAAATTATATTAACTTTAAATTACTGAAACTAAAAGCACTAAATTAAAATGACAGCAAACCTCGACTGCCATTTCTTTGCGGATTGGTTTTTTCCGAATTTTTTTTATATATACATATATGTAGCTGCGGTCAAAAAAATAGCACCGTAACGCATCAAAAAGTTTATGAAGCGAAAAAAGTAAATCAATACTTGGATTCTAATAATCTACTATAAAATTAATTAGCTTTCTTAATTCTTTAAGTAATTATACCAAAAATTAGATTTAAGAAGCCATAAAAAAAAGCACCGCATCCTAACCACATGGCACAAAATAAAAACTGCACATTTTTTTATAATATTTGGCATTTTTTTTTTAAATTATTTGAAAATTAGAGGAAATTAATATCTTGCATTTCCTTTATTTGCAATGACGGCTGTACAACGTCATTGGAATAATCGATATTTGAAGGAATCGATTTCCAGAAAGTGTTGACAATAGACCAGAGCTCATTATTGTTACTTGGCCTTCACCGAGACATTTCTGTCTTTGAATTAGCCCAAAGATTTTCAATTAGGTTTAAGTACGGCGAGTGTGCAGGCCATTCCATTAGTTGCACACAGTTATCCCGAAACCAATTTTCGGATAATTGACTGCTGTGTTTCGGGTCCTTGTCCTCTTGAAAGACCCAATTCAAAGGCATCTCCTCAGACGCATACGGCAACATCTCTTTCTGTAGTATTTTCACATAAAGGTGTTTATCCACAATACTTTTTATCCAGTACTATAGGACCAACACCGTAATACGAGAAACAGCCCCATATCATAATATTAGATCCTCCATATTTAGTAGTATTGGTTGTATATTTGGGGTTGAGTTCAGCATGTTGGGGTGTTCTAACGTATGACCGCAATCGTCTGCCACAAAACAACACAATCTTGGTCTCATCAGTCCATAGTACATTCCTCCATTTTGTCATCGGCCAATTTACGTGGGCTTGTGCAAACTGTGTACATTTGGCCACATGTTTTTTTGTTAGGAGTTGTACCTTTCTTGAACTGCGGGCGCATTAAACGTTATCCCTCAATTGCCTGCGCACTGTTTCTACGCTAGCTATCACGTTAAGCACTGCTTTCAGCTACGTATTTGGAAAACGGCTCCTTTTTGCTCTAACGAATCAGTCGTTTTACCATCAGAGGGAACATTGCTCGCTTCCGGCCAGGTGTTTCAGATTTTTCAGCAAATGTTAGGGCATTTCGAATATTTTAATTGGAACAGCAGAGGATTTGTGTGATTTTCGAATAGGTCTTACCATTAGATACCATATTTTTGACGGTTTTTCAGTCTTCAGGTGAAAAATGTTTTCCACGGCCCATTGGTGCTAAATAATGGGTTATCCATTTTGCGGTTTCAAAAGTAAACGTAAATAAAACACATATAAAATATTTTTGTTCATGATATTTCTTTTTTATTATAAAGTTTGAACGTTGACGTTGAACGTTTATGTGTGAAACACTACATCATTTAAATGACCACCACGCGAATTGTTGCAAGCATCGAGGTACTTTTCGACCACTTTTTGACACATATTGGGCGGTATCTCAGCCATAACTTGACATATGTTGGTTTTCAAGTGCTCAAGAGTTAAAGGTTTATCTGCATAAGCACGGTCTTTCGCGTAGCCCCACAAAAAAAAGTACAACGGTGTCAAATCGCATGATTTTTGTGGCCAGTTGCTATCCCACGACGAGAAATTAAGCGGCCAGGAAATGTCTCTTGCAATAAAGCCACATTCGCTCGAGTTGTGTGGCATGAGGCACCGCCTTTGTTGAAACCACATATTCTGCAAGCCGTATTCTTCAATAGCAGGATTCTGTTTTCATATGACCATAACGCTCCGAATTGACGGTAACAGTTGTTTTCGAAGAAGTAAGGTTCATGCACACCTCCGGACCAAAGAGCGCCCCAAACAGTGACTTTTTGTGGATATAATGGCCTCTCTTCAATTACTTGAGGATTCCCAGAACCCCAAATACGACAATTTTGTTTATTAAGATACCCACCGAGTGAGAAATGTGCTTCGTCGATGAAGGAAATTTTGTTCGAAAAATCGCCGTCCACCGCCTGTTGTTGAAGCACCCATTGGACGTATCTACGACATTGTGAATGGTCAGCTGACTTCAGTTGTTGTGTGAGCTGGACTTTAATTTGATGTAGGTGTAGATCCAAATGCAAAATACGCAATAATGCGTAAGACAGTCCTAATTCCTGAGAACGACGAGGAATCGGCACATTCGGGTTTTCGGCAACACTTTCACTTACAGCAGCGATATTTTCAGTGGTACGAGCGAAACCCATCCAGTCTCTTCAAATTTCTTCACAATAATGCTAATTGCTTGCGTAGTTATACGACTATGTAAGTAAGTAAGTAAGGAATTCATTTATTGTTTCGTTTTCGTTGTTGATATAATTTTTATAATTTTTGATGAATTTTGTAAACCATAATCTCCTCTTAAAGCACGATATGTGGCTGTGGCAGAATCGCCATTTTTGTAGTAGGTTTTAATAATTTTAATGCATTGTGCGATAGTTAAGCGATCCATTTTCGTAAACGTCAGACTTTCAACTGAAAAAAAAAATTGGTTTAACAACTTAGTTTGCCAGATCGAATTCCAGCCCTATACTTTTGAAGCCGCAAAATGGATAACCCTTTATAACGACTAAGCATTATAAAAACATTTAAGTATGTGTATTATCCATTTATTTCTATTTTATTATTATTCTTTTTTTTTTTACTAATTTTTGCCTACATCACTGAATACTAAATACAATGTAGGCCCTTATACATTTATGTATATATGTGTCTAAGAATCACATGAATATGAAAATTATAAAGTTATATGCATATAGCTTCCTACCCACCTACATCCTTCATTTTCATTATTATATGCACATGCCTTCATACTTAGGTTCCATCAATACGTATATAACGGGTGATTTTTTTGCTACTTGGTTTTTGACGTTTATATTTTTGACAGATCACACATGACAAATTCCACGAACATTTGACATTTCCATTCAGTATTGTTTGCCATTTCATCATGAATAGACTTACGCCTGAACAACGTTTGCAAATTATTGAAATTTATTATCAAAATTCGTGCTCTGTGAAAAATGTGTTTCGCAAGCTTCCGCTCATTTTTGGCCAAATGGATACGTGAATAAGCAGAATTGCCGTATTTGGAGTGAAGAGCAGCCAGAGGCAATTCAGCAGCTACCAATGCATCCCGAAAAATGCACTGTTTGGTGCGGTTTATGGGCAGGCGGCATCATTGGGCCGTACTTCTTCAATGACGATGAAGGCCGCAGGGTTACGGTCAATGGAGAAAGGTACCGTTCGATGATAACAGATTTTTTTTTGCCGAAAATGCAAGAATTGAACTCGGTCGACATGTGGTTCCAACAGGACGGTGCCACATGCCACACTGCACGCGAAACCATGCATCAATTGAGAGGCGAATTTGGTGAGCAGTTGATCTCACGTTTTGGCGCAGTCAATTGGCCACCAAGATCATGTGATTTGACCCCGTTAGACTATTTTTTGTGGGGCTATGTTAAGTCTATTGTCTATGGGGACAAGCCAAACACGATTGCTGCCTTGGAAGCCAACATTGAACGCGTCATTGGTGAGATTCCGGCCGAAATGTGTGAAAAAGTTTGCCAAAATTGGAGCTTCAGAATGGACCACCTGAAGCGTAGCCGCGGGCAACATTTAAGTGAAATTATTTTTAAAAAGTAAATGGCAGAAATTGATTTATCGATCCAAATAAAAATTTCATTCACTTTTTACAAGTTTCTGTGTTTTTTTGAATTTTCAAAAACCAAGCTCTTAAAAAATCACCTTTTATATGTAGATACATTTTCCTCTCCTAACTTACATAATTAAAATTCATAACTTAGATTTAAATATACATTTGTAGGTAAGTACCTATGTAACTATTCATTTAATCATTAATTCGACAATTCATTATACTAAGAATCGAGGTAATCTTACCTAAATAGACTTTAAGCCTGCATAGGATAAGAACACCTAACTAACTAAACCTCAATGGTTATATAAAAGCATAAATAGCGACAAGATCAAGTTCGTACGATCCAGTCGTGCATTTTTTTTTTGTCTTCTTTCGCCATTCCTAATATTAAGTTATTAGTTAGAAAATGGCAACATTTTTTTTTTAATTACTAGCGTATCATATAAAATGAACAACTAACAATACCTTATTTTAAAGCCAAAGCGCAAGCTAGCGTAAACCCCACACACAAGCATTACATTAAATTCCCCAGCAACAGAAAGTTGAATTTCTTCCCATTTTTTTATTTTATTTTTTTTATTTGAATCCCTTTACGGCAAAGGATATGATGAGAAATATTTTTCCCCCTGGCGCTCAGTTTTGTTGTTCCTGCTTCTACAGCTCCTTTAATCTTCCGAAACAAAATTGAATTTAATACCAAAATCTTATTTTCAAGTATCTTAGTGGGTTTGGTATTACATGGTACCAGAAAAACAAACTAAAAAAAAAAAACAAAAAAAAAATATGAGGATAATCTCAAGATAAACATCAAACACGGCGAGGAAAAATCTTAATTTTATATTTTCGTGTTATCTATATACAAACAAAAAAATTTAAAGGTATGGCATTCTCATTTCGGTTTTATAATTTAAAGATTGATTGGAGCAGAAATGCTTGTTATTAACAAGAACGTACTTAAACAGGAGTGTCTAAAAAAAAGAGAAAAAAAAAATAAATAATAAACAAGGGTTTTTTTTTTGTTTAAGGATAGGACTTCTTTTTGTAAGTCTTGAAAGTTCAAAGCATTTTTCAATCTCATAAAAAAAAAGTAAATTAATGAATGCTATTCAAAAATAAGACTTCTTAATTAATTAGAAGCACAAATACGAGTGAAAGGTCCTCTTGCCAGAGGAAATGAGGTTTTCTGTTTGATTTTTTTTTGTTAATTTGGTATATTATGAGAAATAAAATGAATGACAAGATTTAAATGGAATACAACAAAAATAAAAGTTTAATTTTGCTTTCAAAGAAAATAATAATTGTTGCAATTCATTTGAATTGATTTGCTCATTTAGTGATTAAATGAGACAAAATGAGAAGTTGTAGAGAAATAATTATGAAAGTAAGAAGGCAACTTAGTCAATTTTAAGTAATTCTTGAATAATTATCAGGAAAGCATAGCTAGTTTTCTTTTATCGTTTCTTATTTAATTATCTTCAATAGCTGGCTTACAAGTATTTTATTATTGTGAAATATTTCTAGATGCCTCGAAAGAGAGTAGAAAGATTAATATTTTAAAGGACAATCATTATTAGCTTTTCGATGCCACACAGTTAAGTTATCGTTTCAGTTCACTGCAGCCAGCAATATTTAGTGTAGACATTTAGAACCGTTTTCGAGTAAAATCATAGTATTTCGCTTAGAGATTCATCCAAGTGGAAGGCCGGGTTTTAATGACATTCATCTGACACTGATTAGTTTAATGTTAAAATTGTGGAAACTTACTACGAAAATAGTAAGCTATTTATGGTCGACATACACTACCACTCAAAAAATTCCACAAACAAAAATCAAGCGATCTCACGATGAGAACAGCACTCGGGTTCCTCGAACAGCAGTGAAATGTCCATTTTTTCTTTGGATTATCATTTCGCCTTTGTAAGTTTAAACTGACTCAAGTATGAGAGTCATTTGATCATGGAATGTGTAAACCCTTTACCGCTACTGCCGCAGATTAGATGGTTACATATTAGCTTTATGTGTTAATTATAGCATAGGTAATATGTATTTCCTGGTAGTAACTACTCTGATTTGAACTTATTTCTAAGGCTCTATGGGTTTGGATTTGATAGGACATACCGATGCCTCACAGATTGGTTTTAAAAGTCTGAATATGCCAATGGGAGGGAAAATTTTAGGCCGTTAAAGCACTCTACACTAATGCAGTGCGGTTGAAGAAGCGATATCTTAAAGACTTAGGCCGTGTGTGCATTGCGTTAAAATGTTGGCTAAATTTTCTACCTTGGTTAAATTTTGAAGTTTGGTTTGTGGTGGGATCAAGTTTAGCTTTTTGTTGTGTGAATTGCGTTGAAAGGGATTTATTAAAATACTATTTTGTCTAAAATTCCTTCACGATTTAAGAAATTTCCCTGAAAACATTTTTTTTTGCTGTTCAAGTTAATTAATTTCTTTCCCAAAATCCGATTTAGAAGATATAAAGTCAATAATTTGGCACGAAAAAAGTAACAAATTCTCAGTTTTACTAATATGTTTCGGTTTTACATCGTTAATTTAATATTTTAAAACAACAATTCCAAATCTTTTCAAAACAATTCCCATTATGGTTAGTTTGTTGATTTAGTATGTAAACACTAGTTTTCACAGCTGAAGTATTTGACAAGCTGACAAATCTATCCATTTGTATTCAATTTGCAAAATGAAATATAATGAGTATTTTAATTAATTATTTTATATTTGTTAAAATATCAACGGATTATATTATTAGTTTTTTCCTCTTAAGACCCTACACGAACAAAAATATTAATGTAATTTTGTTTTTCAATTGAATAAATTTAAACTTACATTTATTATATGGTTTCCCAGTAGATCTGGACTTTTTGGAATTCATCTTTCTTTTCGGTTATCGTTTACAGTTTCAAATTACTCTATCTTGAGAAGCGTTAAATTTTAACGCAAATTTAGCCTGCTCTACAGCTGCCTACATTTTAACCCATTTTATTCACCACGCTAGTGTCAAATTTTAACCAAACTACAAAACTTAACCAACATTTTATCGCAATTCACACACGGCCTTAAGTAAGTTATGCGATTACCCGCCTAGAGTTGACAGTTGTAGCTTTGGACGAATATAAGCTTTAGAGTCAAATCAGAAGGCGAGAAACAAATAAAGCAAAAACCAAAAAAAAAAATTTGCACTGTTTTTGGCGATATCGAATATGTGGTCAATTATTTTATTTTACTATTTGTTCGCCTATGGGACCTAATAAATGCGGTTGCAATTGTATCTACTAATTCTTACATTTTAGCTCGAAAAAAAAACAAAGGGCCTTCAAAATAACGCATAAGGTAATTGCGGGAGAGATTCTGCGTCAGGAGAGATGTCGCATTCAACCAAAATCATATACATCTAGTCATCCGCGCAAAAAATTGTATCTTGCTTTTTCTTTTTCAGGCATTCAACCAAAAATCTAGGACAAAAAATTGGTTGAAGCCGACATGTATCGGGATTTTCTTATATTTGTATTATTTTACGCTCCCTTTCTTACTATGGCAATTTTTCATTTTCAGTTTGTTACACAAAGTTAATGCGCAAAGAAGTTGTAGCGTATTTTTCCAAGGGAAATATTTTTTTTATGATAAATTAGTGTTATAGAAATAATTGTGTGTATTGTTTTTTGTTTTGTTTAATTTTTTTTTTAAGTTTTGAAGTGTGGTGCGGCATCTCTCCCTCACTTTGGGGATAGATGTCGCAGTTTTTTTTGACAAGATTTCGCACGTTAAATTTGTATACCTTTTTTTAATACGAATAATAAGACTACAAGTGGTAATTGGACTTAAGAGGCGCTGATAATGGAATGTCTCTCCGAAAAGCAGAAATTCTATTTGGCGTAGCAGCTAGAACACGAATCGAGAGGAGTAAAAGATAGATAGAAAATTAAGGAAACCTCTTCCCTCTGAAAATACCGTTTCATGTCATGAAACAATCTTGGAACCAGTAATTCCAACCACCAGGAATGGATGGCATGATTAGGGCTGGCAACGAGACGAGACCAGGCGAGACTTTTGGTAGTCTCGTCTCAGTCTCGTCAAATTAAAAAAAAAATCAGTCTCGTCTCGGTTACGGTCTGAGTATCGTCTAACCATGTCTCGTCTCGGTCCTGGTCTCAGCTTTTTCTCGAGACTTTTGGCAGTCTCGTCTCGGTCTCGGTAGGTCTTGGGCTTATCCTTGGTCTTGGTTTCTTTCGTGTTTTTTGGTGGTAAAAAGATCGAGGATTTGACGCGTGAGTCTGATGTGTCTTTTGTTGTTGTGTCAAACAGTGAAATTGTAAAATTGTTGTTTTTCCTTAATGTATTTTGAGGCTAATCAAGGTTTTTAATGTAAAAACGATGATACTTGCCATTCAGTACTCATGCTTTCCATTATCTAAACAGGGCCTAATTCATGAAATAAAAGTCGATTTTTATTATCACATTTGATCCAAATGGATCATCGAAAGTCATGCAATACAACAACAACAACAACAACAACAACATGGAATCCTGCTCTCCATAGGGATCACCTTTGTTGCGGGTTGTTTTCGAGGGTGCATTCAGTAGTGTAAAGAAAAGAGACAACATTAAAATGAAAAATAAAGAAATGCAAGAAAAAATGGAATGGCTATAAATAAAGCTGTCGAGTTAGAATAGAGTTTGATATGAAACCCAAGTTGTTTATCAACTCAAGTTCCATTTTGAGTTAAGTTAAAATCGACTAATATATTGCGTCTTAGAAAGGTACTACAGCATCTAACTGATGAGCCCATCTGTAGTACCTGTGCGAAACGCATATTAATTTGGATTAAAGGTCGCAAAAAAACTCAATTAAAAGTTAAGTTAAAATAACATTTTGAAGAATGGTGTAAATTATTTTATTTCGTAACACAAATTAATAGAATGTGAAAAAATGGAGTATCTACATACAACGCTCGATTTTTTTTTCCAAAATTTAACCCAAATGCTTAAAAACATCTTTTTCCAGAGCAAAAAATAAAATAGGAAAATTTTCGAATTTTCTTTCTGGAGCCATCTCTCAATCGATTTTCACCGTTCATGGCTTGAAAGTAGGCAACAAAATATATTTTGAAGTTTCGATAATATTTTTTTCCAAGTATCCTTTAAAGTCTTAAAGTCACCCTTTTCCGAAGGGGGAAACAAAGTCTGAGAAATGAGCGATTTCTATTTCAACGAAATTCAAAAATAATAATAATAAAATAAGTCTTTTTCTGGATTTTAGCAGTTCGCTTATCTGAGTATAACTACATATACATATGTATACATTATGTGGTTTGATATTTTAGGGCGCATAGAATATTTCCAGCGAGACTCTCGGCGAATTTTGGTACCAAAAATACAGTCTCGTCCCTGTCTCGTCTTGGTCTCGTCTCGGGTGCTTTTAACGAAGTCTCATCTCGTCAACGAGGCCGATACCGAGACAAGACCGATATTTTTGTCAAATGTTGGGAAAATTATTTTGAAACAAATAACGAGAAGACTGGATGTACAAAATGTTAAAAATGGCTACAAGAAAACCATACAACTTACAAAAAACTACAATCTACGCTTTGCACAGACTGTGGACGTGTGCAAGAACGAAAGAAACATGTTTCACAGACAAATTATTTCTTTAAGTTCAATGAATTTATCATGAGGCATCTCTTCGACACATGCAGGAATATATGGCACTTTTATGTATTTTTTTGTTGTTATTTTTTATGAAAATTGTTATTTTTTAAACCTTAATAATTTTTCATGGAACATAGAATATAAATCCATTGTTAAGTTTTTTGCAAAAATAAAGTTCATTTTATTATATTGAGAAAATTTCATTGATTTTTTAATATACTATACATTATTTAAACTTTTTATCAAAAATACGGTTACCATGGTTATATTTGAGAATCAAATAAAACGAAAATTTACTTTTAAATCATTTTTTTTTATTTATGTCAAGAGTCATTATGGTTTACAATCACATTTAATTTGACCTCAAGTTTAATTTTTGAAATTATAGTAATGATGTGAAATGAAATGTGAGTCAAATTAAATCTTAAAACCAATCCATATTACAAAATAAGAGCTTTATTCTGCATTTACACAAGTGACCAAATGTAATTGTTGGTATATTTATGACACAAAACAGCATTTTAGGTAATGCTGTTTTGTTTCATAAATAAAAGATTTCAAGAGAGAAAAGTCGAATCGGTAATACCCATTTCGATTGTTAAATATTTTGTATCGAGAACAGAAGGAAGCTTTCACAATTAATTTTATTGTTTTGCCGTTTATCTTTGTGCTATTTATATTTTTTTTTTGTGTTAAAAAATCATTTTTAAAAGAAGTAATTTTTATAATTAATTTCAATATAACCACATTTTTTATGGTGTGGTAACCCTCAAAATACCTAGACATTAAGTTTTATTTAAGTTTTCCTATGGAAAAATTTATTACATTATGGGATTACTTGAAAAGGAGCGAGCGGGATAACAAGTTATTCGTGAACTATTAATTACGGGCATAGTAAGGGAAGGGGGTCTCAGCTACAAAGGTATAACTTTATCATAGGACAATACTAGAAAAAATCTAATTTATTACAGATTTTCACCATTAACCGTCTGAAATATTCGTCGAGCTTTGCTTCATTTCTTAAAAAATAGTCAAGTACAGATACCTGTCAATACAATTTTTGTAAATCTGATTTACAAAGTTATAAAAATGTTTCTTTTTCGATGGCACGATTTAATCGACGGCAGATCTTCTACTAAATTGCACAGCCCTTTGAAAACAAATGCTTAATACTTTGCTATTTTCTGTTTTAATTTTTGATCGTGGAAAACTTGCATTTGCAAATATTTGAAAAACCTGAACAATACACAGATATGGGATAATAAAATAAGATAATCCACATCTATATTACCAGGATATGATGTAGTTTGTGATTCGATGTGCCAATTTGAATACTGCAAGTCCTATTACAATCCTGTAATAAAATGTTGCACACCTTAGATTCTATAAGGTTCGTTATAGAATTTTAAGATAGAATAGAATAGACTTATAAGTCAGTTGTTATATGATTAAAGCTACATACATATGTATATAAGCAATTAAATTTCATAACAAGATCTTTATAAAGCTCAAAGTTCCTGGGATTTTGTTAAGGGGGAAAATTTGTTTTAATTATAAGATTTAATTATTTGAAAATTATAGAAGGCTAAGTTCTTATAAAAAAACGTTACGAACAGAATTAAAGTTTCTAAACAAGAAATTATCTCTAAGGATGGTAATGGATCCTAACAGAGGCTTACGAGATTATTTTCCAGGTTTCTGGAGAGTAGGGTAGTTAAGTAAGGAGTTTTCGTTCTTTAGAATATTTGATAATTTACAAGCGTTTCCATGACTTGGGAAAGAAGGAACATAAGTGCCATTGGACGGATTAAAGCCGGAGTTAAATGATATCGTACCCGATTTAAAATTTCGGTAAGTTAAGTTGGGGACAGTAGGGTAGCTTTCGATAAAAGAAATAAAACAATCCCTTATGCATCAGTGTATGTCTGTATATATTTACGAACAAACATATATGTGTATGAAAAGTTAAACAAATATGCTAATGTGCCTGTACATGTAAGAAAGAAAATACTACCCGTGTATTTAAAAAAAAATAAAGAAAAAATCTAATCTAATCATAACACTTTGTGAAAGCGAAGAATTTGCAGCACATTGTGCTACTATCCAATTTGATTTATCTTGTGAGTTTACCACTTGAGTGTTATTGGAAAAGAGCACTGAACCGACTAATTTTGGAACCTTGGTCATATATAAATTTGGTTCGTTGAATATGGCTTACTTAAGCTTATTCCGGTTTCGTTAAAAGCCGAACTACTGTCCACACTAATAAGAACATCTAGAAAAAATATATATTTTTTTAAATTTAAATTAACACTCGAAAATAAAATGCGGATTTTACTCAAATCACTTCTTTATTAAATTTGAGGTACCAACAACTTTTAAAAATCTCAGCGAAATAAGTGCAGTAGTTCTAGCACACATTCAAAAATGTCTGAGTCGTAGTCGTGTTAATTCAGATTATCTCACGATGAACCGACTTTACTTCGTTAAATTTTAGTAACTCATTTTCATTTTATTCATTCACCTACCCCATTTATTTAAATTTCTTTATTTGATTCATCAATTTTATTTCAACTTCTGTCAAAAAATACACAAATTATAACACGAGTGTCAACAAATTAATTTATTAATCACTGCCAACCATTAAAACCCACACGATATCACATACATATACCAACCACGCATTTGAAGTTAAAACTTTGAATTTGGAATACCCCCCTCCACATTCAACTTTTTTGTTCTATCTTCTAACGTATGTAGGTGGTGTACACTTTTTAATTTCTCACGACTAGAAATTAAGCTCTCGCATCGCATGTGTGTGCTCACAACTTTTGCCGACACGAAATTTTATACTTTCACTGAGTACCTTCTACATTTTGTAGGTCGATATGTGGAGTAGCTAAAAATAGAATATGTACATAGCTATGTTCTTCGAGTCTATTAAAATAAAGTTTTCCCATTTATCTGCTTAACCAACAGGTTTAATTGGATTTTTTGGTTTAAATAGTTTGTTCGACATGACTTACCAAATCATCACTTGCTTTTAATGTAATATATTTTAAAGTTAAAAAATATTTTTTTCCCTGATATTCTGTACACTAATTAAACTTGTATTTAAAAGACAAACTCACATGTCATTGGAAATTATGGAAAACCAATTAAAAGTCAAAACTATAAACCGCGAAGTTAACTGTGGATTGCCAGTAAGGCAAGAAGCACATTTTGTAAGAGCTTCTGGGGAATTTTAAGGGACAGACATAAACAATAATATTAACTTTATTAATGTTACAATAAAGTTGCGCATAATAAGGAATTTTTAAATATCCCGATAAGTATTGTTTCTGATAAGCTACTGATGGTACACTTGGGCGTATACGTATTTTTTACTTGCGATGTATGTAAGTACTATAGGGCAAGTTTTGCATTTGAAAAAAAAATTGAATTCGAAATTTTAATCAAAGTTGACATTTCAATGATAGAGAGCACCAAAAAGGTGAGTCCCGAAATTCCGTCTGTCTGTCTAACTGTAGAACGATATAAAGCCTAAGCGGCTTAACCGATTTTGTTCTGCTTAGGCGTTTTAGGAGATTGTACAAAATACATTTATGAATCGCTGTTTTAGCCGCGAAAATAATGGTACTTGCCATACAAATTTTTCTTCCATCTTAATAAACTCGTAAACGGCTCTAACTATTTTGATAAAAAAGTATGTGTACTAATTTAAATTTGGTCTACATTTTGGCTTAAAAATATTTTTACATATGTATTTTGTTATTAACGGTACCTGCCATATACAAACTTTTTATTTATTTTCGACTTTCTCATAAACGGTTCAACGGATTGCAATCAAAATTATTATACAGGAGCTCTTTCGAATTCTAAATAATACCGCATTTCAGAATCTGCAAAACATAGTTGTTTTGGACTTAAAAAAAAAAAGGTTTTTTTTAGTTGAAAATTCAATATTTCGAAATCGGGTGGACGAATTTTTGTGAAATTTTATTTTTAAATTTATATTATTAAATATTTAAAATATTCATACCATTTTTTTTTAGAAAAAAATTAAGATTTATATATATAAAAAATTAAATGAAAAACTACTTAAAAAATATATTAAGCCGTTTCTATTAAGAATCTTTGGCATATAATGTGATTAAACATAAGAGGAAGAGGAAGTAGGTCTTGTCAGTGACAAAATTGTCGCTAAATGTTTTTCAATGATAGCGCTACCGCATGCTGATAACATACTTTTCCATTGACAGCTAAGCAGCCATTATAGCGGTTTCTGGTTTAGTTATAAGTCGGAGCTTTTAACTTGCTCTCGCGAAGAACTTAGAATTCGTGGAATGCAGCATTATTTTAGAATCTGCTAGTACCTGGGTCATAATAATGAGAGATCGGATAAACTGCCCTTGAGGAATTCAATACTTAATCCTATCCAGATAGACCCGTCAATTAAAATCCAAGTCTGTGTTGCTAAACAGAAAACAGAATTCGCAAGAAGATTCCTTAAATGAAAGCTGGAACTACAACCACGAAACTATTATACAGGGTGATTCGTATAAGATGCGACAAAAAGCTAATGCGTGTAAGTTGGACTTAGACAAGAAAAAATCGTATGGGAGGGGGGTCTATTTCCCCCTGTTTAGCCAGGAGGGGTAATTTTCTAAAAAATTGACTAAAACAGAAACAAAATTACTTAAAAACAAAGGTGTAACATACAATGATATGCTATACATTTTTGCAAAGCCAGAAATCTCTTCTTTATTTTAATTTTAAATTAAGTTGTGCTAGGCAATAGTTTTTGAAAAATTATTTTCAAACTAGAAACTTGGAAAATGTAACAGATATTTAAGATATTAATAGTTAATTAAGGCTTTTCTTATTACTTGCCAATGGTATATATCCAAACATACATAGAACAAACAAAAAAGTGTTTTTCTTGGAAAAAAGTAATTTTATTTTTTTTTTAAATTTCTTAAAAACTTAGACACAGTTTAGCATATGGTTTTCTGTCTTTTAGTAAAAATTAATAAGAGCATTGAATTTTGAAAACAAAAATTATACTTAATTACATAAAATTTTGAAAATTAGATTGAAAATAAAAAAAAAATTGTTCAATGTTTCTAATTTGAAAATTAATTTTTCAAAAACTATTCCCTAACACAACTTAGTTTAAAATGAATATTAAAGAAGAGATTTCTGGCTTTCCAAAAAGGTATAGCACGTCATTGTACGTTGTACCGTTGTTTTTAAATATTTTTTTGTTCTGTTTAAAGCTTTTTTTTTTAGAAAACGGGGAAATAGACCCCCCCTCCCATACGATTTTTTTCTGGTCTAAGCCCAACCTACACGACCTAGCTTTTTGTCGCATCTTATACGAATCACCCTGTATACATTAAAAAAGAATTCTTTTAAACACTTGCAAGCCTAGACCAAGCACAATCTCTGGTGATCAATAATGATAATATATGCAGAGGTTGTAACGAAGAATATGAACATGAGGATACCTCTTATTACGTATTTCATTGTCCAGCACTCTGATATAAGGAATAAATTATTGGGCAGCTATTTCATCAACTATTTAGAATAGTTTTCGAATCTTCAAGGCAAAAACCTGTTGAGCATCATTAAATCTTTTAAATGGCTCGATGTTTATGTTTATCTATAGATCTGAAAGGTTAGAAAATAAGGAGTGACAATACTTCACGATATCACAATGGATCTATTTTTATTTAATATAAGTGAGAGAGTAACGAGATCAACTATTACCCTATAAGGCTAACCTTACCTATGTACCTATATAACATAGAGTAGTAAAAAAAATTGAACTAGAACTCGACTGAAAAGGTTAAGTATCTTCGACTTAAGATATTTTGCGTTTTCTTTTTGTTGAACCTCGGTGTCATTCTAAGTGAATGTCTTATCGGTATCCTTCTATCTCACTAATTTTCTTTTTTATAGGCAAACACAATTCAAACACATCTCTCTCCGATGTAAAATATTTTAAGTCAGCATAAGATTGTATGATCTGCTTAATTTCAAAACCAAAAATAGACTAAGGATTATATTGGCTTAATACTTTTTTATTATTATGAAATTTTAAATCATACTAAGCTGGCTTAAGACATTTTCGAGAATGCAAACAGGAACAAAAGTCATCCTTAAGTCGACATAAAATAAAACACTTAAAAAAATTCCGAAAAATAAGATGACCTTGAGGGAAAATCTTATTTTTCTCGAAAACGGCTCCAACGATTTTGATATAAAAAAATTAGAACTTTTTCGTTGGTAATAGCTGAAAATCTGATATGAATCAAGCTTACGGGAAAAGTTTGTTAACGGTACCTTTCATATAAGTTTTATTTTTTTATTTTTTTGGCTTTATCGGTAACTGTACATTGGATTTCTGTCAAATCTTATATCTGCGAAGATCTAAGTAGCTAAACTAATTCTGCGTATTAAAATTTTAAATAACTTTTTTTATAGTTAAAATTAATTTGTATTTTTATTTTATAATCAAAAAAAATAATTTTAAATTTTATAGTCACATGTATATTATTAAACTCTAAAAAATCTGCATACCAGAATTTCAAAAAAAGTTTGTTTTCGAAAAGCAAAAATAAAAAATCGAATTTCATCAAAATCCGTCCTACAATTTTCGAAATACTTTTTTATAAAATTTTGATTGATCCGTGGCATCTAATTGCGTTCTTGTTTTTTTTTCGAGAAATCGGTTAAAGTGATAGTTTTGGCAGTTTATAAACGGTGATTTTTTAAGAGCTTGGTTTTTGAAAATTCAAAAAAACACAGAAACTTGTAAAAAGTGAATGAAATTTTTATTTGGATCGATAAATCAATTTCTGCCATTTACTTTTTAAAAATAATTTCACTTAAATGTTGTCCGCGGCTACGCTTCAGGTGGTCCATTCTGAAGGTCGAATTTTGGCAAACTTTTTCACACATTTCGGCCGGAATCTCACCAATGACGCGTTCAATGTTGGCTTCCAAGGCAGCAATCGTGTTTGGCTTGTCCCCATAGACAATAGACTTAACATAGCCCCACAAAAAATAGTCTAACGGGGTCAAATCACATGATCTTGGTGGCCAATTGACTGCGCCAAAACGTGAGATCAACTGCTAACCAAATTCGCCTCTCAATTAATGCATGGTTTCGCGTGCAGTGTGGCATGTGGCACCGCCCTGTTGGAACCACATGTCGACCGAGTTCAATTCTTGCATTTTCGGCAAAAAAAAATCTGTTATCATCGAACGGTACCTTTCTCCATTGACCGTAACCATGCGGCCTTCATCGTCCTTGAAGAAGTACGGCCCAATGATGCCGCCTGCCCATAAACCGCACCAAACAGTGCATTTTTCGGGATGCATTGGTAGCTGCTGAATTGCCTCTGGCTGCTCTTCACTCCAAATACGGCAATTCTGCTTATTCACGTATCCATTTAGCCAAAAATGAGCCTCGTCGCTGAAACGGACGTAGCTTGCGAAACACATTTTTCACAGAGCACGAATTTTGATAATAAATTTCAATAATTTGCAAACGTTGTTCAGGCGTAAGTCTATTCATGATGAAATGGCAAACAATACTGAATCGAAATGTCAAATGCTCGTGGAATTTGTCATGTGTGATCTGTCAAAAATATAAACGTCAAAAACCAAGTAGCAAAAAAATCACCCATTATAAGTTAAAAAACGATTTTTACCCACCTATACTGCATTCCCTTTCACTTATACATATAGGTTCTCTATGTATAGGTGGGTACATATTATTCTCCTAATTTTCATAATTCAAATCCATTTAAATATACATTTGTAGGTAGGTACTAATGTAACCATTCCTTGAATCATATGAATTCCGAAATTCATTATATTAAGAATTAAGATAATCTTACCTTAATCGGCAAAGGATAACTAGACAACCTATAACAGCGTCAGTGGTTAGCTACATTAAAGTTGTTAGTTACAAGAGCAAGTTCCTACGATCTAGTCTTGCATTTTATATTTTTTTTATAACCTACACGCGCTCAAGGGATTATACTACCCTTTAAATGTTTCAGCACAGCGCGGGCGTGAGATAAAGGAAGAGAAAGAAAGATAGAAAAGATGTGTGGCGCGATGTTTTGAGACTGGAGGTGGTTGTTGTCTTAGATTTTATCTCCAAGGCTGTCGGCTGAACTAATGCGGAGAAATTTCCACGTCTTATTTATCTATGTTCCTTATAATTCGCATTATTTTTTTCATTGGTTGTCATATTTATCGGTATACTAGTTTTACTCAATCACATACACTACCTGGTAAATTTTGGTAAATTTTGTTAGTCGAAAATTGTTTAATTTTGTAGCTCTAGTAGAATATTTTTTTTTATTTGATTGGGAGGGACCATCGCTTATATTTGAATTATTCGAATAACTTTCAAAATGTTTAATAATTTTATTTTCAAGTTTTGCTTTTGGAACAAATCGAACTCGAGATTTTGATATGATGATGACATAGAAATGCAAAAAAAAACTAGAACCCATAATTCTGTCTAAATGTGTGTATGTCTGTCCATCTGTAGGTCGATCTACAGACTACTTCAGGCCACCTAATTTTCTTCACACTTAGTACTTAGCGTAAAAGTAACGGTACCTACCATAAAATTTTTCGGAGCCAAAATGGTAAAGCTCAAATATCTCGGAAACCGTTGTAAAGGTTTTCATAAAAAAAATTGACTGCACAATTTTTGATATCGTCTACATTTTGTTTCAAAAAATTATTACATAAAATTTTATTTACGGTCCCTCCCATATTACCGATATTTTCATGTTCGACATGAACGGATTTCGATGAACATTTTTGTGCAGCAGGTCCATCAATTTAAAAATGAGGGGGCATACTGCAATTTAAGTTCTAATCTTGACAGCATTGCCCAAAATTGAACCGCCGTCGAGCCGTCGTCGGTAAAGCGTAGGCATCCCCCAGCCCCCTGTACAATCCTTGAGCGGTACTTGTATTAAAGAATTTTAACAGCTTTTAATCGTTGGCGTTCAGTTAACAACAGAAATAGAAATCAATTTAAACAGTTAATGTCGTCCACTTAGAGCCCATTTTCCTAAATATTTTTAGGAACCTCAGTAAATTAATCAAAAGAGATTTTCCAAAAATCGAAACCATTTACATATTTTATTATTTAAAATTTTACTCATTTTCACTTTTCAACTAATAAGATAAATCATAAAGCCAATCGAAATAATTCCAACTCGCAGAATCATTGATAAAGCCGCAAAGCCCTACCCATCAGACTTTAAGACCTAAGCCACCCCATTTTACATATCCCTAGCACATCCATATAACAGGAATATAAACATACTCCAAACGGCAAGTTTTCATTTTCATGAATACATGATGTCCATCCCAACCAAACCATGCCTTATTTGATTTTGGTTGAAGCCTTCGGTCGGGCAGCTATTTGTCTTCATGTATCATATTTTGTGAAAACCTAGACTCTCATATTTTGATAGGCGAGCCTCATCGGTAGGTACGAGTTTAGATGCAAGGTAGGACATCCTCTAGAATTTATTATGAGTTTTGCAAAATTCAATTTGAAATGTAGATACGAGTAGATACTAAAAACCCACAGTGCTGAAAAGATTATGTTTTACAGGTTTTTGGACATGGCGATTGCAGTTTGGCTGTGTGTACATAAGGCTAACCAAACTTTTTGGCGAGAACTATATTCAAATTTTCACAATGAAATATTGTGTAAATAAAATTGAAAATGTTTTTACTTTTGATTTTACTGAATAGTACCGAAGTAAAATGTTACGGATAACTGAATGGGTAATATAACCTTGTAATAAAATGTTTTTTTTTTTTTTTGTGAGTGAAGGAATAATTAGTATTTATCAGTGTTTTTAAGTAACGTGCTCTAAGAGCAGAGCCCTTGAATATTGAAAAACATCAAGTACTATACAGCACAGTTAAGCTTAAGCACAAACAACATTCAATGAGAATCATTTACATCAGTTGTATCTTTTAGATACTCGTATAATTCAAAAGGGAGTTCTAAATCATTGTTAAAAAAAGGAAAAAAAGAAAGAATCAGGTAAAATACTTAACGAAATTTCCTAGTGTCAGAAGTCAGTTGTAGGAATCATTGATAATTTAAAGAATAGATTATTTTGATAACTAATATAAAGCTTATAAAATAAATTAATTGGGTGTTGCAAAATCTCACTGAAAGTTAGGTCCTAGTGGCTAATAGTTATTAACCATGGTTGTACATGTGTTTCTATTTAGTAGAAATGTAAGTGTTTCTTTTTCTGCTAAATCAAAACAAATAGCGCAGCTAATAGACACTTTCGTAGAACTGTTTTCAGATGTTCGCAATAGCAGTGATGAAATCATTCCTTGATCATCTTTAGATTAAAGAGACTGTACAAAATCAGAAATGTTACCAATAGATACTGCCCTGGGAAAAAGTAGCTTTTGATCAATAAGATGATGTTCAGAACAAAATGAACTATTTTCCATAAAAATACATTTCTTCCATATCTTTTTTGAGGTATTTACTTTCAAGGTCTATTGCGAAATGACCACGATGTAGTTTATATAAAAAACTTAGAAAATATTAAAAGTTACCATGGTTTATACTGCCTTGGAAAAAGTTGGTCTTAGAGAAATGTGAGTAATTTAGAAAGAAATACACTATTTGCTATAATACCATATTTTTAAGGGAAATAGTCTTTCGTCTGTCAGACTAAGAGCTGTCAAAATTTATTAAAGAATAATTACGATATCGATAGATGTAAAAGACGGCTGTCGAAAATTACGCCAGAATTTTTTTTGGAAAAAACTCCAAAAAATTCTTTATACAAAATTTTGGCCTTTTTTCCTACAAAAAAAGCCAACGTTTTATGGCAATCTTTCAGTTCGGATTTAGAAGCAAGCATTCGACAATTGACCAAATGCCTAGGATCACTGGCGTCATTGAGAAATCTCTTGAAGAAAAAAAAAATTGTTCAGCGGTATTCCTAGACGTGTCGCAAGCTTTTGATAAGGTGTGGCACGAAGGCCTAAATTTTAAGTTAAGACAATTTCTGCCTGAAGCACTTTATAAGACATTGAAACGATTACTCGGATCTCAAAGATATAGTGGCTGGGATACCCCAAGGAAGTGTCTTATGTCCAATTGTACCTATTATTTACACGTGATATACATCAAGCAGAAGACACTGTCGTAGGCACGTTTGCTGACGACCGGACCCTGCGATACTAGCAGTGGGCCAAACGATAACTGATGTTACGACTAAAGTACAAAAAGCTCTGAATAATGTCAGTGAATGGACAAAAACATGGGGTATATCGCTTAACGAAGTAAAATCATTCCATGTTGATCTTACGTATAAAAAAATTAATAGATTACCGGTAGTTTTTCCATTATTTAACATGGCTTACGCCGTCTATCAGTTGGCAATTTATACTACATTCATGTTTCGGAACTTAAATGTGATTAAATAATTTAACATGTTATATAATGGAAAATTTATAAATTATGTACTTTACTTTTTATGAAATAAAATTCCTTTGAACTTGAAACTTGAACTTGAACTTGTATTTGTTAATACCATTTAGATTCCGTTTGCTAATGAAGCAAAATATCTCGGAATGACTCTAGACGCGAAATTAAAATGGAAACAGCAATGGAACAGAAATGCGAGGAGTTAAATAATAAACTCTGATATATGCACTAGTTGCTCGGGAAACACTCTAAGCTCAGTATCGAAAACAAGATAATTTTGTACACGCAGGTGCTTAAGCCTGTCTGGACTTACGATATACAACTCTGGGGTTGTACGCGAGATACTAATTTAAATACCTTACAAACATTTGAAAATAAACTCCTAAGATCGTTTGTTAGAGCACCTTGGCACATTAGAAAAGAAGATCTCCACAGAGATCTTCGGATTCCCACATTTCTCGACGAAATCAAACATTTTGCGCGAAATCATAGAAAACGGCTATTAAAACACTGTAATACTACTATAATCAAAATTATCGATGAGACGAATTTAGTACGCCGCCTGCGAAGGACTAAGCCTTTCGATCTGGTGCACTAAACGAGAATCCGCTTTAAAATCGCGGAATTAGCAGTAACTTTATCCGGATAGTTACCCGCAACACGTTATTTAAATTCGTTCAAAATAAATTGCTAGATATGTTTCAACTTAGTTGCAATCGGGAGAAGGAGGTGTTTTTAGTGCAGTAAGAATCTCACACTCATATGAGCACGAGTTTTTCGGTTGTCATAGAGCCTTTCGTAGGTTTTACCCCTACCCACGAAAAAAAAACATATTTTTTCGTCTTCGCTATCATCGTAATGTCATGTTTGATTGTTATCTCAAAACCTTTTTTTTCTACGAATGCATAACTTGACTTATATAGTACCTATAATCGCAAGTAAAAATGTGTGACCATAAAGGTAGATGGTAGAAAAAATTGTATGACAAGAAGCGTTATCTTTGGGGCTAAAACCGATTCAAAATCTATATGAGAGAATCACCTAAAACGCCTCACTACCAAGTGTGAAAATCGCTTCAGTCGTTTAGGCTGTAGATCGTTCTACAGACAGACAGACCGAATTGCGGGACCTAATTTTTTCCTGTTCTCTATCATCGTAATGTGAAATTTAATGAAAATCTCGAGTTAGATTTTTTTCCAAATGCAAAACTTGCCCTATAGTACCTAGCTATATAATATCATAAGTAAAAATCCGAAATGTACTTTTTTACTGTCCTTAGAGCAACTGATATTCAGTCATTTATTGGGAATAAAATGTACATCTTTTCTGTCAAAATAAACACTCTTCAACCAAGCTCTAGGCTCGCTCCATGTTGTTTAAGTATAACTACAATTTCGATGCATTAAGAAACCTACAAGAAATCAGAATACTACCATTTTTTACTGTCCTCGAAAAAGTTATACTTTGGGCAATTATGTTATATTCAATCCTTTACGGAATGAGAAATTTTATCCCGAATAGGGTGAAATCTATCAAACCGAAAGAAAATGCATGGTTTGATTCAAGCTGTAAAGAGGTTATTAGGGTAAGAGAAGTCAGTTTCCGGAATTAGAAAGCCAACCCCACTGAGGAATACCAGAAAAAGTTTCAACAAGCTAGAAAGACTTGCGACGTTCACATTCGTAGAACCAAATTTTTGCATGACCAAAAATTAAGGCAAAAAATACTACAATGTCCCAAAGGTAGTAAGAATTTTTGGTCATTTGTAAAAACTATTCGAAATTCAACTTCTTCTTCGGTTCCAACGCTCGTCATTAATGACACCCAATTGGCGAAAAGCCAATTTGCTTGCAGCGCAGTTCGCTGTTAATTCGACGCTGTCAGAAAGTGTTATGACTCCTCCAGTACTTGAGAGCGTAAACGATTTTATGGGACGAATCTTCTTTCGCACTCGTGCAGTAGCTAGAGTCCTCAAAGATCTTGACATAAACAAATCCGCTGGCCCGGATAGTATCCCTCCCATCGTTCTGAAGAGGTGTTCTTCAACGCTGGCAAAACCACTGCGTAAGCTTTTCTATCTGTCCTACTCTACAGGTCTCTTTCCGAGTGGATGGAAAACAGCATTTGTCCAGCCTGTCCCTAAAAAAGGCGCATCTTCTTCACCATCTAATTACCGTCCAATTGCACTTACGTCTCTTCTTTCCAAGGTCATGGAAACGCTGATTAATTATCAGCTCAAGAAATATCTTGAAGAACGAAAGCTCTTAAATGACCGGCAGTATGGCTTTCGTAGCAATAGGTCCACTGGTGATCTGATGGTATATCTCACCGAGCAGTGGCACAAATCTTTACATCGTTTTGGAGAAAGTAAGATTATTGCGCTTGATATTTCAAAAACATTTGATAGAGTTTGGCATCAAGCTCTCTTATCGAAAATGCGTGCATTTGGTATCGATGAATGTCTTCTTCGTTGGATTAGAAATTACCTTTCGGACCGCTCAATACAAGTTGTATTGGACTGTTTCAAGTCTGATACTCACAAAATAAACGCTGGTGTGCCCCAGGGCTCCGTATTGTCTCCGACCCTTTTTTCTCATTTTTATTAATGATCTCTTATCTGGAACTTCTAATCCACTTAATTGTTTTGCTGACGATAGTACTCTCAGCTTTTCATATTCGTTCTTAGATGCACCTCCTTGTTTTTCGGATGTGCAACTGGAACGGCAGCGTATGATAAGCTCATTAAACTCTGATCTTGACAGCATTGTCCAATGGGGAATTAAAAACCGTGTAGAATTTAATGCTTCAAAAACTCAGTGCTGTCTTCTGTCGTTAAAGCAGAACCCACCCCCCATGCCGCTATCCATGAGCGGCACTAGCATTGAAGAAACCGATCAGCTTTCAGTCCTCGGCATGTGCATCACAGACCACCTCTTGTGGAATGAACACATATTTGATGTCGCCAAAAACGCTGCAAAGTGTTTGGGCTTTCTTCGAAGGTGCAAGAAATTCTTCTCCCCGTCTGATCTGGCTGTAATCTATAAGGCCTTCATTCGTCCAAAGCTGGAGTATAACTCGCACATTTGGGCAGGAGCTCCCAAAACTCATTTGAATCTTTTGGATAGAATTCAAAATAGAGCTCTAAGAATGATTGGCGATAGAACTGTAGTGGAAACATTTACATCTCTAGAACATCGTCGAAATGTTATATGTCTCTCACTATTTTATCGCTATTTTTATAAACACTGTTCCAGCGAAATAGCCAGTTGCATTCCTCCCCTTAAATTTTTCAACCGTAATACTCGCGCTTCTAGGAATGCTCGTCAGTTTACCCTTGAGCCCAACTTCGGACGTACTGTCAAGTACAGAGATTCTTTCTTTAGCCGTACAACGCGAATGTGGAATACTTTACCCGGCTCTATTTTCCCCTCCCATTTTGATATTCAGAAATTCAAAACCAGTGTGCATCGGTATCTCCTCTTGCATCCTTCCCTACTTTCCTAACGCTCGCACTGTGCTTGTTCATTTTAAGGGTAGTCAAAACCCCTTTAGTGCGCGCATCCGTTTAAAAAAAAAAAAAAATATCAAACAAACTACACTATTCTCTTGTTAAACTTTTTCTTATATATAAAGAACAATCCAAATTATGTTTGTGCGCTATCTTCTTTTTTGGGCTCAATCGATTTGCATGATATTTTGAGAAGATCTTAGTACAAATTTGGAGAGTGCATATAAAAAATCTTTTTGGTGTCCGATTTCTAGAACCGAAGTTATGGCCAAAAATATCACTCACATGTTTGTTATTGCTTTATTAGTAAAAATAATGTGTTGTTTTGTATACGCACACTTTCATTTTGGTTTCTCTTTGTTGCCGCGTATAAATGTACACAACTACATCATTTGATTTCCATAAAATGGATTTTGATATTTTATTTTGTAGGTTGTCCAGAAAGTTCCATGCATTTTTTGAACGACACAAAGATGGACAATTCGTTGTAAAACTTGGAAAATTTCAGTTAATTGTGAAATTCATTGCGATAGAAGACGGTTTGCGTGCATTTTGTGTGGAGAAAATTATGAGATATACGTATATTACGAGTAGATGACGATGTGCTGCGATCAGTGCACACAACCCGATAGATTGCGTTAGGCATTGATTTAGGCTGTGATCGATTTGACAGGTGTCCTTTTCACATTATAATTTTCTATTCAGAAATTGTGCTATTTTTATTTTCCTGAAATTGATGCGAGTTTTGCGTATTATTACACTGATTTCATACCGTGTCCATAATGCAAAGCTTCAAACTACACAATCACAACCACAAGTTCGACAAAAAGTTATTAGAAGAAGAAAAGTGGTAAAAATGTAGACTTCAATCGCGCTGCTTTGGAATACGATTCCGCAATCGCACTTACTTTCTCGATGCCCCCGGTTGGACATGCAAGACATTCGTCATTTAGTTGATTCTAGCAACAATTCGGCCAAGATCTCTTTCGTTGCCTGTTGAATCCCATGGCATCTATGACATTGCTGCCACACTGTTTGAAGGCGGTCGAATTGCACAATCCGCTTTGAAGCTGGCGATGAATTTTCTCATGGCTGATAAGCCAATAATGAACAATGACCAAGAATTCGGCACCAGCGAAATTGATGCGAGAATGAAAAATTATAATTTGGTATGAATGCACGAGATTTTGAGGCAGTTGACCTAACAATGAAGGATTTACAAGATGATTCGAGATAATTTGAAGGGGATATGATATTGCTCAGCGGAGATTTTCGTCAAACGCTTCCCGTCATCCTGAAATCTACTGATGCCGATGAACTTAAGGGAAGCTTAAAATCGTCGTATTTGTGCCTGCATGTCACTAAGTTGAAATTGACCACAAATATGAGTGGCATTGCAGAACGACCCATCGGCTGGTAAATTATCAAGACAACAGCTGACGCTTGGCAATGCCCAAATTTCTGTTGATGTCTCGATTATATTGATATCATTCCCGACAAATTTTTACGAGTTGACAACGTCGAAGGAGAAACTCATCACCAAAGTAAAGTGTTCCCCGACATTGCAAAAAATTATAAAAATCTCGATTGGATTTGTGAATGGCCAATAATAGCAGTGAAGAAAAAGGTTACCGAGTTGTTTTTTTTTTAATGATATTACATAATTCTTGATTTTAAAAAAACCTCTGATATATAAAAATGCTATTTTTAAAACCAAGATTTGTCAAAAAGTGTCTCAATTCTAAGGCCTTACAAAAATTTATAGTATCCAATGAAAACAAAACATAAAAAAATCTGCATTAAACTGCTTAAAAAACCAAACTATAATTCAATAAACTGAAAAGCCTTAAGCATTTTATCGCATGAATATTATATCTACCCTAAATAATAGGGTACAAGCTTATTACCCGAAAGGATATATCCCTGTGTGGTGTTGATTGAATTCTACAACAAGTATAATTAATTTGATAAAGTACCCAAGCGGTTAATTGAAGTCATTTCGCGCAGCTGTTACTTTTTCACACTCCCACCCAACCTCATTTGGCTATGAGATGAGTGTCTGTAAACTGAATCAAAACAAGGCCTTGACTAACTGTTTAACATAAATTTCATTGCCTTCTTCTAACGCCCATATCTACTGTTGTTGTTCATTTTTAGTGTTGTGGGAGGGGGGTCTATAGCGTAGTGGGTTCGTTTTGCATTGGAGCGCGGTTTTTGTAACTAGATTACCCATAAAATATGCAATTTATTTTTTGCTTTCGTCTGAAATGAACAAAAAAACAAAAGAGGGAAAAAACAGACTCCTTCGTTACAATTTCTCCTTCAACCCTTTCATTACAAAAAATAAAAAACACATACACATAATACAAGATACTCAATCCGAACATTCTTACTTCTAAGAAATACTGGTGTTGTTAATTCCATTCAGCACTTTGCTCATTGGCTTAAATTAGATCTATTCTCAAAGCGATACCTTTTGCCTTTTCAATTACCAGTAAAAGAATCCTTTTCCTTAACCCTTTCGTTTGGTGGGGAAAATGTTTCTATAAAATCGTATATTCGTTTTCTCGTCTGGGTACCCTTTAATTTACTTTCAGGACATCCCAAAAAAAAAAAATAGAAATACAAAAAAAAATAAAGCTAACCTTTTTGACATTAGCATTTTATTTTTTTTACTTTTAGGAATTTATTTTCTTCTTCAGCGAATATTAGAAGAAATGATGAAATCGCAAACGGACGCAAAGTACGAACGTTCTAGGACTTTTAATGACAATTAAAGGCAACTTTTGGGATTCATGGCTGGAGCCGGCGCCATCGCCACCGCCACCCATGATGACCTGATTTCCTCTCCTATATATATTTCCCTATCCTCTCTTAAGACGAAGTCATTTAGGCAGGATTTTTTCTATGTGAAAGTATTTCTGGTATTCACCTCATCTCGATTGATATTGAGCTCCGTGACTTAACTATCAAAAGGCTAAGCTTGTAATAAAAAATAGCTAGTACCTGCACAGAACCAAACCAAAAAAAAAAAATATGTGAGAGTTAAGGGCAATTCTTAAATTCAATACACGTCTTCTGTGGGCTCCATCAGGGAAGCCACAGCAGGCACAAAAGAAGATTTAAATGAATTTGTATAGCTACTCGTAGTTGGTGTGTAGAGCTGTTTTTTCGGGATGAGTTCACTCCTGCCACTCCTATAAGGATGTACCACCACCATTTCTCCTTGAAAATTAAGGATTTTTCGCTTGGTACTGAGCCTGACAGGAAAGGTGAAAAATATAAGTTCGCATGATTTCCGGGAGAACAAAAAAAAACCTGAATATGAGATGAAAACAACCCCCAGTCGTCGGTGTAAGTGACGCCCTTCACATTATATAATGACTAAGTGGATAATAAGTAAAGATGTGTGTATATGTGCAGGATAGAGCCGTCGGGCGGCGCGGTAGCGGCAAAAGGTTTTTTTAAGATAAAATTATTTACATGCATAACAAGAAGAAAATGGGGGATTATTATGAGTATGAGGTCGAGCTAGTATGTGTATTTTATGATGTGTTCAGATACATTATGAAAAAAAACATGCGGTTTTAAAATAAATTTACATCATTTTGCTTATATTTTTTATTTGGTTCTTTATTCATTGTGGATTAAATGAGCTGTCACTCATTAAACTAAGAGGATATGCTTTATACAGAATCAGGAACTGGGACTCAAGAAATTTTGTTGTTGTTTTTTTTCTCATTGTTTGAGAAACCAGATTTTGTTGGTTAAGTGAATTTTGTTGTGTTGTTGTTGTTTTTTTTTCAATCATAAAAGTTGTTTTTTTTTTTGGGAAGGGTTAAGTTTTGGGGTGTTATCCCTTTTCAGAGGTTATACAGCGAATGAAGCATTTTTCCTGGAACTTCAATAAGTCGAGTAGGTTGGTAGGTACTTGTTGTTGTTGTTGTTGTTTTTTTGAGGAAATGTTTGAATAGGTATATTTTCATAATTAAAAAAGCATTTTCCGTGATTGTAAAAATATATTAACTTGGAAGAAAAAAAACTTTAAACTTGAAGATATTTTTTAAGAAATTACTTACAGGCAATTTAAAAATTGAGAACTTTTTAAAAATTTAAAATGTGGTAATATTTTGAATCATATACATATGTAGGTAATTTAGTTAAGTCAAATTGAAATTATTTATGACTTTTAGTCCAAAATGCGTTTCGCCCGGACACGATAGTTGGGCTCATCAGTTAGATGCTATCGTGTCGCTCTAAGACGCACTATTTTTTGGTCGATGACTACCGACTCTAATAAAATTTTCAGCACATACATACTGAAAATTATATTTTTCTAGGGGAATTTGGTCAAATTCATGCACCCAGAAATATATGTATGTTACGCCCGTGGTCTGGCTAGTTGTAAATAAATAGAAGAAAACGCAAATAATACCTACATATTATTTTTGTTTTTGGTTTAGTGGACTGTGTGGGTTTAAGTCAAATTGAAATTATTTATGACTTTTAGTCCAAAATGCGTTTCGCCCGGACACGATAGTTGGGCTCATCAGTTAGATGCTATCGTGTCGCTCTAAGACGCACTATTTTTTGGTCGATGACTACCGACTCTAATAAAATTTTCAGCACATACATACTGAAAATTATATTTTTCTAGGGGAATTTGGTCAAATTCATGCACCCAGAAATATATGTATGTTACGCCCGTGGTCTGGCTAGTTGTAAATAAATAGAAGAAAACGCAAATAATACCTACATATTATTTTTGTTTTTGGTTTAGTGGACTGTGTGGGTTTAAGTCAAATTGAAATTATTTATGACTTTTAGTCCAAAATGCGTTTCGCCCGGACACGATAGTTGGGCTCATCAGTTAGATGCTATCGTGTCGCTCTAAGACGCACTATTTTTTGGTCGATGACTACCGACTCTAATAAAATTTTCAGCACATACATACTGAAAATTATATTTTTCTAGGGGAATTTGGTCAAATTCATGCAGCCAGAAATATATGTATGTTACGCCCGTGGTCTGGCTAGTTGTAAATAAATAGAAGAAAACGCAAATAATACCTACATATTATTTTTGTTTTTGGTTTAGTGGACTGTGTGGGTTTAAGTCAAATTGAAATTATTTTGGTAATTTAGTTATAAAGTTCTTCTTTGTAGTGAATTTGTATGTGTACCTACTCACTCTATTGATTTCCTATTATGAGCAGTCGGAATTCAAGCACTTCTGCAGAAGTAAATAATTATTATTACGAACGCTTTAATTAGCCCGCTATCATAAACATACTTTCCAATGTCCCCAGACAATCGTTTTTTTTAACTTATAAATCTTATTTCTGTAAAAAAAAATCATAAATTATTGTACTCAACATTTGTTTAATATAGCAACATACTTACTCTGGACAGATTTACCACTAAAACACTCCTAGTTTAACTGACTGTTCAGAAAAGCTACTTGATAGACGCTATACTCTGTCCAACGAAAATAGTCAGTAAATGCCTTATTTGAGAGCTTTTTTAAAATACACTGGTGCCTGTATGTATAAAATTTAAAAAAATAAAATGCACGACTGAGTCGCACGTACTTGCTCCTAAATTCGATCACATTATATGTAAAAGATTTTTAATAAAAACGTCTAAATGCATGAATTAAAGAAAACAAGAATACGACACTTCTTTGTTTTTCTTATTTTATTGACGTCATATTTGAAACAAAATCCATTAATCCACAAACAACAATTATTTGCAGATTTTGTGTCACATATGACGACAACAAAATAAGAAAAACAAGGAAGTTTCGTAATCTTGTTTTCTTTGATTCATGTGCTAAATGTATTTTTAAAGTCGTTTTTCACTTAATTTTGTGTATACGAGTATAAAAATTCTTAAATTTTTTCTAAAAAACAATAATTGGTATTAACATTTTAAATATTTAGTAATATAAATTTAAAAACAAACTTTCAGATAAAATCGTCCACTCGTTTTCGAAATATTGAATTTAAAAAAAAATATTTTTTTTTTCAAAAAATACAAAAAAAAAACTTATTTCTCGAAAATTTTGAAATGCAGTATTTAGAATTCGAAGGAGCCCCTGTATAAATTTTTGTATCGAAATCCGTTGAGCTATTTATAAGAAAGTCGAAAAACAATAAAATTGTTGTATCGTTGTACCGTTAGTAACAAAATATTTAAACAATTTTTTAGCCAAAATTTAGATAATACTTAGAGTAGTACACACACCACTTTTTATCAAAATCGTTAGAGCCGTTTTCGAGATAATTAAGATGGGAGAAAAATTTGTATGGCAAGTTCGGTTATTTTTGGGGCTAAAACAACGATTCAAAGTCTATTTTCTAAAACGCCTAAGCACCAAGCTTGGAAAAAATCGGTTCAACGGTTTAGGCTGTACATAGTTCTACAGACAGGCAGACAGACGGAATTGCGGGACCCACTTTTTTGGTGTTCTCTATCATCATAATGTCAACTTTGATTAAAATCTTGAGTTCGATTTTTTTTCCAAATGCAAAACTTGCCCTATATGTACATCGCAAATAAAAATAGGAAATTAATTTTATATCGGAAATTTAAAGCTATTAGTTAAATACGTCTAAACATTTAAATTAAAAAAATCACTTTCCCATTTCAGTTTTTTCAGTATTTTCAAAAAAAAAATATTTTTTTTAATCGAAAACTATATTTTTTTGAAAATTTGAATACGGAATATAATTATTTATATTTTTTAAGAAAATCTGTATAAAAAAAGAAGTAATTTTAGGCGGTTCATCCAATAATGAGAATGTCGAATATTTTAAAATAATGTTCGAAAGGTTCCTTAACAGAAAATATTTTAATTATTTAAAAAAAATACTTCATAAAATTATTAAATTTATGTGCATATTTATTTATTTATCTATTTATTTAAAAACAACATTTTGTTGAATATTATCTAATAATGATAACTCTGTTTTGATTTAACCAAAAAATTGTTTCCAACTGTCCAGGCACATATTTTTGCAGACTCTTTAGTAAAGACTTGAAATAAGACACCTGCTATAGACTTTCAACTTACAGAATTTTCTCTTAAGTGTCGAATCATAGTGGAAACTTTTGTCAAAGGTTTCAATCCAGGTAACAACTCCGAACTTCGAAATACCAGACTATTCGCTGCCAAAGGAAAATTGTCAGCATAGAAAGATCAAAAGCTCTATAAAAACATTAATTCTGAAAGCTCATTAACATATAAACCATACACATCACAAACAATGTAATTGTAACTACTTCCACCATCGTGGGAATGGCAACTCTGATTCATTAGGAGAATTGATTGGTTGATGGGGAATTAAATTACAGAAGAACGATCAGTCGCACTTTCATTAATATTGCTAGAATGTAGGTCATGAGCGGACATATTCATTTTTACTTGCAATTATAGGTATTATAAGGCAAGTTATGTATTCGTAAAAAAATGACATTACTATCAAAGAGAACACCAAAAAAGTGGGTCCCGCAATTCCGTCTGTCTGTCTGTCTGTTTAAAGAACGATCTACAGCCTAAACGGCTGAATAAATTTGGTTTAAACTTGGTACTTAGGAGTTTTAGGTGATTGTCCAAAATAGATTTTTGAATCGTTGTTTTAGGCCCAAAAATAACGGTACTTGCCATACAAATTTTTCTTCCATCTTAATTATCTCAAAAACGGCTCCAAAGATTTTGATAACAAATTAGTGTGTGTAGTAATTTGGGTATGGTTTACATTTCGGCCAAAAAAATTTTAAAATATTTTGTTATTAACGGTACCTGTCAAACAACCATTTTATTGATTTTCGACTTCCTCATAAACCGCTTAACGGATTTCGATAAAAAAAAGTGTATTGCATTTCAAAATTTTCGAAAAATTGTTTTTTTTTTAGAATTTTGAAAAAAAAATTTTTTGAAAATTCAATATTTCGAAAACGGGTGGAAAATTTTTTCTGAAACTTTGTTTTTGAATTTATATTATTAAATATTTAATTTGTTTATACCAATTTTTTTTTAGAAAAGTTTAAGAAGCTTTAAAAACATATTTAGCCGTTTTATTAAGAATCTTTTGCATGTATTGTGATCGAACATAGGAGCAAGTACGTGCGATCCAGTCGTGCATTTTATTTTTATACTTATAAGCAATTCATTGGCGGGTATACTTTTTGTATGGGATTATTTCCAACTCAGTTATATTGGCACAATTGATTCGGAAAGAAAGCTCCCCCATAGGGCCTGTAGTGACAATTTTTCTTACGCAGAGTAAAAAAACTAGAATAATTCGACCTGATCTGAGTGCCCCTTTTGATTATATTTTCGTGGGAGCTTATGTGCAGGTGTACCTAAGATTTGATTACATTTGAGTCATTTTGAATTTAGATTTTCCTAAGTGTGCTTTTATATTGGTGTTAACACTTTATTGTTTTATTTTATGTAAAAGAGCCGCATTTTATTGGTAAACTATTGGTATCGCAGTAATGAGTCTGAAACTTTTATACGCTTGTTATATACCTACATTCTTATTTTACATCTCCCCCTGCCTGCCAACAATGCTGCGCAAGCTTTTTCGCTTCAACCCGAGCGAGTCGTTTTATTCCATACTCCAAAGCTTTATGTATACACACTACACTATAATTGACACTTATTTTACTGCCCAATTTATTCGCACTTTTCTTTTCTTTTGTTGTTGTTTAATAAATAAAATTTTGCTGCGCTGTCTATAAATTTACCAATAAAAAAGGGTTAATATAAACGGAAGCTAGTTCGTATTGATAACTAATTATTTAAGAATAGTAAATTTACTTAGCAACAAAAAATATATTGCATGTACATTTGTATCAAATTAGTTTTATTTTTTTTATTAAAAAGAAGAAATATACTAATTTTACAATACACATATTATTTTATTAAGACTCTTGGAGTCGTTTTTTTCTTCTTAACGGTCTTGCAATATTTATATGGTAGGTACCTTTGTTTTTTATAATAGGAACATTTTTTTTTTCATATATAGACAGAGTCGATATTTCGAAATATTGAGTTTTCAAACATTTTTTTTTTTCATTTCAAACAATAATTTTGGTTTGCAATCCGGTTAACACTTTTAGAGCTTCTCCTTTAAGAAAGTAAAAAAAAATTAACTGAACCATTTTCCATAAAATCGAAAACAAAGAAAATGTATCTTTTATACTCTGTCACACAAATATAGTCCAGTACAAGGAAGATTGGGCGCTTGATCTCACTCTAGGTGAAATAGATGCCAATAAGTTCTTACTGTTTAAAAGCTCTTACAGGGTTGCAGTACTAGGCGGGTCTTAACAAGATTACAAAAAAAATTGTATGTAACTCAGTGGATATTTTCAGAAGCAATTTCAGCAACAGGCATCAGTGACCCAAATTTTTCGACTTCGCCGTTATCGTAATGACTAGTTTGATCAAAATCTCCAAAATCTCAAGCTCCATTTTTTTCCCATACCTATACTTTGCCACATATTAAAATTTTTGTTTTGTTGATATGTCTATTATTTTAAATGCAAAAAAAAACCTTCTTTTCACCCTTCTTGTGAAACATTTCTATCCAAATATTCATAAAATCATGATGAATTTTTATTCCACAATACATATTTTTACTTGCGATTATAGGTACTATAAGGCAAGTTATGTATTCGTAAACAAAACAAAAATTTCTAACAATTAAACATGACATTACGATCATAGAGAACACCAAAAAAGTGGGTGCCGCAATTCCGTCTGTCTGTCTGTCTGTCCTCGAGTCTGTAGCCTAAGCAGATGGGTGGATTTGCTTCAAACTTGGTACATATTATTTTTTCGGTAATATGCCCACATGTTTTTTTTCATTTTTTTTAAGACGACAAATAACAGTAGCTCCCATACATTTTTTTTGGCCAAAAACAAAAATCTTATTTTTCTCAATAACGGCTTCAACGATTTTTATAAAAAAAAAATCATTTCATTAACGAAGGGAAAGGCTACCTTTTGAAAATTTTTTTTTTGGAAACAAATTGTTATTTTTGGTACCTCTAGTACAACCATATTTTTGGATTTAGATTTTCTCAAAAAAGGTAATTTGATTTTTTTGAAATTTCTTACGCAGAAGCTCCTAGAAAGTTAAAACACTATTGTATACCAAAATTTTTCAATTTTTTTTTTTTTTGGAAATTATTTTTTTTTTTAATAAAAAACAACGGTACCTCCCGTACTTATTAACTGTACTTCGCATAGAACCGCTTTTCATATTTTCGATTTTCTCAATATTGGATGAACCGATTAAAATAATTTTTTTTATAAAAATGCTCTCTAAAATTGTTAATAAAACTGCGTACGAAAATTTTCAAAAAAAAACGTTTTTCGATTTTTAAAAAATAAATAACATTTTTTTTTTTGAAAAATCGATTTTTCAAAAACCAGTCACAGAATTTTTTTGAAATTTGAATTTTATATTTATATTAATAATATCTTCAAAATGGCGTTTCAATTCTTTTAGTTAGCTACATTAAAGTTGTTAGCTACAAGAGCAAGTTCGTGCGATCCAGTCGTGCATTTTATTTAAACAGGTCTTTGCATTCTTAGAATAAAATCATTTAAAAAACAGAAGGAAGTTTTCAAAAAAAACAAAATTGTCTGCATTCAATTAAATTACTGAAAGCAATATTGTTTAAAATAACTAAATACCTACTCTAGATTGACTAACATAATATGTATAATGTTTTTTTCTTATAAAAATTTAAAGCAATTAAAATATAAAACGTGATATTGTTTGCCTCCATAAATATAATTTGAAGCAAAATCTAAAAAAAAACGTCTGTCCGAAATCCCTAATAATTAATTTAACAAAGTCCTTAAATTTAAATTAAGTACGGCAAACAAAAAAAAAAATAAAAATTCGTATATTAATTTGATAATATTAAAATTAATTATTCTTGGGATCATGCTTGAAGGACTCTTTTTAATTGGCTCTGAGTTTTCTCATTAATGTCCAACATTATTCAACCATTCGTCAAGGATATTATTACATATATGTACGAGTATACAGAACATATTGAGCAAGTTTATTTTAAGAGACACAAGTATCGACACTTTATCTCACATTAATTATACTCAAATATTGATTTTGGCAAAAGAAAAAAAAAGTATATGGCAAAATTTCAACAATTTTCTCTTCCGGTTCAATGGAACGCCCATGCTGTCTTCTGCATTGAAACTCTACCCAACCCGTATTGCTTCAGAGAATTTTATTGGAAATTATTTTCCAACCAGGAATTTTCATTCATTTTTCTTATGCCAATACAAAAAAAAAAACAACACTGACTGTGCGGTGTTGGTGTCCGGACTTGTCATCTATCATACTTATATAGCGTAGTCTTAATCGATAGTATCTGAATTCAAGTTGATGATCACCGAACATACCTTTTTTATGTATACGAGTATATGAAGGTATTCATATATATATTTCCTTTCCTATCCCATCATTGACAGTCGTCTCCAATGAAAGAGTAAAAAAGGAACTGAAAATAAAAATAAAAATAAAAAAAATCTATATCCTTTTGTATTTACATGTTGTGTCATCAAAATCGATAAGGACGGGCTTCGGAAATTCACATAGCCCGCAGAAATAAAACAGGAATTACTGCCAAATAAAAAAAGAAATTGTAAAAAAAAAATATAAATAAATGCTGACATCTCAAAAGACTTCATCACAATTTCGATTCAGCTCGTCGTATCAGCACACAGCACTTGACACTTCAAAAATTTATTTTTATTTCCGTATTTCAGTATATGTATATTTCTCGTGTCCTGTGCTTTTTTTTTTACTTTTAATGCCATCGATTTGCAGCCTTACAGAGAAGGACATCGACATTTTGATTCCTTGTGTATGAGTGAGTCTTTATAGACTTTGTTTTTCTTTCAAAAAAAAGATACGATTTCAATACTTAAAAGGTTTGAATCTTCAAAAAAATGCCAAAATCCTAATTTTAAACACTTGTGATAACGTTGTAAGAATGTGCAGGTAGGGTAGTTTAACATTTTAAACAGGAATAATTTTCCCCGAATGATTGAAAAAGAAATCTTAAAATTCATTCGTTGAGTTATTTCATTACATTACGCATGTGAAATGCATTGGATGTCTAATGACTTATGCGTTAAGTAAATGAATAAGTTGGTTACATGAACAAATATGTTTGCTGAATCAACGAATTAAATTCCTGAGACTACAGTCATTGGTTTCGGGTGTCAAATACGGGGATAAATCCCAAATGTTAACTGTAATATCAAATACAACAATGGAAATTACTAAACAATAAAAACTATAAGCTACAGAGACTCCATCCAAAATATAGAGCTCAAAATACGGGAAGCTTAAAATACAGAAAACCCATAATCAGGAATGGACAAAATCCCAAAATTTAAAATTACTGCTATCTGCAAAATAATGTTGACATTTTTTTTTCTAAGATTATCTGATTTTTGTTTTCTAAGATTTGATCTGAATATAATTTCTTTCGCTTATGGACGTGAAGCACTCTCAATAGGTAATAATTAATTTGTTGAGTAAATGAACTTATTTATTATGTGAACAAATGTGGTCATTAAGTCAACGAATTAACGAATAAGTCTAGGTAAGACACTATCTCTATGAAGATGACAATTTAAGCTATGTATTATGATTTCGTGCCTCCGTGGATGTCGGTCCTTGGTTTTGGATGTCAACTGAGGAGCTAAATTCCAAAACTGCAGTATGATATTAAATTTTTTATGTATTTAATTAATTTAATTAAATAAATTAAAGTCGAAGCCTCAATGGTTTAATAAAAGGCTAATCAATTTAAATAATAAGAAAAAACAAGGCAAATATGCTATTTCACAGTTCCAATAACGATATTCATCTATTAGCTAATTATAAGCGTATTCAAAAAGAATTCGAATTTCTTAACAAATTCTTATACTATTTATCTCATTCGTACGGAAGCGAATTTGAAGCTTAATAGCAAATGCTTCTGGATCTATATAAATGGAAAAAAGAAATCTAATTGTATTCAAAATCAAATGTTTTACTCTCATGAAAGTTCCACTGACACTCGCACGATTGGCAATTATTTTGCTGACTTCTTTCAGTCAGTTTATACGACTTCCGTCATTCCAGTTCTTTTGGTTCGTGAAGGAGCGAATAAATTGAAGAAAACGCAAACAATATGTTTATATTATTTTTGTTTTTGTTTTAGTGGACTGTGTGAATTTAAAGCCAATTGAATAAATTTGTGGCCTTTAGTCCAAAATGCGTTTCGCCCAGGTACTACAGCTGGGCTCATCAGCTAGATGCTGTAGTACCTTTCTAAGACGCATTATTTTTTGATCGATGTTTACCGACTTTAATAAAACTTACAGCTATTACTCACTGTAAATTATATTTTTCTAGGGGAATTTGGTTAGATTCATGCACCTAGAATTATGTATGCATTTTGGACTAAAGGTCACAAATTCATTCAATTGGCTTTAAATGCACACAGTCCACTAAAACAAAAACAAAAATAATATAAACATATTGTTTGCATTTTCTTCAATTAATTCACTGGCCAGACCACTGGCAAAACATAATTCTAGGTGCATGAATCTAACCAAATTCACATAGAAAAATATAATTTACAGTGAGTATTCGCTGTAAGTTTTATTAAAGTCGGTAAACATCGATCAAAAAATAATGCGTCTTAGAAAGGTACTACAGCATCTAACTGTAGTACCTGGGTGAAACGCATTTTGGACTAAAGGTCACAAATTCATTCGCAGGAGCGAATAGTCCTTTAAATATTGGAACCTTAAATTTAAGTGTTTCAGAGGTTTTAGAAGCTTTGTGTAGTCTAAACCAGGTCCTGACCATATATCTCCCTATGTTTTAAAACAGTGCGCAAGTGCCCTCTGTGTACCATTAACGCTTTTATTTAACACCTAACTCATCAAAGGTGAATTTCTTAGTGATTGGAAAATTTCATTCATAAAACCTATTCATAAATCCGGACCTAAACAAGATGTTGTAAACTACCGTCCGATTTGTAAGCTCTCAGTTATCCCAAAATTATTTGGAAAAATCATATATAAGAAACTGTCCCTTATTCTTAAAGAAATCATATCACCATATCAACATGGATTTGTCACTGGAAAATCAACCACAACTAATCTTATGATTTTCAGTAATCATGTTGTTAACTGTTTCGAAAGTGGGTCGCAGTGTGATGTTATTTACACCGACATCGCCAAAGCCTTCGATCGAGTTAACCACAAAATTATGGTCCAAAAGTTAGAATATCTTGGCTTTCATTCTAATCTATTGAATTGGCTTTAATCTTATTAATCGTATGCGATCGTATTCAATATGTTCTTATTAATAACTTTAAGTCGCACTGAATTCACGTTTCCTCCGGTGTTCCTCAAGGGAGTCACCTAGGTCCGCTTTTGTTTTTAATTTTAATAAATGATATTCTACTTCAAATCCGGTTTTCTTATAAACTGTTGTTCGCTGATGACATAGGAATATTCCGTCGCATTAAATCCATTTCAGATTGTTTTCTCCTCCAAGAAGACCTTAATAGACTTAGTGAGTGGTGTAAGAAAATTATTTATCTTTGAATATATCAAAATGCCAAACTATATTATTTTTTCGTAACTTGTCTCTCATCTTATATTCTTACAAAATTGAGGACAAACCTCTTTGCAGAATATTGGAAAAAAAGACCTTGGTGTTATATTTGATCACAAAATTAATTTCAATGTGCACATAGACTTCATAGTAGCTATAGCTAATTCTATGCTAGCATTCATTTCAAGAAATTCTAAAGAGTTTACTGATCCACACACTCTTAAGTCTCTCTTCATTGCCTTTGTACGATCCGTTTCAGAATACTGTTCTGTTATATGGAGCCCATTCTACATAACAAGTTCGAAAAATATTGAAAATATTCAAAAACGCTTCACAAGAATCGTAGTTCATCGTTTAAAGTGGAATATACGAATGCCCTCGTATGAGTCAAGATGCCAACTTACTGGCTTACTTAAGCTGTCAAATCGCCGTAAATACTTTGCCATTATCTTCATTAGAGATTTATTGTGTAATCATATCAATTGCCCCCTTTTTTTATCCTTTATTAAACTATATGCCCCTTCAAGAGATTTGCGAACAAGATGTGTATTTTGTGAACCAATTCACAGGACGGTAATCTGTTATTAATCAAATTGATGTCTTTAATGGTAGTAGAGATTTGTTTAAAAATCATGTATTATTTATTATTGGTAACCTGAGTGGTAATTAATTATTTTTTTGTCTAGTAATCGTAAGGTTTTTGTATGTATTTATAAGATCCGTTTGATGAAAATAAATAAATAAATAGTAATATCAAATACAAATCACGAAAACTTAGTAATTTAATGTTTAAAAACATTAATAATTATGAAATAAAAATCCAAAAAATCCGGAAGTCAGAAAACACAAGAAACTAAAAATAAAATGCACGACTGAATCACTGGATCACATCCCACCTAAGCAAAATAGCTTTAGAAGATACAGCTCAATATATTTTTTTTTTGTATTTTTTACTTATTTTTTTCATACAAAAATTCGTAAATGTTTTTCTAACAAACACTTTTTTAAGACTGTTTTATGTATTAAAAAAATATAAATTTAAAAACTGAATTTCAAAAAAATCGTCCAACCATTTCCGAAATATTGAATTTTCAAAAAAAAAAAAAAAAAAAAATAATACGGCCCCCTATTTGCAAATTTTGATCGAAATCCGTAATCCGAAATTTATTCGCAAACCCAAAATGCATGTGCCTAATCAACATTAACCACAACCAAACTAAAATATAAATATGCCGAAAATACCAATTGACAAAAAGTACTATCCAATTGAAAACAAAACCGAAAAGAAACCAATACCTGAAAACGAACAAAAAGAAAATCCAGAAAACTCAAAATAATATAAAACCAAAACCCATAAGGCATATTCTACCCAAAGGGCAAAATTTCGTAATTCTAGATTACTGTTCTCCAAAAAAAACTGTTTTATTTACTTGTAATTATTTTTACAATTAATAGATACAAATTATTAAAGAATGGTTTTTTGCTGACTGCCTGATTGACAAATATATCTTAAAATTTTTAAATTTATTAAGTAACAGTTAGCTTAGCTAAAAGTCTTCTCCTTTGATCCTGTTTCTATATTTAAGTGCGGTTTTGCAATATTTTAGCATTTTATGGACATCCACTTCATTAATGAGAGCTAGAGTTTCTTCTGCAATAAAAAAGTATCGGCCAAGTATGTATCTTCTAGTTTCCTTCAAAACTGGGAACCTTCCAATAAAATGAAATATATCTTCATGTTCCGCCATGTTGCAAATTCCGAAGAGAAGAAGGATATCTTTGCGATGTGGAACAAAGTTAATGTTTAAGAGTGAACCTCTAAGTCGCAGGATGTTTGATATTTGTTCTATATTTTAGTCAACTCGAAAATAGTTTCTTCCGCTAAGATTATAGTTCAGTCTACTATAGATCAAACGATGAACTGGAACTGAGCTTGTAGCCTGTTCTATATACACATCCCTAAAATTTTCATCCAGTCGCATAATTGTCTTATACATTGTTGGTTTCAATGAATTCCGATCGCTAAAATTTAAAGCAACACCTGTCTCTTCTGATAGATTGATCCGCTCGTTTACCCATCCTATCTTGCTTTGTATAGCATCTAACGCTGCTTTCTTTTTCAAACAATTGTTGGGCATATTCAGTACTTTTAATATATAGCTAGTCGACTTGTAGTTTCAAGGGTTTTATGAAGAGTGGAGATAATCCTATTTCTATTATTAGCATGTAATTTGGTGAAATGTTCGTTTCAAATAAAAACTCAGTAGTTTTTCTACCGACTCAAAATTCTTTGCTCCCCACACTTGTGCTGCATAAAACATAATTGACTGCGAAACTGCTTCGGAAACTTTATATTGCTAATGTGCGCTATATTTTTTTGTTAAAGCATTGTTTCTAAGTGACAATATTAACAGATTTTGCCTTCAGACGTTTTTCGGAGAGATGTTTTTCCATTCTTAAGTTTTGGGTAAAATATACTCCTAAGTACCTGTACTTTTTCACTCTTTCTATGCTTTCATTATTGAACTTTCAATGTTCATTTGAGCCATATCTTCCTCCTCCTTTCTTTATTACCATCACTTTCGACTTATTTAGGTTCACCACCAAACTCCATCACCTAAAGTACTCCACTAGTCGATTTATCATAAGCTGAATATATTCCGGTGTGTTTGCCAACAAGACAATGTCATCTGCAAATAGTAGGTCTTTAAGGCGTCTCCAGCATAATTTACACCTCCTCGTAGCGCTTCAGTGATATCTTCAATAAATAGTGCGAATAAGCTAGGACTGAGCGCACAACCCTGTCTTACTCCTGACTATGTCTGGAACCATTCGGACAGGTTTTAACAATTCCTGACAGCTGCTCTGGTGTCCACGTATAGGATCTGTACAACTTGTCTAAACTTAGAGGACATCCCGGATTCGAAAAGCCTTACTATCAGTGCATTTCGATTAACTGAGTCAAATGCAGCTTTTAGATCTACAAAAAAGTGTATAGTTTTTTTATTTTTTGCCAATAATGACTCAGCGATGCTAATTAGCACAAATATGTGTTCTATGGTAAATTAACCAAACCTGAATCCAGCTTGAAACTCACTTAATAATTTTCTCGAGTCTATCCACGTATTGAGCCGCTTGAGAAGAATCGATGGCGTTCAGAAATGAGATTCCTCTATAGTTAGCTGGATCTTCGATGTTACCTTTTTGTAAATTGGAAAAATGAATGCATCTTTAAATTATTGTGGAATTATTCCAGTTTCAAAGATTTGGTTAAAGATTTTTAAGAGTTTCTTGAAGATCTCTGTAGTACCATATCTGTAAATTCCGCTGGTACCCTGTCCGAACCTGCTGCTTTTTCATTTGCTAGTGTATTTACCGATACGCGGACCTCTTCTTCCGATAATGCTCTGTCCAAAATGTCGTCAAAAAAAACGTGGTTGGGCATAATGGACCATGTATGGATTCGAGGTTGTTGGGCTCAGCAGTTGATTGAAATACGTTTTTTAAAAAAGTTGTATCGATAAATATCGATAAATAACATACTTTGTTCGATTTAATTTCCGAGCCAAGTTCCAAAATTCTGAGAGATTGCTACATGTACCTAGTTTTCCTGAATCTTAATTAATTTCGTCACTTATGGACGAGAAACGCATTCATTGATTAGTATTTTTTTCGTTCAGTCAAGGAATGCGTTCGTTGAGTCAAGGAACTAATTTCATTGGTCTTCTTAAAATGTTAAAAAAAAATTAAAATTAAAAGCGTATACCCAGAAACAACGAAAGTCCCAAAAACTAAAAGTCCAATTAACTTTAAAAAAAACAAGCTAAATAAAAAATCATTCCAAAATCACTTTAAGTCCAAAACAGAGCTAATCCGAAGGCCATTAAATTCTTAGAAGCAAATTAAAAAAAATTAAAGAAATCCAATCACCAAGGTCCAAAAAAATTTAGTACATACAACTTCTTCAAAACAACACAATCTAGAAAACCTTAAATTTGCAAAAAAATATACAAAATAAAATCAAAATAAAAAAAAATACAAAAGACCTTCTCGGAAACAAAAAATCAAGGAAAATAAACATATGTACCCAAAATAAGGAAATATGAATTAAAAAAAAAATCAAAATCCAAAAAAAGTAAATTCCCAGAATTATTTTTTCCAGGAAATGTCTAAAAACCAAATAAAAACTGTAAGATTCAGTACTTCTCAATATAAAAAAAAATATGATCCCCTTGGATTAAAAAAAAATCCAGAAAACATTGACGATTCCCCAAAGTGATTCCACCTCGGTTACAACCTTTAAATATTTTCTTTTAGGTCAATGGATTTTGGTCGGTTGGTTGGTGTTGGCGGTGGTGGTTCTTTGGTGATACATTATTGTTTTCAAGATTTTATCAACCTATAGTATAAATTTTATATATAAATACCTATATCATTCGCCAGAGAACCTCTGCAGAACCCCTAACAAATTCCATCGTCCTTATCCAAATATCCACCCAGCATATTATTTTATGTAGATTACATTAAATATTTCAAGAGAAAATTTTCTGTTTAAACTGAGCCCGGCTGAAACACAGATGCACAAACCGACCCAGCGTGATTCGTCTCTTTTTGAATTAATATGACAGATCCCCATTGGGAATGGTCCTAAGGTATTTCATAATTTAAGGTCTTTTTCCATATCCCCCTCTCTCTCTCTCAGGTTGAGTGATAAATATCCTTGGTGGATGAAAGTTTGTTTTATTTTGCGTTCGTTTTTCATTTTAATTTTTTTTTTTTTGTGAATGTATTTTATAAGTATTTGGTTTTATTTTTTAATGAAAATTGAGGGACAGGTGATTTTATTAACTTTGTTAAATTGCGAAAAAAAAGATTTTAAATCGATATTGCTGCATATAAATCAGGATTTTATTGAGCATGGAAGAATATTTAATTGGATATTTGTTCCGTCACCGACAGCTGGTGGTGGGCTCTGATAAAAAAATAAATTTAAATACAAAAATGACATTCCATTGAAAAATTTTATTCGTTTTTTTTTATTATTGGGATTTTCTTTGAAATTGTTTTTTTGTTTATATTTGAAATCCTAATCCTATGAAAACTAAAAGAACGAAACTAGGAGGATCAATGTTAAATTGAAGCTATAGCTATTATTATACATTGTGGCGTAATAGTTAATGGTGTCCATTCCAAATACTATAATGTTTTTTTTTTTAAGTGAAAACTTCTATAGGCACGTTGTGCATTCTCCGGTATGAATAAAAAGGATAGATTCACAAGATGTCAAAATCGACATGCTAAAGATGTGCGATATTCATCCATGCTAATGAAATATCGATGTTAAAAGAGAAAGCACATATCTATTATTCAAAACTTCGATACCAATATGGTGTAATTTTATCGATGTTAAGTCATTCAAAATATCGATATCAATATGGTTTTATTGAGAAGAGGTCGATGCTTCTTCCACTGCCTATTGATCAGGTGATCTATTTCAAACAATGAGAAAATAAACAGAAAAATACGAAACAAATTACTTATGGCCAACGTCGCGCCGGTTGCGAAGAGAGAGGATTCAAGAGAACAAAAATGGTGCGCAAGTGATAATGAGTATAATGCGCCAGAGATGCGATACTATTTTGAAAACAGCACAATAAATCATGATCATATCTCATGTAAATAAACTCCATCTCTGGAAGGTGATTGTGTGTATGTGTACCCGTCTTTCAAAATTAATGAGATGAGGAAAGAAATTTGAAGAGATGTGCGCAGTAGAATGGCCTAGTGAATTGGTTCAAGCTATCGATAGCGGTAGATAAGTATGACGTAACTACATATATAAAGTGTTCAGTGCTGTGTATTTAGGTGTATAAGTAAATTTGAATTCTCCGATTCCATAGTTAAATGTGCGTAGGTATACGTATATACATTGTGCAAATCTACGGTCGATAAGTCTCCTTCCGAGTATCAGCCAGGTATTTGAAAAGATAATTAATAAGGCTCTGTTCAAGTGGGCGGAGGATAACAATATCATACCGGATAATCGGTTCGGTTTTAAGGCGGGACATGACACAATTCATGCCGCGTCTAAACTGGTTTCTGATATCCAATAGAACAAAACTAAAAAACAGTATATGGGTGCCTGTCTGGTGGATTTGGAGAAGGCCTTCGATACCGTATGGTTAGATGGCCTCTATCTAAATTTTACCAGACTGGGTATAAGTAAATTTCTGTTGTATATGCTATATGACATGCTAAATGGTAAAAAGTTTGTTGTCAAGAGTGTCACTTCTACAGCAAATTTTTAATATTAAAAATGGTCTTCAGCAGGGAGCGGTTAACTCGCCGATTCTATTCAGCATTTACACCAGCAATCTGATAGGTATTCTAACTCATGCAATTGCGTACGCCGACGACCTAATTGCGTACAGAACAGCTCATACAGTTGAGGTTATCAAAAATCTCTTGCATAGTGACTTCGACAAGATTCGGCGATATTGTGATGACTGGAAGTTGAAAATCAACTTCCAGAAATCAGAAACTATTTTGTTTAGGACTCCATTGTCTAGCGCCTCAAGGGATACGAGAAAGAACTGGCGCAAGCTGGTGATCGTAGGGCCACATGGACATCCACTGGCGAGTAAAAGTGTAGTAAAGTACTTTGGCATCTGGTTGGATCAGTACCTGTATTTCGACAGACATATAGGTGCTGCTTTGGTCAGGGCTAGGCGAGCCTTTGCCTTGGCAAAACGACTGTTTTATAGCAGTCGTCTTGACAGCAGGGTGAAGGTGATTTGCTACATGGCCCTCATCAGGCCTAAAATTGCCTACGGATGCCCGGTGTGGTTCAACGTTGCCCCATCTCAAATGGAAAAGATTCGGGTGTTTGAGATGCAATGCCTTAGACGTTGCCTTGGATTACACAGAACACCAGAGTCGGAGAGTACACAAGATATTATTCCAACCAGGTTCTATACAACGGAGCCAACATAAACAGAATAGATAATTTTTTGTTTAAACTGATTCAGGGTCACACTGCAAGAGGTTGTCCTCAACCAACAGCTTAATTTTTGGGCTAACTACCCCAATAATGAATATTTCGTGAGTGCGCGGTTAAGTGGCTACATCCCTCCTGAGGCATTCCTCTTTTTAGACAGTCGAGGGCTGATACAGTATGGAATGGCGGTTCCGCTCATCTACCACATCAGCCGGAAAACTGTAGATAGGCGACTTCTATATGGTCGAGACGTAATCGTTAAAGGTGGAGAAGGGCGCCTTCGGTTCAGTAGGACTGTGTCCGATCGGGAAAAAAGGGATAGGGCGAAGCAGGAGAAACATTTCTGGTGGCTAAAGTCGATAAGAATGTATGTCTTGGCCGACTTACATAGATTTAGGGAAATTAGGTATAAGGAACAGTCGGGGTGGCACAAAAAAAAATTAAAAAATATGTATGTATGCGGAGGCATAGGTAAATGTATGTGCGTGCGTATATGTATGTCCGTATATACATGTATGTGTAGGTGGCACGTATACAAAATATAAAAATATAAAATATAAATTAAAACGAAAAATGCTGCTGTGGCTCTTCTAGTTTTTAAGTTGTTTTTTGTATTTTTAAGTATTTTAAGTAGTTTAAGTTATTTTTAGTTAGTATAAGTTGCATCTAATTTTAATTATTTTTAGTCTAGCTTTAGGTGGTTTTTAGGTAAATTTAAAATGATCTGATACTAAGTTTTTGTAGTAAAGTTTTCTTGGTTAAATAAAAATAAAATAATTATATTTAATTAAAATAGTTTTTAGGTCGAAAGACATTAGTATTAAGAGATATAGTTTAGCTTAGAGCGCCCGTAAAGGGCCAGTAAATTAGTGTAAGTTATTGATAATTAGGCTAGTTTTAAACATTTTTGTCTAGCTTTAATATAGTTATAAGTTAAGATTAAATAAAAATGAATCCAAAAAAAAAAATACATTGTGCATTGTTTGTATTTTGATTAAATTATGTAAAATTGTCGATTCAAGAATTACTGAGCAGTATAAAATTAAGTATTTTTATTTATTTATTTATTTCTCTAAGCTACAAACTAACATTATGATTAAGTTGAATCAAAAATGTAGGTATAAAATAATGAATATATCAGCAAAAACATAAACATTTAAGAATAAGAAAATATCAACGTTTTAAAGACTGTTCTTTGACAAGTTAAAATCTATACAATCATAAAAACAATTAAAATTAATGCACATGACATTTAAAGGTTCATTTAAACCATAATTAGATCTTGCAAAAGAAGTATAAAAAAATCAGAGTTACGATTTATTCTGGATCGAGAATTTATATTCAGCATACTGAGGATGTGAGAGGAACAAATTGATCCAGATAGTAATTGAAACAGGAAAAGAACATTATTCACTTTCCTTCTTTTCTCCAGCGTCGATAGGTTTAATAGATTCAAACGATTTTCATACGACGGAAGACGGTGATTTGGATGCCATGGAAGTTGACGAAGGACGAATATTAAAAACTGTTTTTAACGCTTTCAATTTTATTTATTGAAACATCATACATAGGACACCATACGCAGCTACAATACTCCACGAAGGGACGGACGAGGCCGCAGTAAATGGTTTTCCATATATAAGGGTCATTTAATTCTTTAGAAAACCTCTTAATTAATCCGAGACTACTTCTTGCCTTACTAGTGATAACGTCAATATGGTAGTTTAATGACAATTTTGCATCAAATAAGACTCCCAAATCATTAAATGTGTCTACACGATCAACTAAGCATTCATCAATGTAATACGAGGAATCAATGGGGTTTTACATCGTGGTGTGCGACATCACTTTGCACTTTTTAGTATTCAGTTCCATTACATTTGAAACGCACCATTCAAAGACACTGTCAATATCATCCTGCAGAAACAAATTTTTTAAATAAATTTTTTTTTTTAAATATGATATTTTTTTCATATTGGACAAAAAAAATAATTAAAACATGTTTTTTTTTTAAATATCTCTAATAACTGTGTTAATATTTCCGTCCGAAAGTTAGACTTTATTTATTTATTTATATATTTTTTTTGAGTTACATTAATTTCTTATATTTGTATATATTGCATTTTCAGATATTTAATTATTCGATACAAGCACAAGAATCAATGGGAAAATTTGAAGAAAAAAAAGAAGAAAATTACTATACTCTGTTCAATTTATATTTTCAGTACAGGGCTTATGGGAGAGCTTTTTCAAGCACACTAGTGCCGGCTGTTGTTCCATGACAATCAGCTTAGGAAATTCCTATTGAAATATTCCATAAATCCACGTACAATATACCATAACCTGTCTGTTCCCGACTGTGAAGAGACTGATCGCCAATTTGTCTCTCGTTTATTGTGGTTATTATAAAAAACACATTGATCAGAGCTACCACTCGTCGGTTGATGGAAATTCGTATACCTTTCTTTTTGGTTTTTGCTATGAAGCTTTCAAAATTGAAGCTTTTTTAAGGCTTATGAGACCATATACTTTAAGTTTAAGGAAAAAGGGGTTGCCTCTGCGTGCATTTCTGCTTACATCATATTGTTTTCTCTTTTGGAATACGGTTAAAATGCAGCTATACAATATTTGTGGGTATTTTTATTAAGGAGAACTTATTATTTGAACAAGTTTTTGATGGAATTTGGTTCATTAATTAATTTAAAATTTATATTATGAAGTAGATTTTTTTTCTTTTTGAAAATAAATCTAAAAAGAAGAGTGTTTCGTGTAAATATGTTAATATTTTATTTAAAATAGTGCAGTGAAATTTGAATTGGTATTATAGTTTTTGTGCAGTGTTTATTTATTTTTTGTACGTTATTTATTTTAACGTTAAAAGAAATCAAACCTTTTGGAGAACTTTTAAAAAAACGCGCCTACTATCTCACCTCTTTGTGGTGTGGAAGAAGATAGATTTATTATTATTTGAATTTAGTTTAATTTTTTTAGATTTACCTTATGATCTACATGTTTCTGTTCATGAAATCTAAATTAAGAGTTGGTAACCCTACCGACGTTTGTGAGAGAAATATGCCAATTTATAATGCTTAGTGCGGCAACCATGGAAAATGGAAAAGCTTTATAGAAATAGAGATAACTCATTGAAATCGATAATAGTAAGGGTGAAAAGCAAATTTCCTATCTTGCCTGTACTGAAAATATAAATTGAACAGAGTATAAATCAGATTAGGTGTAAGCGATATAGAGATGGTAGGTACTTATTTAGTAAAGTAATTTTAATATGGAAATTGTTATTATTTCATAATTCAATGTTTTCACTTCTATCGGTAGTCCTAACGACTGCTTCCCCTTTTTTTGAAGTAAATATTTTTCATGAAGCTCCTAGTGATATGTCAAATTAAAGCGTCTTCAAAAAAATAGACTGCATTTTTTGCGACAGATTTTTCTTTAACTCTCTAATAAAATGTAAACGAAAAATAAATAATAAAAACATAATTAATTAGTTTACAAAAAAAAAAAACTTCTTATATCGTAAAAAATGTTTTTTGCAAAAGAAAATCGGTACATTGATCATGAGTGATCAACGCAATCAAAGTCTTTTGCAAAATCAAGCATCAACATTTTACACTGATTTCAGCGACATCCATTGCTCTTCTTAAGTCAGGAGTTACTTTTAGGACATCTGTTTCACAGCTATGCTTCTTTCTATAGCCTGATCAGTGTTGTTCGACTTTTTTACTTTACGTTTTTTACCTGCTGTATTTTGTATTGTGTTCTTGTAAAAAACGTATAAAAGGTAAGAAACGTAAGAATTGTAAAAAGTAAAAATGCGGAAGAAAACATTTTTGTTCATTAAAGATGAGAAGCAAAGACGACGTTGGTAGTATATCTGACTTTTTTTTTTTTTTTTTAATTGATAATAAACTCATAATTACAGTCCACAGAATAAGGAACAAAAGCAATACCTACGTATAAAAATGCGTTTGTATTATTTTTTGTTTTTGCATTTATTCTTAAATCTGACTTTTCGGCAACGTTATCAGCTTCGGAGATAAATGTGATTTCCTCATATTCGTTGTTACTGTCAGTGCTAGCTCCCATTGACATCAAAGGTTGAAATTGATCTTGGTGTGAAAAACTGTATACTCTATTTTTTAATTGCAATTTATGGATTCGTGCAAAAAAGAAATTCTAACAATCAAACATGACATTACGATCATAGAGAACACCAAAAAAGTGGGTCTTCCATTTCCGTCTACCTGTCAATCTGTCAGACTGTCAGTCTCTCCTCAAGTCTACATCCTAAACGGTGGGATAGATTTGCTTCAAACTTGGTAGATATTTTTTTTTTCGGTAAAATGCACACACGTTTTTTGCATTTTTTTTTTGTTCCAAAAAACAAAAATCTTGTTTTTTCTCAAAAACGGCTCCAACGATTTTTGATTTTTTTGTGTGATATATTCTTAATTATCCACGAATTCAAATGGCAGCTTTGTTTTCACTCAAACCCTCTTTTTTCTCATTAATTTACTTTATTTAAGTCTTTTTTTACGAGATTCTTACGTTTTTTACACTTATGTACGCCTTTACGTAGAAAAGGTAAAAATATATTTTTACATGAATTTGAACATCACTGAGCCAGACTGCCATATTGATAAGATATTGTTTCTGTCCAAATTTTCATGTATCTGTTCAGCCAATAATTTTTCTAACGACTTCGACACAAACGATAAGATATTCATATGAGCCTGCATTCCGGATGGCTTTTTAGGTTAGAGTTTTTGGGATTAGATAAACTTCGCATTTTTTAATTTTTTTTTACGGAAATTGATAACCGTCTTAATTGAAAATATGCACCAGATAAGGAAGTAGAATTGTATGGATTAATTTTAAATTTCGGCGACATCATTGCGCGTCAAACCGCATTTGACTTGACGAAGCGAACTGCCATCTCAATATCCAAATCGCGTACATACCTAAATTTATTCAAAACAGTCGTCAGAGAAGAATTCACCAAATTCTATATATTTATGTTTTTCATTATCAATACCACTGTAACTTTTAAAATTTTTCTATAGGACCCTCAAGTTTAATTTAGGGTCAAGACGTTGCATAAGTGACTTGCGCTTGATATTAGGTATGAGTATGAGGTTTCGTTTTTTAAACGAGCAAAGATTGTATCGACATCGATTATACTCGGTCCGATTTCGTTTATACGAGTATTTTTGTTTTCTTTTTGTTGAAAAAGTGCTCCCTTAATAAGCTTTGAAGTGAAGTGAACCATAAACTACTTTGAAGATTTTACTACAGGGACACATATATCACAGAGCCCGCTATAGTTACATGCATCTATAGAGAAACCTTAAAATCAATATCTGGGGCATTATATATAATCAATGAGAATATATGTATTTATGTTTCGATGCAAGTTCAAATAAAATGAACGACTGGGCCTTACGAACTTGCTCTTGTAGCTAACAACTTTAATGAAGCTAAATATTGACTATGCTTATTAGGTATGTATTCAAGTTATCCTATCGATGTAATTAAGCTAGCCTTGATTCTTAAAATAATGAATTGTCGAATCGATGATTCAAGGAATAGCCACATTGGTACCTACAAATCTATATTTAAATCTAGGTTATGGATTTTAATTATGTGCATAAATGGAACATAGACATGTAAATATGTACTTATGTTAATGAAAATGAAGGATTTAGGTTGGTATGTATGCAATATGCATACATAAGATTTTTACAGACACATATATATACATAAATGTATGAGGGCCTACATTGTTTGCAGTATTCAGTTACGTACGCAAAAATTAGTAAAAAGAAAATACCTGTAATAAGGTAGAAATAAATGGATAATACACATAATTAAATGTTTTTATATTGCTTAGTATAATAGTTTGAGGGAAAACAAAGATGCATTTCAATTCCTGGATAAATAAAAATATATCAAAGAAATTTCAAAAATCGTTGGAGCGGTTTTTAAAAAAATTAATTTTTTATGTATAAAATTTTGAAAACATTTTGAGAACAAAAATTAAAAACGCCATTTTGAAGATTTTATTTTTAGTATACATATTAAATTCAAATTTCAAAAAAAAATCAGTGACTGGTTTTTGATAAATCAATTTTTCAAAAAAAAATTTTATTATTTTTTTAATATCGAATAAAAAATAATTTTTGAAAATTTGAGTACGCAGTTTTATTAACAATTTTAGGGAGCATTTGCGTTCAAAAAATTATTTTAATTGGCCCAACCAAGAAAGTCGAAAATACTAAAAGTGGTTCTATGGAAAGTACCGTTAATAAGTACGCAAAATAAAATATTTTTATATTTAAAAGTGGACTGTTCTACCATAAGAACACACACATTTTTTTTATAAAAATTCTTGGTGCCGCTTTTGAGAAATATATTTTTTTTTAATTTTTTAACATTTGTTGTTGTTTTTTATTTTAGAAAAAATGTTGTTTTTTTCCTATTCAAGATAATGTCAAAGAACAACTAAATACGACGTTTCGAAAAAAAATGTTGTGTCGTTTTCGAAATTTTGAGTTTTCAAAAAAAAATTAATTTCCAAAAAAGAAATTGTTTTGAAAAAAATTGGTTTACAAAAGTTTTTAAGCTTTAAAAGGGCTTCTGCGTAAAAAAATTCAAAAAATCAAACTAAACTTTTCCCAGAAAATCGAACACCAAAAAAATGGTTCTACTAGACGTCCCAAAAATAACCACATTTTTCCAAAAAAAAAACAAAAATTATCAAAAGGTACCCTTTCCTTTCATTAACGAACTGATTTTTTTTTTATAAAAATCGTTGGAGCGGTTTTTGAGGAAAATAAGTTTTTTGTTTCTGGCCCAACAAAATGTATGGGAGCTATGTTATTTGTCGTCTTAAAAAAATGAAAAAAACATATGGGCATATTACCGAAAAAACAATATGTGCCAAGTTTGACGTAAATCCAACGAACCGTTTAGGCTGCAGACTCGAGGACAGACAGACACACGGAATTGGGGGACCCACTTTTTTGGTGTTCTCTATGATCGTAATGTCATGTTTGATTGTTAGAATTTTTTTTTGCACAAATCCATGACTTGCTCTTAGTACCTATGATAATCGCAAGTAAAAATTCAATAGAAAATATTATATAAAATGCTGTTCATTTGGATTATAAAAACGGTTCTGATTTTCAAATTGGGTTCTCTAAGTGGTAATACCGGAAAAATAAAAAGAAGTTTTACTGCTAGCGCGTGTACGTAAGTGCCTACATGCACATTATTTTTCCAAAGTATCTATTGTCACGTTCAGATTCACATGAAAATTATTATGTCCTTTATTCCAATTATATTTAAAGGATTATCCGATTTTGTTAAAATTTTATAAATTCATATTTGAAATAATATTTCAAAAATTAATTTTTTCCAAAATGCATATCATCCAAGGTATAGGTATTTATTTTGCATGAAGATTCTGTTTGTTACTTTTAGTTATTTTATATCCAAGCAACATTTTAAGGCAAATGTCCACAGGCCATCAACCAAAATATATAAATATTTGTATACAGTTTGGAATTTTATCTTTTAGGCTACATGCAATTATATAAAACTACTGTCTTGTCCATTCTTAGTCTAAGTTTATACCGCCTGCAGGGAAATAACACCATATCGAATGTGAGCTTTCTCAAAATTAATTTTAATTATGAATACCATTTGAACACACATGCAGATACACACAATTCCTTTTCAGGCTACCCAAATATGAAAAACTAAATATTTTCATTGCCCCCCATAGTCCAATGTTGCTCTTGATTCTTGTCCTAAATATATTCAACAATAAAATAATATGTATGCAATCAGGGCCGGACTTACTTCATAATTCGCTGAAGTTGAATGAATTTTCAGGAATACAAGTCTTCGAATCGAAATATAATGTAAGTATTAAGCACACTATTTTTTTTAAAGTCATTTTTGAGGTTATGTTACTCGGATATATAATTTTTCTGCCCGAAATTTATTACTTAAAAAATAGTTTTCTATTTAATTTAGTCATTGGAGGATTTTGTTCTGGAAAAAAGTATGTGTGGAATTTAGTAATTTTTTTTAATCCTATGAGATTCCTCAGACAAATGTTTTTTCACATCTGCTATATGAATTCTAGAGCTTCTGACAAAATCCGCAGAACCATGAGTCGTTTGCACAGTCTTACCTTATACAGAGAACTGATCGAATTATAAAGTAAGGACTGAGTAGACATTTCTGATTAAACTATGAAATAAACCTTTAATATTTATCAGTCATTAGTCAGTCAGATTTAGTTTAAGCTCGTGGTGTAACATGGCCTAAACTCTAGCCTTGTAAACTTCATAGGGATGTATTGACAGTGATGTTAATTTGGCATTGCAATGATCGTTGACGGCATCCCATTGAGATTGCACAATGATCGGATTGCACTGTATATCGGAATTTTAAAACATCCTTGATTTTTTGGAAGACACATGTATGCATTATGCCTGAAATATAACAACGTTCAAATATTCTTTTCGGTTTTGCATACTGACAAAGATTCCAGAAGTTCAATCTTTAATGACTTTTCCATTTTGTCGGTGTGACCGAATTTAAGCGAAAATCTGAATGAGCTATGTTGACTTAAAAACAAACCGTGAAAATATAGAGAACTTTCGTCTTACGCGATCAAATCACACAATCTCAGTAGCCAAAACACGACGCATCGGTGTAAGGCAACCATGCTCTCAATTAGGAGTGTAGAACGGAACCACATCTCGAAATTAAGAAGCATTGATCTAGAGCTCCCACCATTTTCGAAGAAGAAAGGTCTAATGACAGTAATTTATTGTAGATGCATTTCTACCTGGTGAACTCCTCATGTGCTGACGTCATCCCATACGCCCTATTAACAAATCCATTAACTCAAAAAATTTTTTCGACAAAAAACAAACCGCTGCCATCAACAATAGGACTTTTTGTCATTTGGAGCTTGTTCTTAATTGAGTAACTTGCCATGTTAACTTGGCATACCCACTATAATTAATAAACATCAGATTGACGGACGCCATCAAAAAAATATGTCCTCCATGGGAAGCTAACATCACCCCGTCCTTATTGGAAAACACTTTATTAAGCCCAAATCATGGCAAAATCAAGGAACGTCAAAGTACTTTGTAACAAAGTTAGCCGACTTTTCTCATTCATGTTATCGTCAAAGTTATAGATATTGATACTGGGAACGTTGACGGTTTGGAGTGAAAGGGTTTAGATGTTTTTGGAGGTGACGTTAGAGAATCAACGCGTTCAACATGCACGTGCATTAAGTGCCTATTTCTACCTAGGCTACTTTAGGTAAGATTAGTTTGAACCGTCTGTCAGCCTTGCAGATGAACACTCAGACCAAAGTTGGTCCCTTGTGATAAATTTTCGCCGTGGAGACATGTTCCCTATTCGTTTAACCATTTGGATAGATATTTATTTTATTTACATCACTGAGATCCTCTAACAAAAAATCTCCCTGATATTTGCCCTGTCACCTTGCATAGTAGATTTATCAATCAAAAAATTTTGATTCAACATGATTGCTTCTTGAATATCCAGCAACCTGATAACTGATTAATTTAACTTGACACTTATTTCATGGTTAAAGTTGTTTGCCCTCACCACTGCTCTCGTATCATTTTTAAGTGGGATTATAGGTACTATAAGGCAAGTTATGCATTCGTCGAAACAAAAAGTTTTGATATAACAATCAAACATGACATTACAATGATAGGGAAGACGAAAAAAGATGGTCTAAAAATTCCGTCCGTCTGTATGTCTGTCTGTCGGGTTGTATGTATGGACACCTACAGCAAAAACGGGTGGGCCGAATTGCAAAAAAATAACGGTACCTGCCATAATTGCTACGTTAAAAAGTATTTTTCTCCAAAACGGCTCTAACGACTTTGATTTTTAAAAAGTCAGTGAAGCTTTTTACGTACGCTCGATCATATGGTTGAAAAAAAAATTCAAAAAATGTCTAAAAACGGTACTTTCCGTTGGACCGTTTTTTTTTTGCTTTCGACTGTCTCATAAATCGCTTTACCGATTCTTTCGAAATTTTACACAAATAAAGGTGTTGGCAGCCCAATTTGTACTGCATACCAATATTTTTAATTAACATTTTTTTTTGTATTTTTAAAAGCATTAAAAAAAATTAAAAAAATTATATTTTGAAAAGTGCTCATTAATTTTTTCAAAAACTATAGTTATACTAGGAGATACCCATGCAATGCTACGGACCACGGGAATCTAATGAAATCATCTATCCACCTACAAAATTTCATTCAAAACCGTGGTTGAATGTAGGCACAAACGACGAACATGCTCGCGCTTTTTTTTTTATAATTTTGCACGTGCTCAAGGGACTATGAATACCCTTTATATGTTTTTAACACAGCGCGGGCATCCGTCGAAAGAAGAGAAAGAATGATAGGAAAGATGTGTGGCGCAATGTTCTGAGACTAGAGCTGGTTGTTGTCTCAGATTTATCTCCAGGGATGGCGGCTGAACTAATGCGGAGAAAATGACCGTGTCTTTTTTATTTAAGTCTTTTATAATTCACATTATTTTATTTATTTATTTATTTTGTTGTCATATTTATGGGAAGGTATACTAGTTTACTCAATCACATGTTGTGAGTGTTATGCCTGAACAGCATATAATGAGTAAACCAGCAACTAATTTTATGACAATTTTTAGAATTGATTTTTAATGGAATATAAGAAGACATAGACAACGGCAGGAATCGAACCTGCGACCACGAGGTTGACAGGCGAGCACACAGCTATCGCGCCACGGTCAGCCCCTTAAGTTATGTTCCTTTGTGTATGGACTATTTCGCCAGTTGCTTGCTTGCCTTCCCCATAGGAACCGTTCGGTTCCATTTTTCGGGATAAAAATGACATTTGTGATAATCGAGTGTGCATTTGTTAATGTGTGTGTGGGCATGTGTGTGTCTGCATTTGTGTATTTGTAGGTGCTTTTTATCTTCTTGTGAACAAAAGCTATGTTGGCTATTTGTAGAATGAGCTCTATGGAAAACAAAAACAAACCTATCCCACGGGAACTATATATTATTACGGGACAAAACATAGCATATGTCCTATTTCAGACAATTGGCTATCTCTGTACCAAATTTAATCCCGATCCGTTCAGCCGTTCCCGAGTTATTGAGCAACAAACATCCATCCAAACTTTCACATTTATAATATTAGTAAGATAAGAAGTAAGATTAGTAGGATTAGTAGCATGTATTTGCTGAATACACATGAATTGACCTTTTTGAATTTATTTTGAAAAATGTGTTCAAAAAGTAAAAAAACAAATTTTTTTTCTCAAGAAATTCAAGTTTATCCAAGAAATAAATGACGCACTTTTTTTGAGCTAAAATTAGTTTTAGTATTTATTTCAGAATATGGAATTATTTTTTCTTTGATTAAACCGATTTAATCTTTTGTTTTTAAGTTTATATTATTAAATATTTAAGATTGTCATTAAATTAAATAAATTTTGTATATATAAAAAATTAAGTAAAAAACGGCTTTAAAAATATATTTAGATTTTTAATAGAAATCTTTTGCATACGATGCGATCGAATATAAGAGCAAGTTCGTGCGATTCAGTCGTGCAATTTAATTTATTTTTTAATAAATCCTTCCCTGGCCTAAGATGACTTGACACTATACTTGCACACTTGCTCGTCACAAAGACCATGCTTAACATATCAAGCTTAAACACATTATTGTTTATGAATAGTGTATAAGAAGACGGTGTTTACAATCTGCGTATATTTCAATGCTAGACCGCTTTATATATATATATATATAATCATATATAGAATGTCCTTGTCCTTTTATTTAAGTTTTGTGCATACATACAAGCACACTGTTATATATTCTCAAATTTTCGCTTGAGGACACAAGGTTAAAATTCTTCAGCTGTGCTCTAAGTGATCTTTATCCTTAAAAATATTTTACTATAAGCCCTCAAGAAGGACATAATCTATTAACTCCCTCGTTTCACCTTTTATTATCGTCACTTTTTCTTCTCTGTTTATATATGTGTGTATGTAGACCATACAAGATACATATATAGATATATATACCGTTCCCGATGGTATCGTAGGTCGGGTGTCATTTGCCTTTATTCAAAAAGAGATAGAAGTCGAAAATAGGGACATATTTGGTGCAAACATGCTGTAGGTATACTGCAAAAGGATTACACATGTTCGTCCTTCTTTTTTTTTTTTGTAAACATGGATACTTCCTACACTACCGGAACTGGTACCGCTCTATATAGCTAGGTGGTTGTTTTTTCTGCTTCTGCTCGACTTCAGCTTGAACACAATACATTATGATGTATTTCATACACAGTTGGGAATTTAAATATCTATTTTTGTGGAACAAGCAGGGTTTGATGATGGAGAACGACTCGAAGGTTGGCAAGAAGGTGGTGTTTGTACATAGTTTTGCCATACATCTTACATATTTCTAGGAGTCCTTAAATATCTACAAATATAGAATTGGTTTGGTTGTGCACGCTTTAAGGATACAGTCGAAATTCGGATACCAGCAGAATAAATTACATGTAAGATTGTAAGTACGAGCAGAATGCCTGGGAGACCAAAATTATTTAAGCTCCATGAATTTCCGTTATTTTGTTTAAGAGGGATTTCCAGATTCCGTTTTCCTATTTCTATAGATACTTATATACTCGTATTTGTACAAAACAAAACAAAAATAAAATATGGAAGATGTAGTGCTAATAAGTTTCTAGACAAAACAGGATATTGAGGAAACCTCTACGATTTGCAAACGGGCGCCATCTTATGATCCAATTATTATTTGTTATAGATATCTTTTGCCGGCTGTTTGCGTTGTTGCTTCTTCCTTAGAAATAGCAATAGCAAGGGCATGAAGCATTCAAGTTTATTTTGGGAATTTTTTCATGTGGAAATTCTGGGTCGATCTTTATAATATTGGAGGGGTGATGGATGTACTTTAGACTCCACAAACCTCGTATCTTTGCTGGCGTCTTATAGATACTTTTTTACAGGATTATTGTAAGATACAATTTTATTTAGGTATTTTGGATACAATACACACTTGGACAGATATGAGATTGTTATAAAATTAATGGGCTTTTGGTTATTTTGTTTTTTGTATTCTTTTAAGGAAATGAAAATATTTCAAGACGGAAGTTTAACTTCAACTAAAATTTTGGTTTCAGAAAACAAATAAAATGGAGGAAGTTTGATGCCAAATAAACAGTTCATAATTATATTTTTGATTTCCCAAGGTATACAAACATAAATCAAAATGATTTAACTTTATTCATATAGCATAGCTTCCGCATTTTGTTAATACCATAAATTGCAAAGGTACCTTAATTGATGATGTTGTTAAGGCAACATTATAAAGATTAAATCTGTAAAATGTGGACTAGGGAAAACAAAACCTAAGCAAATTTATTTTGATATTTCATTTTGTAAAAAAAAACAATTTTAAGTATTTCTTGAATTTACAATGGAAAAGTTATATTGTTTGGCTAATATTTGTGCATAAGGTTGTAGACCTAAATTCGAAAATATGTGAATTTGGTATTAACGAATCTCTTCATAAAAGTCGTATTTAGTTTGATTTTTTCTTTATTTTTATTTAAAACAAAATATACATTGATAGCTATCACCTAGTTTACGCAGAGTTATGGTATTAATAGCTATCTTGCTTCTGAAAAACGTATACTCGTATGATTTGATTTTACAATTTATCTTAATTTGTGAATTATATTTTTTTTTTGGGTGGAAAGGTCGTGAAAAACGACTATTTAATTTTGTGTAATATTTTGTATGTTCTTATCAAAAAAGAATAGGCTGGCCCGGATAGTATGCCCCCATCGTTCTGAAGTGGTGTTCTTCCACGCCGGCAAAACCACTGTGTAAGCTTTTCCATCTGTCCTACTCTACTTGTCTCTTTCGAGTGGATGGAAAACAGCATTTGTCCAGCCTGTCCCTAAAAAAGGCAAATCTTCTTTACCCTCAAACTACCGTCCAATTGCACTTACGTCCCTTCTTTCCAAGGTCATGGAAACGCTGATTAACTATCAGCTTAAGAAATATCTTGAAGAACGAAAGCTAGTTAATGACCGCAAGTATGGCTTTCGTAGCAATAGTTCCACTTGTGATCTGATGGTATATCTCACCAAACGGTGGCACAAATCTTTACATCGTTTTGGAGAAAGTAAGATTATTGCCCTTGATATTTCAAAAACATTTGATAGAGTTTGGCATCAAGCCCTCTTATCGAAAATGCGTTCATTTGGTATCGATGAATCTCTTATTCGTGAGATTAGAAATTACCTTTCGGACCGTTCAATACAAGTTGTATTGGACGGTTTCAAGTCACAAAATAAAAGGCTCCGTATTGTCTCCGACCCTTTTTCTCATTTTTATTAATGATCTCTTATCTGGAACTTCTAATCCAATTAATTGCTTTGCTGAAGATAGTACCCTCAGCTTTTCATATTCATTTGCAGATTCACTTCCTTGTTCTTCGGATGTGGAACAGCAACGGCAGCGTATGATAAGCTCTTTAAATTCTGATCTCGACAGCATTGTCCTAAGGGGAATAAGAAACCGTGTAGGATTTAATGCTTCAAAAACACAATGCTGTCTACTGTCGTTAAAGCAAGACAGTGCCATATGCCACACAACTCGAGCGAATATGGTTTTATTGCAAGAGACATTTCCTGGCCGCGTAATTTCTCGACGTGGTGATATCAACTGACTGTAGAACTGATTTGACACCGCTTGACTTTTTCTGTGATGCTACGCGAAAGACTGTGTTTATGCAAAAAAACCTTTAAGTCTTGAGCACTTGAAAGCCAACATTCGACAAGTATTGGCTTGACGAATATGTGTCAATATGTGTCAAAAAGTGGTCGAAAATTACCTCAAAAGAATCGATGCTTGCAAAAATTCGCGTGGTGGTCATTTAAATTATGTAGTGTTTCACACATAATATCAACGTTCAAACTTTATAATAAAAAAGAAATATCATGAAAAAAATATTCTATATGTGTTTTATTTACGTTTACTTTTGAAACTGTAAAATGGATAACCCATTACTGCCACCTTTTCATATTAATCCTTCGGATACGGAACACAACGGCAGCATATGATCGGCTCATTAAATTCTGATCGTCCGATGAGAGGTCTTGGGGAAATACTCAATGCTTTAATAATAAATGCTGCATTTTGTCATTATGCTTAATCACTGTTGCATTGTAGAAAAGGATTTCTGGCTTCAATTCTCAATCCGTAAGCAACAGACCATCTCTTATGAAATGGCAACATATACTAGATGTCGCTAAGACGCGCGGTGCTAAATGTGTAGATTTTTTTAAAGCTCCATGTACATAGCCCCTAAAGTGATCCAGATATTCTCACCCCGTAAGTTTTTATGCTGTACTACGTTATTCTGACAGGAATTGCTTAATTCGCATCGAGGTTTGGTAAGGAGGATCTTGTTGAAAACAAATTTCCTGATTAGGAGTAAGTAATAGTGTTTGTGTGGCACAATCTCGAGAGTATATAATATTTGGGGACTAACTCACAATCGAAGCTTAAATTATAGAATTATTTTCTTTTTACTTGCGATATATGTACATAGGTATACTATACGGCAAGTTTTGCATTTGGAAAAAAATCGATTTCGAAATTTTAATCAAACTTGGCATTACGATGACAAAGAATAGAGTTGTACCGAATAATGATTTTGGCCCGCTACCGGATACCGGATATTCGGCCCGCAGCTAGGCCGGATAGCCGGTTATTCGGCGGCCAGATATCTGCCTTAATGAAAAGTATAATAGTTTGGTGGTCTGATACTCAAATCAGACCGGTAGAAGTAAAACCAACTTAAACATGTTTTTTTCTTTCTCCTTCACTTCCACAAGGTATTATTACGTTTAACACTGCCAATATATGGCGCATTTTCTGTACTTATGTCGTTTTTATTTGGCAATCCAGAAGCCTTCCGGACTCTTCTGAAAGCGTTCACTTGGGAAAAAATGAAAGTTCAAATTCTGAAAAGAAGAGAATCTTGCTTCTGGATTTGAAATCAGAATCAGAACCAGAAGCACTAACACATTCATATATTTGAACGTCAAACTCGACTGTTTCCATTTTTTTGTATCATAATTGTGCAACTAACATTTTTTTTTTTTTGAATTAGAATATTCTCACGTACTCAATTATTTTCACGCATACAATCTCATTAAAATTCAGAATCGTCAGAATCACACAAAAGTGTTCAGTTGGGATATCGGATCGGAGAAGAATTCCGGATTGCCAAATAAAAACGCCATTCATGTTCTGTCATTTCATATATCTACTGGATGAAGATTGAGATTGCTAGTTGAGAAGAGAAGTTCATTACTTTCTGGATACTTAAAAACTAATGCTAGTAGGGTTGTTGACCTGGTATACGAAAACAAACGTAATCGTTTATTATTTATTTAAAAAGATCTTGAAATTCTTTTTGAATACAAACTTTATTAACCACGTCGAGTTTCTAGTTAATAAAGCGACCTCCATGTTAGGTTTCATATACGTTTTTGATTTAAATGATCCTAATACATTAAGATCCTTTGCGTTGCTTATGTTGGGTCGATTGTTAATTTTGACACGAAATGTTAGAAGCTTACATTGATTTTTTTTTGTTAATTATTATTAATTTTACAACAAAATATAATGGATTGCAAGACAATATTAATAAATTGCTTTGAACAACAACTAAAAACGACTTCTAGTCGTTGCAATTAATCCATTTATGCTTAATTTAATTAATTAAAAAAATCAATGTAAACTTTTAATATTTCATATTTAAATAAACTACCCCTGAAGAAGTTGAAAAAGTCGAACGAAACGTAAGGTAAAAATATGAAGTAAAGTTATTTTATTTGCATACAGAAGCAAGTGACCAAAATTGCCTGAAAAATCCTTTGAATATCAGTCATAAAAATAATTGGTCGAGTTAATAAATTACATTAACAAACTATTAGTTATGTACTAATGTTAATAATTATTATTTATTGTAATATCCTATTTTTATTTTCTGTTTTAAATGTATTATTAATTAGTCAAATCTCATTATTATTATAAGCTCTGCTTGATGAAAGTACATAAAGTAAAAATATAAATAAATAAAAGTACCCATGAATGCAGAAAATCTAATTTTCATTCACCATTATGTGGCTGTAGAAAACGTACAATATTAAATTGCTCTTTATTATATGAAATAATATCAATCAGATCATAAAACTTAATATTTTGTTACTTATCCCACTGAAAAAACGAATATCCGGTATTCGGCCGGATTCAAAAAAATTATTCGGCTCCGGCCGGATATTAAAAAAGGAACCGGATAGGCCGGATATTCGTCATAAATTCTCTAATAAAGAACACCAAAAACTTTGCCGAACAATTCCGTCTGTTTGTCTGTCTGTACGTAAAACGAGCTACAGGCTACACACTTCTTAAAAAGATTGCAAAAGATTCTTAATAGAAACGGCTAAATGTAACTTATTTTTAAATTCGTTTTACATTTAATTTTTTATATATATAAATTCTTAAATTTTTTCCAAAAAAAATTGGTATGAAAATTTTAAATATTTAATAATATAAATTCAGAAAAAATCGTCCACCAGTTTTCGAAATTTTGAATTTTGTATAATGTAGTATTATTTACAATTTGAAGTAACTCATGTGTAAAAATTTTAATCGAAATCCGTTAAGCCGTTTATGAGAAATTCGAAAATCAATAAAATGGTTGTATGTCAGGTACCGTTAATAACAAAATTTTTGAAAAAAAAATTTGGCCAAAATGTGGACCATATCCAATGTAGCACACATACAAATTCTGCATTTGGAAAAAAAATCGAACTCGATATTTTAATCAAAGTTGACATTACGATGATAGAGAATGCCAAAAAAGTGGGTCTCACAATTCCACCTGTCTGTCTGTCTGTCTGTCTGTAGAACGATCTACAGCCTAAGTCGCTTATCCGATTTTGTTCAAACTTGGTGCTTAGGCGTTTTAGGTGATTGTCCAAAATAGATTTTTGAATCTTTTTTTAGCCCCAAAAATATCGGTACTTGCCATACAAATTTGTCTACTATTTTAATTATCTCGAAAACGGCTTTAACGATTTTTATAAAAATTGATGTGTGTACTACTTTGGGCATGTTCTACATTTTGGCCAAACATTTTTTTTTAAATATTTTGTTATAATCGGTACCTGTCATACAACCATTTTATTTATTTTCGACTATTTCGACATTTTTTCAACGGATTTCAATCAATTTTTTTTACAGGAGCTTCTTCAAATTCTAAATAATACTGCATTTCAAAATTTTCGAAACATAATTGTTTGGATTTTAAAAAAAAATATTTTTTTTTTTTTGAAAATTCAATATTTCAAAAACGGGTAGACGATTTTTTCTGAAATTTTGTTTTTGAATTAATATTATAAAATATTTCAAACGTTCATAACAATTTTTTTTTAGAAAAAATTTAAGAATTTCTGTATATAAAATATTAAGTGAAAAACGACTTTAAAAATATATTTAACCGTTTCTATTAAGGATCTTTTGCATATAATGTGATCGAACATAGGAGCAAGTACGTGCGATCAAGTCGTGCATTTCTATACCTATTTTTTGGTTATTCGCTGATTGTACATTAGGTTTTAAAATATTCCATACTTCAATTTTTTTTTCTAACTAACTTCTAATATTTATTATGTATAACATATAGTTTAAATTTAAATTCACAATCAAAGAGTATGTTAATATGTTATAAATGTATTCTATTGTACAAGCAACTTTTCCTATGGAAAACATACTCGTAACATAATATTCTTTTGGTAAAATCAAAATTCGAAAGATCCAGAGCAAAGCTCGGTCTCGCAGGTATTTTATATTTAAAACTAAGTTATTTGAGCTTACATTATGTTGAACAAATAACTTTTAAATTAAAAGCCGAGCTGTTTGTCAACAGTTATTGTTAAATGATGTGTTCCACAGGAAAGTCACCTAGGGCTAGGACCAATTCTTTTTAATAATTAGAAATTATCAATATAGTAGAACTCTGTGTTTCGGTGTGTGGCTATTTCCTAGTGACATATCGAAATCTTGAGCTAAGATATATTGAATTTTTCAAAAAAATTTATTTTTTTTTACTTTTCGAAAATTTTAATGTGCACACTTTTTTTTAGAATTGAATGAACTTCTATGCAAACATTTTTAGCGAAATTCGTAGAACCGTTTACGGGATTGTCTACAATCAAAAAAGCAGTTATATGGTACTGTTAATAACATTTTATGTAAACATTTTTTCAATCAAAATGTAGACTACACCTTAAATAGTGGACTGATTTTTTAGTTTATCAAAATCGTAAGAATCGTTTTTAACATATATTATGCAAGACTTAACTTTTTTTTTCAAAAAAATTGCATTAAATCTATGTGAAGTTTGAACCGCTGCTGATTTACCAATGGATCAACTGAGGTTACTTTTTAGCTTATTGAACGGTCTACAACTTTTCCGTAGCCCAGATATTGCGAAATTTTTGTTTGAACTAAAAGTCCAACTTCCCATTGTAGACGTATTTTTCGTTGAAAATTAATTCAATGACGTTGCCTATCCCTTACGCTACCATTGCTTCTATAGCCTGTATGGTGGCTATTCTTTAATATTATAGACACACACTTTATTTTAATAGTTTTTTATTATTAAATCTAAAAAGAGAACACAATTCTATTACAAAAAATATACAACTCTTTTAAATTTTAGGATGGGAGCTTTTGTTGCACCAGCACACGAGACTTTTTTTATAAGAAAAAAACATTCAATTGAAGAACAATCGAGAAGGAAACTTTTGACATTCGAATTTTAGGAAACGTTCAGGTACTCAAATGGGAAATGTCCCGATAATGAAAATTGAAATTGAGTAGTGGTCGCGTTCGCGCAATCAACTTTTATTAAACGATATGATGCGGTGTAACTTTTAACTATTTATTTATTATCGCATGCGATTGATTTTATTTTGTTGGTTAATGAATATGATAAACGCGATTGATTAATTTTTGTTAGTAGATGAATTAATTAATATCCACTACACTTCTTACAACCACATATTTCTTAGCTCAAAAATGGAGACAGTCTTTCAAGAATAAGGGTATTAACTGGGAATAATTTGAAATAACGAATGTTTTCCATTGAAGTCATACTTGACTGACTCTATGATTTGATACACTAAATTATTTTGTTTGTGATGCCGCATCGTCCGCCATGAAATCCTCCAAAGGACACTTGTCTAGCATATTCTATAGTTGCCAAAATTGAATCAATAAAATGGAACTTGTAGGGCATTTGTATTTATTGTCACTTTATATTTATATTATTCTATATCGATTGCTACAGTGAGCTTCCCTATACATATTTGTATTTGTCCTTATCATCACAGATCGAGAAATCAACAAGCCTATTAAAGTCATCCATCATACAATCACAGAACTAACTAAGTGTCGAAATTGGCTGATGACATAAAGATGTGTATCTACACAAGTATATGTACAGTTTACGTACATATGTATAAATTTTTACATTACTCGTTGAATGATAAGTTCATATGTACATACAATAAGAAAACACCGTGTTAACCTTCCTCATAATAATTTCACCTGAGGCCCCTATTAACAGAAACTTTGGTTGTCCTTGTCACCCTTATGAATTTGCCTGCAGCAAAATTTGGTGAAGAGTAACGCGGCGACGACGACGGGCAAAAGAGCAAACAAACAAGTCAAACAAAACACAAACCTCCCATGATAGTCCGGAATGGTATAGCGCGTTTTAATAGACAACTGGATATAGGGTAGGCGGTAGAGTTAGCAGTAGATGTGTACATAAGAAAGCACAAGAACAAACAACCGACAATCACCGTTATTTTATTTGACTTGACTTCTCAACTTTTTTGGCATTGGCGGTCGGCGCGAATGGCGCCCAACCGACAGTGGCAGTGCTAAACTATATTTGTTGTTAGAAGAGGGAAAATCAAATAGAACATACGAAAAGGGCAATACTGGAATAATATAACCCAGCAAGTTGCCACTGGGTACGGGTAAGGGCAATCAGGTAATTCATGAACGAACTTCGCTAACAACAAACAAAACAACTGTCAGCAGCAGCTGTGGAGCATTTGAGCATTTGCGAGCATGGCAAACCTTCCAAATGACTGATGGCGGAAATGTCGTTTAATGAATCGGAAGCGTACGTTTCATTTCTGGCATATATAGACTACATACACTTACATATGCACTGTTGCCTGTTCCTTTGGGACAAGGACACCGACACGACACGGACAGACGCCTCTTTCAAGTATTGTGCTCTTATATTTTTTTTCTCCTTTCAAAAAATTCTGAGTGTATGTAAGCATGAAAATAAACACTATGTGATACCAGTACCCAGTATACAAACTGACTTTTACTATGGGAAATAGCACTAAAGTTTTGGCAACAAAAATGCAAAGAACAACAATTTTACTATAGAGCACGAGCAAATAATACAGCTAGTTGCAACTTTTGTCATGTTTCTACTCTTGGAGACAGCATGGTGACGTTGCAGTTGATTTTTGTTTACTCAGGCACAAACTCCTTATTCTTCTTGTTTTGTTATTTTATTATTTTTCAGTTAAAATTTTGTCTTTCTCTTTCGCACATAATAACAATTTACTGTATTTAGAAGGACGAGAATGAATTTTTCCATTAGTAGTTTGGAAAATATTTTGGGAAAAGTTGTCAGCGTAATTTTCGTTGAATTGTTTTTTAAAGTTGAAAAGTGAAAAATTAGACAAAGTTTCATTTTATTTTACTCCTGTCTAGATAAAAGGCTAAAGTAGGTACCCTCTGTCTTTATTATTCAAAAAAAAAAAAACATAAAACTTGTGCTTACTTTTATGGAAAAGTCCTAAATATTTACCATCTTTTGGCACAAGTTTAACATTTATGAATAATCTCTAGCTGAACAATTGGTTAAGCATGATTAACTATACTTAATCTATTTCTGGTTCTTAAGAGAAATACATTTAAGAGAAAACTAAAAAAAGCAAACTACACACACACACAATGATAGCAAGTACAATTTGTCATTTTCGGTGACAGAACAAAGGAGCGAAGTCTATGCATAATGTTGAAATTAACAGTATTTTTGAGAACTAGGAATACCGTGGAGTGCAGGGACAGGACCAAGAAGGACCACCTTAACGTCAGACATTCCATACTTTTTTTTAAATTTTGAAAATGGGTCATCTTTTTTAGCAAATGCAATAACTTTTCATCAGGAGGTTTTGCTGTTTTGAATAAACATATACAAACAGCAACATACAAGGACGCAGTTGCCCCTACCTAAATTTTTTAAGGAATTAAACAAAATTAAAAAACTTTGCATTTAAACATTTTATTTCAAGAAGAGTTTCTTTTTATTTATTTTATTTATTTATCTAAATAATTTACAAATAAATTTATAAACTATTTATATTGAAGACTCCAGGGTAACAAGATCATTTGGAGTCGTTTTTCTAGTTTTAAAAGTAGAAAATAACATTTATATGAACTGAAGACAAATTTTTGTTTCAAAAAGAGAACAATAATAGCAAGAAAAAAAATTAAATTATAATGAATGAGTAAGTAATAGAAAAAAAAAATAAGAATCAAGAAGTAATTAATTTAAATATCATTAAATTTATGATGAGGTGTTGTGGCTTGTTTTATGTGGTCGATGGATTCAGGGTTGACAGGATCAAGTAGTTCAGCTAGTTCTAATTCACTGCTAGTTGCATCGTTGTCATTGATGGTTTTTTGAAACGGGACAGGTAACTAAAGTGTGCCAGACTGACAATTCCATGTTACAAAACTCGCATTTAACTGGAGCTTCTCTGGTGAAATAGTGTCTACTGGTGAACAATGTTTTTCCCAGCCCCATGCGTAACAATTTTATATTGTTTTTCCTAGTAAGATTTTTATTATATGGATTACGCTTATAAGTGTTTTGATATTTGCGCAAGAAAGATTGGTTGTTTTCCCATAAAGTAGCTGTATCATTATCTAAGACCGCTGTAAGCATTCTTTGAATTAAACGAAAGGTGTTCGGAATCTCGACTACTAGTGGGTAATTACATGTTTCTTTTGCTGCCGTGTCAGCATCTTGTTTGCCCTTGATGCCTACATGCCCAGGTATCCAAGCCAAACAAATGTCTTTGGAGGAATTAAGTATACTTCTAATATTTTCTAGTGACTGGCATTTATTAAGTTCACTTTTAAGGCCGTTTAGAATACTAAGATTGTCTGTGAATATTAGTTTTTTTTCCAGGTGTGTCTTTTAAAAGTGATAAGTATTTCTGAATCGCTGTTAATTCTGCAATATAGTTTCCGGTCAGTTCGGGTAAAAGTCCTTGATGGACAGTTTTTGTTTCTTCATTAGTATAAGTTCAACTATAGCGTAGGAAGACTTAGAATCGTTGAAAGAATACATCCGTATAGAATATCCGGTCTGCTATTGTTTTAGCTATAAACTCGTTATGAAGCCCATTATATAGTTGATCAGGAGTATCTTTATTTCTGTTATTGGCTAAGGTGGTGTTAATTAGCAGCGTACTTCTTTTCCAAGGTGGCGGCGCGCGGGTTAAAAGTAGAATAATCGTTAAAAATGTAGCTTTGTAAACAAACTTCAGGGATTGGCTGAAATTGAAGTAATGTTCTTTAATTGCGGAAGTAGTGCCATGGTTTATTCTTATTGAAGTATTTCATAAATTCTTTATGAAGAGGATGGAGAGGATATCCCAAAGCTTTGCTCGTAAGTGCTATAGGTCTTTTTTTACCAATTTGTTCGAATGATAAATAACCAGCCTCTCTGCGAAAAGCTGTTATAGGCGAGGTTTTTAAGGTACCTGTTGCCATTCTAAAGCATTGGTTGATCGCAGCATTGATACGTTCAATATTTTTTTTTGTTCTCCACATAAAAGTCGTCAATCCATGTTGAAGAAAACCTTCTACTAGAGTTTTTGCTAAATGCATAGCGGTGCCAAATTGGGGTCCTTTCTTTTTGGAGCAGATCATTTTGAGTGCATTGTTCCGCAGTTTAAAATGATTTATTGCTTTTTGTATTTGTAAGTTCCATTTTGAATTGCCAAAAAAGTATATGCCGAGTATCTTTAATGTCATCAGCACACAAAAAAAGGGAAACAAAAAACGTCAATGGTGATCCTCCGGATGCAAGGACAGAAAATAGTAAAGGGAATAATTGAATGATCACTTAAGACATTACCCAAAACCAAAATAATAAAAAAAAAAAACAACACGCAACACAAAGAACAGTTCACAAAAAAAAATTATTCTATTAAATAAAATGAAAAAACACTCGAGAGCTGTGGTGTACAAATGTTAAGATTTTCCACTTCACCATTACTTGTGTTTTCCTCATTGCGATTATTTGAGTAATCCTTTTTGTCTTTAATTTTCAATACTAAGATTTCATTCCAACAATAGTAACGAACTTGTGCCCATTACTAAACCAAGGAAATATCAGCAAAAACTTGACGTTCGGTGTTATGACAGTTTTTACATTAGTTACCCAAAGAAATTCATGTAGTGAGAATTCAAAACTTTTTCAATGACAGTCCTTGTAGTAATTTAACTAACAGCAGTTTGTAAAAATTTGTTCAAATTGTTACGAATTTCTACTAATTCACAATATAACAAACAGAACTAATAGAAAGATGTGGAAACTTTCGTACGTTTCACCCCAAAAAACCCCATTTGTTAACATTTTTGTATTTGTAAATCGAACATCAATAATTAAGAAATTCAAATTTTGAAGGGGTAGTCATACTTTATTTGTGGAAAAAAAATGAAGATAAATTTGTTCTCGAAGGAGTTTGCCGCCCCCTTCTGATCAAAATACTGGGTACGCCTTTGCCGATAATGCCTCCAGTCCAAAATCCGCACCAAAAAGACACGCGTTGTAGATGCATTATTACACAATAACAAAACATGATAACATTAATAAACACACCAAGCGACGCGACACCACGTTTCTACCTTTGGTTAAATTATTTGTTCTCAAAAGCTCGAATTCTGAAAGTTTCTTGGCAAAACGCCAAAGAAAATTACTTTGCCCTAAACTAAACGTGAAGGGGAATGTAGGGAAATCGGCGGTTTATAGGAATCTAATTCCAGCCCAACGGTGTTTACCAAAAAGTCCGCCTTAAATGGCACAACAATGTACCAATTAAAGTTAGACAGAATTGACCACCAAGTGTGCTGCCACTGGGGATCAATGGGAATCTTATTCCTCAGAAATCACCAAAACCTACCTAGAACAAGGTATGCTTCAGAGTGTACAAGTTTCCTCCTCTCGTATCGTCATTCATTGCATCCACTTATTATAATTCTTACCTTAAGGCAGTGCGAATTGTAAGGATGACGAACGTAAATGTTAGTGTTGTGTTAAGGTCGTACGTTGTTGCTGTCATTTCTTGCTGGTAGTGGCACTCCACTGTAGTCGAATGATTATGTGCGGGAGTGGTTGTACGATGCTGCTGTATGTGTTGCTCGTGCGGTCTTGCTGGATTTACGGTTTCGTGCCGCGGTTTATTCTAAAAAAAAACTTAAACGTTTTTTTTTTCTTTTTATTTTATATATTTTCTTATTATTTTACAATTATTTATTAGTTTTTAATTATTTATTTTGTTTACAATTATTTATTTATTTGCTAAGGAGAAGCCTCATTAGTTGGTGACTTAAACTTCTATTTTCAAAACTTATTAAAGCTATGTTATTATAATTAATTGTCAAGTTAGCAAAATATAGGAATGAACTTTCCCACGATATGATTGTCGGTTTCAAATTACCGCTTGGCATTTTTGGTTACGGGACAAAGGGGTGTATCTGTTTGCAATTTTTGCAAAAATGGCGTGAGAAACTGTAGTTTATGAATCTGTAATTTATGGATGCCGTTAGGCAAAGGGGAGTTTCCGGGGAAACGGGATTATGGTCTCAGATGGAGTCTCATACGGTTTTTTGGATTTATTTATTTTTTTTTAAATGAAAATAAATAAATATGGCTTGTGAGTTGACTAGTTTGGTGGTGGTCAGGTACATAATTCCGGTTCGGCATGGGATGGGGTGCGTAAGTGTAACGCTTCGTTAAAATTACATGCCCAAATCAATGAAGCATACTGATCAGTGATCACCTACTCGTTTCTACCTTCGCTGTTTTATAAGTTGAACAAGTATACATACATTCCACCAGAGTTACCAATACCCATTGAAATCAACATTACTTTTTCATTGGTTTTTTACCAAACAGTTTTCTGTTTTTACGCTTCTGAAAAAAAAATGTATTTAGGTGAGGAGGAGTAGTGTTGTCGCTTCGATTTTCTCTCCTTTTTAAATAGCCCGTAAAAATGCAGCAATTTTTTTTCACTTTCGCTGTTTTTTGCAGAAAAAGTTATTTGTGCAAAGTAACAAAACATTCAAAGTAAATTACGTGGATATTTATTACAGTATTTTACGGATAAAAGAATCACCCATATAAGAAAAATTTGCTTATAAGAAACGCAATGGGAAATACCCAGCCTTTTTTCTTTATATTTCTTTCGAAATTTATTCGTTTACAAGAAACACGTATATAGGAAAAACACTGTTATAAAAAAGCCTTTCTTAAACACCAAAATTAATTCTTAGAACAAAATATTACACTTATACGAAATTTACTTTGTCAGACAAACCTGTGCCAAAAACTTTTAAATATGCATCTCTGTTTTAAGACTTTCTTTACAAGTTCCCACTGCCCAAGAGAATGATTTTTTTTATCAATCACATAAATTGTACACAAAACCTTTATAGCAAGTAATTAGTTTATTTGTAAATAAATAAACAAATTATGCATAGTATAAATATAAAGTATGTATGGCCTACTTCGTTTTCAAGAAAGTTTTTAGGTACATGTACAAAATATTTTCCTTTGTCCATAGCTTTTTAAAGGAAATTTTCTTTCTTATATCCAATGTTTGGATATAAGAAAAACTCCGATTTAAGAAAGAAATTTCTTGAAATTTTTGAGTTCCTTATATCCGTGTTGTACTGTACAAACGCGTCTATTGGCTTACTGCTCGCTTGGTGGTGTTGGAAAAGATAAATAGTTTTTTTAATTTAATTAAAATTTTCATTGTTTTTGAATAAGCAGATATGGTAGCCCATGTACACATTTCCCTCATATTTGCGGCCATTTTTAATGATAAGTACGGAGACCCTATGAGAGCCTTAACTTGAGATATGTTTATGCAATCCAATGCAACCACATCGATAGGCAATCTTCTATCTTCCCTATACTGACAAATTTTGTTGGACAGAGTATAGTTACTTACATACTTGAAAACTCAAAACTGCGTGCTGTTAATCGATAATCAAGGCCAGCGGTCAATTCCCGATCTGTAAAGTTTTGAAGTGAAATAAATAAATATCATTTCAGTTTTCACAGAGGTTTATCATTTTCCAACTTCACGCACACGCCTTATGCGATTCTAGAACTCATTGTGATAAAGTTTGTACTAAAAAGTACTAAATGATAAATTCTGTCATTTCTGATTAGATTTTTTGTTGGGAAGGTAAATATTTCATTTCAGTTTCTAAATTTGCTTAAGAATAATGTCCGGAATAATAATTCGTTTAATAAATTAATAAAACACGTCGTACTGAACAATTGTGGGTTTTATATTATATTCAATAGTATTTCCGTTTTGAGTAAAATTTATTATATTTTCATGTGAGGATATTGGGGCTTTCCCTTCGAGATGGGCAGAATATATTCGAAGTTACAACTAGGAGCACTTTATTGAACTTTATAGATTCCCAAAACATTTATGCATGAATTTAATACGTGAATTGAGAGTATTCTTGAAAAACCCTCAACTTATAAGTGCGCTTCAAATATGGTAAAGTGCTCTGCATTTTTTTGCATTGGGTAGTTTCCAACGATCTGTCGCGGGAATGAGCACCGTCCCGTCGGCTGTTGTGAATCTGTTGATTTAACAATTTTGTTATTTACTCGAATTAACACAAATATAACTTACTACCAAAATAAATTTGTCTATAAATATAATTGTTGCTTAATTGTCATGTGCCAAATCCTATTTTTTTTTCTTAATATTAGATTAGAAACATATTCTTCACAAAACAATTGACTGTGATAAAGAAATTATCATATGAAAAATGTTTGGAATTTAACATCAGTTTTTCACGAATCGAAAAAAAAAAAGGAGACCCTCTGAACTGCGCCAACTACAGAGGCATAAGTCTCCTCAACATCGCCTACAAGATCCTATCTGCCGTAATATGTGAACGCCTGAAACCGTTTACCAACAACCTGATTGGCCCTTATCAGTGTGGTTTTAGGCCAGGAAAGTCCACAACTGATCAAATTTTCACACTCCGGCAGATCCTGGAAAAAACTCAAGAAGTCCAAATCGATACCCACCACCTATTCATCGATTTCAAAGCCGCATATTACAGCATTTATAGAGACGAACTGTACAGAGCCATGTCTAGTTTTGGTATACCGCCCAAACTCGTCCGTTTGTGTAGGATGACGATAGAAAATACTCGCTGCTCCCTCAGGGTCGGAAACGACCTCACCGACACATTCGATACCAAAAAAGGATTTAGGCAAAGCGATGCACTGTCATGTGACTTCTTTAATCTGATTCTTGAGAGGATTGTGCAAAACTCCAAAGCCAACACCTGAGGCACAATTTTCCAAAAGTCGGTACAACTACAAGCATACGCTGACGATATTGACATCATTGGTAGGACTCAACGTGATGTCATAGCCACGTTTGCTAGAATAGAGAAGGAAGCGGCGAAAATGGGTTTAGCAGTAAATGAGGGTAAGACTAAGTATATGCTGTCATCACGAAAGGACTCACAACATCGACGAATTGGACAGAACGTCACCATTGACAGATATAACTTTGAGGTAGTGCGGGACTTTGTCTACCTCGGCTCCGCTATTAACTCTGACAACAACATCTCGTCAGAAATTAAACCGAGAATTACTCTTGCCAACCGCTGTTTCTTCGGGCTAAGAAGGCAATTTAGTAGTAAAGCCCTCACTCGAACTACTAAGGAGATCCTATATAAGACCCTGATCATCCCAGTCCTGCTCTACGGCGGCGGCGCTGAAACCTGGACCGTATCAAAAGCGGATGAAGAAATCCTTGGTAGATTCGAGAGGAAAATTCTTCGAAAAATCTTCGGTCCCGTTTGCGTTGACGGGCTATGGAGACGAAGATTCAACCAAGAACTATACGAGCTGTACAGCGACATTCCCCTGGTCAAAAAACTCCGCATTGGACGTTTAAGATGGCTAGGACATGTAGAACGAATGGACACCAATACTCCGGCTCGCAGAGTCTTCGATCACCGGCCAGACGTCGGACGCAGTAGAGGAAGACCTCGCCTTAAGTGGCGCGCACAAGTAGAAACCGACCTCAACCAACTTGGAGTGCGCAACTGGAGGCAGTTAGCTAAGGACCGGGCTAATTGGAGAGGCATGTTGGTTGAGGCCCAGGTTCATTCCGGACTGTAGCGCCACTTAAGTAAGTAAGTAAGTAAGTTTTCACGAATCGAGAATCGAATTAGACGTAAAAGCGTGATAAAATTTATCACTTCACATGTTAACAAATCGGGAATTGACCCCACGGATAGACGGTGAAATCAAAGACTCCCCCGCGGGACTTAAAGATACAAACCACAATTAAAAAATATTTTATTATTTGAGTAGTCTCCCACTCCCATGGACTTCCTTAAAGAATACATTTAGAGCTGTTGTAAATACAGTAGCAAGGAAGCATCTCAGGCAACATTATTTGAAACAAACGTTTCTGATAGGCTTCAGTTGCTAAAATTTAAAAAAAATAATTTTATCAATATTCAGTAAAAATAGTAAATAGAAAATAATTAGCGCTTAATGCAAAATTCTAGGAATACACGTATTCTCATAAGCTTCTAAGAAGTTGTAATTCTTCTCGTAGAACCCAGAATGTGGTCTTTTTAAAACTATGAGGTACATATTTCATAGTGGAGAAAATACATATGGATAGCAGAATCGGAATACGTGTATGTTTCTTGTAGCACGTGACTGTTGAAGCTGCTGCAAATCAATAAAAAAGAGGTTATACAAAAAAGTCGTTTCGATTATTAAATCCTTAACATTTTGATCCTAAGGATTTTTTCATAAGATTCCGTCGTGTTCATAGCACTTTAGATGCAGATATAAAAAGTCGGCTCTTAAAAGATTGGATAATCTTTAATATGGAAAAAAAGCAATCTCGACTCTTACCACGCGCCGGGCGGATTCAATAATCGAGGTGAATAATTCAGCTGGTGAAATATTCGATAATGGAAATAAAACAATATACTCTTTTTAGGTCATATATTAGGGTACACATCTAGATTTTTATGATACGTGTCAATAGCAACTTATGCATTTTTTCTTACGACTTCAAAGAATGTTAAAGTAAAAAGAATCCCATCCTTATAAAACTGAGCAATAAAACTAAAAGAACGTCATAAAAAAAATAAAGCTGCAAATGGATGTATACCTATAGCTTCTCCATGGAAGTAACCATAAATCTTCTGTAGATTCATTCTGAAATGAATTGTGTATACCTTCTAATTAAAGTAAGCAAAATTATACTAAGCTCGTAAAAAAAATGTAAGTTGATGAGATTCATAAAATTTACCAGTAAAAAAAATTTTGCATTTTTTTTTAAACCGGAATAACTATTATTTTTTTTCTGCCATAAAACAATCCTTAAAACGACGATTTAATGCTCAAAAACAAATATTTAAAAAGAAACATTAATTTATAACACAGAGAAATGCAAAAAGATATTCTGGGATAAGATAATCCTCTTTGTGCTCATTAAAAATGGCTTAAAGCGCCAGAACTACTGTTCTGTAATTTATAAAAGGATTATCCTAGATAAATGATAGCCTTCATTATGAGACGAAACATCAGTTGAATCTGGCAAGTTGTATTTTCTGTTAAATTTAAGACTTTTGTGACGAATAGATAAGTTGTTAAAAAAAAATCGTCAAACAAGGACAAATTTTTCTCACTCTACCATTCCACCCCCCACCGACCGCCACGACACTCGGCGTGATCAATGGAATTATAGAATTTGTGTCAATGAGAAGCAAGCAAAAATAAAATAAAAAAAAAAATAAATTAAATGTCTGCCATTGCACAATGAGCACCAGCAACGTTATTGAATGATATAGGAAAGCCTAACATAAGACTCTTACACGAGGATTCCATTGTCGTTTTTTTTTTTTTTTTTTTTTTTATTTTGTTGAAAGCACAATCTCATGGCTTGGCTGGCAAGTGAGTAGGATGCGTTGGTATTTGCACGTTTAGCTTCCCCCAATGATTTACAACCCACTTATTTTTCAATAGTAGGTATATATCTTGGTGCCCTTATACTATACAAGGGTGTATGTATCGTGGTTCTCTCTCCCTCTGTATATTATCTGGTGGAAGTGGAGAATTTTCGCTGAGTGCTTTCATCAATTATTTTGCATGGCTGAGGGAAAGAGTAGCTTTCTCTGGTTCAGGTGCTCAAACGGCTATGATGGGTATGGTTTAGACAGATACTTAACGATGGTATCCTATTCAGGTTTGCGGGGATTTTTTTTTTATTCTCACTTCTGAAAAAGGATGTGAATTTTTTTTTTCATAATATTTTTCTCACGAAAAATAAAATCAATATGCATAACGTGTTCTTCGTTTTGCATATATTTTTGGTTAATATTGGCACTCATGTATGGAATACCTAATATTCTCAGGTAGTTATCGGAATAACATTTAAAGACTTGATGAATTGAAGTACGTAGATAGGTCTGAAGCAGTTTACAGAAAAAAATAAAACATTGATAAAAATTGATGAAGCCGAAAATTCTGAGCTAGACTTTTATCAATTGATTTGATCAAAGTTGTTGCCTCTTTTTAATTTGTTTTAATCCGATTACATTAATTACCTTTGGGAGTAGATGTCAATTTTATTCAGGTAAACTGCGTTTGACATTGGACTTGACTTAAAAATATCCATTGTGCAGAAGTGTTATAATTAGGATACGAAGTGATGAAGAAAGTGCGGGGTTAATGAATGTTGCTCAGAGACACACTGTCGTTACGTGATACAATCCAATCCGGTAGTTTTTTTTCTGAAACTCAGGTAACCCTATAGGACTGACTGGGAAGAGGGTTACATCATCATTAAATCGATATTCTGAATTAGCGATATTATTGAATTTTCGAATGCCGAGATTTTGTTCGTCGGTCTAGCTAAAGAAAACAAAAAATTTCATTAACAAGCACCTTATAACAGTAACCCTAATACATATGATACCCTTATGATCGTACAAATCAAAGGTATGTATGGATTATTTCGATTGTTGTCCTGGGAACCTTGGGAAGCGCAGTCTTGTACATCGTTTGCCAATTAATTCTGGCAACTAAGTCCTCTTAAATCTGGTATCAAATAATGGCGATGCCGTGACTTAATGACAAGCGACATAAGGCCAAACAGTAAAAAAAACCTTGCAAAAGCGACATCAGGCCACATTTTAGGAGTTGGCCTTATGTCACTTTTGCAAAGCCACATAAGGCCAAATTTTTTTGGGACATAAGGCCACAGGATTCATAATGAAAGTAAGTTTGCGCAAAAATATGAAAAAATAAATACGTCCCCTTGACATAAGTCCAATTTTGGTTGTTGCGACTTATATCACATAGATGAGACATAAGTCCCAAAAACTAATAATCAAAATATATTTGGGACTTTTGTCCCACCATTAGGTTTTTTTTGGTACTTGTGTTAAGTGTTTTTTGCAATTAGCTTCAGGGCCGGCGTACAAAATGGTCAGCGCGTAAGGTGGGGGTTGGGGGAGTTGCATGCTGCCCCCCGGGGCAGGAGGATTTGGGGTGGGTACAAGTTTGGGCAAACGCAATTTTTTTTTGGATTTGAAGATTTAAATTTAAAAAGTTAAAAAAAATGTGCTTATACATAAGCAAGGAGGGGTTTGCAGGGGTGGCAACATGCCCCCCCTTACACGCCGAGCTTTTTAAAATTTATCGCTTATATTTGAAATCTTTTTTATGCTTTTGAATAAATATTTCAGAATATGTCATATGGACATTTACATAATATCTTATAAAATTTGGGAGTTTTGTCCCATCAACACCAAACCAAACTTGGGACTTATGTGTATGTCCCACCGAGGTGGATGAATTATATGAAAAACAATAATTTAATATAAACTTTCTTTTTGGAGTCCACGTACGAGAGTCCAATGTGACATATGACCAAATTGACCTTATGACGGTTTGCAAAAGTGACATAAGGCCAAATTTTGGGAGTTGACTTTACGACAGTAGACTACTGCTTTTTCCTTTAAAAAAAATTCAAATCTACTGCCTTCTGTTTCCACCACATTTGTTCCTTAATTCTCCTGTTTTTCCGATCTGTCTTACTACATATTACAATTAAAAGCTTTTTAATAAGACAATTTTTTTAAGTATTACAAACTTCCTAAAGTTTATGTAACTTCTTAACACATTATGCGTCATCTTCAAATCCCAGAAACAATGTTACTATAGAACATACCTTTTCAAGTTCTTCCTCAAGCTCTTCCCTTTTTAGAAGTTTTCGGACAGGGATCCATCCTTTTTAAGCGCTACTCTTAGGCGCCAGCTATAGCTTCCATTGAAACTCATCATTGAAAACTTTGACTATCAATTCTGAGACACTTAAACAAATAAAACTTATGTCGTTTTGGTACCAAAATGAACGTAACAAGATACATAAATATTTTTTTTCAAAAAAAAATATTTTATTTTTTCTACCACTTTCTTGTAAATTCACTTCTGATTTTGCAATGATGGAAAGCGTTTTCAATGATCATTCAATGGTCATTGAAAAATCCAAAGTGAATTTAGACCAAATAAAATATTTTTTTTGACAAAAAATATTATATATATTATTACCTTCATTTTGGTACCAAAACGACATAAGTTTTATTTGTTTAAGTGCCTCAGAATTGACAGTCAAAGTTTTCAATCATGAGTTTCAATGAAAGCTATAACTGGGACCTTACTTTCTTTTTTCTTTTTACCCTGGACACGTCGACGGGTCATAGCAAAAAATTCATCACAATCTCTTTACTAGTGGATGTAAAACAGCATTTGTCCAGTTCGTCCCTAAAAAAGGCTTCCTCCAATTACCATTCGATTTTAGTTACGCACCTGCTTTGGAAGGTCAGGGAATTATCAGCTTAAAAAATATCTTTAAGGTGAGAAATTTCCTTAATAATTGTCAGTGGATTAAATCGCTGCAAATTTAAATCTCCAAAATATTGACAAACCTGTTCAATCAAAATACATTAAATTATTCCCTTAGTTGTTTGTATCTATATTTTTTTTTTAACGGCATACTTAAAATATGCTTAGGGTGGCAAGAACTCCAAGCTCAATACTCTCGACCACAAATGGTAACTTGTTCTCCACAAAAAGTTTGTATTGTAAAAGTATTGGTATTCACCAAGTTATATTCTTATTTGTCCCCAATGTTATTAAGAATTTTTGCTAGAGGTCACAATTTTATTTGATAAAGAGATATTTTTTTATTTAGGGTTTCCATTGGAAAATAAAAAAAAACTTTCTAATCTTTGTAAATTTTAAGGGTCTAGTTCAGGCGAATTTTGAGATCTAGCTTGCCATACATTTTTGTTAGAATATACATAATTTATAATATCAACTTAACCCTATATAATATATTAAAATCTAATCTCCTATGAAAATAAGGGTGTTTTGAGAAACTGATTTGTTCCCCAATAAGCTTGGTTTTTGTGTAGAGCTTTGAATAAAACCGAATAAGAAATTCGAACATGAAAGGAATTCGTCCTTTTCAAAAAAAAAATATATATATATAACTATGGGCCTAAGATGCCCATTGGAATGTATATTTAATTAATAGCCTAAAGTCACACCACCCCCTAAAACATACGAGTATCTACCTGCACATTTTATAACTTCAACAAAAAAAAACTCATAAATATTAGAGCATTTTTTTGTTTGCTCTAAGATATCCTATCCATATTCGCCTAAGAACCTTATCCTCTATAAAATAGTTAATTGCTAAAAAAAATAAAAAAGATAAAATTCCTTTGAATCCTTCGAAAGCAATAAGAGCCTCGTCCTTGCTTGAGGCTTCAATTAAAAGAGGAACTCTGTCCGACGAACCGAAGAGACATAAAAATCGAATATTTCCCCCCACACGCTATAATCCCTGCTTGCACGTCGTCGTTTTCCACTCAAGTGAAAGCGTGTTGAGGATTGTGTTTTTTTTTTGTGTACGCCTACAGGCGTCATCAGATTTAAATAGAAAGAAAAAAGCCTTTTACCAACATTTCTCTCAATTCATCTCTCGTACAACACAACCGCACCATCATCTAATTATAAGACTTTTCTTTCTTGCAAGGAAAGCGGTGTATCCCAACACAAAAGGCAGCGCTTGAGGCAATAGTTAGATAATGTTTTTTTTGTCTGTTCCTTATTTTTAGTACTTATAGATGCGGCAATGGCAGTGTCAGAAGTGCAGAACGAAAAATAAAAATAAAAAAAAATACCTTCGGAAGGAAAAAACATCTGAATTGCTGAAACATTCATAACAATGATCTATTGACATTGCAAGAGTATAGAGCCAAGGACTAAAATGCTCATGACTTGACAATATCTGTCGTAGCCCCTCATCCTTTTAGACCTTTCTGTTTTCTTTGTTTTTTTTTTTTAGTAGATAACTCTTTTCATTTATCTTGTGCTGTGCTAACTCTGTGAATATGTGACCACTTTTTGTCTCACTCATTGTCTAGGTGGTGTTCGTTTTTTTTTTTGGGTTCTCATGTTATCGCTCTGAAAGTTCTTTGTGGGGTTTGTGGGTTCTTTTGGTTTTTGGTGTATTTTTTTTTTTGTCGAAATAGACATCGGAGATTATTTCTTCAGCTCTGTTGGCATTAAGCTGCTAGCTCTATAAGTATCTATTGTATATAGATACTGATGCTGCTGGAGGATTTTGATATGTCCTCTTGCTTTGCCAGTTCAATGAAAAATTTCATTATGACTATAGAATGATTGCTTCCAAATTTATAGAAGATATGGGGGTCTGTCTATATAGCAACTATAGTTACATAAGATATGGGTCTTTCTATATAGATTGCGATTGAAGGCGATGGGTCTGAAAAAGATATAATAAGGAAGGATATAATAAGAAAAGAGGATGAAATCGATTGGAGTTAGTTTATTGTCGTTCTGATAGAGCAATGCTTTATGTTACGAGTAAATACATACATATATCCTTAGCTCCATATACTCGTATAGATACATATACATATATCATGTTGAAAGATTCGCGAATAAATTCGGTAGTCGGATGCGAATAAGATAGAATTGAGGAGATGCGAACTATTTATCGATTCCTGTCACACAAAAGGATCATTGTGTCGCTTAGGTGACCGTACCACCATTTATTTTACAAAAAAAAATCGTTATTATTTTATAGTATTTGCAAGCCTATACACTATATAGAGCGTTATAAGGGCGGTTTTGTTTTTGAACAGGGTTTTTTTTTATAAATGTTTAAGAACCCTACAGCTTGCTTAGCTAAGATGAAGTGACAACCTGTTTTATAATTATCATAAGCTAACAATCGAACTTCATTTTCAAGATTCCCCCAACTTCAGGACCTCTTATAGTAAAACAAGCAGACAATTGGTATCAATCTGTTTATAAGCAAATGAATAAAATCGATTTTTAAAATTAATATTATTTTTTTTTATTATTTGAAGTCAACTGAGAAAGATGAGAAAACTGAGAAAATAATTTTAGGAAGGTTTGAGTAGTAATAGTTCCGTTTGTAAGAAAAAACTTCAAATTTGCTTTGGTAAAAAACGCTTTGGCACATATTTTCCAAAAATCAGGAAGCTCATTGCAAATAGTTCGATAAATATAATAACGACCAGAAGAGCTCTCATCCAAAAATCGTTTGGCACAACTTTTTGCAAGAACCCAAAGAAGTCATGTGTTAAGGTTTCAATAAATATGGAAGAGTATCTTTTGCGAACTTTAATTTTGTGAGTGAAACAACCACGTGCATTTTGGCCTCAACATGATTCGGTACCCATTTAATAAAAATCAAATCAAAATTCACCAGCTAAAGTTTTGATAAATAAGAAAGAGCTTCATTAATATCTATCACCAAAACTGATTTTTATAAAAGACGGCTAATGTTTTTGGCTAACAAATCATTTGGCATAAATCTTTCGAAAATTATTACTTCTTAGGCGCTAGAATTAATTTTGTGCTTGAAAATGCCAAATAATCTTGATTTTAAAATGATATTGCACTGCGGAAAAAAAATTGAGCAAATCACTTGCTTATGCTTTGAGAAGTAAGAGCTTCGTTAATATTTCATACTAAAATAAAGTTTGCAGGAAAAATATAAAAATGCCAAGAAGCACATTAGTAATTTTTTGATATATAATAGCGAACTTCGTTGAAATCTAGCACCAACATATATGCTGTTTGCAGAATCGATAAATACTTCTCATCTTAAAATGGTTTGTAACAACTTTTGCGAAAAAAACAACACATTCTCAATTTTCGATAAATATGAAAGAGCTTCATTAATATATAAATTTTGTGAGCGAAACTGCAACATGCCTATTATTTCTAAATGCATCAATATGTATTTTACGAAATGAAGAAATTTACCTTATTAAAGCTTCGTTAAGTAAGAACGAGCTTCTTTAATACTAACACAGCGAAAACGCAAAAACAAAAAAAAATAATTTCATTTCCACGTTTCTTTAGTAACAATTTTAATATAATTAATGCATTGAGATGTTATCTTATGATAGTATTATTTTACAAAAGTCATATTTTATTTTCGAAAAGAGGCAGATCAATATTTCATGTAAAAAAAAAAACTTCTGATTTAAGGGCTACGTTTTTAATTCCCTGAGTGAACAGTCGGTGGAGGATTATGATGGCGACATTGTACGAAATTTCGTATAAATTGGTTTAAGTTTTGACATATAATATCTTTTAGAAAATCTAACATTACATTCGCACTTTACTAACAATTTAGCTTCTAAAGGATATGGGTAAGGTCTTTACGAAGCTAAAATGACTTACTAAAGCTTCATGGAAGCAGAAATATTAGTTGGGTAGTTAGTTCGGAATAAACTCTTCAAATTTGTTCAGTTTAACTTTTTTTTTAGTTGAATTTTTTTTTAGTTTAATTTTGTATTCATCTTCAGTTTAAATACATACGCATATTGATTTTTACATAAATTCATCTTAAAACCAACATAATGTATTGTTCATCATTAAAAAAGAAAGCAATACTTAAAATACATAATTAATTAAAAGTGTTTACCAATACTTGAAGAAAAGATACATTCTGTTGTCTTGTGACAAGTGTCGAATGCAACTTCATGAAAGAATAAACTAAGGGTCTAAATTCACTATTTACTTGAACATGACCTTCCACTAAAAACATGGCCCCAAAGCCAAATAAAAAGAAATTTACAGAAGCAAAGGAGTGGGTGGCAATGACGCAGTGGATAAAGTGCTTGATTGCTAACTTAGACGTGTGGGTTCGATCCCCACGCTAGGCGCATTCTTTTCTATACCTCCAATTTTAATTGGATGCCGCCCATGGGTTAAAATGAGAGAGTCAATACCTGGTTCTCAAATCCACTGTGCCAAACTAGTGCCGTGCAATTCACGTTGCATTTCAAAGACCTTAGGTCTTACAGGCATATAGTTAAATTTAAAAAAAATCTAAATTTAATAAAACACTCCTTAGGGCCACGTTCAAGAACTTAAATAAAGAAAAATTATCTTTTCATAAAAAAGATCATAAGCATTGAACATAAAAATAATCTAGAAAGTGCTCCTTAAAAAAGCACATCTGGTAACCTTAGTTGAACTACGGCCATAAAATAGTCAAACTTCGATAAGGATTCTGAGTTTTTTCTTGTGTGTCCTTTTAAACACGCACAAATTATCTATGCTGCGATGTGTGTGACATAGCTTCAATATGAGTGTATATCACTCTTTATTGTCTTCATTCCCTTGTTAGACAAGATTAGTATTTTTTTTTCTTTTTTGCTTGGTTCACTTGTATGTGTACTCTAACCTTAGATAGATCTATTCAGCTCCTCAATTGTGTACACTAGCTCCTGGTAGTGCGGGAGAACATATCGTTTGATTTAGAAAAGCATGATTGGTTAGAAAGAATAGTATGAATTGACAGACTATAGATGTCTTATTGAGCTACTCATTCATTCAGAATTGTTTGCCAGCCATTTTCCATTTGATTGCCAATTTTTTTTTTGCTTTTTCTATTCATAGGCTCGGCTTCTCTAATTTTGTCCGTTTGAATTGGCAATAAAAAAAAAGAAAACTGATGTAGGTTCAGAATTAAAGAAACGTGAAGAAAATAGAAAATTGTGATTTTTGTTACTTAATTTTTATTGCACTAATGGACGTTTTGACACGTTGACACGTATTGCAATAAAATTGAGTTTTATTAAATTGCAGTTGAGAGCAAAAAAAAGCACAAAAATAATTAAGGATCAAAAAGTGATGTATCTGTTTGTTTTTTTTTAAATACTGAGTGTGGGATTATTTGGGGATATTAATGAATAAATTGTTTTTAAATGTCGCTGGCGGGAATTAATATTTTATTTATTTAATCATCGGATTTTTTAACGATTATTTACTTATATTTTTGGTGGGGTTTGGAAGCGAAGCATAATGGTATACATAGGACAAGTTTTAAATAAAAGGATTTATTCTATCCGTTTGCAAATTTAAAATGTTTATTAAAAAAATCTGAATGTGGAAAATAACTTATCTAAATAGCTACGACGAAAACCCAGAATTTTGTCAGGTTTTTGAAGTAAGCAAAGTGCCAATTTTTTAAACATACGTCCATAAATTGAAAATTACAAAAAAAAATTAGGTAAAAGTATACCTCTATTGTATATGCTTTATGACATGCTAAATGGTAGAAAGTTTGTTGTCAAGAGTGGCAGTGTGACTTCTACCGCAATTTTTAATATTAATAATAGTCTTCAGCAGGGAGCGGTTAACTCGCCGATTCTATTCAGCATTTACACCAGCGATCTAATAGGTAGTCTAACTCAGGTAAATGCGTACGCCGACGATCTAATTGCGTACAGAACAGCTAATAGAGTTGAGGTCATCAAAAGTCTCTTGAGTGACTTCGACAAGATTCAGCGATATTGTGATGACTGGAAGTTGAAAATCAACTTCCAGAAATCAGAAACTATTTTGTTTAGGACTCCGTTGTCTAGTGCCTGAAGGGATACGATAAAAAACTGGCGCAAGCTGGTGATCGTAGGGTCATATGGACATCCACTGGCGAGTAAAAGAGTAGTAAAGTACCTTGGCATCTGGTTGGATCAGTACCTGTATTTCGACAGACATATAGGTGTTGCCTTGGCCAGGGCTAGGGGAGCCTTGGCCTTGACAAAACGACTGTTTTATAGCAGCCGTCTTGACAGCAGGGTTATTTGTTACATGGCCCTCATCAGGCCAATGATTGCCTACGGATTGCCGGTGTGGTTCAACCTTGCCCCATCTCAAATGGAAAAGATTCGGGTGTTTGTTAGGCAATGTCTTAGACGTTGCCCTGGATTACAGAGAACACCAAAGTCGGAGTACAAAAGATATCATTCCAATCAGGTTCCATACAACAGAGCCAACATTAACAGATAATTTTTTGTTTAAGTTGCAAGAGCGATGTCCTCAACTAACAGCTAATTTTTGGGGCTTATTACCCCAATAACGAATGTTTTGGGAGTGCGCGATTAAGTGGCTAAATCCCTCCCGAGGCATTCCTCTATTTAGACTGTCGAGGGCTAATACAGGATGAATGGGCGGTTCCGGTCATCTACCACGTCATCCGGAAAACTGTGAATAGGCGACTCCTGTATGGTCGAGACGTCATCGCTCAAGGTGGAGAAGAGCGCCTTCAATAGAACTGTGTCCGATCGGGACCGAAGGGAAAGGGCGAAACAGGAGAACCAGTTCTGGTGGCTCTCTGCACAGCATCATATTTAAAGTCGATGAAGATGGTATGTCTTGGCCGACTTACATAGATTTAGGGCAATTAGGTATAGGGAACAGTCGGGGTGGCACAAAAAAAAATTAAAAAATATCTATGTATGCGGAGGCATAGGTATATGTATGTGCGTGCGTATATGTATGTCCGTATATACATGTATGTGTAGGTGGCACGTATACAAAATATAAAAATATAAAATATAAATTAAAACGAAAAATGCTGCTGTGGCTCTTCTAGTTTTTAAGTGGTTTTTGGTATTTTGAGGTATTTTAAGTAGATTAAGTTATTTTTAGTTAGTATAAGTTGCATCTAATTTTAATTATTTTTAGTCTAGCTTTAGGTGGTTTTTAGGTAAATTTAAAATGATCTGATACTAAGTTTTTGTAGTAAAGTTTTCTTGGTTAAATAAAAATAAAATAATTAGATTTAATTAAAATAGTTTTTAGGTCGAAAGACATTAGTATTAAGAGATATAGTTTAGCTTAGAGCGTCCGTAAAGGGCCAGTAAATTAGTTGTAAGTTATTGATAATTAGGCTAGTTTTTAACAATTTTGTCTAGCTTTAAAATAGTTATAAGTTAATATTAAATAAAAATGAATTTACAAAAAAAAAAAATATGTATTATCTACCCCTGACTTAAGAACTATTCCTCAAAAAAATTGCTTTTATATTTTTTTAAGTGAACATTTCTTTGCGGCGTTAGGAGGATACATCTTCTATAGAGCTGTTAGCCGATACCATTTCTTGCTACAGATTTTTCTTAAGCTCTCTAAGCAATTTTTTACCAAAATTAAATTTTTAATATAACATATATTTTATACGGAAAAAAATGCTTTGTTTGCAAAAAAATGGCACCTGTTGACAAACGTAAGCATTGCCAATTACCAGGAATGTTAAGCCCGAAGGCAAATCTAAACTAGTATTGCCATGCAATTGGCAGAATTCTTTATACTTGAATAGAATTGATGCATTAAAAAAGCCCGACTTGAGTGTGACGAAATCTCGACAATCTAATTAAAGACACCTAAAACGCTGGAGTAGAAAATTTATCGTTTTAGGTGTTTATTCTGTAGCTCGTTTTACAGACAGACAGACAGGCGGAATTGCGGGACCCACTTTTTGTTGTTCTCTATCATCGTAAGTAAAAACCTATATCGCAAGTAAAAACTGTACATAATCATTCAATGCTTTATAAAACTCAATGCTCTCTCCTCTGTCGGTATAGTAAAATCCACCACAATACTACTATATATGGACGGTCCTGCAATCAACTCTTCAAAATCAAACTCTTGCAGCAGAAACTTCTTTTTGTGATAATCACAGATACCTCATTTATGGAATGATCACATATTCGATACTTTCAAAAATGCTTGAAAACGCAAGCTTGAAAATCTTCAAGCACTACTTCAGCCTCAAGCAAATAAAGCTTTTCTAGCCAGATCGACTTACCAAGTATATTGCCAGATTTAAACTGATTAATAAAATCTGAATTAATTTATCGCCAAAAGACTTTAAGTTGACGTTAGAGGGGTTCATGATTTTATTTCGTCATTGCATGTCCACGGTCCACTTTTTATGTTTTTGGTAAGTACCTAGTGTGAACTATAATATTATGAACGGTAGCATATAACGCTTCGTTGCAAGTGGGCCATTTAAAAACAAAAACAAAAACAAGCACAAAAACCGTACCCAGTTTTGAATATAAGTTCTTCAATAACTACTTAATAAAATGCACGACTGGATCGTGCGAACTTGCACTTGTAACTAACAACTTAAGTGTAGCTAACCACTGACGCTCTTAGAAGGTATGTTTTCTAGTTATCCTTTGCAGGATTAAAGCCGATGTAGGTAATATTGCCTTGATTCTTAATACAATAAAACCTATAAAATTGGACCACCCTTGGGACCGAAGAAAAGTGGTCCGATTTGGAGGTGTTCAGATTTTAGAGATTCCTTTTTAATCGGATCGGGCCACTTAGAAAGGTTGTGTCTCATGCAAACATGGCCATAAAAATATGACTGCCAGTGAAAATACCAACTATAAATTTCCAAAAAAATATGCAATCAATAAGATTTGTTAGTCAGTGCTTTTTGCTTGGAGAATTGTACCAGAAATTGGCACATTCTTTTGCCTAGCTACGTAAGACCATTTGAATGTCAAGCCATCGATTTCGGCAAAAGATATAAATTCTTTCATTTCTCGAAAATTGTATGACGAATTTTGATGAAATCCGGTTTTTTATTTTTAGTTTTTTGAAGACAAATATTTTTGAAATTTTGGTATGCAGTTTTTAGAGTTTATTAATATACACGTTACCACAAAATTTAAAATTATTCTTTTGACTTGTTTTAAGAATATTGATTTTTCAAAATAAAAAAATTCAAAAATCAATTTTAACTATAAACATTTTTTTTTTTTATTTTAATATGCAGAATTAGTTTAGCTACCTAGGTCTTCTCAGATATAAAATTTGACAGAAATCCAATGTAACGTTACCGAGGAATCCAAAAATTTAAAAAACCGTAATTTTGGTTCATATCAAATGATAGCTATTACCAACAAAAAAATTCTCAAAAATTTTTATCAAAATCGTTGCAGCCGTTTTCCAAAAAATAAGATTTTATTTCAAGGTCATATTGGACGTACCGTTATTTTTAGTACTAAAAATAAAATTTCAATTTCCCCTCTGAGGAATGCCAAAATAATCACACATACCAAATTTGAAGGTAATCGCTTACACCATTTACTCTACAGACGGACAAACTGACAGACAGACATTTTTTTGTAGATCACTTTTTTAGGCTTCTTTATGATCGTAATGTCATGTTTGATCGTAAGAATTTTTTTTCACGTATGCATAACTTGCTTTATAGTACCTGTATATAAACGCAAGTAAAAATATGGGTAGATTTTATATAGGGCTAGTTTTGCATTTGGAAAAAAATCAAACATGAGATTTTAATCAAACTCGACATTATGATGATAGAAAACACCAAAAAAGTGTGTCCGGCAGTTCTGTCTGTAGATCAATCTACAACCTAAGTAGTATTTTCCTATTTTTTTTAGCCGTAAAAATTACTTTAACTTTACAAAAAATGGTAAATTTTTATTATATATCTCTAAAACGGTTCTAACGAATTGGTAAAAAAGAAATTCAGATTAGGTACCTACTACTATACATTTTGGTTTAAATTTTTTTTTACATAAGATGATAGAACCGTTTTTTTTTTCTTTTTTATTTTCGACTTTCTCATTAACGATTCAACAGATCTCGGTCAAGATGTGTGTACTTGGGGTCCTCCTTTAAATATTTTAAACTTATTATATATTTTGGATTTATGAAAAAACAATTTTCTTGTCCTTTTTTATTGATAATTCATTATTTCTAAAATGGGTTTGTTTTTTTTTTGTTAATAGTATGTTGTTAAATTTGTTTTAAATATTTAAAATTGGGATGTACCAAGTTTTTTTTTGAAAAAAAAATTAACGAATATTTGTGTGTCAACAAAAAAATAAATAAAAACCGACTTCAAAATATATTTACCCGTTTTTCTAGGAATTTTGTGCTTACGATGTGATCGAACATAAGACCAAGTACGTGCGGTTCAGTCGAGTATTTTTCTTTGACTTGCTGGCACTATTCTTAATCATCCGTAGTATTTCTCGTAATTCTGTACCGAAATTTTTGATTTTTTTTTGACAACATCCAACAATAATACAAATCTCCTGAAGGTATTCCATTCGAAATCTTTTACTGTGGATTTCATCTTTTGTTGATTTGCCCAAAACAACCCTACACAACCCCAAAATCTATTATTTTCACTGTGTGTACATCAGTTTTTTAAAGCTTATCAAGTTAAAACACAAGACAAAAAAAAAAACACAACACACACCCAAAAAGACTAATATATCCTCTGAAATGAACAATGTTCATTTGCAATTCTGACTTTGTTTACTATGATCGAATAGATGGCCAAAGAAAAGCCATACATTTTCAATAATTTATTGCAAATGTTTTTCCACAAAGAAAAAAAACAATCTATTCCCATAGTTTTTAAGCCTTTTTTTTACTTGCAGAGAATTTGCAACTTTATGCATTATTTATAATTCCATTTGAGATCCTTGCTTCAACAAAGGGAATTTTAATTAGTTTGCTCGGAATCAAACTCTGATACCCATAGTACACCATTTTAATTAAACAAGTAGTTTCTTCATCTTATTTATATGAATTTTTTTCTTTGTTGTCCTTTTTTTTATTATTACATAAAAAAACACACACACTAATATACAAAATAACTACAAACTGAAAGAAAGTTTTTTTTTTAAACTTTGTTGTTGTTTCTATTCTATGATTATTGCTGTTGCAACTTCAGACTCAATTGCACATTCTCTGTAAAATAAATTAAAGGGTACTCTCTTGATTGTTGACTATAGTGAACGATGGTACCTCATCTACCCTCTTATTAAGCACTTTTACACTTAAATTGGTTTTGTTTTTCTATTGTTGTAAGTTTTTTTTTTTTGTTTTGTTCTTTTATTTAATTTTCCATCTGTACTACTGTGAGAGAAAAACTTGTGATTTTTTTTTCTTCAAAACTGACCTTCAATTGTTGTTTTTTTTTTCTTTTACAGGTAAGTGCCAATTAGAAACTTTGTTCAAAATGAAATGGAATAACAAAAACACAAATAGCAAAAAAAGGTAATTGTTGGAAATTTTACATTTAGAAGAAAAATATTAAATTCCTTATTTTTTATAAATTACGTCGAGAAAAAGGGACAAAGCAGTAGGAATAAAAATATTCGTAAGAATTGCTATTTAAATTTGCATTTTGATTTAATCGCCATAAAAAATGCAATTTTAAGTTTTTGTTAAGAAAGAATTGTCTGTGTTGTGTATACCTACCTCGAATGTCTTTTAAAAACGCAATAATATCTCTAAGTAACTTGTATTATTGCAATCAAAGTTTCGACAGACTTTTATTTTTTAAATAACGTCGTTAGTAGATGGTAGAAGAACGAATTAATTAATAGCAGTCCTCATAACACTTTTATCAAATTTTGACGCTAATATTCATTGCTCAGGGAAGTCTGACATTTTAAGACCGAATAGTATAAACTGAATGAATTGTCGAAAGTCGAATCCGAATGGATGATTCAAGGAATAGTTACATAGGTACCAATATACTTAATTCAATTTGGCTTTATTCCACACAGTCCACAAAAATATTTATTTTATTATATTTTTATATTTAATAGGTGTGTTTTGGTGAGAATATAGCACAGTAAAGTAAAACAAATTCAAGAAAACGATCCACAGCCAATGTCTTTCTACTTGGTTAGCTATTTAAGGTTGATGCCTGCCTCTGCTTGTTGTTCGTTTGACATAAATATTTGTTCGATTCTTGATCATTCCTAAAGCCTAGTACTCTGCTGATGCGAAACGAAATTTTTCGGTGGTCTCCACTAGGAGAGCGAAATGCTAACGAAAACCACAGCGGAAAAATATTTGCGGAGAGTTCTGTAAGATGTCAAAAACAAATGACAAGTTGTAAAAAAAAAAAGTAATTTTGTCGCCAAATTACTTTTAGATGTAATTTTCTTGAAATAATTCTTGGATTTAAAAATTGTTCTTGTTACACATAGAGGATTTAAAATAAAACTCAGAACCGTTTAAGTGATGGAAATTAAGCAAATACTTTGGGACTTATTAACTGGTTTATCTGCCGATTTGATGAGATTTCTATCAATTTTAAGAAAATCAATGAAATAGGGAGGTAAACCACTCTATAATTCGAAAACTACGTCCTTCATTGGGATGGTGTAAACGGTTATGAGTTCTAATTTATGGTTTCTTACTAATTCCGGATACCATTTTCAAGTCCAAGAATTATTTCAAAAAAATTATATATAAAGGAAATTTGGTGACAAAAAAAAATACATCTAACAGTAATTTGGTGACAAAACTACATTTGGTTTTGTTAATGCTTCCTTTGAAAGTATGAAATTTTGATTGAAAAAAGATATCGCTCGCCTTTATTGGACAACCCGTTCCAAAGATATAGTTCAAAAGCTATTCACTGTTCACCTTGAAATACATAATCTGAAAATACTTTGAAGTGTGTCTTTGGAACGGGTTATCCTAAAAACTTGGTTGATACCTTTTTGTAATCTACTCTTGATGCTCTCAAAATCAGCATCAAAAGTTTTTAATGAGAAGCCTTATTGCAAAAAATCACTCTTGAAATACGCTATTTAGAATAATGTATGCGGATTTCTTGCTATTTTTTTTTAATACAACTTCTTTGCAAAAAATGTTGATGCTTCCTTTGAAAGTATGAAGTGCTGATTCTAAAAAGATATCGCTAGCCTTTATGGGACAACCCGTTCCGAAGATATGGTCCATTATATTTATAGTCTGTTTATATTTTTCAGATTATGTATTTCAAGGTGAACAGTGAATAGATTTTGAACTATATCTTTGCAACGGGTTGTCCAATAAAGGTGAGCAATATCTTTTTAGAATCAGCACTTCATACTTTCAAAGGAAGCATCAACATTTTTTGCAAAGCAGTTGTATTAAAAAAAATAGCTCCAGAAATACGCATACATAATTCTAAATAGCGTATTTCAAGAGTGATTTTTTGCAATAAGGCTTCTACATAAAAACATTTGATGCTGATTTTGAGAGCATCAAGAGTAGATTACAAAAAGGTATCAACCAAGTTTTTAGGATAACCCGTTCCAAAGATACACTCCAAAGTATTTTCAGATTATACTTATATTCCAAGAGAAGAGTGAATAGCATTTAGAATATATTTTTGGAACGGGTTGCATTTTCACTTGTTCATCAGTGAGTTTTCTTAGTGGGTTTGTACTTGACCGCTCTGCTACGCTGCGAATGCTCTTTGATCGATTTTAACTATAGGTCTTGCTTCCTCAATTAATACCAAAATCGAATGAATAGTATAAATGCATGGCCTTATATGTCAAATCCAATTGACAAGTGACCAGCTTGTAAGCAGCTTGATTTGCTATCAAATCCACGAGCAGGGCATCTGCCATACAATGGTTCAATTACATTAAAAAACTTCGTCCAGAAAAGAAAAAGAAGGTAGCGATGGCAATGCGAGGTAAGTGATTTGTCATCATCTTCTTTCTATCAACACAACAAAGGACTAGCGAGGTCATCACCAGAAATTGTAGACTAAATAACAATGTCCATCCCGTGCCGATTTTCGCGAAGTAAACATTAAACAGATTGTCTGAACTTGAGAAATAAGTTCTGGGGTATGGTATAAAATCGCCAATCAATGAGATCGGAAACAGGCTTTCTAAATAGAGGTGGGTATCGTTTAAGATGGCCTTTTTGCAACCAAACATTATTGTGGTAACGATGATTTCCTTAACTGTCGTTGGTGCAGCGGAAGGCCGCTTACCTTTGGCTTCCTTGTCCCGACCAGGTCGGAAATTCATATTCGTACTGCCAGTAGCGGGCGGTCGATTTGATTTTTTCTTTGTTGCAATTGAGTTAATTTATGTGTTGAAAGTATGTAGGTAGAAATGGTGAGTGTTTTTTTATATTTATATGGTGTAAAAGTCGGAGTAACAAATGTATTTTAAAAATCATGACATCGACAGTTAATTGCAGAACAAACTACTGAATCTTGATTATAATATTTTTATTTAGTAGACACTTAAAATAAATTAATTTTAAAAGGACATAGGTTATTTTTAATCTCAGCACTAGCACTAGGTATGAGAAAAGTCGATAGTTGGTTATAATTAGCACTCCAAATAAAGATCAGCTATATCTTGTTCGCCGATAAGATATGTGAAGGGTGTGCTTCTTTCCAACTTCCCATTTTCATTTTGCAGATTTAGTTTAGTCGATTTTGAAATTGGTTTTGATACAAAATTAGAATTGAACGTATTTTGAATAATTTAATACAGGAAATGCACAGAAAAACCAGACACTAGAGAAAACACAAAGCCAAAGAAAAATCAAGTAAGCATTACAAGAGCTTGACTTTTTTTTATAAAAAAAATTAAATGTCAAAATTTCGCAAGCAATTAATGTGCAGGTCAATTAAATTGAGAACGAAAAGAGTGCAGAATTGTACTAAGAAATCTACTACAGCTATCCACTAAAATTACACATTTCGTCGTTCAGCAGCGTACTGGAAAACGAAAAGTAGAACGAAATTTTTCGTTCATGGTTTCGTCGTGTCATTTTTGTATGGGATTTTTCGTTTCGCATCAGCAGCGTACTAGGCTTAATTTATTAATTTTGGTCTAAAGCTAACCTCACACTTTTTTTTAAGTTAGATTAAAAAAATAAAGTCTCAAAGTGGCTGATCACTATAAAAACTTTTTACGATCTTACATTCGTAGAAAAGACAAGGGCAGATTGCCTGTTTCATTTTCACGCATGTAAGATCGTAAAAAAATCGTCATAGTTAAACTCTAGTGTGGACATGTTCAAAGGGCTTAAAACTGATAAATCTTGGAAGTACCTTGTCGATGTTTGATAATTCGAGCATTAAAACAACCACCTGACACAAAATTGTTGTTTGATTTTCATAATTTTTTGAGCTTGGAGGCTTTTCAAGACATACAACCTATGTAAACAGATGTTGGTCACGTATTTTTTATTTTTCACATCTCGTGCAGTAAATTGTAGTGCTTTTTGCAATACTACCAAGTTAAGAAATATGAATTAAATAATGAAAACTAATTTCACCATCAAAAACCCGTCCGTTCCGTTAGACAATTGTCGTATTTCACTACAGCTAATGATCCATATAGATCATGAGCCTGATTACAACATTCATTCGTTTCGTTATTCGTCATTTTGAAAGGCGCATACGTTCCAGATTACACCGTTCCTGGAAATATTATGTTATTTCGTCTATAAAATTTGTTGTTGTTTTGTGTAAAAATAATCTGAAGTAATCATTAAAAATGTATTTGAGTTACTTCTTTCACAAATATATACCATTTAATTGTGAAAAAAAAATTACCAACTCAATAATTTAAATTTACATCGAGGATCATTGTGGTTGTCGAATCAAAAACATCAAAGTTCAACCATCGAGTGGACTCAAAAAATATTATTCGGTTTAATATAATAGAAAAATAAATTACTTGAAGTTGGTAAATTGAAAGAAAAAAAAACAATAAAAATAAGATTTGTGTAGCGCGGCCAATTCAAAGTTGGCAAATAGATATATCTATATTTAAGTAAAAAAAAAAGTAAAAAGGTCTATGTAAATGAAAGAAAATGTCAATAAAAATATACATGCATTCAAGTTCAACCATTAAAAATTTTGAAATTTTCATTCGTGATTTCGTTTCCTCATATATACTAAATAAATCGAGCTCCATCTCATGAAAATAAAACAATACATATCAGAGTGACAACAGCGCTTTACTTTCATCTCTTTTTCCTTGTGTGTTTATTTTTCATATAATTTTTTTCTTTTCTTTGCTTTGATAGAGTGCAAGATCTTTTGTAATGCATGTTTTTTGATAATCCATAATATGGTTCAATTCTGATAATACAAAACGACTAATGTTGTACAAAATGATATTACATGTGAATCCCTCAATGGAAAATGGTTTGACTCTAAATAACTATTTTATAAACTCCGCCTTAAAAAGTCACGTGCGTGACATGCCTAAAGATCGAAAATCGAACACAACTATTGTAATTATCAGGTTCACCAACATAGCAAATACACAAAATTATATCAACGCCCTCTAAGTTTGAACCTCTAAGCACAAACGAATAATGTCAAGTAACATTTCACTGGAATAAAAAGGTAAAGTAGATCTAAATAGTAGGTTTCTGTTCTTGTATCTCTTGTTACATTTTGACTGACTGAGTTTCTTTTTCTCACCAAAACACGACTAATGTATATTTAAATCTAAATTATGGATTTTAATTATGAAAGTTAGGAAAGTAAAATTTACCAACATATTAACGGTGATATTCTAAGAGCTTGGTTTTTGAAAATTCAAAAAAAAACAGAAACTTGCAAAAAGTGAATGAAATTTTTATTTGGATCGATAAATCAATTTCTGCCATTTACTTTTTAAAAATAATTTCACTTAAATGTTGCCCGCGGCTACGCTTCAGGTGGTCCATTCTGAAGGTCCAATTTTGGCAAACTTTTTCACTCATTTCGGCCGGAATCTCACCAATGACGCGTTCAATGTTGGCTTCCAAGGCAGCAATCGTGTTTGGCTTGTCCCCATAGACAATAGACTTAACATAGCCCCACAAAAAATAGTCTAACGGGGTCAAATCACATGATCTTGGTGGCCAATTGACTGCGCCAAAACGTGAGATCAACTGCTCACCAAATTCGCCTCTCAATTGATGCATGGTTTCGCGTGCAGTGTGGCAAACACATTTTTCACAGAGCACGAATTTTGATAATAAATTTCAATAATTTGCAAACGTTGTTCAGGCGTAATAGCCCGTTTTCATTATAGCTCAAATTATGAAATTTGGCAAATTACAAAAAAAGTGTTTTCATTACAAATTATCTCATTTCGTTTGACATCTGGCTGAATTTCATTTGACAGTTCTTTGACATTTTACAACTTCTAAAATTATAAAATTACAAAATCCTTTTCTGAGATGTACTGTTGACGCTTAATATTAGAAAAATTATATTTGTGGATGCTGATCCTGTGAGAATTTAATTAGTGAAAGGAAATTAGAAAGCTTATTTGTATTCTTGTTTTTTATCAGATTATTCGTGCATATATGAAAGAAGTAAACGAATTGGATTTAAATGGTGTCCTTTATACCTACAATTTGTTTCTGTAACTTGATAAAGGAACTGGAAGGTTTTGGAAACAAGGCCAGTAAGCAGCAGATATATTATCTATTCACCAAATGGCGATTGATAAAGATTCCGAAAAATAGCAGCTGGCGATCGCCTAAGGGGCTAGTACCAAGCTCTGTAATAATTTGTTAAATCTCGATAAAAATTTGCCGAATAACATGTTATAGCAAGTGATGGCTATAAAATTTCTTTGAGGCTTTGGTGCCAAAACAGTGATAATTATTTCAAAAAATAGACAAAATAAAAACAATTGAAAATGGTTGATGAAATCCTTTGTATTTTATTTCATTGTGATAATTGCGCACAGAATTAAAGATTCTCAGCAAAGCGTTTACAAGCTGAGTCAATGCTAATTTCGATGTGATAGCTTGTGATCAATTGTTGGAATAGTGACTTCCTGAAAGAGAAAAATCAGTCATCAACATAAATATTCATTGGTGGAACAAAATCGACCTTACCACATCCTGTAAGGCAAATTGTTTACTCCTAACAACGATTGCAATTTCAGACCACCCATAGATCCTCTGAGCATCGCAGTCTCGAAGGGTGCTAAAGAGATATGTACCCCCAGCTTGAAAACTGGAATTCCTTATCAGATCTACTGATACATAAGCATTTCGTAGATCCATATGTAGCTTTCGCTATGATGTTGACGATCAATTCTACTGCCGATAGAGACATATCGTTGTGTTTACTACAAAAAGAAAAAAAAACTTTTTAAGATATAGGTACATACATATATAATAAGTATACTTTTCATTTAATATGGAAATTATTTTTTACTTGCGATTATAGGTACTATAAGGCAAGTTAGGTATTCGTAAAACATTTTTTTTTTCTAACAATCAAACATAGAGAACACAAAAAAAGTGGGTCCCCCAATTCCATCTGTCTGTCTGTCCTCGAGTCTGCAGCCTAAACGGTTGGACGGGTTTGCTTCAAGCTTGGTACATATTGGTTTTTCGATAATATACCCACACGTTTTTTTTCATTTTTTTAAGACGACAAATAGCAGTAGCTCCCATAATTTTTTTTGGCCAAAAACAAAATTCTTATTTTTCTCAAAAACGACTCGTACGATTTTTATAAAAAAAAATCAGTTCATTAATAAAGGGAAAGAGTGCCTTTTGACAATTTTTTTTTGGAAAAAAATTGTTATTTTTGGTACCTCTAGTACAACCATTTTTTTGGTTTTCGATTTTCTGAACCGATTAAAATATTTTTTTTTATACAAATGCTCCCTAAAATTGTTAATAAAACTGCATACGAAAATTTTCAAAAAAATTTTTTTTCGATTTTTAATAAATAAATTAAATTTTTTTTGAAAAATCGATTTTTCAAAAACCAGTCAGAATGTTTTTTAAATATGAATTTTATATGTATATTAATAATATCTTCAAAATGGCGTTTCAATTTTATTTTCTAAAAATGTTTTCAAAATCTTATACATCAAAAATTAATTTATTAAGAAACCGCTCCAACGATTTTTGAAATTTTTTTTTGATATATTCTTATTTATCCATGTTTGCATCTTTGTTTTCCCTCAAACTATAACGACTAAGCAATATAAAAACATTTAATTATGTGTATTATCCATTTATTTCTACTTTTTATTATTCCCTTTTTACGAATTTTTGCGTATGTCACTGAATACTAAACACAATTTAGGCCCTCATACATTTATATATACATCTTTAAAAATCACATGAATGTTATGTATGCAAAATGTTGTATATTGCACCTAAATTATTAAGTTATATGCATATATAGCTATACCTACCCACCTACGTTCGTCATTTTCAGTATTATATGTACATGTTTACATACTTATGTTCCGTCTATATATGTATACGTAGATACATTTTACTCTCCTAACTTACATTGTTAAAATCCATAACTTAGATTTAAATATTTGTAGGTAAGTGCCTATGTAACTATTCCTTGAATCATCCATTCGACAATTCATTATATGTACTAAAAATCTAGGTAATCTAACCTACCTAGGATTTAAACTATTTGAGTTGCTATTCCAGGAAGTCCAAATACAGTAATAAAATAAGCTTTTTAAGGAAAAAAGATGTTTATTTAACAAGGAAAGTTGATCGAATTAATAAATTAAATTACAAATATCAAACTTGATATTAAATGATATTGAGAAAAATTTTAACAATAAAGTATATATATGTATATTCATGTCTATACTAACATAAACCTGCATAGGATAACTACACCTAACTAACTTAACATCAATAGTTATAGCTACATTAAATGTGTTAGCTACAAGAGCAAGTTCGTACGATCCAGTCGTGCATTTTATTTTTCCTCCCATCGAAACTAAGTTTTTGGGTCACAAAGCGTAACACTGAGCTTATTATAAAAATAAAAGTGCGCCTTTAAATGACACCTGCGCTGATCTAGATAAAGTTCGCTTAGCGCGAACTTCTTTCACTATGTTATCATCATCATCAACACGTAACTAGAACTAATCAATGATAAATTTAGTGGAGTTTTTGATTGCTTCGTCTTCCTCTTCATCTGATGATGAAGATATGTTTTTTTTTTAGAAATGTGTGTCAGTCATACACCAATACTACAATTAAATCTAGAAAAAAGTTTCATTGAAAAGATCAAATCTCAATTTTGAGAGATCCTTGAAATTTGAATGAAACTCGCTATAAGTAATTCATTTTGAGCATTATTATTATTATACTGAGTAGGGTAGTTTCATAATACTCACAGCTAGCCAACATTAGTTCTTTGATATTTTTAATATCAACAAGATCCTTTTCGATTTCTCCATAAACAATTGCATTTACTTGATTTTCAACAGACTATTCTTTCAGGTATTCATCAATTAAATCTCCACTCTTTGCTATTTGCAGAAGACAATCACCCGCACGGCCCAGAAGACAACTCTTTTGTGAGATCATAGTATTCATATATTTAACAATAACTTCACGACAACGATAGGACATTTAGATATACTTTAAGCACTAACCAAACTTATGCGACAAATAATTGTGCTCGGCTTGAGTTGTATACGATAAACGGGCCTTCTCTAACAGCAGCAACCTTAAGTGTGCATTCCAGGAGCCGTTTTCATAGTTGAGAATTGACATTCGTTGCAATTTTCTTGCTATTTCCATCATAAAGTACTGCCGTTGATGTACTAGTCGATGGTGTTGGTTCTTCCTTAACATCTTTGCTCTTATTCGCTTGAATCCTTTTCTTTTTAGACTTTGTTGGCTTCTTCTGTACGACAACTGGACTCCGTATCTGGAATTTCTGCTCGTGGACTGCTGCATAGAGACTCGTAAGGTAGTGGAATAGGTCTGAATAGTCTAGTGGCAGGAAGTAGGCTTCGATTTGTAAAGACTTTGTCCACGCATTAAGCCAACGAAATTATCGATAAGTTCAATCGTCACACATTCACACTTATTTATTGGAAAAGGCCAATATGCAATCGTAGGCGACGTTACGGTGCATCACTGGCATTCCGACCGACGTCAACAAGGATATTATCACTGAAAATAAAAGTATAGTAAACATATAATATGCTTAAGACTTAAAACAAACTGACTTACCAGATCGATGACATCCGATCCCTATATAGTTCTACATATTCATAGTCTTTTTCGTTCTCGGTGGTCAACCCTCACTTGAATCTCTCTTCTTTTCGTGTGATATTGTAGATCGCCTGTCGATATGATAGCGGTGTTGATCTCTACTTGATGAAGCCCGGTGTTTTCCTTGAGAATTCTAAATTAACAAAAAGACATTAGATCAACAAATGCGTTATATTTTTAGTTTCCTTGTTGGGTTCGACACAGCTTATTTTTTTCGGTTAAAAAATAAATAACGTCAAATAGCTAGCATGTTTGTTGACGTTTAAAAACGCCAAGTTTGACAATTTGAATGAAGTGGTTCAGTTCGTATTCAGTTTTGATTCAATTTATTCAGCAAAGGTGTGTTCGATTTGTATGTTTGTTGTATGTTGTTTTAACTGAATGGTTTCATTCAATTTGCAATATAATTTCGTGCAAATTATCTCAATTTGGAAATTTGATTTTGTATGGGAAATGAGATAATTTGGGACTCAATTTGCAAATTGTGAACGAAATTACGTAATTTGCCCTAATGAAAACGGGCTATAAGTCTATTCATGATGAAATGGCAAACAATACTGAATGGAAATGTCAAATGTTCGTGGAATTTGTCATGTGTGATCTGTCAAAAATATAAACGTCAAAAACCAAGTAGCAAAAAAATCACCCTTTATAGATGGAAATATAATATATTATATGTAAATACTTATAATTTAGGTGCAATATGCATCCATAAGATTCAAGTGATTTTTAAAGACACATAATCTATTATATATAAATCTCGTGTCACGCTGATGTGTTGAATGAACTCCGAAACTATCTAACCGATTTTCATGTTTTTTTTTAATGTTTATTTTTCTGGCATTCCTAAGATAGAATAGTTTTTAATACTTAATACTTAAAAATAACGGTAGGTAATTTTCATACATACCATCTTGATTATTTCGAAAACGGCTCTAACGATTTTGATAAAAAAATATGTGCACTATTTAAGGTATAGTCTACATTTTAGTCAAACATTTGTTTACATATCATATTATTAACGATACCTCCCATACATTTTTTTTTTATTTCCAACTTGATGATATACGGCTAGATGGATTTCGATCAAAATTTGTGTATAGGAGGTCCATGGAATTATATAATACTGCATAGCAAAAAAAGGGAAATTCAGTTTTCATACAACCAAACAATTACTGGTTCATTTATGGGAAACTCGTGTATAGATTTCGTACCGTATAATTCACAGAATAAAATTTAATATGATTGGCAGCACTGATCAGCAACGAGATTGATTATGTTATTTCCAGTAAATCCAAGGTGACTGCGCCAATGAAATAACCAGTCAAACTTCAATATGTGCGACGCACTCTTATTTGCTACAAAATAGAGATATCTTTGGTGATTGTGGACCCAGAGACAACTTACTACACATAAAATATATTTTCATACAAATACAAAGAAACTTAAACTTTAATTTTATTTTATTCAATAATTATTCTAACGGGTTTTCCAATAAGAGGTGTTATTTTGAATAGCCCGCTATTTCGGTAGCTGTCACTTTTGAAGCTGTCATTTTTTGACATTTGACAAGTAGAAACTACGCTATTAATAAAAATGGAACGATACACGCTTCAACAACGCATTGAAATTATTAAAATTCACTATAAAAATGGTGAAAATTTGGCAGAGACGGTTCGTAAAACTAAAACATTTTTGGGTCGTCGTGAAGCACCTTGTCGGACCGCAATACAGAAATTGGTGGACAAATTCGAGCTGTTGGGACAATTTAGTGATGTGAAGAATAAAACCCGTGCACGTCGCTCAAGAACAACTGAGAATATTGCTGTTGTAGCCCAAAGTGTTGAAGAAAACCCAGGTTTGTCCATTCCTCGTCGTTCTTTGGAATTAGGCATTCCACAAACGTCATTAACCCGGATTTTGCATAAAGACTTGGGTCTTAAGGCTTATAAAGCTTAGTTAACACAAGAACTCAAGCCGGCTGATCATCAACAACGTCGTGTCTTTGCTGATTGGGTCCTTGAAATGCATGAAAATGAACCGGAATTTCATCGAAAAATCATCTTGACTGATGAGGCTCATTTCCACCTCGGAGGCTACGTCAACAAGCAAAACTGTCGCATCTGGGGCTCGGAAAACCCAAGAGTTATTGTTGAAAAGCCTCTCCATCCTCAACGCGTGACTGTTTGGTGTGGTTTATGGTCCCGCGGGGTCATTGGACCTTACTTTTTCGAAAATGAGGCTGGAGCAACAGTTACGGTCAATGGATTGCGCTATCGAGAGACGATTAATGATTGTTTATGGCCTGAATTGGATGGTATTGATCTGGACAACGTTTACTTTCAACAAGACGGCGCTACGTGCCACACAAGCAATGAAACCATCGATCTTTTACGGGAAAAGTTTCCGGACCGTGTTATCTCTCGAAGAGGTGATCACAATTGGCCACCGAGATCTTGTGATTTAACACCTTGCGACTTCTTCCTTTGGGGCCACGTGAAAGATAAGGTCTACGCCAACAGCCCAGCGTCGATTCAAGACCTCAAAGATGAAATTCGTGAGGCTATCGAGGACATAGGGCAGCCACTTTGCGATTTGGTTATGGAAAATTTCATGAAAAGGATATGGTCCTGTAAGCGTGGTCTTGGCGGCCATTTGGCTAATGTTGTGTTCCATTATTAACGGGATACCTTCCTCTTTATAATGAAATAAACATCCGATCATTTATCTCCAAAAATGCCATTTTTCTTTGAATATCAAAATAACACCTCTTATTGGAAAACCCTTTATACGGATACACTACTCGGTTGTAGTTGTTGCCGTCGTTGTTGCTGTTGAAGATCCGGTAGCATCAAATTCCTCCAATTCTTCGCTGGAGATTTCCTCAGTACTTTTGCGACACCCTGAAATCAAAGTAGAATATAAGCTAATTAACATACATAACATTATCTTACCGGCATTGTCCTCATCCAGCTTCAAAACATAAATTTGAAACATTAAATTTATTCTTTTCAAAATGTTATTGCCAGGTGATTTTATGACTCTAAAGTCAATTGGAATACCGCCACAGAAGCTCTGTCTGAAAATTGGTTCACCGGGTCATTCTTTTGGGTAACTTAAATACACCAAAATTATGCAACGATGTACGACGTACATATGAAGCAAAGATATTTGATACCTCGAATACCTATGATTCCATTAGAACCAACAATACCTTTCAAAACTCTACAGTTCCCGATGGCTTTCGGGATGATTATTAATAAGTCGCAATCGTAAGGGAGTGTTTCTCCCATGGTCAGCTGGAAAATTATAAAAACTTATTTGTTTTAACGAAAGACAAATTAACGAGTAATTTGTTCATCATTTAGTTCTTAATTAATTGGAAGCATTGATTGCTATTAATTTGGATCTTTCCCAATCACTTCCTTAAGAATACCAATTTTATTATCTAATAATTAAACGCTATACAATAAAGTCGCAGCAATGCGCGCCCTGGTTTGCTAGTGTATTTATAAATGTATGAGGGCCTACATTGTATGTAGTATTCAGTGACGTACACAAAAATTCGTAACAAGGAAATATAATAAGAAATATAGAAATAAGTGAATAATACATATAATTAATAATTAATTTATATTGCTCTAGTTGTAAAAGTTTGAGGGAAAACAAATATGCCATTTGAATTCCTGGATAAATAAGAATATATCAAAAAAAAACTTTCAAAAATCGTTGGAGCGGCTTAAAAAAAACAATTTTGTACGTATAAAATTTTAAAACCATTTTTTAAGAAAAACAAAGTAAAACGCCATTTTGAAACTACTATTAATATGCAGAAAAAATTTAAATTTGAATAGGCAGTTTTATTAACATTTATTAACAATTTTAGGGATCGTTTGCATAAAAAATTATTTTAATCGGTTCATCCAATAATGGAATAACCTCCTAATATTAGGCAATAACGCCCAAGTCAAAATCTTGTCAATAGTTGTACTCCTTTTTTTGAAATGATTTTATTTATGAGGCTTAAATGTGAAGGTTGCTTACATTTTGAACATATTGTCTACATTGTCGACCGATTGTCTACTTTAGACGAAATGTAGACGATTAAAGACGACACGTAGAGGAAGAACACTTCAGATTTCTGTAAATGATATGATTTCAAGTCATATTTAGTATAAAGGTTAAAAATGAAAACTGGAGATTTTCGATTCTCAGATTTTTGTATCAATTATGAGAAGTACTTTCACGTAGAATGATGATCTTTAGAATGTTTAGAGGTGTTTCCATTAATAGGGAATCAAAATATTGAAAATTTGACATTTAATATTTAAAGACCATGTTATTCAGCCATTTTATCATAGTAAAAACAATGGCGAAAAATTTTAAACAGCCTAAATTTTAAGGGCTTAGCATGATACTACTTAACAATTTGCTAATACTAAATCTCTTCACTAATATTTTCCTAATTCTAAACACTTTTTTACTAGCACCATACTAAATCTATTTTCTTAATAAACTACAACTAAACACGCCTAAAATGATGCAAAAAAGTAAGCGAACATAACTCTTTGACGTTTGTAAATGTCGAAGTGGCATATGGATTTAGTAGGATACTAAAAAAATAAAGTAGCCATTTTGTGATTTTTAATTTATTGAATCAAAATAGCTTTTAACGGCTTTTAGTCCACAAAATTTGCGTTTTATCCCGGCAATATCACTTGGACTCATCAGTTGGTTAGTGAGCGCCTTAACAATACGCAATTTTTGTTAAGCTCAGTTCAACTTACTTGCATTTTTTGACAAAAAAGCAATGTGAACTATATCCAACAAGATATCATTAAAATTGGAAGATTTTGTCCTTGGCCAGACATAGTTAATAAGAAGGTGTTTTTTTTTTATTAGATTTTAACTTTAGTAAAATGTTAAAAAGATAGTACGATACTAAACTGAAAATTAGCAAATTCCTCTTTTTAGCTTAGTATCAGACTAAAAATGATTTAACATATTATTAAATCGACTAAAGTTTTGCGCCAATATCTCTGCTAAAAGAATTCAAATCGGACATACAAAAATAAACAACTCCAAATTATGTGAGAAAAGTCCAAAGTAATGATTTTTAAAAAAGGCGGGGGCAAGGTCTGCTTGAACGTAAAATGGAAATACAATGGGCAGCTGATTGAGGTTGTCAAGGAATTCAAATACCTAGGCGTACTCATTACGAAGAATTTAAGTATGGAAAAACACCTAAATGAAAAATTGAACAAGGCAAAAATGGCTATAAATCTTACTTGGAAGAGCTGTTTCAACAACAAATCTATAGCTCACAGTTGCAAATTTAAAATATTTGAATCGGTTATGTTTTACGCTGCGCAAACTTGGGGAAGTAAGAGATACGAGACAGTGGAAAAGTTACTCCGATTTTATATCAAAAGATCATTCCATTTACCCGCGAATACACCAAACTATTTAATAATGCTTGAAACAGGACTTTCACAACTCTTTATTAAAACATTGAAGATGCAGGTGGAATACATCACTAGGATCTTGAGTTTAGGAGACAATCGTTTGGCAAAAAAAGCGGCCCTCAAAGCAATAAATGCAAAAAGCGGGTGGTATGAAGAATGGCTTGATTTGTCATTAGATTGCGGAATGGATCTGAACTGTAACGTTGAAGATATCAAAAAATTAAAAACCGACATGTACCAACTAATTCCTAAGGTGGATTAAAAAATTAGAACTGTGTACATAGAAGAGGCTTCGAACTCCTTGTATCGAACGATTTATTGCCAGTTGAGCCATAATTTAGCACATGCGAACTAATTCCGTGATGAACTTACCATCGATGAAATATCCATGATGATTGGACTGCGCTGTGAGATCCTCAATCCAAACTATATACCACACAGAGCTGACCTTCCAGTGATTTGCAGTTTATGATGGAGAGAGAAGATGTGGTGCATTTCTTAGGAAAGTGTCCAACTTTAAGGGAAACGAGAAGATGTGTTTTCGGGAAAGATTTCCACCTAAATGAGATGAATGTATCGAGCCTGTTCCAGCTCAGTAAAATCGCGTTAAGGTATGGCAACCGTATAATTGAAGAACTTTTTTGATGCTGATTAGTTATTCATTATTGTTGTTTAAAAGGAAATGATATATAAAACTTGTTAACTTGAAAAATTAAAGAAACATGTTATTTGTTAAAGTATTAAAGAATTGTCAATCTGGCAGACGGCAAAAGCCATGTCCAAATGATTTTTGTAAGACATGTATTATGCAAATTATATTATTGTACTGAATAAAAATCAATAATCTAATCTTAATGTGAGAAATTTATCAGTTTATGATTTGATTACTGAAACAAATTTGCAAGATTTACTGATAATTTTTAAGTTTATTACTAAATCCTCAGATTTAAAAGGTTTTTAAAACTTGACAAATAAATAGAGGAAAACGCAAATAATACATATATATTATTTTTGTTTTTGGTTTAGTGGACTGTGTGGATTTAAGTCAAATTGAAAAATTGTATGACCTTTAGTCCAAAATGCGTTTCGACCGGACACGATAGTTTGACTCATCAGTTAAATGCTATCGTGTCCCTCCAAGACGCACTATTTTTTGGTCGATGACTACCGACTCTAATAATATTTGCAGCACATGCATATTCCAAATTATATTTTTCTAGGGAATTTGGTCTAATTCATGCACCCAGAAATATACCACACAGTCCACTAAACCAAAAACAAAAATAATATATAGGTATTATTTGCGTTTTCTTCTATTTATTTACCACTAGCCAGACCACGGGCATAACATACATATATTTCTAGGTGCATGAATTTGACCAAATTCCCCTAGAAAAATATAATTTGCAGTATGTATGTGCTGCAAATTTTATTAGAGTCAGTAGTCATCGACCAAAAAATTGTAATAACTTGACAAGTAGTAAACCAGTGAAGTGATTTACTGGACCTATCAGTAGGTTTATCATACAACGAGTTGCTGGTTTACTCATTACATGCTGTTTAGTCATAGAACTAACAACATGTGATTGATTAAAATTAGTATACGAATAAAATATGACAAAAAATAAAAAAATTAATGCGAATTATAAGGGACATAGATAAATAAGACACGGAAATTTCTTCGCATTAGTTCTGCCGCCATCCCTGGAGATAAAATCTGAGATAACAACCACCTACAGTCTCAGAATATCGCGCCAAACATCTTTCCTATCATTCTTTCTCTTCCTTAACCTCACCCTCACACCCGCGCTGTGTTGAAACATTTAAAGGGTATTCATAATCCATTGAGCGCGTGTAGATTATAAAAAAAAAATTCTTTTTTTCACTACAACCTTGTTCTTACGCACATGTTTTTGTATTAAAGTAGAACTTGGTTGTTTTTTTAACATTGAAGTTTAGTGGTTTGATAAATTTTAATTTTCTACAATGTCTACATTGTCGACAAATTTATGTCGAAAATGTTGAATTGTCTAATTCGAATTGTTAACATGTAGACTATCATGTAGTCTTCATTTATAGTCTACATGGCACAACACTGCACATAATTTAGGATTAATATTTCACTCTGAACTTCATCAGTGAATAACGATGATTTCTTTGATCATAAAAGGGGCATAGGGGGTAATTTAATAACAATAATGGACTCTTTTTCAAATTACCATAAGATGTAACTCGCGAAGTTGTATATATTTCATTACAACACTGCTTATATATAACAACCACTTTAAATATGCATTTCATAAAATTTTATTCAATAATACAAAAATATGCAAATCCAATCATTAAAAACCCCTCAAAGACGGGCCTGGAATTCAGTTAATTTTTCCAACAGAAAAAACAAAATATGTCCCCTATTTGTCCAGTACATACGTCAAGCACGATGTCGACATCTAATTGATGCAGAAAAAATAACTTGACACTATAATAATTTTTATCAGAAAAACAACATTTAATGCAAATGGCCGCCATCATTGAACACACCAAATAATCAATGTCGTTTACTTTATGATAATTCTTGCATTTGGACACGATGATGTGGCTACATTTAGCGGGTGCTTCATGCACAGCGCTTTATATTCAAACAAACACTAACACACAAATTGGCCAACATTCCGATCACGTATGGTGAAACGATGACAATAATGGTTTATTTTACGACCTTCTGGTCGCATTATATTCAAAATTAAGCCACCCTCTTCCCCTCCTACACACTCATCCCATTTAGATAGATGTTCTGTGGTGTGTTGGCTTTGGCTTGGCCATATTTTAATGTATCATGGGACAACGCTTCCTCTCCTGATGGTTTCTATAGGGATAACGTTATAATATTTGGACTAAATAAATCATAATGTCGTGTCGTGTCCTTTGCCGGCAACTCAATAAAATCTCGATGCTCGATGCACACCAGGCCGGAACTGTCATTGGGAGAGCTGAAGTTTTTTTTTATTTTTAACTTTTTTTTTGGGTCCGGCTTTAATATTATGCCGAATAATTTCCATTTGGTGCGTCTATGTCGTCACTGCCAGCAGGCGTTTGTGTCCTTTTACAAAGGATTTAGGCCAAGCCCCATCTTCTCGTCTATAAATTTAATTTCATATTTTCTGTTTTTCATTACAGTCCGAGTCCATAAATATTAATATCAAACACACGAAAAAAAAATGTTGACCCCACCACAGTTTGTGTAAAGCAACCTTGTTAACTTTTTAAACCCTTTTCAATTATAATGTTTTTTTTTTCGTCGTCCTGTTCAATAAACCAAAAAAAAAACGAAAAAATGTGGAATATTTGGTATTTGAACTGGACCGGACCGTCCCAAAGGGTGCGGTTCCAACCGTTATTAAAGGGCTAAAAATTGTGTTCGTGTTAAGGCCCACATAAAGCTGTTCAGTCACAGGATTATTGGATGTTCCTACATATTTCGATAAATGTCGGTTTCAGTTCGTTGGGATTTGGAATTATGGTTGAGCATTTATGTAGATAGGGTGAATTTTATATGTTTTTAGTGCCAGAATATGAACTCATATACTATATATATCTAGATACCTATGTTCGACTTATGCAAACAAAAAAAAAGAAGTGAAAATGCATAATTTATGAATTTGAGGTTCGCTGATGTTGTTATCAAGTTTTCAAATAAATATTATTTTAAGAGGCGGGCTTTTACCTGCCAGATAATTGCGTATACTTTTAGTAGCTAAAACGAGAGAGCATAAATATTAATTAAAAAAAATTTAACTTGTAAATCGGTGAAGTTTCTGTAACAAGTGTGCAAAGCTAGAACAGTTGTTTGGAGTTACATAGCAAAATTATTAAATTTTAAATTAGGTCAAATAGGGAGCTATAATTATATATGCCCTGTAGCTTCAGTTAAAGCATAAAGTTATTTACGCACTCCTTAATTCTAGAGCTTTAAAATATCAAAGTAGGTTATGGTTGACTGTATAGCAGCGCTTGAGGAATATTGTTAAAAGTATAGCTAATGTAAATAGAGGGTGTTTTTGTTTTAACTTCCTCAATATAAACAAGAATTAATTTTGTTTTAAGTTTAGCATTATGATAATGTAGGAGTTCTCAGAAGTAATTCGGGACATATCGTCAGAACACTTGTACGTAACCTATATTTGCATACACTGGAGACCGATAGCTAGAAACCGAGCCGACTGGAAGAAGCTTGTTGGTTGAGGGCCTGGTCCACCCCGGACTGTAGCGCCACCTTAAGTAAGTAAGTAAGTATCTAAGTATATTTGCGTACAAATTTGGTACAAACTATTTTTGCGTGTTTTATTTAACATTTTCTAGAAAATGACATTCAGTATCTGCATATGGACTGTAACGAAGCGTTACACTACTTTAAACCACCAATACCCAAAAATTACTTAACCGGCCGACATTGAATCCTATACTGTTTAGAGCTAAGCTCTCGAGATATGAAAACTAATCTCGTAAGCCCCTTTTAGGTCACATTACTATCCTTAGTGTTAATTTCTTGTTAAGAAACTTAAATTCTTCTGATAACATTTTTGAAGTAAAACTTTTTTTGAAGCGTTGGGGTGAAAAATGGCTATGGAGCTGTGAAACCGACCGACATCTAAAGTGGGCCGACCATACAGGCACAACACACAGTTTTATTAAAACAACCACTTCTTTCTTGTCATAGTTAATTTATATGTTTACTATATACATTAACAATAAACATTAACAATAAACACTAATAATAAATTATGATTAATATTTGCAATATCTATTTATCCTCTTTGTTGATTTTATTAGAACGAAATGTCAATTTCAACAAGTGAAAGGAATGTCAGTAAACGAAAAGTTAAAGGCGTTAACAGTTTGCATATGCAAACGGAGCCGCTGTACAATTTTCGATTTGGGATCCACACGGTACATTATCCAATTAAATGGAATCCGTCTGCCGAGCGAACATACCAATGCTTAAAATAATAAAGTAACTGAAAATTGTTAGCTTCAATATTATTTTCTTAAATCTCTTCGACGTGAAAAGTTTTATCCCATTGAATTGGAAAATAGTTATATAATAACAAAATGCCTACAGTGAATCTTGTCACGCTCTAGTCTTATTTTCTTGGGCATTTTAATTCATTTTCTTTTGGCAAATATCTCCGTTAAAACTTTCGGTCTATTGTAAATTATGTAACATTTATATTTATAGTTACTAAGTTGTTGTGGCAGGGTCAGTTACAAACGTGGTTTAAATATTTGATCCGTGGTTCAGTAAATTTAACTGAAAATTTCGACACACTAACTGAGGTTCAACGATGGATTAAGCATGTATGTCAATTGTATTATATACTTAAAAATTGAATTATAGTTCAACTCCAGTTAATGCGCGAAGATTAGTTAAAATTGTTGAATGACGGTTCAAATATTTAAACCCTGTTTTTAAAACTGGCACTCAGTAAACTCATGGATTAAATGTGGACTAAGCATTTTTGAAGTAAAACTTTTTTAAGGCATTGTGGGTAAGCAAATTACTATGGAGCTGTCAAACCTACCAACGATATGATATACGATACGACCATACAATATGACCTTACGATATGACACCATACGATATATTGTTGGAATCATTATTTTCAGATATTTGGATTTTTTTTTGTTCGTTTTGTGAATTCTCATAGATGAGTCCAGATATATATGAGGATTTTTTGTTTTTGGTAGGTACTTGTTCGGTATTCTCATTTTGTATGTACCTGTAAATAAATTGAGTGTAAACGAGAAATTCTTTTTTTTGTGTTTGATTCAATTTTTTTTTGTAGGTTAGTTTTGGATTCGCATAGATCAATGTAGTAGGTATATGAATTCTGGGTATTCGACGAGGGATTTTTTTGTGGATTCAATTAGTTGATGCTCATACATTAGTGTATATTGTGTGTTTTTTTTTTAATATGCGCGCTTTATACTTTTGTAGTTGAAACTCCCTTCCCTAATAAGTCCGATGATTATTAGTTCAAATTTAAGCATATATAAGCATAAAATGTGTTAATTTAAACTTTTTTGTTCAAATTGTTCCGAATTCACTCCCAACAAAATTAATTATGAAAACGCATAAAATTAGAACTTATTTATGTGATTTCGCTATAAAAAGACCTTATTTTTTTAAATATCAGCATAAAATGTGTACTATTACTTGGGTTGGAAATGTTACCTCCAAAAACATAATTCCAAAACAAGCCCCAAAAACAAAATTCCCAAGTAATAAAATGCAGGACTGGATCGCACGAACTTGCTCATATGTTCGATCACATCGTATGCAAAAGATTTCTATTTAAAATCTAAATATATTTTTAAAGTCATTTTTACTTTATTTTTATACACAAAGTTTATTTAATTTTTTCTAAAAAAAATTGGTATGATTGGTATTTAATAATATAAACTTAAAAACAAAAAATTAAATCGGATTAATCAAAGAAAAAAATAATTCAAAACTTTGAAATAAATAATTAAACTAGTTTGAGCTCAAAAAAAGTAAGCCATTTTATTTCTTAGACAAATTTGAATTTATGAGAAAAAAATTTTAAAAATCTGTGAAGCGGTTTCTGAGAAAAAAATTTAAAAAAAAAATCAAAAACGCCAATTCATAGACATTCAGCAATTACATATAACTATAATTTTTGAAAAAAAAATATTGAGCTGTTTTCAAAAAATTCTTTTAAAAATACAAAAAAATATGTATTAAAAATATTGGTAAGCAGTATAAATTGGGAAACTTAAACTTATATACGTGTCAAATTTCAAAAGAATCGGTCGAGCCATTTATGAGATAGTCGAAATAAAAAAAACGGTCCTATGGAAAGTACAGTTCTTAGACATTTAAGAAATTTTTTTTTTTGAATCATATGATCGGTCGTACCTAAAAAGCTGCACTGATTTTTTTAAATCAAAATCGTTACAGTCGTTTCCGAGAAAATTAGACTTTAACGTATTGGTTATATGGCAGGTATTTTTTGAGTTAAAAAAAATTTCAATTTCCTTTCTGTACAATACCTAAAAAACTCTATATACCTAGTTTGAAGCAATTCGGCCCACCCGTTTGGGCTGTAGGTGTCTATACATACTTACAAACAGACTGAGAGACAGACCTACAGACGGACAGAATTTTTCGCTTCGTAATGTCATGTTTGATTGTTATCTCAAAACATTTTTTTGACGAATGTAGCCTAATAGTACATATAATCGCAAGTAAAAATGTAGCAAATACAAAATCCCCAATATAAAATCTGAAAAAAAAAAACAAATCGCGCAATTTTATTGCTTGATTCACTATTTGCAATACATATTTGGGGTCAAATTTAACAACATTTATTCCTTATATGTAATAATTATATAATTATTGTCTTCATCCTTCTTTTTTCATAAAACAAAAACACAGTTCTTTCTAATCCGTTTAACTTTATTTTTATATTATAAGGGGTTTTCCAATAAGAGGTGTTATTTTGAATAGCCCGCTAATTCGGTAGCTGTCACTTTTGAACAACGCATTTCTTTTTTTTGAATATCAAAAGAACACCTCTTATTGGAAAACCCATTATATTATTAATTTACTGAATTCGAAATTAAATAACTTTTTTTACACGATTATTTGAGCGAAGAAGATTTTACGTTCCTTTTTCGACAACAGCGGTCTGATTACGAATGAAATTGAAATGAATAATGTAATTGCAAACATATCATCATCGTCACATACGAATTGCAAATTTACACATAAAATATGTAACTAAGATCAAATGGTTGTAAATATAAGCATTGGTTCTTTAATTACAAACACTTTATGCGTAGTTTTCGTAAAGTGTTTGAATTTAAACAATATTTGGTTAATTATAAGCATTGGGGGTGCAATTTTTTAGCATAATTAGTTTAATACTGAACAATGGTGATTGAAAAGAATACAGAGTGAAAATATGCAACAAATGTTTGTAATATCCAACATGATGTGTTCAAATTTTTTTTTTTCACCTATTGTCATGTGTATAAATATGCAACTTGCCTAATTTACACTAAAAATTACATACAATTTCGTGGTAAATTTACATGCAGTTTCTAGAATAAACCTAAGGGAAGGACTGGAAGACTTTCTTGGCTGGAGCATAATGGTTGTACATTCGCTCGACATATCATAACTATAGGTTAAAGTCTTTTTTAAACTTGGCTATTTTATGGTTGAAAACCCAGGCTAAGTTTGAAAGGGACACGAACTTTTAGCTTGTGCTCGCGTTTAATACGCAAAAAATTCCAAATTTCATAATTTGTATTGCTTACTATCTAATGTAAGTTGGCGTTCTTTGACTTTTTAGACTAGATCCACATCCTTGTATACATCTTCGAGAGTATCAGTCCAGTGTTATTATTGAACTTGGTAAAATGAATAGTGCTCATCAGGTTAAGACATAAAATGTATATTACTTGCCAGTTAATAAGGGCTGTTGTCTTTTTCTAACCGCTGAAAGTTGACATCTCTAGGGCCTTAATTTAAGATCCAATTGATTTTTTTGCGGAATAACTTTGAATATTACAAAATTTAAGTTGTACTTCGAAAATCAAGAGTTTCAAGTTAGAGCATAACATTTCCACTACATTATCATCAGCTTCCTTCCTTTTACTCTTGTTAAGAGGTCTGAGTTAATATTTCCTCAGCAGCAATTTTTTTTTCCATAAACTTCATGTGGAAAAAAAAACTATCAACATTAATATGGAATATTTAATTCATAGTTATCCCAGGCACATGCCTGATAACATTGTCTGCCAAAATGTCTGTCAGTGCCCCTAATCTCCATCAAATAATATAAAGCTCCACATTAAACCACACGTGTCAGTCATTAGATATTATATTATACTGTCTGATAATTGACATGACTATATGAAATTAATTTTCCTTTAGAACATGAGCAAAAGAAAAGTATCTGTGTGTAAAAAAGAAAATTCAGACACAAGGCCAGCCGGATACAAAGACAATTTACTAAACACAATCCTACTGACAATGACTCCCAAGGTCTATGTGCTTTCCAGTGGTCGGTACAATGTCTCCACTTTTTTTCCGGTAGATATTCTTGAACCTTCTTAGACAAAAGACTCATGAGAAGACTTTTTGGACTTTTCGTTTTTATTTAATCAGAAACATCCACCTTCTAAATTTTGCAAAAAGCTTAAAATGTAAAAATTATTTTTAATGGATTTAATTTTTTCCATTTTGTTTAAATGCATACGTACGTAATACGATTTCAAGTAGATTATTTCCTCATGTCTATAATAGGCCACAGGGTATACAATATCTATACAAGGCATGTGTTAGCCATAAATTAAAAATATGAAAGATTTAACCACGTGTGCGGGCCCAGGTCCGCTCATGCAATTATAATTCTGTTCATTAACAGACATGTGCGTAAATAGTTTGTCCTTTAATTATTGCTAAGAGCCCCTGAATGCATTAAATCGTATTTATTTGCATTTCAAGTGCCAAATGAAAACATGCTTCCCATTAATCCATTATACTCAAGAATAAATTCCAAATAGCATTTTTATACTATATACGATGTATGTATGTATGTAGATACGCGATACAGAAACACAAGTATTCTGTCCTGTCAGGATGTCTGCTGCTGGTATATCGAATTCGGTAGGATTTTAAGCATTAAATTAGATTGCCACCGCAATGTCACCGCAAGTTGACATCATTAATCCCCACATCCCATGCACATCCGTTCGCTCCTTCAGTATATCCAACAGGAGCGGCTTCATACTTGAAAACCGACTCAAACGAAACGAATGATTTCCTCGCACTCCATTTGTATATTAAAGGCATGTATGTAGGTATACGAGTACTTGGCAACAAAAATATAATAATATATGTGGCAGTATGTACCATAAGGAAAAATAATTAGAGGGCCCGCCTCGCCTGCCATCACGATAACGCAGCCAACTCAATCCCGATTGCGACTACGAGTATCCATATGAAAATAATCCCAGGGCATGCAACTCATTAAAATCGGATGGTTGTGTTGTGAGAGCTCTTGCAATAATTATGACGTATTTCAGAAATCATAATCCGCAGCACAAACATTCCTACACAGTCCGTCCACACACATCCAGAGAATCATCATCGTCGTCATCATAATAATTTCCATAGCATCCCGAGCCCGACTGAGAAGCGCCCCCTGTTCCGCATATAAAATTGATGCTAAACATGAGGGCGATATGGACAAATAGGCGTTGAGACAACTGGGCGGATGGAAAAAGTATCTGACACTGACCGACTGACAGCTCAGCCGCCAGCCCGTCCGTCCGCCCACCAGCCAGCCAACTTTAGCAGAACAGCAGCGCAATAAACTCCCTCGTCGTAATTTATTTTATTTCATGGCGTGGACCATTAAAAATGTCCTGCAAAGATTTATGACAACACCAAGAGAAGCACGCATTCATATTGAAACTTACCCGTCTCTCCCCGCTACACTACTATATATTATGTTGCTGGAGCTGGGTTTATTATTCTTAAAAGTTTTTCGTTTCAAGTTAGAAGCGATAGCGGGCTCTGACGAAATTGTCGGCGTCTTTCGACGCGCCCGGTAATTTTGATATAGTGATGATGATTAATGAGAAAATTTCATTGCGTTTCCAACATAAAAATACATAAATATAGACACAGAGACGACACCCTTCCACATTGGAAAAAACAAATACACAAAGGGGTCTGCGATGATGTGCGGATCCACAAGGAAGAACGACGAATAATGCTCATCTGGTTCTTGTCATGTTGTGCGGCTGTAGTGTGCAGTGCTGCCGAAGTGAGTGGGTAGGGTACCCCATCGTCTACAGAGATGAGTCTTCAAGAACCTTTAATCATGTTCCAAACTGGATATAAGCCGGACAGAAAAGGAAAGGGATTATAGGCGTTTTTATTCAATTTCATATTGTGTAAATTAAGTGCGGGAAGTTTGAGTTGAGTATGACGGAAGTTTGAGGTTGAGAGAAGTGTGGTTTGACTGAAGTGCTTGATGTATGTACGAAGCCATCATAAAACACTCGTGTCATAAAGTGAGTTTCTTCCAAAAAAAAAAAATATTGGAATTAGTTCAAATTGTGCAGTCGGAACAAATTTTTTTTTATTTGCGGTGTTTTTTTTTGAAAAAAGCTATCCGCTGTATAGAAAAATTTACACACATTACAAATACAAGATCTTGCTATCGAACAAAGGAGCAGCAAATTCCAGATGCGGATAGATTTGTCTTATTTATTCGAGTATGGAATGAAGTTATAGTTGTTTCGGTGGTACTCCTCGAGACTTTCGTGAGGGCTTTGTTCGTAGAGTTAAATCAAATGCACGACTGTAATCGCACTTAAATACTCTTATACGTTCAATCACACCGTAATCACAAGATTCCTAATAGAAACGGTTAAATACTTATATTTTTAAAGAGTTTTTACTTAATAATTTATATAAAAAAAATTTTATTTTTTAAATTTTAATTTAATTTTTTTAATATTTAATAATATAAAATTCAAAAACCAAATTTCAGAAAAAATCGTCTACGCGTTTTCGAAATATTGAATTTTCAAAAAAAATGATATTTTCATAAATCCAAGAAAATTATTTTTCGAAAATTTTGAAATGGAGTTTTATTTATAATTTCAAGAAGCTCCAGTATAAAAATCTTGATCGAAATCCGAAATCAATAAAATAGTTGTATGGCAGCAGTTACCGTTAATAACAAAATATTTTTAAAAAATGTAGACCGTACCCAAAGTAGTACACACATAAATTATTATCAAAATCGTTAGAGCCGTTTTCGGGATAATTAAGATCGTAGAAAAATTTGTACGGCAAGTACTGTTATTTTTGGGACCAAAACAACGATTCAAAAATCTATTTTAGATAATTACCTAAAACGCTTAAATACCAAGTTTGACGAAAATGACTAAAGTCGCTTAGGCTGTAGAGTTGTACAGATAGAAAGACAGACAGAAGAAATTGCGGGACCCATTTTGTTGGTGTTGTCCATCATCGTAATGTCAACTTTGTTAAAATCTCGAGACTTTAATTTTTGGAAAATCTGAAAATTTCAAATCAATTTAATGCAGTCAAACTCTTCTTTTTATATATCTTATTATTACTTAAAATTTTGTTCTCATACATAATGTATATGATTGTCACCGTTATATAAAAGTTATGTTGTCTTATTTCTGGCAAAATCAAATGTGTGTATTCTTCACTTTTCAAACAAAAATATTTTTATATCTTATCGGAAAACTTAGTTTCATTTAATACTTTAATCCAGCATTTTATATAAAAAAATAATTTTAATCGGTCCATCCAATAGTGAGAAAGTCTAAAATATGAAAGGTGGTAATACGGGGAGTACCGCTAATAAGTACGCAAAATTTACTAATTTAAGAACACACACATTTTTTTTTTATAAAAATTCTTGAGCCGTTTTTGAGAAATACATTTTTTTAACGGATTCTAAACATTTGTATGATAGGTACCGTTGTTTTTTATTGTAGGAAAATAATTTTATTGAGAATTCAAGATAATGTCAAAAAAAACTACAAAAAACGAAGTTTCGAAAAAATCAATGGAGTCGTTTTCTAAATTTTGAGTTTTCAAAAAAGAAACGTTTTTTTAAATTTCGAAACAATTTTTTTTTTAATTCTGGTTCACAATAGTATTTTTTAGGAACTACTGCGTAAAAAAAATCAAATTAACCGTGTCCCAGAAAATCGAAAACAAAAAAAATGGTTCTACTAGAGGTACAAAAAATAACCATTTTTGTCCAAAAAAAAAATATCAAAATGTACCTATAGTCTCCATTAATAAACTGAATTTTTTTTTTACAAAAATCGTTAGTGCCGTTTTTGAGAAAAATAAGATTTTTATTTTTGCAAAAAAAATATCCCATACATTGTTATACTGTTAATTTGTGGTCTTAAAAAATAATAAAAAAAAACGTGTGGACATATTACCGAAAAAAAAATATGTAGGAACCAAGTTTAAAGCAAATCCATTCAACCGCTCAGGCTGCAATACATACTCGAGGACACACAGAGAGACAGACAGACGGAATTGCGGGACCCACTTTTTTGGTGTTCTCCATCATCTTAATATCAAGTTTGATTAAAATCTCGAGCTCGTTTTTTTTCAAGTGCAACTTTGCCCTATACAACCTACCTGCATATATCTCAAAGAAAAAACATGGTTAGTATAAATAGTGGGTGATATTGGATTTACATGACTAATACAATTCGTTTGATATAATATTTTCTGGACTCATTTTTTTATGATACAAGATTATTGCAAAAAAATGAGTGTAATAATGGAAATTTGAGAATGGAGTAATTTGCCGCCATTTTATATCAATTGTATTGTCATTTTATAGAATTTTGGAAATTAATGGCATAAATGCAACAATAGTGTGATTTATTAAATAAAAAAACACACTGTACGTATGCCTATGGTTTGTTCCGTTTATTTTTTGTTAACGCCCATTTCTTGTGCAATAAAAAAAATAATTTCCGATCTATTTAAATTTTTCCAAAAATATTTTCTTTTGAAACGACAGCCCTGATTCTTTGTCGTCGTCAATATAATCCTCCCCTTTTCAAAAATAAACCAGACGCGTTATGCTATACATATTATTCTTAAGCGATTCCCAGTGAAATTCGAAATTCTGCTTTATAGTTGATGTCATCTGACAAACGTAGTGATTAGTTAGATGAATGAGTCGCGTTCAACTGTAAGACACGGTGTGAATTTAAATGAAGCATGCATGTTTGTGTGCTCATTATTTGTTTGTTAGTTTTTTTTTTGTTTATTTTATTTTCAAACTTGACATTTTGACATTTTTTTTTGTCATAGGGTTATTACTTAATTAATGTTCTGAGTCGTTGCTAAAATAGAATAATTTATTGCTGTTGCATCGCAGTTACTCGCGTTTAAGATTATGTTAGAAGTCTTAGGGAATACATCGTTTGGTTTGATATTTTCAAACGAAGGGTTTTCGAGATATCAGTACTTTTGAGTTTAGATAATGATACTTGTAATTTATCTTTATCTTTATAATTCTACTTTTAAAAATTCAGCTTCAGAATTTACTTGTGTTAGCGAATGACTTGAAATTTGTACAGAAGTTGGTATTATAATAAAAGAGTGTGCTTATGCTTTTGTTATAACCGGTGATTTTTTTGCTACTTGGTTTTTGACGTTTATATTTTTGACAGATCACACATGACAAATTCTACGAACATTTGACATTTCGATTCAGTATTGTTTGCCATTTCATCATGAATAGACTTACGCCTGAACAACGTTTGCAAATTATTGAAATTTATTATCAAAATTCGTGCTCTGTGAAAAATGTATTTCGCAAGCTACGTCCGTTTTATGGTCGTCATAATCGACCCACCGAGCAGGCTATTCCACTCATTGTGACCAAATTTCACACCAGTTTCACTTTATTGGACATTAATCCACCAAATCGTATCCGTAGAGTGCGTACCGAAGAGAATATTGCTGCTGCATCCGCCAGTGTTGCTGAAGATCGCGATATGTCCATTCGGCGCCGATCGCAGCAATTGGGTGTGTGTTATTCGACAACCTGGAAGATTTTACGCAAAGATCTTGGTTTAAAGCCATACAAAATACAGCTGGTGCAAGAATTGAAGCCAGGCGACCTACCACAACGTAGAATTTTTGGCGAATGGGCCTTAGAATAGTTAGATGAGGATCCGTTTTTTTCATCGCAAAATTGTCTTCAGCGACGAGGCTCATTTTTGGCTAAATGGATACGTGAATAAGCAGAATTGCCGTATTTGGAGTGAAGAGCAGCCAGAGGCAATTCAGCAGCTACCAATGCATCCCGAAAAATGCACTGTTTGGTGCGGTTTATGGGCAGGCGGCATCATTGGGCCGTACTTCTTCAAGGACGATGAAGGCCGCAGGGTTACGGTCAATGGAGAAAGGTACCGTTCGATGATAACAGATTTTTTTTTACCGAAAATGCAAGAATTGAACTCGGTCGACATGTGGTTCCAACAGGGCGGTGCCACATGCCACACTGCACGAAATCATGCATCAATTGAGAGGCGAATTTGGTGAGCAGTTGATCTCACGTTTTGGCGCAGTCAATTGGCCACCAAGATCATATGATTTGACCCCGTTAGACTATTTTTTGTGGGGCTATGTTAAGTCTATTGTCTATGGGGACAAGCCAAACACGATTGCTGCCTTGGAAGCCAACATTGAACGCGTCATTGGTGAGATTCCTGTGAAATGTGTGAAAAAGTTTGCCAAATTGGACCTTCAGAATGGACCACCTGAAGCGTAGCCGCGGGCAACATTTGAGTGAAATTATTTTTAAAAAGTAAATGGCAGGAATTGATTTATCGATCCAAATAAAAATTTCATTCACTTTTTACAAGTTTCTGTGTTTTTTCGAATTTTCAAAAACCAAGCTCTTAAAAAATCACCGTTTATAATTATTGGGAGTAACAGTACTGAATAAGTTCATCAATATAATTGTCTACAAATAACTACTAGCTGTCAGAGAGTCGAACAATACAAATGTCTATTTTATTTTGTTATTAAGCTTAAAAACTAAGTCTTAAATACTATAATAACATTATATATTACAAAAAAAAAATTATATACAATATAGTGAATCAATTATAAACAATCAGTATAATACAAACAAAAAAAGAACAGTCTTGAATCAATATTAAAGGAAGGTTTTCAGGAATTTAGGAGCGCATGCCTTAAGGCGGGTTTACTAAAGTAAAGATCAAGTACGTTGGAATTATTGACAGTGCTCAACATTCTAGTTAAGGGCTTATTTTGGCCTTAATCAGTGCGGTGGTATTGGAGTCGAAACAAAGTAACGGATGTAAAACGGCGGGATTCGTATAAATATAAATATTTTGGAGGAGAATAGGACAATCAATACAACCGTTTAATAACTGATGAATGAACAGGATGTCAGCATTCTTACGGCGGGTATACAAAGTTTGTAAGCCTAAAAGTTTAAGAAGTTCTGAATATGATGGAAGTTTGAAAGGATCATCCCAACACAGACCACGTAAGGCAAAGCGAATGAATCTTCGCTGGACGGCAATGATAGGGGGACTAGACCTGAGATGAATATTCGAGAAGGGGTCTAGCGAAAGTCATATAAAAGGATTTAGTGACATAAGGATCGGCAAATTCTTTAGATAATATCTTAGTAAGTCCAAGAGAAGAGTTAGCTTTGTTTATGTCACTATCAATGTGGTCACGAAAATTATGTTGGGAGCCACATAAAAGACCCAGATCACGGATTGAAGTGACTATAGGAATTGGTTCATCACTTAGAGTATATATTCTTTGTAAGGAGGCAGTGAGGTATAGGTTATGAAATTGGTCAAATCGAATTGCAAATATGTTTATATATTCTCATATCATCTGCATAGATTAAAACATCTGAATCAGAAAAGATTTTGTCTACATCATTTGTGGTTAACACAAAAATAAGAGGTCCTAGGTGACTTCCCTGTGGGACATCAGACGTTCCACATATTAAGTTTGATACACAAGACCTAAATATAACCCTATATTGACGGTTAGCCAAATAGGAAGTAATCCATGATATTATTAAAGGGGGAAACCGAGCTTTTTTAGTTTGAGTAGAATAATATTGTGCGATATTTTGTCGAACGCTTTGCTAAAATCAGTAGCGATTGCATCGACTTCTTTACCTTCTTCTAAGGCACAAAGTGTACTGGACACAAATTCAGTGAGGTTGGTGGTCGTTGACCTTCCCTTCAAAAATCCATATTGCTTAGGTGAGAAAATTGGTTTGCAATAGAAGAAAAGGGAATCGTAGATAATGCTTTCTTTTTGGGATACATGAGAGTTTTGCTATGGGTCTGTAGTTAGCAATATCATTTTTAGGCCCCTTTTTATGAATCGGTATTATAAAAGAATCCTTCCATAGCTTAGGGAAAACTCCAGTTGCAGTAGACAGATGAAAAAGGGCAGTGAGAGGTTGGGCTAGGTTGTCCATACATTTTTTTTTTAAAACAATTGAAGGAATTCCATCAGGACCCGAAGAATAATCATTTTTGAGCAGGTTTATGTTATCGATGACTGAATATACATCAATTATGATGGAAGTTAATAAAGTCTGAGCGCAGCCGTTCATGAAACTAAAATAACTTAAATCAGCTTCAGTGTTGTCGCAAGAAAAGCAGTACCAAAAAATTCCGCGAAAAGGTTGGATATACATAGTTGTATGATCAGCCGGCGAATTTTCACACAATTTCAATATTGCTGGATAACCATCGAGCTTTCTTTTGCTATTTATAAATTGGAAAAACAATTTCGGGTTATATATCAGATCAGTTTGCATTTTGGAAAGGTAGTTTGAGATAGATATGTTTGTATCTGCATTGTGTGTATTTGCTGAGTAGTTTTTTTGTTGGTACGTGATGTGGATTCTCATTCTGTAGGTACCTATGTACCAGTGCTGCCGTCCGTAGATTTAGGAAAAACAGGTGATTTCCTGTTCAATGAGTTGAAAAAACAGGAGATTACAGTTTACATGAATCAACCATTTACAGCGGGCGAATCCAAAGTTTATTTGAAGTCGAGTTTCTTAGTGAATCTTCTAAAGCCTCTCAATCTTTGTATTGGAAATCACTTAAAATCAAATATCATTGATTTTTGTACCAAGTTTTCTTTTGAACTGAATAATTATTTAAGTTTTCCAAAAATTCGAACTTTCGATTCGCCAACCTTAATAAGGGTAAAATGAAAAAAAGTATAAGACCTCGATTTGGTCTAATAAGAATAAAATTAATTGTATATATTTTTTAGTCCAAAGTATTCCAATTTCCAAATCAGCTGTGAACTGAAATAATTGGGTACATTCAGATGTCGGCACGACAGCCTATCTAAGATATTTTAGCATCCACTTAAGTTTCTGAACAACCAACATCGGATAGGTTACATCTGTGTGGGTTTGTGCAGATGTTTTGGACATTTCTCATACAAAAGTGTAAAAAAGTTTTTCTGATAGCTTCTTAGTGTTCTTACATGGCATTACAACAACACCAACCTATCCGCATAGCTATAGTACGATTTTTGAATGATCCCATTTTCAAACTGTCATACAGACTTCAAACCAGGGATGAATTCAAGGAAGAACTTGAACAGTAATGGTCTATAGTAACATTGTTTCTTGGAGTTGAAGATAACGCATAATGTGTTAAAGCCCAGTACTCAGTTCGGGAAAATATTATTTCTCATACATTTTTCTTCCCAATAAATTGTATCTCTAATTTTTCCCGACCCAGTACTCACTTCAACGCAAATTAAAAATCTTTGTTTCGAACTGTACATACAAACATCTCCACTTAATTTTTCCAAGACAAACAATATCCTTATATTCAGTTTTTATGTGATTACATACTTGCTTTTAAAGCACTTTTTCGTATCATTTAATGTATCAATGACCGAATGATTATTTTGTTAGATAAATTGTCATGTTTGATGTAAATCGTGACTTTTATCACCTCATATCGTATCCCTTAGCCTTTGCGATATTAAATGATATTATGAAGTAGGTATATGACCAGAAAAAATTGATTGGAAAAAGTGTGTAGGTAAATTAGTTGCAAGAATTAAATCAATTCAACAGCTGATTTCAGTTATTCAGTAGCGTAGCTATAATGAGAATTAGTAAGTGCACTGAGGACGTACTTTGAATAAAATTATGAAAATATTTGTGAGATTTATTTGGTGTTTTCTTAACCAAGTAGCTATGTGCTTGTACAAATTTGGATAGAAGGGATAAATTAATTAAGAAAAATCTATGAGCTTTAAAACTAAAAGATTGAATCTGAAAAAATCGATAAATCAGTTAAAACAATTAGTATCGAAACGGTACAAGTAATATATTTGCATAAATATATATACATATATATATTTCATTGACTTTACATAATGTACGTATAATGTATATTGAAAACGCTTAGAAACACTTAAATGAACTCGCGCTATGTTTGTTAAATGTTGTTTAATCGTTAGCGTAATTTTTCTCTTTAACTATACTTTCATATTATTACATCATATTATCTTCATTATAAATCTGTTTTTTTTTTTTAATGTACATTATTTCTTTAAAAACAGTCACCCACATTAATATCATCAGTGAATTTGTTCCTATTTTCCCCTACTAAACATTTCTGAGATACGCTTCTGTTCTCATTTGAATGGAATGTTTATTTATTTATTTATTTACATCAATTAGAGTTTACAATCTCAAATAGACTAATGAATTAAAACATAGAGACATAGCAATATTAAATATACGTACAAGTTATAATAATTCTACATTAATTAATTAAAAAGCACAAATTTAACATATTTTTGAATGAGTTTCTACTCAAATGAAAATTAAAATCAATATTATTTGATACATTATTAATTTCCCTAGGACTGCGAGCTATAGGTTCATTATACGCGTAGTTTACTCTTTGAATATTTTCTCGGAATAGTGTACGAATTCTTAGCTCTCGAGAATTCGCGTATAAATCTATTAGTGATAACAGAAAAGCGCAATCAATATGATATGATAAAATATCTTTGATAAAAACTATAGCAAACATCTTACGGCGGTTTTCTAATGTCTGAATGCCAATAAGCTGACATCTTGCATTGTAAGAAGGCATTTCAATGTTCCAAATTAGTTTCTTAATTACAAATCTTGTACAATTTTTTTGACTTTTTCTATTCATGTAATATGAACATTGTACTGAGGTTTCCATACTACGCAGCAATATTCCAGGATCGATCTAACATAAGCAACATAAAGGGCTTTTATTGTGTAAATTTACGTGCAATAAAACCCAGCATAGAATTGGCTTTATTCACCATGAATTCTATATGATGTACAAAATTAAGTTTCGAATCAAAAATTACTCCAAGATCTTTTTTTACTGAAACTCTTTCAAGAATATTATTTTGAATGTTATAATCGTAAACGATAGGTAACAAACGACGGGAAAACGAAAAACATTGACATTTAGTTATATTTAGGGCTAATTGATTTGTTTTGCACCATTTAGTGAGATTGGTGATATCATTTTGCAGAAACTCGCAGCCTGTTATACTTTTTATACATCTAAAAAATTTCAGATCATCCGCAAACATAAGACGCATTGAGATTGCAAGGACATCAGGCAGGTCATTTATAAAAAAAAGGAACAGCATTGGTCCTAAATGACTCCCTTGCGGAACTCCAGAAGTTACTGAAAATGGATTAGATATAATCGAATCTATACAAAAATGCTGACTACGTCCGATAATATAGACCGTCAACCATTTAAGCATATTTGAGTGAAATCCTATTTCCTCTAATTTTTGTAATATTATTTTATGATGCACCCTATCAAACGCTTTTGCAAAGTCTGTGTAAATAACGTCCACTTCGTAACCTCTTTCTAATACATTGAGAATACAATTCGTGAAAATTATTAGGTTTGTGGAAGTTGATCTGCCAGCTACAAAACCGTATTGATAAGGGGATATGGTTTCTTTTAATAAAAACTTTAATTTGTCACAAACAATTTTTTCAAATACTTTAGGTATTGCGGACAATTTACTGATACGGCGGTAGTTTGATATTTCCTGTCTTGGACCTTACTTACTTACTTAAGTGGCGCTACAGTCCGGAATGAACCTGGGCCTCAACCAACATACCTCTCCAATTAGCCCGGTCCTTAGCTAACTGCCTCCAGTTGCGCAACCCAAGTTGGTTGAGGTCGGTTTCTACTTGTGCGCGCCACTTAAGGCGAGGTCTTCCTCTACTGCGTTCGACGTCTGGCCGGTGATCGAAGACTCTGCGAGCCGGAGTATTGGTGTCCATTCGTTCTACATGTCCTAGCCATCTTAAACGTCCAATGCGGAGTTTTTTGACCAGGGGCATGTCGCTGTACAGCTCGTATAGTTCTTGGTTGAATCTTCGTCTCCATAGCCCGTCAACGCAAACGGGACCGAAGATTTTTCGAAGAATTTTCCTCTCGAATCTACCAAGGATTTCTTCATCCGCTTTTGATACGGTCCAGGTTTCAGCGCCGTAGAGCAGGACTGGGATGATCAGGGTCTTATATAGGATCTCCTTAGTAGTTCGAGTGAGGGCTTTACTACTAAATTGCCTTCTTAGCCCGAAGAAACAGCGGTTGGCAAGAGTAATTCTTCGTTTAATTTCTGACGAGATGTTGTTGTCAGAGTTAATAGCGGCGCCGAGGTAGACAAAGTCCCGCACTACCTCAAAGTTATATCTGTCAATGGTGACGTTCTGTCCAATTCGTCCTGTCTTGGACCACATTTGTGAATATGGGTAACGAAGGACGTTTTCCACTCTGGTAGGAATGCATCATATGTAAATGAACTACTGAAGCAGTGGAACATTTTTGCAATATAATAGGCGGAATACCATCCGGACCTAATTTAATGTCTTCAGTTAGACCAGATAGCGCCATTTCCATTTCTGATATAGTAATACTTAAATGACCTACACTTAAAATATTCACGGACTGACTAAATGAAGTGTTTATTACATTGTTAGAATCTATATAATTAGATTTAAAAAAATTAGCAAATGCATCACAAATATTTTGTAAGCTTGTTAAAGTTTAAACTAAATATTGCATTCTTTTAGGAAACCCATTCAATTTTTTAAAATCTTTAATGAAACTCCAAAAACATCTACTGTTTTCTCTTAACTTGGATTCCATAGAGTAAATATAATTTTTATATAAAAATTTATTTATAACATTGAAATTCTTTTGCAATTGCTTGTAAATATTGCGCAAACCGGCATCCGAAGAAGACTTACGTAAAGATTTGTAAGCTTTATTTTTTTTATTACTTAAACTAATTAACCGTTCATTATACCAAGGTGGCCTTGATGCATTTTTAATTTTGGTTTTGGGAACAAAAAGATCAATAGCTACCTTGAGAGAACTAAGAAAATTGTTTTAAAAATTTGACAATTCACTTGATTGAATCAAAGTTGAAGGCAATGGAATATTACTTATGTGACTCGCAATGTTATTGAAATTATCTTAGTAGAAATTATATTTATAATGAAGGGGTATATTTGATTTAAAAAAGTTTAAAATTCTAAATTCAAATAACAAAGCAATATGATGTATAGTGTTAGAAAATATAGGAAAAATAGCACTATTTATCTCAACACCTTCAAAATTTAGCTTGAGAAAAAATATGTAGAGATAAAATTTTCGTTTGCTCGAACTGAGTACTAGGCTTAAGAAGTTACATACATTTAGAAAATGGGTAATTAATAAGTAATAAAATGTGTTAATAGGAAGCCTATAATTGTAATAGTAAGACAAATCGAAAAAAAACATTAGAATTGAGGAAAAAATGTCGTGGAGACAGGAGAGAGTAGATTTGAAGTTTTTAGAGCGAAAAAACAGTAGTATACTGTCGTAACAGTAGAAAAGGCAGCACTGCTAAGTACATGATTTGTGTGTATTCAACGAGAAATTCTTTTTGGCTTTGTATCTTTTTTTTTAGGATTCAATTTTGTTTGTGGGTTCGTTGTGTATTAACATAGATTGATGTAGTAGGTATACGCATTGTGTGTATAAGACGAGGAATTTTTTAGTTGGTTTGTTTTGTTGATGCGCATACATTAGTGTATATTGTGTTTTATTAATGTGTGTAATGTTTAAGTCGGTGGTCTCGTTGCCAGTGCTTCAGTGTATCTACTTCGTAGATTTATATATACTGAGTAGTAAAACGTTTGTAATGTAAAATTGCTGAACATGAACATGAATGACTGAAGCTCAAATGACGCGACGGTGACATTTGTCCAATTGGAAGATGGGGTCGTTACGGGCGATGTATTTTTGCAAGTACGGAGCTGATATCAAAAAATGTCAACTTTGTTGTTCTTTGGCCGATTTCCATAAATTGAAATACATTATGTTCCAGCTGACTAAGAATTTACTAAAGAAAATATTATACGAAGATTTACATCTAGCGCGTGTACATATTAGTACGCACACTCTTTGGACGATGACCTCTTCATAATCGATGATCCGCAGGAGAAGGTGGAGTCTGTGGGGGCTGCTTTCCAGCAAGTGTACAAGGTGAATGCTAGCATTCGCCCGAATCATGACCTGGAGAACAGAGCTCTGCTTCATCACTTATGGCTCCGAATATAAGCGAATGGCGATCTGAGAACCTTGGTTTTACCGGGTTTAATGATGAAGATTTGGCAAACGCCATAATCGCCGACCGAAATGGGCCCAGTCCCCTGTTAATTTCGAAGAATGAGCTCCAGCTCATCTGCGATTCATTAAAGAAAAAGAAGTCTGCAGGAGTCGATGGTATATCCAACGTTGTACTACGACATTTGCCACAAGAAGCAGTTGACATTTATACCACACTGTTTAACAACGCGCTGAATAATGCATATTATCCAGTGCGGTGGAAGACAGCTGTGGTGCACCCTCTCCCAAAAAAGGGAAAGGACAACTCCAATCCGGCGAATCTCCGGTCGATAAGTTTTCTTCCGAGTATCAGCAAATTATTTGAAAAGGTTACTAATAGAGCCCTGTTCAAGTGGGCGGAGGACAAAAATATCATCCCGGATAATCAGTTCGGTTTTAAGGCGGGACATGACACAATTCATGCCGCGTCTAAACTAGTTTCTGATATCCAATGGAACAAAACTAAAAAGCAGTGTACGGGTGCCTGTCTGGTTGATTTGGAAAAGGCCTTCGACACCGTATGGTTAGAAGGTCTCTATCTAAAGCTAACCAGACTAGGTATAAGTAAACCTCTATTGTATATGCTTTATGACATGCTAAATGGTAGAAAGTTTGGTGTCAAGAGTGGCAATGTAACTTCTACCGCAATTTTTAATATTAACAATGGTCTTCAGCAGGTAGCGGTTAACTCGCCGATTCTATTCAGCATTTACAGCAGCGATCTGATAGGTAGTCTAACTCAGGCAATTGCGTACGCCGACGATCTAATTGCGTACAGAACAGCTAATACAGTTGAGGTCATCAAAAGTCTCTTGCAGAGTGACTTCGACAAGATTCAGCAATATTGTGATGACTGGAAGTTGAAAATCAACTTCCAGAAATCAGAAACTATTTTGTTTAGGACTCCGTTGTCTAGCGCCTCAAGGGATACGAGAAAGAACTGGCGCAAGCTGGTGATCGTAGGGCCACATGGACATCCACTGGCGAGTAAAAGTGTAGTAAAGTATCTTGGCATCTGGTTGGATCAGTACCTGTATTTCGACAGACATATAGGTGCTGCTTTGGCCAGGGCTAGGGGAGCCTTTGCCTTGACAAAACGACTGTTTTATAGCAGCCGTCTTGACAGCAGGGTGAAGGTGATTTGCTACATGGCCCTCATCAGCCACCAGAGTCGGAGTACACAAGATATTATTCCAACCAGGTTCTATACAATGGAGCCAACATAAACAGAATAGATAATTTTTTGTTCAAGCTGATTCGGGGTCACGTTGCAAGAGCGATGTCCTCAACTAACAGCTTAATTTTTGGGGCTTATTACCCCAATAACGAATATTTTGAGAGTGCGCGGTTAAGTGGGTACATCCCTCCCGAGGCATTCCTCTATTTAGACAGTCGAGGGCTGATACAGGATGGAGGGGCGGTACCGCTCATCTACCACGTCAGCCGGAAAACTGTGGATAGGCGACTCCTGTATGGTCGAGACGTCATCGCTCAAGGTGGAGAAGAGCGCCTTCGGTTCAGTAGGACTGTGTCCGATCGGGATCGGAGGGATAGGGCGAAACAGGAGAACCAGTTCTGGCGGCTCTCTGAACAGCAAAATAATATTTAACGTCGATGAAGATGGTATATCTTGGCCGACTTACATAGATTTAGGGGAATTAGATATAGGGAACAGTCGGAGTGGCACCAAAAAAAAAATTAAAAATATGTATGTATGCGGGGCATACGTGCATGTATCTGCGTGTCTGTACATGTATGTGCGTACGTATATGTATTTGCGTATGTACATGTATGGGTGGGTTGCATGTTGCTGTGTGTCTGCATGCATATAAAGAATAAACAAAAAAAAATTAAAAACGAAAAAAATGCTGCTGTGGCTGTTCTAGTTCTTAAGTAGTTTTAAGTATTATTAGGTATTTTAAGTAGTTTAAGTTATTTTTAGTTAGTATAAGTTAGTTTTATTTAGTTTTAATTATTTTTAGTCTATATTTAGGTTTAGTTTATAAGTTTAAAAAAAAAAAAAAAAAAAAAATGATAAGATACCAAGTTTTTTTTTGTAAAAGTTTCCTTATAAAAATAAAATAAAATAAAATAATTAGATTTAATTAGAATAGTTTTTAGGTCGAAAGACATTAGTTCTAAGAGTTATAGTAAAGGGCCAGTAAATTAGTTGTAAGTTATTGATAATTAGGCTAGTTTTAAACGTTTTTGTCTAGCTTTAAGATAGTTATAAGTTAATATGAAATAAAAATGAAATTAAAAAAAAAAAAAAAACTCTTTTTTTTTTTAAAAGCATTACAGACTGTTACCAACCAACTATAGCTATGCAGATTGCGTCTTCATTTTATTTCTGTAATGCATTCGCTCCTACATTTACATTTATTTTTAAATGATAAAAAGAAGCATATCAGGTTATTCAGTTATCAAATAGTCACTTAGCATACAAGTCCAAGAAGTCCCAAAATCTATTTCATTTTTTTGGAATAAGAAATGAGATGGGAAGTTTGTTTGGCATACAAAATCTATGCATATGGGATGATTTTGCAATGACCCGCAAAAAAAGCAATGTACCTACAAGTTAAGAGACCTTTACATATAATTTCTTCATTGTTAATTTAATCAAGAATAATAGAGAAAGACCTACTAGAAATCAGCGACACAAATTACCAAAAAAGAAAGAAAATTCTCTCAGCAGACATTTTCAGTGAAAAACATTTCGGAATAGAATAGAGATTTTGATGGAACTATTAACCTATTACGATGATACATAATTATTATTGTTGGGATAATTATGCCCACACGACTAATTTCTTTTGTATCCTTGTTTAAACAAAAAATAGCGATAGCTACATGCTATACCTACATATTTTTACCGCAAAATTTAAATCTCGTTTTTCTCGAAAACGGCTCGAACGAATTGTATACAAGAATTAGTTACTTAATGAAGGAATATAAAGGCAATTTTTGGTATTTTTTTTTTTTTTTTTGAAAAAATATTGTTTTAAAAAAAGAAAACGGTTCAGTTAATTTGTAGGATTTTTTGTACGCAGAAGCTACTAACAAGTATATACAGTAGGTAATAAAAACATTTTGTGTTCCTTGAAAAAGTGAATATTTCGAAAATTTTGTTTCAAGTAGTTTTTTGACATTTTCTCGAATATTCAAAAAATTAATTTTCCTTAAACAAAACCCGACTATACATATAGCATAAAAATGTTAAGAAACGATTGCGAACATTTTTTTTACTCAAAAACGGCACCAACAAAAATGTTGATTAAAAATGTGCAGTTCACTTTCAAAAAATAAAATGTTTTATTTTGCGGTTTTGGTAACTTTTTCAGATAGAACCACTTTTTATATTTTCGAACTTTTCATTATTGGATGCCATGCTAAAAATTATTTTTTTATGCAGATGATCCGTAAATTAGGGAGCGGGTCAAAATTCTGGCTTCAAAATACTGCTTTGCAAAATTCTGATTTTAAAATAAAAATTCTACTTTTCAAAATTCTGTTTTTTTTTTTCATTTTTTCTGCTTTTCAAAATTCTTACCTTAAACAAAAATTAAAAATTTATTTCACTTTTTAATTGCGATATAGGTAAGTTTTTCATTTGAAAAAAAAAACGAACTCGAGATTTTAATCAAACTTGAATTTACAATGATAGAGAATACGTCATCTGTCTGTAGAACGATCTGCAGGCTAAGCGCCGGCAGTAACTTGCTACTTCGGCGACTTAGGTGATTGTCTACGTTAGATTTTTGGATCGTTGTTTTAGCCGCAAAAATAACGGTACTTGCAATGCAAATATATTTACCATTTTTATTATCTCAAAAACGGCTCTAAAAATTTTGATAAAAAAAGTATGTGTACTACTTTAGGATGGTCTACATTTTGGGTAAACATTTTTTATTTACATATTTTGTTATTAACGACCAGTCTTATTCGACTTTATCATAAACCTCTGAACTGTTTCCGATCAAATTTTTATACTGGAGGTTTTTTGAATTCTCAATAATACTGCATTTCAAAATTTTCAAAAACAGTTTTTTGATTTTTTTTTGAAAATTCAATTCGATTTTTTCTAAAATTTTGTTTTTAAATTATATGATATTTAAAATTGTCATACCAATTATTTTTTTTGGAAAAATTTTAGAAAAATTTAAATATAGGAAATTAAGTAAAAAGCAACTTAACTTAAGTATACAAAAAAATAGAAGAAAAAACTTTTAGGGCCGATTTTTCAATCTCCAGATAAACATGTAGTTAGTTGCCAGAGGAATAAACTTGCTTGTCTTTTAAACAACCGGATAACAACATCGAAATTTTCAATCAAGAAAAAACAATGTAAAGAATAATTTAATTTGAATGTCAATTTTATTTCGAGTATCGAACTTTTCATAGAAATAAATTTTTGTTTAACGTTTATTTCCAAGCAATCATTTTCAAAATATGTTTGACATCGAAAATAGCCATTAATTTTATTACTCAGAATAACTCCTTATTCGGTTCTGAACAGATAATTTTATTCCATAAATAATAAATTTATCCCTAGATTAAGTTTTGCTCTATCTACACTCTTCAAATAATAATGAAAACAAAGGTTTGGAAAATGTTAAAAAGCGAGCGCTTTTAACATTTTCCAAACCTCTGTTTTCTTTTTTATTTGCAGAGTTTTGATAAGTAGAGTTTTGAAAAGCTGAATTTTGTTAAAAGAATTTTGATCCCAGCAGAATTTTGACCCCAACCCTTAAAATTATAAATATGATTATATGATTATTAACTTTTTAATACAAACGAGTAAATATATCTTATAAGAAAATCGTTGCATCTTTCTAGATATTTTTATGAATGTCTCTCTATTTGTAGTCCTCGAACCGATGGCATATACTAATCGCATTTCAACCAGACAGATTGACATATTTTTGCACGTACTTTTCTAAAGATTTTGTCCAACTTTTTGAAAACAAAAACATAACCGTTAAGCAGGGTATTGCAGGTGTTCAAAGCTGATAGAGAAGATCGAAAAAAACCGATTTTAACGTACGTCAAATATATTTCAATCTTTGAAGTGAAAACGATCATTTATAAAATTAATCACATAAATAAAATATAACAAATAGTTTCTATAGCTTCCCACATAAAAAAATAGCAGCTTAAATCTCCTTTCTATGATACGAAATCTTATTTTCAATCAAGAAAGAATTTTTGCGCTGAAAACGCGCCTTACATTCGACATAAAGTCTTTGAATATGGGAGAACGGAAAAATATATACCTTTCCCTTAAGAGACAACCACCATAGTCTGTTGATTGTCTATAGTATATTGTCATATTTGATTAAAACATATAATGTCAATTCTTAATATAAGCTTCATAAGGGGTTTTCCAATAAGAGGTGTTATTTTGAATAGCCCGCTAATTCGGTAGCTGTCACTTTTGAAGCTGTCATTTTTTGACATTTGACAAGTAGAAACTACGCTATTAATAAAAATGGAACGATACACGCTTCAACAACGCATTTCTTTTTTTTTAATATCAAAATAACACCTCTTATTGGAAAACCCAAGGGTTTTCCATGGTTTTCCAATAAGGAGGTGTTATTTGGAATAGCCCGCTATTTCGGTAGCTGTCACTTTTGAAGCTGTCATTTTTTGACATTTGACAAGTAGAAACTACGCTATTAATAAAAATGGAACGATACACGCTTCAACAACGCATTTCTTTTTTTTGAATATCAAAATAACACCTCTTATTGGAAAACCCTATATAACACGTTTTCCAGTAATGGCCTTATCGAAAACAAATTTGTGTTTTCATAAAACCAGTCAAAAGTATTTTTCGTCAAAACCTTAGATATTTTTTTTTTCCAAGTCGTCACTTAATAAATTTCTTAAATAAACTCAAAAAGTAAAAAGAAACTTTAAATGATTTTCTCTTTAATCTTCATTATCGTTCTGACAAATTTGCGGGATAATGAAAATTCGTCTTCATCAATAAGTCCCCAGAGATAACTTAGACCATCGTTCTTCCAACTTCATTAGCGTCTTTAGAAAAATACCAGTACCATAATTTCATCGGTCGTAACTTTCACATATTTTTGTCACATTAATTCAATTACTGACTCACGGACGTGTCAGTCTTTTTAACTCGAAATTCCTTTAAATTGCTAGACAAATTACTAACCGAGTACCAAAATAAGTCTGAATATGCTGGGCGACACGGCGAAGGAAACTCAACCCCGCGCACAAGCTTCACCTACACAACAACTCCTCGTAAACAGATTTCACATTTTCATCCATTTATCTATAGAAAACGGATCCTGAGGCTCCACTTCCACTGTCATAAGCCCGATGCATTTTTTTTGTCTTTAGTTGTTTTTTTCTGTTAACCCAAAGCAAAGGCAACTCCTGCCAGGAATAATGCTATGCCAAGGAGTCCAAGTAATTGGCTTTTTTTTCGGATCGAAAGGTAGATACAACAGCTCTACGTGATTCAACTGGCAACAAATAAAATTCCCTACATTTCTGCAATGGTATGTACAACATACATACATACATATGGAACATGCTGAATATAGCAGGAAAATGGTTCCATCAGATTCAGGATGTTTTTTTTGTGTTATTGTTTCGAAAAATAAAACTACAATACTCAAATTGGATTCAACAACCCATAGACGCGTCTGTAAAAGACACAAAGTCTGACTTTCGAAATGATGTCCCTAATTGGGTATAATATGGGTAAGGTAGAGTTTGTGTGTACCTTAAAATTTTGTCAACAAAAAGTAAACACTTTTTTTTGTTTAAAAAGAAAAATACAGTGACTAAGTTTTTTAAATTTTTTTTTCAAATCTCGATCACATTGCAAGAAGCAAGAGAGACATTTTTACATTTGAGTGTTGTCATGAACAATGTGAGCTTTAAGGACAGACACCGTTTTGTGCCTACTGAGAATGAAGCGTGAAAAAAAGCCGCCAACAAGGTTAAATCGTAAGAATTCTGTTGTTATGGCATGGCATGGCGTACCCTCAAATCGCTCGTACGCAGAATGTAACCTGCGGCGTAATTTATGTGGCACGCTTTCATCTCAAGAAAAAAAAATCCGTATTTAACCTTGTTCTGACACTAAACCCTTTTAATAGAATCAACCTAAAGTCACTGAAGTCAGAAACCCCAAATTGACAGAAACTTCTTATAAGCTTATTAAGCGTAGACCCCTCACCGAACCTCAACTCTCTACCCTTCATAGTTCCTGATATATTGGGAGTCCAAAAATTACAAAAACTGTAATTGAGTGACTCACTTTCATCAACTATATTTTGGAGCATACCCGACACCTCAGACTCCGTCCTGTACCATATAATTTAACACAACGGCATAACCTGTGGCGCATACGAAGAAAAAATTTTTAGTTTCCCAAGAATTGATATCACCAGTATGCAGGTTGTCGTTGAAGAAAAAATTTGTAGGGTACATGCAAGGAAAATAGACTTCCAATTCAGGAACCACTTTCACAGAATCGATGTCAAATTATGGAGCACTTTTAATTATTATATATTTTTTTTGAGTGGAAGGTTATGTGCTGCATACAATGGAACGCACTCTAAACTTTTGATCTTCCAATCCGGGGCGTAGCACCCACCCACCTTTACAACCGGGTCAAATTAAACAAATGGCAACTTCGTTGTTCTTTGGCCGATTTCCATGAAATTGAAATATGTTGTAACTGGTTTAGAGTTTTGAAAGAAAAGAAAATTGTTTAAAATGTAATTTTTCAAGAAAATAATGAAACGTGCTTCTGCAAATTCTTAGAACATTTTGTTTATAAAATGGGTGTTTTTGTGCGGTGTGGTTTTAATCTGGCAATACTTTTTTCGAAGCTGATCTTTTTGACAGCTGCGACTTGATTTATGCTTAGTTTGGTTTGCCATTTCATAATGAATATACTTACTTCTGAACAACGTTGGCAAATCGTGCAAATTTAGTACCTGGTTAGGTTCGCGCTGAGTCCAATATTACAGATGCGTCCAGTGGCGGCCTGCCGATCCCGATATTAACAAGAAAATTTTGGTTCAGCGGTGAAGCTCACTTTTGGTTAAACGGATACGTTAATAAGGAAAATTGTCGTATTTATAGTGATCATAATCAAAAAGCCATTGGTACGAAGGCGTTACATCCTCAAAAATTGACTGTTTGGTTAGCTCTATGGGCAGAGGGAACCATTGCTCTATATTTCTTCAAAAATGAATCTGTTCATAATGCTACAGCCAATGTGGTCGTGGAACGCTATAATGTCATGATTAATGACTTTTTCGTGCCTGAATTGGAGGATGTTAATGTGGAAGACCTTTGGTTCCAAGAAGACGGCCGGCGCCACTTGCCATACAGCCAACAAGAAAATTAATTTATGGAAGGAAACTTTTGGTGGATGATGAGGAGTCATCTGATGATAAGGATATATTTTCAAGAAATGTATTCATCTTCTTTACTATACAGTTAAACCTAGAAAGAAGATTCATTGAAAAGATTAAATCTCGATTTTGAGAACAAATTCTTGAATTTGAATGAAACTCGCTATTAGTCTTCATTAAATAATAAAAATTAATAATACAAATTCTATATACTACTGAAATACATCAGCCAAGTAGAAGACTTAGCACTATAATATTTGGACTTGTTGAATTATTGATTCAAAATAGCTTTTAACGGCCTTTAGTCCAACAAAAATTGGCGTTTCGTCCCGGCGATCTCACATGGACTCATCAGTTGACTAGTGAGGAACTTTGTCAATACGCAATTCTTGCCAAGTTCAGTTCATCTTACATAGATTTCGTGAAGAACATCTAGTGTGAACTATATCCAACAAGACTAGAATTCCTAATCATTAAATTGGAAATTTGTGTTTTTTTGCCCGTGGCCTGGCATTATTTATATCGGTGAGATCGACGGGACGAAACGCCAAATTTTGTTGGACTAAAGGCCGTTAAAAGCTATTTTGAATCAATAAAAATTAATATTTTACAAATAAAATGTATTCAATTAAAGAAAAAATAACATTTACCATATTCATATATGTATTATGTATGAAAACAAAAACAAAAACAAAAACAATGCAAAAACTTTCTAAAGTATAAAAGAAAACTATTCAATACCTACTCATTCCAAATAAAATAATGAATGCTATTTAAATTTTGTTTCATTTCAGAAGTTCTTTTGGTTCAAAACGAGCATTTTGCACAATTTTTATCAAAAGAATATAAGCCATTTGCGTTCATTCCCTTATATTATTCAACGGTATATTCGCACTTCTAGGAATGCTCATCAGTTTAGTTTGCCTTGAGCCTAACTTCAGACGTAATGACATGTACAAATATTCTTTCTTTACCAGAACAACGCGAATGTGGAATGTTTTACCCTGCTCTATTTACCCCCTCATTTTGATATAAGTTCAAAACCATTTGTTCGTCGCTATCTCCCCAACTAACATATTCTCCTAAGCTCCCAAAATCTGAAAAACAATCTTGTAAGCATCTGTTAGGTCTCATTACTTTAAGATTAGAGGAGTTAGAGGTAATTTCTTGTTACGAAACTTGAAATATTCTCATAACGTTTTTTTTATAAGAGCTCTCTACAATTTTCAAATAATTTAAATTTTATACTTAAAACAAATTTGCCTTCTTTAACAAGAAGAATTTCCAAGAATTTAGAGTTTTATAAAAATCTTGTTATGAAATTCAAACGCCTATATATCTTCAATCCCATAACAACTGACTTATTGGAGACTAAGCTATTTTAAAATTCTATAACGAACCTTACAGGATTTAAGGTATGCAACATTTTATTACAGGATTCTAATAGGACCTGCAGTTTTCTAGTTGCCATATGGAATCACAAAGTTACTCGTCACACGCCAAGTCAGGGACGTAGTCCAGATTATTAAATGGATGTGAATTGTCTGTTTTAATTTACCGAAAATTGTTTATTGTTCGAAAGGTTTTTTCAAATATTTGAAAATGCAAGTATTTCACGACCAAAAATGAACACATATCAAATAGCAAAAGGGCTGTGGATTTTAGTAGAAGATCGGCCGTCGCGGTCGACTAAAACGTGTCTTCGAAAAAAAAAAACTATTTTTATAATATTGTAAATCAAATTTACAAAAAAATGTATGATTGATATCTCTATTGGGCTTGATATTTTGAATAGTAATTGAATATTCCACACTTTTAATGGCAAACATCAACTGTAATAAATTGGCTCTTCTACTCTCGTGCCATGATAAAAACAAATTCATGTTTTACTTTTGTAGCTGAGGCCCCCTTCCCTTATTACGCTCGTGATTAATAGTTCACTCTATATGTAACTTGTTATATGGCTCGCTTTTTTTTTAATTAATCCTATAATATAATGAATATTTCCATAAGAAGACTTAACATAAACTTAGTAAATGAGAGTCAGTAAAAGTAGAGGAAACCAAACTCTTATAATGGTCTTATTGCAAAGGATTCTCTCATCTCAACAGCAGCCATATTTAAGTACGCAGAAAATATTCTCTGAGTATTTTGAGGGTTACCACATATACAAAATGTGGACATGTTGAAACTAATTCTAAAAATTATTTATTTTAAAAAAACCTTTTTTTAAACAATTTTGTGCATTATAAATTTCACAAACATAAATGGCAAAACAATAGCATTAACTATAAGAGATTCTTTCTAATATCGATACAAAATATTTAACAATCGAAATGGGTATTACTTTAACTTTTCGATGTTTCTCTATTGAAACCTTTTGTGAGATGAAAAATGTTACTTGGGTATTTCTGTTTTGTGACATAAAAACAACTACCAACAATTACATTTTGTCATTTGTATAAATGCAGCATTAAGGCTCTTACTGTGTCATTGGATTGCTTTTCAGATTTAATTTGACTCACAAGATACTTTTTATGCATTTATGATTGCATATCATCCACTATAATTTCAAAAATTAATTGATTCCCAAAAGCATCCAAGGTAACCCTATCCTTGATAAAAATTATAAATTAAATAATTTAAATATCCATTATTTTGAAGGCGCTTTGTTTTTTTCGAGGTAAAATCTAAGAATTAGTAGATACAATTTCAACCGTATTGATTTTTAGCTCCCAAATACGAACAAACAATAAAATAAAATAATGTATCGCCATTATAAAATAATGAATAGTTGACCTACAAAATAAATACTATCACAAATACATATCAAGTCCATCAGTTTTTAGCCATGACATATATACGCAAAAACTTTTAGAGTTTTTTTTTTTTTTTTCAAAAAAAAAAAAATTTAATGAGAACGATATAATTTTGCCAAGGTTCATTTTCTTTTCTTTTCTCATTTTCTCTATTCTCTTTTAGCAACTCCTATTGCAAGAAACGCTTTCTCACAAGAACATTTAGCAGAGCTTTATTAGAGTCATATAAGAGGCCTTTTTCACTATTCCTTAACTGTCATCCCACAAGAAGTATACAACTCTATTAGGGAGTATAGAGAGGCTCTGATAACTAGGCCATTTAACGCTTTTAGCAGTATTATAATAATCCAGAATAATTTTTCAAGATTATTTGGCTCCCGTAAATTAGTCTCATTAAGTTATTGGAGAATGTTATCAGATGAAAAATGCTACTTGGGTCTTCTGAGATCCTTTTCTACTTTCATAACGCTCGCACTGTGCTCGATTTTTTCAAGGATAGTCAAAACCTCTTTAGTGCGTGCATTATTATAGACAAAAATCAGAATTGTATTAGATTTAGACGTTCACAGAAGTTTAATGAATAAGTATTGAATTTCTTTTGGTCTTTTTATTAAATAATAATTAAATATGTAATTGATAATAAATAATTCTCAAAACATATTTTGATGACTAAAATACCTATTATCTTAAGCGGCAGCCCAAAAGTGTATCGAATCTAATAAAAGTGTATTATTTGTCCTTCAACAAAGTCGAATGTATCGAAAAAAGTACAATTGTATCGGATTTTGCAACCGTGACAATGCAAGAAGTAAAACACGCACAATAAATCACTCAAGATTATACCTCATGTAAATAAAGTACATCCCTGGAAGGCGATTGTATGTATCTTTCAAAATTACCCAGTAGGAAATTTCGACATCAATGAATTTTTTTGGTGAATTCATCAATGGCTTCATCGATTATTTCCATCGATGAGTAGTATGTTATGATTTCATAAGAAAACGGTTGCGCATTTTTTCATCAGTTAACTAAATTCAAATGAATTGAATGCTTACAATTCACTACATTTTCAGCGACAAAATCATAAACGATGATCTGATGAAGAGTAATGTATAATTTCATGAGTTCGCAAATGATGTTTGGTTGTCTGCGGTGCGGTTGTTGTCTTTTTCTCGAGAACAAAAAAAAATTGCAAACAAAAAAGCCTTAATAAAAAAGGTTTTATCTGCCATGGGAAGAGTGACGAACAGTGCCTTTTTTCTACCTGCAACGAGAAATGCGCTCAGTAGTTAGTCTTCGCTGGTCATGACATGAGTTCGTGGGTTTTTTTTAGAGAAAGTGAAAAAAACATATAAACGAGAAATTCCAGTTTTGTTCGCGATCATTATCATCATTTAACACAACAACAAAAGTTAATTTTTTTATCAAAATGTTTTTTGTTGTTCAGAAATTGTATTGAGCCAGCTGAAAGGTTTCAATTATTAACCTTAAGATATTTGGCGACTGGTGGGTATTTCTTCGACTTTATTCAAAACAAAATTTAAAAATGCCAATATTTCTTTTAGCGCATTATACCTACTCAATACGTAATGCTGTCGACTCAAAGTCCAAAACCTACGCAGCAGAATTAACAAAATGAATTGCTAAGACCGACATCAGATCAAATTAAAAGAATCAATTATTGATAAGGTTTACTTTTGCATCAAGATTTTATCAAGACTACATTTTAATTTATTATTAGCTAAACGTATTTTGTTTTCTTAATTGAATGTTTTTATTATTGACTAGTTGTCGAAATAAATTAATAAAATTATGTTTGTGGGTATAACAAAGAACCATATTTCCTCTTTCACAGAAAACTGACACTTTCATGTTATTTAATGCATACAAAATGAGGAAAAAAAGACGTAGGTATCATACGGGCTTTACCTAGTGATTTCATAATTGAACATTCATGGCATTTTTCATCATATAAAATTCATATGCGAATTAACGAGTTACATTAACAGAGTGAATTGATGGATGAGCTTTCATGCCTTTTTTCACCTGCTGAATAAGCAACTCTAAGTCAACTAGTGATTTCACAGCTTACCGTTCATGCAGTTTTTCATCACATATAATTTGCTTATGAATAAACTCCTAATTCTTGATTTCACTGTTAAATATTCACCCCGAAAATCACTTGGTGAATGCCTATGACAGCCCCATTTTAAATTAATCGATGTTTTCATACCAAATTCATGTTGTGTAGCTTCCACTCATTGATGAAAAAGTTGGTGATTCATGAATGAAGTTTTTGAAATTGCCTACTGGGAAATGAAATCAAATGAGAAATTTGAAGAGAGCTGTGCAGTAGAATGGATAGCTAAGTGAATGGGTTCTAGCTATACCTTGGTCTTCCGTCACACACAACATTGAAAATTGGGTTAAGGTTCGACTTCAACACACTTTGCCTCAGTAATGACATGGTTATTGCATTTAAAAAGTCTATTACTACTCTAAGTAGGCATTCTCACTGATCATGCAAAATAGGCCTTATAGCTGATTTTTTTTTTGGCTCCAACTGCTCCTGAACTCATTAAGTGACCGCGAGGCTTTATCCATGGTCACTCATACTTGGTGATTTTGATTTGTCTTTATTGACCAAAAAATAAAATCAGATAAGACAACTGTAAGAACCTGTCCCATTTTCTAAGGCAAACTCAAACAAAATTTCACCCCTTGATAATAAATCTCAGTTTATTTATGTTTCTGACCTGAGGTTAATTTGAAGAAAGCTTCATTGCGCTGGTAGGAGACAAACACCACCTCGGGTAGACTTCGACTTCTTAAACAAAAAATTACTGCCTTACTGATAATTCCTAAGGATTTTTCTTTATAATTTCGTTTTCGTTGGAAATTACCCAAATATCTCAAAAAGGCTCAAGGAATTCGCACAGCCGAATACTTTTCATGCAATCAAATACGAAATGGCTATTGACTAGCTATAACTTTATAAAGGCGCAATAAAAAATTGAGTGAAAGTATCTATCTTAAGTCCCAAGAAATAACATAAAAGCCAACAAAAAGGAAATATAGAATAAAAAGATCCCCTTACGCGGATTTTATTTATTTTCCTTATTTTTGTTCAAAAACATTTCTACCTTTTTATCTTTATTTATTTCTTTGTTTTTTTTTTTTGTTTTTGTTAAATGAAAAATCTTTAACCTCTTACAAACGCCCTATGTCTAAATCCCGATCCAATGATAGGAAAGTATGAAAGGATTTTTGTTGGTTTACAATTTTTTAATTTCGCAAATATCATTTTTTTCTATTTTATATAATTTTTAATTCAGACTTTCCCAATCCTAATTAAAAAGGATGCCAAGCAAAGAGTGTGGTAACGAAAAATATTATTTAACTTTGGCCATCTACTTCTTATCCTGACGGGTTGTTCTTAGATGTTTGTGTTTGTTATTTTTTTTTTTTTTTTGGCACTCAGGACTCTCTTTGACTCCTGTTTTCGCAAGGACGAAAAAGCAGAATGGTGGGCAAGGCTATTCTTCTAATCTGTCCTTGGGCGGTAGGGGCCATAATTTTGGTAGTACTTTCAGAGTGCCGCTTCGAAAGGACTCGAATTTGAAGAAAGAAAAAAAAACTTTGATGAAAAACTAAAGTTATACTTCTTAGAAAATACTAAACGTAGTTAAGTAGTTGTAAAAAAGCAAACTTAGGCTGTCGATGCTGGTCCGTTCAGATGGCAAGCGCCACAACACCATCATCAGTCTTCAGGATTGGCTTTGCCAGGCGGGCCAGGCGTGAGTTAAAAAAGGCATAGACAGGAAGCTGAAAAAAAAGACAACTTCTTTTAAGGAGTGTATCATTTGGAAATGAAAAGTTTTCCCACATTTCCAATTCCGCTCACGTTTTGTTCAAACTTTATTGTTATGTCGAAAAGTTTTTCATCCATATAATTTCTGTTATTCCTTATTTGAGGCGTTTTCGGGGGTGGTGAGGTTTTTTTTTTTTGTTTTTGTTGCTGGAGAGAGAAGCTGGTAATGTGTTTTAGGGAGGGGGTAGGGTTGGCGGCGGCGTGGGATTACATACAATTTGAAATGTTTTATTTGCAAAGTTTTGTCGAAAACCATGGAAATAAATGCGGGACGTGGATTGGATGGTTGGAGTAACTTCCAGAGTTGGAGTATGTAAAAAGTTCTTCAGCAATGTGTATAAACGATCGTTATTTCTTTTGGCTAATTACTTTAATTGGAATGTTTACGACAGCCCATTGGTTTGGTAGATGGAAATAACTTGTTATATTTCATAAGCAGTCATAAGGGTGTGGGTGGGTTTTGTTGTTGTTGCTGTTTGATAGAGAGAGACTTGTGCAAATTATTCAACTACCTTCGAACAAAACATGAAATTTCGACATCAGATATGCGGCGAGGCAATAAGAGCACCCGGGACTTAGTAGGTACATAGATAATAATGAATGTTCTCTTGAGAAACTAAACGCTCACTTTCTCTAATGACATTGAAATAAATACATTTACTTTGTTTGCTGCGAAATGGAAAGCAAAAAAGGGAATATATAGAGGGTTTCGCAGAATTTCCCCAGAAAAGTTGGATAGCATTGTAATGGGAATAAAAGGATAGGGGGCGATAAATTTACAAGGCAAATCACTAACAGCAATATACCATTATAAGAATCTCGATATTTCTTTTTGAAATTGTTTTCGATAGGATCTGCGGAAAGGAAATAAGTTTTGCACTTCCAAAGTGTCGTACGCTTGAGGATAACGCCATCTATAAGTTAATAGCTAGGTTAGGTAGTTTTAATTGTTTGAAGGGTAGGAAAATATTTTTTTTTTGATTATTTGGAATTAAGATAAATGTTTGATCTTTAACGTTTGCTTATTAATACATTATTGGTGGGCGAAGTTGTTAATAAAAGGGATTAGTTGATATTTAATGACATAAATAAAACTTTTTTATATTAGATATTTATATGCCTATTATAACGATATAATACTGAAATATAGCTTATGTAAGACTTATACTAGACTCAATCAAATGTAACTGAAATAATTTGTCAGAGTATGTAAGAGGTGGAGTTCTGTGGAATATTATGGTCGTCATGGGAGTAAGTAAGCTCACGAAGACGCCTTGCCAGTTGTGTTACTAAATCCTCAGTTGGGCCTTCCCACTTCTCGGATATTCCTCTGTCAGTTTCTCTATTTTCATAATCTGAATATCTACTCTGGGAGTTGTATCAACTTTCAACATTGTCTCCAAATTTCCAACATAATCGAAGAGCTTTACTTTCACGAAACGTAGGTACATATCTAGAACTTCTTGGACGCGTGTTGTTCTATCTAACAAAGCCGCACCCGACACTGGCTGCCGACGCATTTGGCCGTAACCTACAGCCATTTCTATGCTTCCACAGATAGATACGGACGTGTAGCAACTGCTACCCTGCAGTACAGAATGAACGGTTTCTATGTTAAGATTGGCGAATGACAGCTATACTCTGCTCAACAAAAATAGCTAGTACAGGGCTTTTGGGCGAGGTTTTTTCAATCCAGTGCTGCCTGTGTATACTGTCACAGCACTGAATTGAAAGAACTACCACAGAAAAAGATTCTATCCACTGACTGGTAAGTTTCTGCAAAATATCATTTATAATGATAAGTACGGAACCCTATGAGAGCTTTAACTTGAGATAGATTCATGCAAGAAAATGCAACCAGAGTGAGAGGAAAATTCTCTATCTAACCAATGCTGACTATTTTTTTTGTGGACATAGTATAGTGCACTTGAATAACTAGTTCCGGTTTTACAGCTGCTGCTTCTGTTCAAGACAAGGAACTCTGCACCCTTCATTAAGTCCAACTTCAACACATTACAGGTAGACCCGCTATGTTGTTCACAAGAGGTTGCTCACAAGATTATATGTTGTTAAATGATCATTAAATTATACGAGGCACATAAAATATCAACCGCGTCGAAGTTCGTTTCAACCAAAATGAGCACCAGTACAACAACCGCGTGTTACCGCAGGCCACCATAAGGAGTTACAGCTTGGCGTATCTGATACTAAACCATCAGCAGAAACGCGCGATCCTTTCGGTGCGCTAATTCCGCCGAGACAGTAATTCATAGTGACAGTTTAACCGGCAGAACAAATCAAAGAATATTTCAACAGCACTCTGTTTGTTTTGAACGGCTTCCATTCTACTGGCAATGATGTTTGCTTTCGCTGATTAGTGGGAATCAGTTTTTGTTTGGTATCTGTGAATTTGTTTCTGGCCAAGACTATCTTAGTTGAAATAATGAAAAATATACACTTTTAACCAAAAGAGACAAATTGTAGTCGTTTTTTTTATATGAATAAAGCAGATTATTAGGCGCAGGGACATAAATCCCTGGGACATAAGACCCAATCTGCTTTTGGGGCTAGTACCCCACATAGGTGAGACATAGGTTATTAAATTAATTTTGGGCATGTATCCCACATCGGTGGGATATTAAGTTCCAACTTGTTGATGAAATAAAACTCCTAAATTTGATAAGACATAAATATGGCCATATTACACATGGTGAAATCTTTATTCAATACATAAAATAGATTTCAAATGTAAAAAATAATTTTATAGAAGCTCGCCTCGTATGCTGCAATCCCAGTGCTCAATATAGGATTTGGGGTTAGATTTTGGCTTTTTTTGGAACCCTTTAAAGAGAAATTCTTAAATCCAAAAGTGCATATACCCAACCTTGTAGCCACCCCAAATGCTTTATTTTCCACGCAAGGGGTTGCAGTGGGGCAGCATGCCTCCCTTACGCACCGAAATGTTTGTACGCTTAGAACTTAATTGCAAAAAAACACTTCATACAAGTACCAAAAAAATAACCTAATAGTGACAAATAAAGGACAAAGTCCTAAATATTTTTTGTAGCACTTATGCCAAAAAAAAATTTGGACTTACGTCCCTGCCCCGGATTATGATACTTATAATTTGAACTGTTTTTATTCGTCGGAGTTCCGAATTTTCTGGAGAAGAAAATAAGTATTAATTCGGCGCTTTGCTTTGCTCTCTAACCGAACAGTGACTGCAGTGAACTCTGAACTTAAATGAAATCATGATTTTATTTGAATCGAGGTGGACGCGCCGCTTACCACAAGAATGAAAAAGAGAATGAGCTTTTGGACACATGTAAAGAGCTTTGACTTTGAGTGCTTTAATTTGACTTTAACATGCAGTTTATTATTTGGTGTTCCCAATTATGTGTGCTAAGTTAAAATTTTAAAAATTTATCTTAGTTATTCAATGTAAAATAGAGCTCCAGATTTTAATCCAGTTTGATATTTCGAAACACAGTTGGTGCCGATGTGCAGTCGAAACTTCTGAAGCAGTTTTCTTCTAATTTGGTATTTAAGCTTGTTTTGCCTATATTCATACAATTTTTTGTAGTAAAATAGGTAAATCTCAATTATCTCAAGAACGGTTTCAGGGATTTTGACACTACGGTACATACAGTCTTAATTTTGGCACAAAAATCATCAAAAATAGCGGCCACATATACTCAAGTTCAACATAATACAAGCCATGGCTCAAATTAAGTCGGAACTATGCACTAGAGTCATTACAAATAGAAATTATAGTATTTACGCCACTATTCTGGAGGCTGCGGTAGACATATGATACCACATACACATAATGGCATATTATGGTCTTTTCAAATACAAAAAAAAATTCTTTATTTCCTTTCACATAAGTTGTCTTATTCCATTTCCATATCGACCCACCCTAATTGCAAACCACTTCCCAGCCTTGAAGTGATTAATGATGGTTTACCCTTCAAACAGGCAAACATTAATACTAAACAAGTAACTGATATCTATTCATTAAAGGGCTTTTCCCATTTTTCCAGTAAATTTAACAAAATAAAAAAAAAAAAACTTTTGATTAAACAACAAATTCTAACCCAAAGGGAAAAGCATCAAATCATTTATCTGAAAATCTAGTCCTTATTCGAAAAAAGGATCAAATCTTATCAATACAAGAACAAACCACCGCACCGCTCACAAAAGAAATCCTTCTGTTCTACATTTAGAGTATTTTCCTCAATTTCTCTTATCTCTTCAAAATATAGGGCAATTAATACAAAACCAATGTTTTATAGAAATAAATATACAATATATGTATTACATACATACATGTGTATGTATAAATAAGAGTATACAATATTCACCAAACAAAGTAACAATACATACGAAAAAAAAAAACAATATAAAAAAAGGGAACAGAAAATACTTAAGCAAACACAATATCGCCGCATAGAACAAAACGCAATATCCTAGATAAGCCTCATATCCTTTGCCCCCTCGCCTTCGTATATGGGAAACAGATTGGCATCCTCTTCGTTTTGTTATCCAGTTGGCTGCTTTTGTCCAAAAAACAATAGGCTAAACTAAATATTGTGTTTTTTTGCCTTATTCTTCTTCCTATTTCGAAAGGATATAGAAGAAGCTGCTGATGCATGCGGGGGCACTATCCTTACAAAAAGGGCCCCCAATAAAACGGAATATATAGTATTTATATTGTCTGTATCAGAACAACATTCAAACAGGAATTAATATCCCCATTTTGTAGATGTCTAAATTTGTATGAGTTGCTGTATACGATAAATTGAGAGAGGTCCTGCTGGAATGTTCTTATCCTGCAATAATTATTTATATAGCTGTAGCGGTGTGGTGATGGTAACTTCCTTTCATACCATCAGCGAGCATGAAAACAACCCCAAATCATCGATAGCCTATGCAAAGTGCCAAAGGATATTAGCAATCGTGAAATCCCTTTTGAATATTTTTCGTCATTTCGCATTGTTTTGCCGCCGACGACAACTATCTCTGAATGCTTATGATAAATGACAACAAGGAGCTTGTTCAATGAAAGCATAACATTTTTATGGTACATCAACAAATATGGTATAAATTCCTTCACACTACCAAGGACGACCGCTTAGTGCCCTTAGTGCCAGTATGTGTATAGGGATTTGGGGTGGATTTGTCTTTTTGTTTCCTTTCGCCCAAAATAAGCACAAACAAATTCTTTTCATATAAAATGAGAACAAGGACAACACCTTTCGACTAGGGGAAGAGGGTGGAAATAAACAAACACAAAAAAATGATTGAAAAGGAGTATGGAATCTTTTTTCTTTTGCACACCTTTCTCCTCAATAGACCTATAGAATCTGCTAAAATAAATCCTGGTGGTCCATTAGTGTCCTCTATTCCATGACTAAAACTATCAACTACACTAAATACCAAGCAAAGAGAGTAAGGTGAGAGTGTGAGGACTAATAACAAATAAAAATAAAAAAAAAAGGAAAAGAGAAAGAAGTAGAAGGAAAACATTTGTGTCCTTGTGGTGATATTGGCCAACATCGTCACATCATCATCTCCATTGCCTACCTTAGCTCTAGCTTTACTAAGCTATGGATGTGTTCTTGAGTATTTATACATACATAATGTATAGTTTTGGTGCCATGCTGCTATCTGCTTAATGAATGCAATAGAAAACACTCTCAAGTAGGTTTTAAGGACACGATGATATTTTTTTGTTTTCTATTAGCCGACGACGACAACGACGACACCGACGACGTTGAAAAAGAGACAAATGATGAAAGCCGGGTTTTTGGGATGCTTGCTTAAATATACATATATCTAAATGTTTATCTGTATCTATGGATATTTTTTTTTTTTTTGGTCATGAGAGGCAAACAAAAATATGAGATGTCTCTGGGATATCAAGTTAAGGAGGGTAAGTAAGAAAAGAAAAAAAAAACAGTGAATTTCTGTCTCGGTTAATAATTTTATCTTGCGTTTTTTTTTTGTATCTTAAGAATATGTAGGCCTTCTACGAAATGCTTATATTTAATAATAAATAAAGCCCATAATGTGCGTGTAATTTGTAATGATGTTACCAAAAACCGTTGATTAAATAGAAAAGATATTGTAACATAATCTAAGGCGGAACAGCGCTTTTGTGGCTATGGTATACGGTTTCAAATAAATCGTAATATTTTTTTTTCTCCTTGCAAGATAGACTACACATACCTAGTCGTATATTTATGTATGATGTGGTTATTTATATGCACATATAACGAAACCATTAGAAAATCCAAGACTTTAATGTTTGGGGCTTCAAAGCAGCTTTACTCGTATTTTCTTTTGAATGAATTTGAACATTTCTAGTTGTACCTAGTGTAAGGAAGGATTTGTTTGTATTTCCTTTATCCTTCTATTATTGTATACATAGTACGTCCTTTAACTAGCTTATCCTGTTTAGTGTAAAGGATTTTTACGTTAGTAAACGGTCTCCATTAAGCATGCTGCTTTATGTTTGGCTTTTCTCTTGGAAAATTGTTTACTTTTAGTTACACATGGCTTTGATTTCTTTGTCGTTTAATATGCATTCTTTTGACTGTAAGTCCATGATACATTATATTTAGGTTTACAACCGGTAGAAACCATTCCGAAAAATTAACCTTATCCATTAGTTTTTATGCCACACAATTTATTATGGTTTGCTAAGTAGAACTTGAAAGCTGCATATTTTTAATTCGTATAATTGCTGAATTATTGAATTGCTGAATTCAATTTCTAAATTATTTGAAGAAAGATGTATGCACCTCCAAAATTGGACCGAAGACACCGATGCCCAAGCCAATGTTTATAGTGTTGTTTTTAAGAGGCGCAGAATTTTAAATTGGCAACACTGTTTTCTGTGACAGCCAATTTGACAGTTTCCTATATTTTGATTTTAAAGCTTAGGTTAGGTTGAAGTGGGCGTCAGGAAAACGACTGACACACTTAGAAATTAGATAGATCCATTGTGATACCACCGTCTTCGATAGTCTATTGAAGAACTAATTTGGTAAATGTCAAATAGCAGAAATTCTGTTTTAGTAATAGTATTTCGCACTAAGTCCACGGAATGAGTCCTAAACCTTCCCTAGTCCATGTTTATTAATTTGGGTGTATGTGTATGGGGTCATCGAAGAAGTATTCTCGCGGGTGTAATCTACGTCCTTGGGATAGAGCAGGACATGAGCAACGAAGATGAGCGATAATATCCTCTTCCTCCTCGTCTAAACAACTTCTGCAAAAGTTATTGGAGAATAGGCTAAAGTTGGTTTAGTAATGTATTATAAATGTAGATTCAAGTGCGCCGGCAGCCACGCTGATGCAACATTTCCAAGTTTTTGAAATTTATTTTTAAAAAAACTGAATGATTTACGTTTCCGATACTTTGAAATTATTAGATTATTTTCTCTAAAGATATGTGTAAATTTGCAAGTATACAGCGATACATTAGGGGCAATAGAGCACTAGAAGTAACAATGTTGGCGTTCACATGAATTTGGAAATATCGCCAAAAAATGTTCTAAAAATGTGATATATGGTCATTTTTCCACTAAATAATTTGAAGTGGAAATATTGGTCACATTATTTATTTTTTTTTTGAAAAAGTGTTTTTGTCAGGCCTTGTGAATGAATCCCCTCAACTTTTCCAAACTATTGTCGGCTAATGTCGGTCTAGAAGAAAAAAATTAAAATGTCAGTATGGTCTCGCATTAAACCAGAAATGTAATTAAGTAAGAAAGTTGGGCGCAATCACCCAAGCTTGGGTATCCAAATTAGATCTGATGTAGTGCACTGTTTTGCCATCATAAACTTATTGGCTGGAAAAAACAAAGGCTAAATAATTATTATTCATGTCACAATATTCGCTAAATGTATCTATCAGCCCCTTATGGGGGACTTGCCGAAGCCCCGAAAAATTGGTTGTATAATATAAATAATCACTCGCGAAGCTCCGTTGCTCCACTATGGTTGTGGGGAGTCAACAAGCAGATTAAAGATAAAGATAAAGATTACGGTCGACAGCCGTTGTCACTATTTGTGCCGAAGATAAATCTGTGTCAATGTGTGAATGCTTCTAACTTCGATTCTGGAACTAAGACGAGATTTAATTTCTATAATCCTTCCGACTAGAATATATCGATTGGCAAAACAGTTTGCAGTAATTAGGCTATTATCTTCTTATGATGGCGCTACTAGACCATAGATCGTACGTAGAACTTTTCTCTCGAAGGCTCCAAGTGACTTTTCATCCGCTTGGGAGATTGTCCATGCTTCTGCACCACATAGCAGGGCCGGGATGGTAAGTGTTCTATACATAGTGTCACCTTGGTTCTTCTCGATAGGGATTTATTCCTCAATTGCTTACTCAGCCCAAAGAAACAGCGACAAGCCAGAGTTAGCCTGCGTTTGATTTCTGCGCTGATGTTGTTGCCTGTGTTTACAGCAGTACCCAGGTAGATAAATTCACTGACTACCTCGAAGTAATGCATATCAATGGTCACGTTCTGACCATGTCGGTGGTGGGATTGGACTTTTGTTTATGAAAACATATACTTCGTCTTGTCCTATTTATCTTCCAGTCCCATTCTACTTGCTGCTGACTCCATAGTAGTGAAGGCACCGGTTACTGCTCGCTTTGTTCTTCCTATCACGTCAATGTCGTCCGCAAACCCAAGTAATTTGGTCGATTTATTGAAGATAGTGCCCGATGTGCTATCATGGGTGTTTCGTATGACATTTTCAAGCACAATGTTAAAACAGCTGCATGACAGTGCGTCACCTTGTCTTAGCCCTCTGGTGGTTTGGAACGATTCAATAGAGTCCCTACCAACTTTGACGGAACAGCGAGCAATTTCCAACGTCATCCTGATAAGGCGTACCAGTTTAGCAGGGATTCCAAAGTTGGACATGGCACGATACAGTTCAACTCTATTAACGCTGTCGTAGGCTGCTTTAAAATCGTCGAACAGGTAGTGGATATTGATGTTATATTCTTGGGTTTTCCCCAGGATCTGGGGTAATGTGAATATTTGATCGGTTATAGATTTTCCAGGTCTGAAGCCGCATTGGTAAGGACCTATTAGATCATCAGCAAAAGGCTTGAGACGTTCACATAAAAGGCTAGATAGGATCTTATAGGCAATGTTTAGAAGACTTATGCCTCTGTAAATGGCGCAGGCTAGGCGGTTTCCTTTTTTGTGGATCTGATGGTATTGATATTCCTGGTGATGGTACTGATATTCCACTCATCGGGCATACTTTCCTCCGACCATGTTTTGCAGATGAGTTGGTATATGCTCCTGACCAAATCATCCCCACCGTGTTTAAAAAGCTCCGCTTGCAGACCATCGGATCCAGGTGCTTTGTTCATCTTTAGTCTGGTGATGGCTACTTTGATTTAATTTTGGTCGGGTGGATGTAGCGCATAGTTGTCATCTAGATTAACTGGTACAAGTTGATATTGGGTGGGATCTTGGCTGTCAGCGCCATTTAACAACTGGTTAAAGTAGTCTCTCCAGATGACTAACATCGCCTGTGTTTCAATATAAATAGGCTATTATGTTATTGATACAAAATTTCAATCCATCGCAATACAGTAAAATCCCCCTAGGTCAAAATTTCAGTGGACAACAAGATTTGCTCGAACTAGAGAGTGACTTTTTTTGTTCTTAAGCGTTTATTTACTTACCAAAACTTAAAATATTAAAAAAAATTGTTGTTTTTATTTATCAGGTTTTGTTTTGTCAATAGAAGCGTTTCCACCAGATAAAATTTGGACAAAAATGCTATTCTTGGTGTTAAATTTGCTCAACTCATCTTCACTTGCCTTTAAATCACGAAAATATTAGCCGCTTAGAAGAAAGTCGACTTAAAGATTGAGCAAAGGGACAGAGAATAGGGATAATCTGTTTCAGCTGGATTGAGTTTTGACTAAAAGGGAGTTCGACCTAGGTGATCGTTTTGTATTGAAACTTGAAAGGAATACTAAAATATGGCGAAACATGCAAATTAGAGAGAAATTGGACTTAGGTAGACTCCACTATTTATTAAACAGTTAAAGCCTCCATTATTGTCAAAATAAGAATAAAAGGATGGACATATCTCAAAGTATAGTTTCAGTAAAACCCAATATCGGCTTTCCCACAGAAATGACTGAAAAAACTATATCGGAAACTAATGACCGCTTTGGCCACTGACAAGTTGTCACAATCCCTATTTTCTTAAAATTTAAAAGTCATCGTGTATAAATGATAAAATATATGTCAGTTTTAACTCGATACTGTAATGACTACTGACATTGCGTAAGCCTGCGACTCCCTTGTACTAATTTCGATAGCAATTTAAAGAAAGAAAAAACATTTTGGTGTTTATGCCATTGCCTATTGATTAATTTTATAATTTTGCTAATTTAACCTGTGAAGTTTTGACATTCATTTGAATCCCGAATAATCGAATCAATTGAATTTGCAAAATGATGATGCTTATTCGAAATTATTTGTATTATATTTTTTTGTTGAATTTATTATAACTGACCCACCCGGAGTGCATCTAAGCAATGTATCATCCGCCGATTCGGATTGTACATTCCAACAAGCAATATAAATGCATCCAACAAAAAAGAAATTTATATATTTCACATTTCATATTTTTTTATGATGATTGTTTATTTAAATAAAATGCACGACTGGATCGCAGTAACTTGCTCTTATGTTCCATCATATCGTACGCAAAATACTTTTATTAAAATAAATATATTTTTAAAGTCGTTTTTTACTTAATTTTTTATATATACAAAATTTTTTTAATTATTTTCTAAAAAAAAAAATTGGTATGACAATCTTAAATATTTAATAATATAAACTTAAAAACAAAAAATTAAATCGGATTAATCAAAGAAAAAATAATTCGAAATTCTGAAATAAATACTTAAATTAATTTGAGCTCAAAAAAAAATACGCCATTTTATTTCTTGGATAAATTTGAATTTATGAGAAAAAAAACGCTAATTCATAGGTATTCGGCAAATACATATAACAATAACTTTTGAAAAAAATGAAATCAGCAGTTTTCAAAATATATTTTTTTAAAATTTTTTTAAATGATTTTAAAAATACAGAAAAATATTAATTAAAAATATTGGTAAGCAGTATTAATTAGGCAACCTAAATTTCGAAAGAATCGGTAAGGCCATTTATGAGATAGTCGAAAGCCAAAAAAAACGGTTCTATGGAAAGTACCGTTTTTAGACAGTTTTTAATTTTTTTTTCAACCATATGATCGGTCGTACCTAAGAAGTTGAACTGATTTTTTTAAATCAAAATCTTTAGAGCCGTTTCCGAGAAAAATAGGCTTTAACGTAACGGTTATATGGCAGGTACCGTTATTTTTTGAGCTAAAAAAATTCAATTTCCCTTCTGTACTAAATCTAAAAAACTCTATAAACCAAGTTTGAAGCAATTCGGCCCACCCGTTTGGGCTATAGGTGTCTAATACATATACAGACAGACAAACATACAGACGGACAGAATTTTTAGACCATCGTTTTTCGTCTTCGCTATCATCGTAATGCCACTTTTGATTGTTATCTCAAAACTTTTTTTTTCGACGAACGCATAACTTGCCTTTAGTACCTATAATTGAAAGTAAAAATCAAAATGAATAGCAATTTTAATATGCAATGTATAATATTTTCATAAAATAATATTCGATGCTTAAAAAGTTGAATAGTAAGAAAAGAAGCATGGGCTTCTTTTTTACATAGTTCAAGTTTTTGACACTCTACTGTATTTCAGTGGGGTTCATTAGAAATTTAGTTTTATGAGAATGTTTAACGTTACAATCACTGACAGATTTGTAAGTTAATACATAAATAACCAAAATAACGTAATCTTTATATTTTTTTTTTCATTACATGAGAAGACTCCAAATCAGGTTCCAGGGTGTCCAAGGGGATATTTGATATCAGGTAGTCAAATGTTTGCTATATATCCTCCTAGAGATATCATTGCAGCTACACAAACTTAGCATTAATTATTGGAACCCATTTTTATGAAAATATTTTCTCATGCAAATTTCTGCTTGTACGTGAGCCAGCCCTTTGCTTATAGCCCCTCCTGAATTTCCTCTATGTATTTTACAAACATGTTAGTAATTTGGAAACTATGATTTAATGGGGTTTTCGTTTTGTAAATTTATATTTTTAATTTTTCCGTAACGAATCGAATACTTTTTCAGATTGATTTTTATTTGCTATAGTATTGGTGCATATTTGTGTCTGTAAACCATCAGCTAGCGGTATAAGCGGTTGATTTAAATTTCAAGTTTGTAAGTCCGAAAATGAGCTGGACGAAAAAATTAATTTACTTAAAACTGCTTAACTTAATTTAAAATCAAAACATATATTTTAATTCTTTCTTACAACCGAAACGAATTATTATGAAACAAGAACTTGTCAAACAGATGACTGTCATTTATGATCCATACCAAGTGTTGTTGGAAAAAGAGAGATAGATAGATCTGCCGAAAAATCCAGATCTGCAAGATTGATTTAAGAGCAAGAAATAAATCAATTTGTTTGGGCAATCGAAGGCAAAAGTTGTCAAAAATCGGTTTTTTGACTGATCTAAGTCGAAGATAAATTGATTTTTTTTTACCAAAGGAAAACCCCGTAACAAAAATTAATGAAAAAAAAGATTATCAACAAATTAAACGTACCACCTCAACTTCGTAAAAATAGAAAAAAATCATATTGAAGGAATTCTAAATTTAAAAAAAACATAGGTACATATATCACATTAGCAATAATCAATACTGTGATGTATGTTATGTACATATATGTATGTGTGATATCGGAATAAAAATAATTTTCGAATTTTCTCATTACCAGCAAATCGTTTCGCTTACATTCCGTTAAATTTGCTTGCTTTTGTAAAACTGTCTCCATTTTCTCATTGCACCCTGCCCTTACAATTCCTCCTTATAACCAAAGACCTATAATGATTTTTATTAAGAAATTTTATGCATACGAGTACCTACGAAACGTATCAATTTATTCAATTTTTTTCCGTTAAAAAAAAAAATCAGCTTCCTTTCGTGGAAATCAAAGTTCATAACATTTAAAATTACTTTCCTGCCCAAAAAGATTGCCATTGCTTTATCATTACCTCATCTTAATGAAGCATATTTTATTCTTTTGTTAAATAATTAAAATTCCATTAAAATGTATGCGCTCATCTGTAATCTGCTCATCATTGCAGAACTTTTCTGGTACATGCCCTGCTGCTGGTGCGGTGCGGTGCAGCGTTTGCCTTCTGTTTAACTTGAGCTCATCAAGTAGATATTTCGTGTAAATAAAGTGTACGCGCGAAGGATGTCGAATTACGAGTATAATGAGGCAGTCCCCACTCTGACTTGTCGCCATAACACTATAGCCGCTTTGATTAAACTTTCCCATTCGACGAACTCTGTATACTTATTGCTGCACGCATTTCATTCCAATATACATAGCTATACATAGATAACCTAACTGAAATTCCCTGCAGAATATCCTCGAAATACTATCAAAATGCATTGCAGCAATAAGTGGCATCTCGTGGCGCGCAATATTGTGGAATGGAGAATGGCGAATGGATAAAGGTGGATAGGAGTTTGAAACGGCACCGAAGTGGGAGTTTCATTAAAACTCCTTGCGATTTTCAGCAACGCACCGTACCGTTCAGTTTGGCATTGGAATTCTCATTCGCTATTATATTCGCTAGAGATTCACACGAGGCAAGGGTTTCATTGGAAACTCTTGCAGCTCGTGAAAATCATAAATTCCTGTGATATTATGAAAATTATCTTAAATGAGAGAGTTGTTTGTACTGCAGTGCGTATATCTATATCATTATGTATGTCCCACATTGCATCCTAATTATTCTGTACAGCTCGTGAACTTGCACTTTGCCACCATGGCAGGGCATTCAACGCATTCTACATAATTAATAAATCCACACCACACATATGAATTCACTTGCAGAAGATTTCATTCGGGATAAGACTTATCTTCTCAGGGGCGTATTTTGTTAATTGTCTGAATTGAGGCTCTCGATCCTTGATAATTTTGAAGCCCATCAGAGAGTGTTGAGTGTACGCAGGATTGAATTAATGTCCTTAATCTATTTATGTAATAGTTCTCTATATGTATTTGCAGAAGTTTTTTTATGAGGGTGGGTGGGTGATGCGTTTGTAGATGAAGGCTTACTAACTCGTCCAAACTTCTGGGGTAGTTCAAAACAGTCCTTTGACTATTTATAACCACACTTGGGGGGTTTAAATTTAATATCGTATTGTATTGTTTACTGTGTGACTGAAGTGCTTGGGGTATCCAGATCCCCTCATTTTAATACGAATTTACATCGAACTCAGTATTTCAATATCTTATGAAGCTGGCTAACATCTGCGGGGAATCGAAATTTTATTCTTGGGAAATTTAAAAAGTTTCAGCCTTCATCATCGTAATATTTCATCTCCTCTTGTTATCCCAGTAGGAAATTTCGACATCAATGATTTTTTTTGGTGAATTCATCAATGGATTCCACGACTATTTCCATCGATGAGTAGTAAGTTATGATTTCATAAGAAAACGGTTGCGCGTTTTTTCATCAGTTAACTAAGTTCAAATGAATTGAATGCTTACAATTCACTACATTTTCAGTTACAAAATCATAAACGATGATTCCACTGATAAAGAGTAATGTATAGGTTCATGAGTTCGATGTTTGGTTCTCTGCGGTGTGTTGGTTCTTTTGTTTTGTTCCTGAGAACAATAAAAAATTTAAACAAAAAAGCCTTAAAAAAAAGAGGTTTTTTTCTGCCATGGGAAGAGTGACGAGCATTGCCTTCTTTCTACCTGCAACGAGAAATGCGCTCGTAGTCAGTCTTCGCTGGTCATGACATGAGTTCGTAGGTTTTTTTTAGAGAAAGTAAAAAACATATGAACCAGAAATTCATTTTGTTGTTCGCAATCATTATCATCATTCAACACAGCAACAAAAGTTAATTTTTTTTATCAAAATGTTTTTTTTTGTTCAGAAATTGTATGTAGCCAGCTGAAAGGTTTCAATTATTAACCTTAAGATATCTGGCGACTGGTGGGTATTTCTTCGACTTTATTCAAAACAAAATTAAAAAATGCCAATATATCTTTTAGCTTATTATACCCGCTCAATACGTAATGCTGTCGACTCAATGTGCAAAACCTACGCAGCAGAATTAACAAAATGAATTGCTAAAACCGACATCAGATCAAATTTAAAAGAATCAATTATTGATAAGGTTTACTTTCGCATCAAGATTTTATCAGGACTACATTTTAATTATTATTAACTAAACGTATTTTTTGTTCTTAATTGAATGTTTATATTATTGAATAATCGTCGAATTAAATTAATAAAATGACGTTTGAGGGCATAACATACATATACAATGTTTCTGTTTCTTTAAAAAAAACATATTTCCCTTTCACAGAAAACTGATACCTTCATGTTATTTAATGCATACAAAATGAAGAAAAAAAAGCAGTAGGTATCATATGGGCTTTACCTAATGATTTCATAATTGAACATTCATGGCATTTTTCATCATATAAAATTCATATGCGAATTAACGAGTTACATTAACAGAGTGAATTAATGGATGAGCATTCATTCCATTTTTCACCTGCTGAATAAGCAACTCTAAGTCAAAAATAGTGATTTCACAGCTTACCGTTCATGCCATTTTTCATCACATAGAATTTGCTTATGAATAAAATAGTTATCCCTAATTCGTGTTAAATATTCACCCCGAAAATCACTTGGTGAATGCCTATGACAGCCCCATGTTAAATTCATCGATGTTTTCATACCAAATTCATGGGGTGTAGCTTCCACTCATTGATGAAAAAGTTGTTGATTAATTCATGATTTTTTTGAAATTTCCTACTGGGATGATTTGTGCGTTCACATACAGTGAACTTGAGCCATGACTATCGGAAATGGTTGGAGTTGTATTGCATTGTTCTGTGTTCTACTAATTGGTGGTAACAGGCCGACTCGGAATAAATTTTCTCATAATACGCATCCTGACATGAAATCTGCAATGGGGTTGTTTCTTGTTGTATTGAGATGTCAGCGAGCTTTCTCTTTGATTTTGTCTTGATATCAATGCCTGACATCCAATTTGACGGCTGCGTTTGTTTTTCTCTTTCTGTGCTGATCTCATTATTATTTGTCTCTCACGCCGGTAACTACTCTCTTGGCGGATTCAAAAAATTTTGTTTGTTTTGTTTATTGTTTGTTTATTTTGTTAAATTTATAAGTTAATGTTTATTGACAGGGTTATATCAGGTCAAAACAGCCTTACCTGCACCTTAACCTCTATTGCATGAATAAATTGTCAAGACATGAACTATGCAGCCAAGACAAAAATAATGCCCTGATACTTAAGGCAGAAATTTTGTTGACGATACAGATATCAAGTGCAGTCGGTCTGTTGGCGGTGGCTGTTAAGAGATTTATTATAGAAAGTGTAAGGGTATTATAGGGACTCTATGGAGTTGCTGGTTTTTCTTATATATTAGGGTGATTTAATGGACAGTAATTTCAATATGTTCGATAAAGGGTGATGTAACACTCTGGTATTTTTTTTTTTTTTTTTTTTATAATCTACACGCGCTCAAGGGATTATGAATACCCTTTAAATGTTTCAACACAGCGCGGGCGTGAGGGTGAGGTTAAGGAAGAGAAAGAATGATAGGATAGATGTGTGGCGTGATATTCGGAGACTGTAGGTGGTTGTTTTGTCAGATTTTATCTCCAGGGATGGCGGCTGAACTAATGCGGAGAAATTTCCGTGTCTTATTTATCGATGTCTCTTATAATTCGCATTAATTTTTTTATCCTCTTGTCATATTTTATCGGTATACTAGTTTTACTCAATCACATGTTGTTAGTGTTATGCCTAAACAGCATGTAATGAGTAAACCAGCAACTTATTGTATGACATTTATTTTTAGAATTGGTTTTAATGGAAAATAAGAAGACATAGACTACGGCAGGGATCGAACATGTGACCATGAGGTTGACAGGCGAACACACAACTATCGCGCCACGGCCATTTCATAGAGTTGTTTCCAAACACGCTGATTAAACGAACTCCAGTTCCGTCCATGAGGTAATGAAACTTAGGATCTCCATTTCAATTCAGATTTCAAGTCGTAGTGATATTTCTATCGCCAAGCTCATTGAACTAGTCATTTGCATATAAGCTTTCTATGAGTGGTAGGTATTGCTTATTTGATCTTCTGTTCAAAAATGGCCCGCGTAAGCTTATTAAATCAAAATCACACGGATTTTACTTTTATTATTACATCCTAATTACTACTTCAGTTGGAAAGAGAATTTGATAAGCTATTTTAGTTGCAAGAGGCCTTACCGAAATCATATAGAAACTGAATAGTTGTTGGGCATTCAAAGTCATTCAAAGTTCTAAAAGTGACAAATCTATCACTTTGAACCAATATGATTGGAAAAATATTTTGTTAGAGTTTAAAATCAGTGCACAGATGACTTAAGGCAGCGAGCACAAACTTACAACCAGAAAGTCGACTTAAATGAGTAAAGAGTAACAAAGTAGCGGTGCCTTCAAGCGCAGAAAAAAAAACCCTACTTGAAAAATAAACTGGCAAGCGGATCGACTGCACCCGAAAACCAAGTTTCTACCAACAGATGTTTTTGTTGGCAACCCCAACAACATAATCTGCAGTTACTTTGAAGCAGATCATTCGTCATCGCCGACGACAATCTAATTTAAGTGCATATTCACAAGCCACACCCCTTTTCATATTATGCCGATAAGCGGTACTTGCGTTACGTTACAACCTGGTAGTTGATGACGGAGATACTCCTCAAACTATTCAGTTTCCGGCTGGGTGAAAACTGCACAAAGAAGATGGGAAGATTCCGCTTAGCATTAACTGCTCTTATTTTTCTTCCTCGGACGACGCCTCTGATTTTGACAGGTCCTGTATACAGTGCTCCTAAAGCTGTCATCTTCAACTCGTGAGACTTAGGCGAACTCTCAAGTCAACTTGGGCCTCCCCATTCTTCTAGATTCATGACCAACTAAAGGAGTTTGGTCCGAATACCTGATCCTAGATACTTTACCACTGAAATTCCATTTTCATAATAGCGTATTTATGCATTGGTAGGATGTCTGTAAGGTATTATTAAGCCGTATTACTGGACCATATTAGGCTAGGTGTCAGAACCCATTTTTTGATAAAAAAAGGATAAGGTCCTTGATTGCTAACTTAGATGTTTGGGTTGGATCCCCACGCTAGGCTGCATTCTTTTCCTTTTCTATATAAGTGTAATTACAATCTCAAAAGTTTTCCATACGCGTGAGAGAAAGGGAAGCTAAGCAGACTGGCGCCGTAACGCGTTACGCAACGAAGCGGTTTAACCTCCCATAAGAAGTTATCACTTGAAAAAGTATCACAGCATTAAGATGACCTGGCTATCTTTGCTAACTTTTCAGCTTCTATATAAGATTTCGATAAGGTTCGACTTATCAAAGCTTTACCGAATCTAAACATTTCGAACTTTTAATTGAGGGATAACTATTATGAAACTCGTATAACTGCTACAAATTTATATTTCTCGAGTCTCGTCCGTTCTAAGAAATCTTAATAAATATTTTACATTAGTGATGTGCATTTTGTGCTTCATCGATAAATAAGAGGCGTGAGATCAATCCCATCTCTAGGGAACTTTGTTTCCTATCTGCATCGGTTAAGATATCAGCTATATAATTTTACTATAATATCAAATTCGATTGTGCGAACCAAATTTTGTTTCATTCTCTCAGAGTCAGGATAGTGGCAGGTTGCATTTGAAATGAATGCCTTATTTTATACAGGCATTAAGTTAACATTTTGTTTTATTTATCCAAGCCCTATTACAAGTCAGGCCCCACGGAATCAAAATACGGCCATATGAATCCCCTTAGACGATATGGTTCGTCGAAGGACCAGAGTCGGTATGGGAATGGAATGATTACACCACTGGCAGACAGCGGCGGGAGAGCGCGCGTATTCCAAAAATAGACAAAAAGATGAATTTTTGGTGGTTGCCAGCAAAACCAGCTCGTATTCGTATCATGAAGGCAAAACGTTTCTCCAGTGAACAATTAAAGGTCATTGTAGAGATACTCTTCGCCAGTGAAGTGAGTACGAGGAGATATCTATCTGCGGTGGATAGCTTTCCGAAATCATCGTTGTCGGTGTCGCCGCCGCCGCCGCCGTCGCCGGTTCGGAACGTAACGAATAAAATACGAATTTTCCAGTAAAACGCTGATTTCAGGCTGAGTTTTGGAATATATTGAGTTTTAGTAGAGTTTCGAAAAACAAAACAAACACCAAACCAGCAGTTTGGTTGGAATGGTAGGTACCTAGAGATAATGCTATATCCTCTCCGACCTATACTAAATAGAAGAGAAGAAGGATTATGCTTTTTAATTAGTTTCGGCAAGGCACATTTGGGATGGGGTTTTGGTTACTGTAGAGTGAGTAGTGGTGACTAGATGTACAGTGGGCGGTGTTGCACATTCCTTTGTTTGTTTTACCCATTCCGCCTCTGTTTCGGCAGATGATGATGATGATGATAATATCTACAAAAGGGGTTTGTTTCACAGTTTTTATTCATTTAAATTGTGGAGTAGTCCGCAGTTTGCAGTCGAACTGTACACGAACGCATTGTTATTTGGCGGGTGGTGCTTTTTTGTATGGCCCATTCTGTTGGCAATTATTTTTCCGGCGCGTTGTTTAAAATTTAAAGCTTTTCTTTTTTTTATGGGAAAACAGAAAGAGTTGGAGGAAAACAAATAAATTTGAACGTTGTAGCATGCAAAGTGTAAATTTGTGGGATTTTTCGTTTTGTTATTTTTTTTTTTTAATTCAGTTTGTATAGTGCGGAACCATTATGTCTTTCATTTAATTTCCCACTTTTGCCTGCCCGAGTGGTGCGCATCCCTTTTAATGGAGTGAATTTCAGTTAATTAGGGTTTTGCGGTGCAGTGTGGAATTCTATAGAATTATAGTGTTGCTCAACGGGTTTTTTTTTTGGGAAATTATTTTATTTGATGTGTCGCTGGCTGTCGGTGCGGTGTTTTCTATTTGAGAAGTGCATTTTCGCATTGCAAGAATCCGACAGGTAAGGAGACAGCTTGTGGTTGAGAATCTATATATCAACTGCTAGTAGAGTGCTTGGTGTGCAAGCACATTGCACCAGTTTGGAGGAATAAAAACCGGTAAAGTGCTTTTGGCTATACGACGGCGACGGAAGATAGTTTTATTTTGATTGAAGTTTTATGCTATTCGTGTTTTTTTGTATATGTATTTCTTTTTTTTTATAAGCAGAGTTTTGTTTTTCTACAATTGCGGGAAAAAATATATGTGAATGGTTTGTGTGATAAAAGGATACACGCCGAAGGATTTTTGAAATGTTTGCTATGAGTTTGAGTTGAGTTTTGTAATCATATACCTATCTATACCACATGTGTGTCGTAGATAAAGATACAACATATGTATGATTTTAGTTGAGTAGATAGGGGACTACTACTAATACTACTTTGTTAACCATTAGTTTGGATAGTTGGTAGCTAGCTGGTGAAAAATTATTAAAAGAGACACTTTTCTTGAAATTGTTTTGTTTTTTTTTTTTTGTAAAAAAAAATTGTCTGGTATTTTTTTGGAACGATATTTTTTAAACTTGCTTTTCTGTGGTTATGTCGGAGCTCGAAATAATGGTGGTAAAGAATAATAGCTAACAATTAAAAAAATTCCTTAAATGCGTATATTGAAAATAGCAGGAAAAAAACACTCTTTTTCTCTAAAGCTTACTTTCTACATCTGTTGGAAATTAGACGTAATATTTTTTTTTTTTTTTAATTCTTTAAATAAATATAATTCCGAGGATTAAGTGTGGCATTACGGTCATAGAGAACACCAACAAAGTAGTTTCCGCAATTCCGTTTGTCTGTCTGTCTGTCCTCCAGTCTGCAGCCCAAACAGTTGATTGGATTTTCCTTAAAACTTAGTACATATTGTTTTTTCAGTAATATGACAAAAAAAAAACGGCTAAAACGATTTTTATAAAAATACAATGCACGACTGGATCGCACTTGCTCTTATATTCGATCACATTGTATGCTAAAGATTCTTAATAGAGACGGCTAAACATATTTTTAAAGTATTTTTTTTTCTATTTTCTATACAAAAAAATTTCTTCCATTTTTTCGAAGAAAAAATTGGGATGATTATTTTAAAAATTGGTTGTAAATGAAATCTTAAATAAAAATAAACCAATAGTTGATTTATCTGTAGAAAGCGGGGGCACTATTATCAAAAATCCTTCCTCTGTTGCTAATTTATTTAATGATTTCTTTTGTAATTTAAGCCAAAACACTAATCTCCCCAATTTTAAGAATAATTGTCAATGTGATAGCCCTATTGTTACTGAAAACTATTGTACAGAAACGTTTTTCTTTGAGAACTTTTCTGCTATTGAAATTCATAAAATTATTATGTCTCTCAAAATGTCTAATTCCACATCTGACGATTTGGTATCGGCTAAGATCTTGAAAAATATTTCTTATCTTATATCTGATGTGTTGAGTTATATATTTAACCAAAGTATAACCAAGAGCATTTTTCCTGATTCTTTAAAGTTGGCGATTGTGATTCCGTTACATAAGAAAGGAGTTAATACTAGCATAAACAATTATAGGCACATTTCGCTTTTATCGGTTTTTTCTAAAGTCTTTGAAAAGGGTATGAAATCAAGGATGCTTTCGTTTTTAGATAAAAATAGTTTTTTCAGTAATTCTCAGTTTGGGTTCAGGAAAGGAAGGTGAACAGAAAATGCTGTTCTGAAGCTTTGTGATGAAGTATATACTAGCCTAAATGAATCTGAGGTTTCGGCCTCCCTTTTCATTGACATTACTAAGGCGTTTGATACGGTGGATCATGCACTGTTGCTGGATAAATTGTATAAGATTGGCTTTCGTAGGTTCGTTTATAACTGGTTTAGTTCTTATCTTAATAATCGCAGACAAAAAGTAAGAATTCAAAATATGTATAGTGACGAAAAATTTTTAAATTTAGGTGTCCCACAGGGATCTGTATTGGGTCCAATCTTGTTTTTAATATATGTCAATTCGCTTTTTATTCAAAACTTTAAGGGCAAAATAACGGCATTTGCGGACGACACAGCATTAACGTACTCTACAAAAACATTTTTTGATTTAAACGTTTCTGTAAATAGTGATTTGGAAACTCTCCGCCATTGGTTTTTTCGTCATAAACTTTGTATTAGCGAAAAAACAAAATTCATGTTATACAGCCTTTCCGGTGCAACTTATAATGATTTGCGTTTCAAATTTCATTCTCCAAGCTGTCTTAAATATGTCCTGCGAAACTCCTGTCAGCATTATTCAGATTCCTATACTTTTAATCATAGTGAATCTTGTTGTGTTGAATGCTTTACTATTGAACAAGTTGAAAGTTTTAAATTTTTGGGAGTCATTTTAGACCGTAGATTGAGTTGGAAAGAACACACTTCAAGCCTTAATAAATACTTTAATACATATTTGAGACATTTTTACCATCTTAGCCTTTATTGTAGCCAATCCGTTCTAAAATTAGTTTATAATGGCCTATTTAAATCAAAACTCCAGTATGGGTTAACCTGCTGGGGTGGCACTCACCGTAATAAAATCGATCCTCTTCTTACTAAGCAAAAGCATGTCATTCGCATTCTATGTAAAGTTAACCGGAGAACTCATAGCTTTGATTTGTTTAGAAACCTAGAAATTTTGCCTATAAAGCATCTATATTTTTACAAAGTTCTTAAAACATTTTTTGAAAATTCTGGATATTCCGCTTCAAGACTATATGGGTTTTATAACTTACGTGTGAATAATCGTAATCTGGTAACTGTGCCTGCTATTAAAAAATCGCACTATACGCTTTTCTATAGAATAACTTTGCTCGCCTATTTAATAATCTTCCTGAAAATCTAAGATGCGAGAGAGTTAAATCGGTGTTTTTGACAAATATTAAAAACTGGCTCTTCACATTTGATCATAATGATATAAATTTGTTAATTGAAAAGGTACTACAGCATCTAACTGATGAGCCCAGCTGTAGTACCTGGGCGAAACGCACTTTGGACTAAAGGTCACAAATTCATTCAATTGGCCATAAATTTGTTAGTTAATTAATTAATATATTATTAATAAACATGTACATGTACATACTTAATTTACATAATTAACAGATTATGTATATTGGGTATGTACATGTACATGTACACTTTATTGTCATCTTCTTGAATAGCTTTATTGAACGAATATTACTTTTTATCTTGCTTTATATTTTTCCTACTTATTAATTTTTAATTGAAATAGAATACAAACAAAAATTGAATTTATAACAATTGATCCCCATCAATTTAATTTTCAAAATAAATTGTTAATTTAATGGTGCATTCGTCTCTTACCATTTGGTAATTGAATGTTCCTAACTATTTTATATAATGAACTTAGGCTATTTTTTTTGTTTTTATATTGAACTATTATTGTTTTATAAGAATATTAGCTTTAAGTTTGCTAAATAAAATAAAGTTGTTAAAAAAAAAAAAAAAAAAAAAAAATTTAATAATATAAACTTAAAACCAAAATATCAGAAAAAATCGGCCACTCGAGACATTAAATTTACAAAAAAAAAATATTTTTTTTCATAAAATTCAAAAAACCACTTTTCGAAAATTTTGAAATGCGATATTATTTAGAATTCAAAGAACCTACAGTATAAAAATTTTGATCGAGATTCGTTCAGCCATTTATGAGAGAGTCGAAAATAAAAAATAAAGGTTGTATGGCAGATAGCGTTAATAACAAAATACCTTTGTAAAAAAAAAATGTTTGGTTAAAATGTAGACCTTACCTACGGTAGTACACATATTACTTGCGCATATAGGGTCTATAAGGCAAGTTATGTATTCGTACAAAAATTTTTTTTTCCTGAAAATCAAACATGGCATTACTATCATAGAGAACACCAACAAAGTGGGTCCCGCGATTCCGTCTGTCTGTCTATTTGTCCGTCTGTCTGTCTGTTTGTAGAACGATCTACAGCCTTAACGGCTAAGCCGATTGGTTTAAAACTTGGTGTTTAGGCGTTTTGAGTGATTGTCCAAAATAGATTTTTGAATCGTTATTTTAGCCCCAAAAATAACGGTACTTGCCATACAATTTTTTCTACCATCTTAGTTATCTCGAAAACGGCTTTAACGATTTTAATAAAAATAGGTATGTGTGCTAGTTTGAGTATGGTCTTCATTTTGGCCGAAAAAAATTTAAAAATATTTTGTTATTAACTGTAGGTACCTGCTATACAACCAGTTTATTGATTTTCGACTTTCTCATAAACGACTCAACGGATTTCGATAAAAAAAATTATACAGGAGCTCCTTCAAATTATATATAGCATTGCATTTCAAAATTTTCGAAAAATATTTTTTTTTTTTCAAAATTCAATTGTTCGAAAACGGGTGGACAATTTTTTCTGAAATTTGTTTATGTATTTATATTATTAAATATTTAAAATGTTCATACCAATTTTTTTTTAGAAAAAGTGTAAGAATTTTTATATATAAAAAATTAAGTGCAAAACTTTAAAAATACTTTTAGCCGTTTCTATTAAGAATCTTTTGCATATAATATGATCGAACATAGGAGCAAGTACGTGAGATCGAGTTCGGCATTTTAGCTTAAATCAAAATCGTTGAAGTTGTTTTTGAGATAATTAAGATTATTTTAAATTTGTATGGCAAGTACCGTCAGTCTTGGGGATAAACAACTATTCAGAAATCTATTTAAGACAATCACCTAAGACGACTAAATAAAAAGTTTGAAAAAAATCGGGTAGTCCGTGTGGGGTAGATTGTTCTACAGGCAAACTGACAGACAGACAGAAGGAATTGCGGGATCCAATTTTTTGGTGCTCCTTATCATCGTTATGTCAAGTCTTTTTAAAATATCGACTTTAATTTTTTTTCAAATGCAAAAACTTTCCCTATATTATCTATATCGCAGGTAAAAGTCAGTTCATGAATAAAGGGAGAGGAACATTTTGGAAATTGTTTTTTTTACTATAGTAGTACCATTTTTACGGTTTTCGATTTTCTGGAAAACGGTTCATTTGATTTTTTTCAACTTTGACAATATGTTTTCCCATCAGCTCAAGAACTATCAGTATAACTGTGTGACATATATACATATGTTGGATTCCGATTATCTCACAGTGGAGCTGTTTGTTCATTTCACATAAAATATATGGTGTTTAATCTGCCGGAATGTCACAATAGAGAGAATCAAGTGGTACCAATTTTCTCTTTACACCTTTTATAATAATGAACCAACCAAATATGGAACACCACATAGGTTTGAGAGGGCAGGAGGCTGTCAACAATTTTTTTAAATGCCATTAGATAGTGTCTCCGAAGTGACTGGATAGTGCCTTCTTGCCACTGAAATTTTCTAATTTCATGGTGATACTTAATATTTCGATACAAATATTTGTTTGTCATTTCTTATGGAAGCGGCACGATTTTTCCTAGAAAATATGGCACGATATTATTTTTTCTTCACGGCAAAGCTGACAAGAGGACTAATTGGAAGAAGGGGTGGGTATATGTGTCACAACCTTTTCACTTATCAACTAACACATGCAAATTAGAGGAATATGAAGCGTCTAGGGATACTAAACCGGAACTACAACATCGAACATGAAGAATATAGAAGTACACATTCCTAACTGATGTGTACCTTCAGTATTTATAAACAAGGTGCTAAGCATTTGTGAAACCAGTTTTGTTTAAAAAAAAAAAATTAAAAAAACCATCGTGGGAAGAAGGAAAAAGTTCCCTAGAAAAATTCAATTATCTAAAACAAACTCCTTACACTGCTAACAAGCACGATTTTTAACTAATAATGTCTAAAGAAATTTCACAGTTTATCCTACATAAAATAAAAGTTCTTGATGAGAATCCTGCGACACAATCATGCCAATCATTGATGATGAATTCACTAATCCTCAGGAGGTACGTTAATAACCAGCAGGTTAGGCAACAAAATCTACGTGGTGGATAGTCTGTAACTTTTCAATTTCTTGTTTAAGAAAAATAAAAGATTATTTCCAAGAATTACTATGATCACTGTCAAATTTATGAAATGTTACACGTATCACTGGAATTTTATGGAAAATGGTCAGAAATAGACGATTTGACAGTGTACCACATCATTAAAACAATATTCCACTTCTAAGAAGTAACCTATGTCAATACACCTACTAACTTCCTTGTTATGAACTTGATAAAATGACCAAATCAAAACACTTGAAGTATTCTTCGCATATCACGACCTAAAAATAGAATTCTAAGAAAAACAAATTTCTTAGATTTGTTTTTCCTCATCAGCTATAAAAGCACTCAAGTTGCTTTTCGATTATAAAGCTAAATGCTGCTATTAATCTCGATTGGGCTGAAAATCTTAAAAATATTTTTTCTTTGAAATTTCATTTTTTTTACAACATGAAATGAATAATAATATTCAAGCCTCTCCTCTTTCTACAATCTTCTGTTATTTCGAAGCTTAATCAAGATAATATTGAAAAATTTAATATTATTTATTACATTCCACGCAAAATATTATGACCATTAGACGTATTAGATTTTTATTTCAATGAGGGTTGTACATAAGTCCCCTCCCAGATTTAAATCTCTTAAAGGACATCATGATTTGATATGAAAAAAAAAATCAACCTACAAAAATCGAAGCAAAGAAATTTACTTTTATTCAAGATTAGATAAAACAATCAAGACTGTTTTAGGTCTCTGTAAAGAAGGACCCATGAAAATTTTATTTGTCTATTCAAGTTCTTTTAGTAACGTTCGTCCTGGGATTTTTTTTTTGTTTTTGTTCGTTTCAGTTAATTGGGTCAGAAAATCTTTGAAAAGACTCAAAAGGATATGAACCTTGGGGCAATAAGACGAGGCATAGATAATATTAAATTCCTGATGTAGACATGGTTACGATTGCGATAGGAAACAACACGACACGACATTGTGCTTTTAATTTGAAAGTGTAACTTTTCTTTTCATGTCCTTTGGGGTATTTTATGTTTTTTAAGTGCCAAGGATTTGCGCTCTTTTATAACATTGTCTGGACCAATCGAAAGTTTAAAATATATGTATTAGATAGCATGAAAGGGGATGTCAAGGCGTGTATGATTTTGTTTTGCGATTGGGTACAGTAAACAAAGGTATAACTTGCGGAATTTTTGAACGAATTACATTTAAAACTTAAATGCACTACTGGATCCTATAAGCTTGCTCTTATAGCTAACAACTTTAATGAAGGTAAACATTGATGCTCTTTAGTATGTAGGCAGTCTAGTTTTCCTATAAAGGTTTAAAGCAGATGTAGTTATTATTACTATTACTCTGACCCTTAGTACATTATATTGAATTGTCGAATGGATGATCCAAAGAATAGTTACATAGGTACGTACCTACAAAATTATATATAGTAACACCATTTGAATTCCTGGAAAGCTAAGAATTAATAAATAAAAAAAATTCAAAAATCCTGCGAGTGGCTTTTAAAAAATTAATTTTTTATGTATAAAATTTTAAAAACAATTCAGTTACTGGTTTTTAAAAGATAGATTTTTTAATTTATTTTTTTAAAATTACTTTAAAATACTTTTTTTTTGAAAATTTGAGTCAGTTTTAAGGGAGCATTTGCATAAAAAAATTATATCGGTTTACTCAATAGTGAGAATGTCGAATATATGGAAAGTGGTCCTATGGGAAGTACCGTTAATAAGTAGGTATGCAAAATAAAATATGTTTAAACTTAAAAGTGGACTATACTAAACGAATTTAAGAAAACATACATTTTTTTTTTAATTCTTGGAACCGGTTTCAAGAAATAATTTTTTCTTATGGATTTTTTAACATTTTGTATGTGACGTACAGTTGTTTTTTATTTTAGAAAAATAGTTTTTTTGTAACTATTAAACATAATGTCAAAGAACTACTAAATAGAAAGTTTCGAAAAAATAGATTTAAAAAATAAAAAGTTTTTTTTTGTTAATTTAAAAAAAAAATATGATTTTAAATATTTTGGTTAACAATAATGTTTAAATTTCATAATAAACCAAATTAACCGTTTCCCATAAAATCGAAAACCAAAACAATGGTTCTACTGGAGCCACAAAAAATAGTCATTTCCTCAAAAAAAAAAAAGTAATAATAAAATGCACCACTGGATCGCACACACTTGCTCTTATTTTCGATCATATTGTATGCAAAAGAGTGCTGTAAAGAATCTAAATATATTCTTAAAGTCGTTTTTAATAAATTTTGTATATACAAAATTTCTTTAATTATTTTCAAAAAAAATTTATTATGGCAATTTTAAATATTTAATAGTAATGCGTTTAATTTTGCGGTTTCGAAAGTAAACGTAAATAAAACACATATAAAATATTTTTTTTTCATGATATTTCTTTTTTATTATAAAGTTTGAACGTTGACATTAAGAGTGAAACACTACATCATTTAAATTACCACCACAGGAATTGTTGCAATCATCGATTCTTTTGAGGTAATTTTCGACTACCTATTGACACATATTGGGCTGTGTCTCAGCCATAACTTGACGAATGTTGGTTTTAAAGTGCTCAAGAGTTAAAGGTTTATCTGCATAAACACGGTCGCCCCACAAAAAAAAGTCCAGCGCTGTCAAATCGCATGATCTTGGTCGCCAGTTGATATCGCCACGACGTGAAATTACGGGCCAGTAAATGTCTCTTGAAATAAAGCCATATTCGCTCGAGTTGTGTGGCATGTTGTACCGCCTTGTTAAAACCACATATTCTCCAAGTCGTATTCTTCAATAGGAGGCAAAAAAAGTCAGTTATCATATGACCATAACGCTTCGAATTGACGGTGACAGTCGTTCCATCGTCGTTTTCGAAGAAGTAAGGTCCAATCATACCCCCGGACCAACGAGCGATCCAAACAGTGACTTTCTGTGGACGTAATGGCCTTTTCAATTACTTGAGGATTCTCAGAACCCCAAATAAGACGATGTTGTTTATTAACATACACACCGAGTGAGAAATGTGCTTCGTCGCTGAAGAAAATTTTGTTCGAAAAATCGACGTCCACCGCCTGTTGTTCAAGTACCCATTCGACGAATCTACGACGTTGTGAATGGTCAGCTGGCTTCAGTTGTTGTGTGAGCTGGACTTTATATGAATGTAGGTGTAGATCCAAATGCAAAATACGCCATAATGTGCCGCAAGACAGTCCTAATTCCTGAGAACGACGACACATTCGAGTCTTCGGCAACACTTTCAACAGCAGCGATATTTTCAGTGGGACGAGCGAAACGATGATGCACAGGCCTTACAATATCTGTAACCAATCCAGTCGTTTCAAATTTCTTCACAATTTTGCCAGTTGCTTGTGTAGTTGGACGATTTTGAAGATATAGTGGCTGGGGTACCACAAGGAAGTGTCTTAGGTCCAATATTGTACCTATTATTTACACGTGATATACCTCAAACAGAAGACACTATCGTAGCCACGTTTGCTGACGACACTGAAATACTACTCGTAACAGTGGGCCACACGATAAATGATGCTACGACTAAAATACAAAAAGCTCTGAATAATGTCAGTGAATGGACAAAAACATGGCGTATATCGCTTAACGAAGTAAAATCAGTCCATGTACATTTAATAATAAAAATAAAAGATTACCAGTATTTGTTAATACGGTTCGAGTTCTATTTGCTAATGAAGCAAAATATCTCGGAATGACTCTAGACGAGAAATGAAAATGGAAACCGCATGTTGAAAAGAAATGCGAGGAGTTAAATAATAAACTCAGAGATATGTACTGGTTTTGTATAGGCAGATGCTTAAGCCTGTCTGGACTTACGGTATACAACTCTGGGGTTGTACGCGAGATTCTAATTTAAATGCCTTACAAACATTTGAAAATAAACTCCTAAGATCGTTTGTAAACGCACCTTGGTACATTACAAACGAAGATCTCGGAATTCCAACTGTTTGCGATGAAATAAAACATTTTGCACGAAATCATAGAAATCGGATATTACAACACTGTAATAGTACTATTATCGAAATTATCGATGAGACGAATTTAGTACGCCTATTGCAAAGGACTAAGCCTACCGATCTGGTGCACTAAACGAGAATCCGCTTTAAAATCGCGGTATTAGCTGGAACTATCACCGGATAGTTACCTGCAACACGTTAATTAAATTCGTTAAAAATAATTTGCTAGATAAATTTCAACTTAAACTTAGTTGCAATCGGGAGGAGGAGGTGTTTTCGTTGTAGTAAGAATATCACACCCCAATGAGCACGCGTTTTTCGGTCCTCATAGAGCATTTGAAGGTTTTACACCTACCCACGAAAAAAAAAAAGATTATGTAAACCATAATCTCCTCTTAAATCACGATATGTGTTTCTGGCAGAATCACCATTTTTGTAGTAGGTTTTAAAAATTTTTATGCGTTGTGCGATAGTTAAGTGATCCAGATTCGTAAATGTCAGACTTTTAACTGAAAAAAAATTGGTTTAACAACTTAGTTTGACAGATGTCGAGTTCCAGCCATATACTTTTTAAACCGTAAAATGGATAACCCTATAATATATATATGTATTATTATATACTATATAATATATAATATAAATTATATAAAAAAAATTTCAAAAAAAACCATCCGCCCGTTTTCGAAATATTGATAAATCTTTTTGTTGTATTCGAGGTACTGTTTGGACCGTGGAGAAAACTATACGCAAAGTAGTGCATACCTTAAATAGTGCACACACTTTTCATATCAAAATAGGGAAAGTCGCGTTTTCGAAATAATCAAGATGGCAGAAGAAATTGTATAGCAAGTACCGTTATTTTTAAGTATTAAGTATTACAAACTATCCTTTCTTAGAACGGCAGCAAAATAGACATTTCACAAAAAAAAACATGAAGATTGGCTAGATAGTTTCGGAGTTCATTCAACACATCAACGTGACACGAGATTTATATATAATAAATAATCACAAGTAGAAAATAGTTTCAAAACAGGGTGGGTCACAAAAATATAAATTGTCATGAAAATAATTGACCGTGTTCTACAGACATATTGTATGAAAATTTTTAGAAAATGTTGTCCAAATTAGAAATGGTCACTTGTCTAAAAGCACTTAGAGTTTGAAACAATTCAATTGACAAAATTAAATAAACAGCAAAAATTAACAAAAATATAAAATTTCTATTAAGAAATAATATAATATAATATAATTCTTTTATATATTTTTTTTGAAACATATATTTTTTCTATTTTATTTACAGAAATCCATGGAACCGCTTTTTGTATGCCACACATCTTAATTCCTGCTAAAAATTGTAAGTTCGCATTATACAGATAAAATTATAATTTACAATTTATTATAATAACAATAATTAGTACCGGAAATTTAAAATATTACTGATAAAACCATTCACCCTTTAAAAAAAAATAAAACAGCAAAGGTACAGCTTACCTAATTCAACTTAAAAGACGATTAATTACGAAAACCTTCCATTGAAACCACTAGACCCTTTTACCGTGTTGCAAAAAACGAAAAAAAAAATGATTACAAACCTTAAGACTACAAATATGCTAATTAACCACATTGCCTTCTTTAAGCTCAATATGAAAACAACCATCCCTCTTTAACCAACCGTTTAACCTTTATTTTTCAGAATGTGATGTTATTTTATTTTAATCGCCGCGAGATGGGGCGGGTAGTATTTCTTTCCTTTCTTAATCTAAAATATTGTTGGCGTTACTTTGGGCCACGCCACGCGAAACTGGCATAAGCAATTTCTTGTGTCGCTTTTAATTTTCCATTCTCAGGATCGTTTTGTTAAATTTTGTGTAATTGGCTTAGAAGCTAATATTTTAATGGCAACGGAAGAAATATAATAAGGAAAATAAGAAAACACTGATTTGGGCCAAGTCGGTCACCGTAGCTGTCCTAGCAGGTGGCATGGTGACAAATGGACAAAGTCAGAAAGGAACAAATAAATCTTATTTACGAAAAAGTAAATTTTGCTCGCGGAAATAAAATATTACGGATGTATATCTATATTTCTTTATATTTTCTTTTTTTTTTTTTTAATTTTTGAAGAAGGCATGTTTTACCTTTGCATCTTAAGCTATTTTTCACGTTCTGATCTTTGTCACAGTGTTAACTAATTTTTGTCCAAGTTAATGTGGTTCGTTTTTGTTTTGGAACTTAGTTAATAAGCATGGTATTGTACTGTGAAATATGATATGATGCTTATCATTCTTTTTGCGATATAATAAAGAAGGACTAACAGAGGTACAAAGATGAGATGATTAAAATTAGTTTCCTTTAAAATTTAAAAAAACACACTTTTAAAGTGAATTAAGAATAAAATGCTCGATCACATCGTATGCAAAGAATTTCTATTAAAAATCTAAATATATTTTTAAAGTCATGCATGCATGCATAAAGTCGTGCATATACAAAATTTCATTAATTTTGTTCAAAAATAAATTGGTATGACAATATTAAATATTTAATAATATAAACTTAGAAACAAAAGATTAAATCTGTTTAATTAAAGAAAACATAATTCAAAATTCTGAAATAAATACTTAAACTAATTTGAGCTCAAGAAAAAGTACCCCATTTTATTTGATGTATAAATTTGAATTTATGAAAAAAAAATTAAGAATCTGTGAAGCGGTTTTTGAGAAAAAAGTTTTTTATTTTTAAACTTTTTGAAAATGTTTACAAAAAATCAAAAACACCAATTCATAGGTATTCAGAAAATACAATAATAATTCGAATACTAATTTTTTTAAATTTTTTTCTTAAAAATGATTTTAAAAATACAAAAAAAATATAAATTAAAAATATTGGTACGCGGTATAATTTGGGCAGCCTAAACCTATATTTTTGTGAAATTTCGAAAGAATCGGTTAAGCCATTTATGAGATAGTCGAAAGCAAAAAAACGGTCCTATGGAAAGTACCGTTTTTAGACATTTTTCTAATTTTTGTTCAACTATATGATCGGTCGTAGCTAAAAACCCACACTGATTTTTTTTTAATCACAATCGTTAGAGCCGTTTCCGAGAAAAATAGGTTTGAACGTAACGGTTATATGGCAGGTACCGTTATTTTTTGAGCTAAAAAAAATTTCAATTTCCCCTCTGTACAATACCTAAAAAACTCTAAATACCAAGTTTGAAGCAATTCGGCCCACCCGTTTGGGCTGTAGGTGTCTATACATACATATAGACAGACTGACAGACTGTCAGACTGATAGTCAGACATACAGACGGGCAGAATTTTTAGACCATCTTTTTTCGTCTTCGCTATCATCGTAATCTCATGTTTGATTGTTATCTCACAACTTTTTTTCGACGAAGTAAAAAAGAAGCTTTTTAAGTTTAGTAAATTAGTATAAAAGGAATAACTGCTGATTTAGATGAGTGAGATCCATCTCACGTTTTGTTAAATATTTCGACTAAAGTTATATATCAAAATTTTTGACAGATTCGTTGACACTTCTATACCAAAGGTGTTTTGGATAATATGTGTATGTTACTTGTAAGTAATGAATTTTAAACTCTCTCATTGTAATCATGTTTCTGCATAATAACTAGCTTGTTTCATTTGTCGATCTTTATGTAGAAAACATCTTTTTATTGTAGTTCGCGGATAATCTCGTGAATTTTAGTCGCGTCTGTATCACCTTTGAACTTCGATTTGGCCCAGTGGCGGATTAACCTTCTCGGCTCCCTGAGGCACGCTCAGTGGTTACCGCCCCCTTTCTTACTTGCGATTTCAATTACTATAAGGCAAGCAAAAAAAAATTCTAACAATCAAACATGACATAACAATCATAGAGAACACCAAAAAAAGAGTGTCCCCCAATTGCATCTGTCTGTATGTCTGACTATCTGCTCTCGAGTCTGCAGCCTAAATGGTTGGATGGATTTGCTTCAAGCGTGGTACATATTGTTTTTTCGGTAATATGCCCACATGTTTTTTCATTTTCTTAAGACGACAATTAACAGTAGCTTCCATGCGTTTTGTTTTGCCAAAAATAAAAATCTTATTTTTCTCAAAAACTGCTCCAACGATTTTTATAAAAAAAGTCAGTTCATTAACGAAGGGAAATGGCAGGAAAAAAATTGTTATTTTTGGTAGATCTAGTACCTCATAGTGTAATTTTTTTGGTTTTCGATTTTCTGAAAAACGGTTCATTTGATTTTTTTTACATTTTTTATGCAGACTCTCCTAAAAAGTTTAAGCACTAATTTGGCCCGAAATTTTTAATTTTTTTTTTTTGAAAATTTTTTTTTCAAAATTTTAAAAACGACTTAATGGATTTTTTTCGAAACTTCGTATTTAAGAGTTTTTTGACATTTTCTTGAACAGTTAAAAAACTCTATTCCTAAAATAAAAAAACAACGGTACCTCTCATACAAATTTTAAAAAAATCCGTTAAAAAATGTACGGCTCCAAGAATTTTTAGAAAAAAATTTGTATTTATATATATTTTATTTCGCGTACTTATTAACGGTACTTCCCATAGAACCGCTTTTCATATTTTCGCCTTCCACACTATTGGATGAACCGATTAAAATTATATATTATTATAAATGATACCTAAAAGTGTTAATAAAACTGCATCCTCAGATTTTCAAAAAAAAAAATTTTTGATTTTTAAAAAATAATAATTTTTTTTTGAAAAATCAATTTTTCGAAAACCAGTCACTGAATATTTTGAAATTTTAATTTTATATGTATGTTAATAATAGCTTCAAAATGGCGTTTTTAATTTTTTTTAAAATAATGTTTTCAAAAATGTATACATACAAAAATATTTTTTTTTTAAAAACCACTAACGATTTTTTTTTTGATATATTCTTAAACAATATCAATGTATTTAATTATGTGTAATATCCGCACTTATTTCTCCTTAATTATTATTCCCTATTGGCCATACAATTTTTTCTAAAATCTCGAAATCTCTATTGAATTTCTAACTATCTCGAAAACGGCTCTAATGATTTTGATAAAAATTATTGTGTGCACTCCATTTCACAGAGTCTATTCCTTCTTTCATTTTTTTATTATTAACGGTACCTCCTTTTTTTGATTTTCAACTTTAGGGACTTACGACTTTATGCTCTACGGATTTCAATAAAATTTTAAATTTTTATGTAGGATGTCCTTCAAATTATAAAGAATACTGCCTACCAAAATTTATGAAAAATATTTTTTTGGATTAAAAAAAAAATTTTTTTTTTTGAAAATTCAGTATTTCGAAAACGGGTAGGTGATTTTTTTTGAAAGATTATTTTTAAGTTTATAATTTTAAATATTTAAAATAGTTATACCCATTTATTTAAATAAAAATATAATAAAATAATAAGTAAAAAATGACTTAAAGTGATGAAATTTTAGCCGTTTCTAATAATAATCTTTTTCATACGATGTGATCGAACATAAGAGCAAGTACGTGCGATCCAGTCGTGCATTTTAATTATAAATATTTAAATACATTTTTAAGAGGATATTTTACAAGACTATACAAATACTCGCATATTTCTCATGCGCTAGCCGTATTGCTTAATGATTCAAATTATAACAAGAAACAAGTAGCCAATAATTTTTTATCGGGCGACTTGTCATCATGTGTTCTCGAACCGTTCGCAAATAGACGTTTCAAGAATGGGTGGAAAATCAGGTCAGAGACTTAAATTTCATATCTTTAGATACCAAAAATAATGAATGCACCTTTTGAATGTCATTTTCATTTTTCCGTCATTTTTCGAGATTAAAAAAAACGCATCCGATATATCCAATAATTTCGACCAATAGAGCGTATAATGTACTTATATCAGACTGAATTTAAATAGCGAACTGGATGTTTGCGGCTTATTGACAAAATAAGAAAACAAGGTCTGGGTAGGTAGTGCGTGGCGCTCTTGTGTGGGATAAAATTTGTTGTTCATAGTATGCATTGTGGCACGTTCAGTTGCCTTTTTGAAACCAAATAACATTCACATCAATACTATTATAATCCAATTCGGACCAAAACAATGAGTTAGTCGATGTGTAAGTACTCTGTGCTTCTGGTGATGCAATATATCAATTACCTATTTCTACAGCTGATTCTTCATGACCTTGTCACTCTTTTGGTAAAAATTTCTACATTGGCGCCTGTGCCTGCAAACTGACCATGAATATGGAAAGACGATACAATGCAAAAGGTTAAATTTTATTTAACTTTTGGTTCATATCATCGCCATGAACTGTCAAAAGCTATGCGCCCCTATTAGGAAGCTTTCAACCTGCTCCTTAAAACAAAATTTCTGTAATTTTCCAACATTTAACTGTTTGCTTTCACTGCTTATCAAGTCTTATCAAAATCTTCAGATCAAGTTTTTTTTTAATTTTAAATTCGTCAAGTTCACATTATTAGACAAAACGCCACAAAGCACCGACCCACTTAAGTGAAAGGCAACAACATTTAAGACGCCAAGCACTTTTCAAGATTCTTCCGAAATAAAATGTCCTTAACATGACAAATCCATTATCAGATTTCACTTTGTAAGAGTCTGTCAGTTTTGGCAGAAAATTTACATTTTTTTTTGTATTTGTCTTCTTGTCACTCTTCCTTTATTTCTTTCTGCTTAAGCTTTTTATTTTTTCTTCCTTATTTCAAGAGCTATTTTTTAACACAGATATAGGTAAGGTGTCTACAAATTCATTTGAACTTATTTTTTTTTCAGCCAGCAAAATCTCTTTCAATTAAATTCAATTTAATGAAACAAAATTGCGAAAATAATTATCCCTTTAACCTTAAATAGGATTAAATTTATTTTACAATTCGGTTCTGCAAACATTTGCTTTAGTTGCCTAGGGACAGGGAGTCAAGGGCTTCCCGCGTGCCATTAATCTCTAATTATAAATATTTGACACCCATTGTGTAGTATTAATCAAATACTTCTCTTCTAATTATGTGCGCTTAAGTATTCTCTCACCTTTTTCTGAATTAATCTCTGTAAAATTTCCTCACGAAGGATTTGTTTAATTTTAAATAAGTTTTATTTTTAGACTATTTTTGATCCCTTTATAATTTTCTTATCCACGGAAATTAAAATTTCTTGACAGTTTGGTTGCAAATCTGACTCAGAAATTATCAAATTAAATTTTAATTGACTGGCAATAGTTCTTCTTTCGCAAATTCAGTATTGGTGAGCACAATATTTCGCAAAAGTGCCTTTGAAGATCTTTATATCACTCGAATTGTGGTTAAATATTTTAAGGATATTGGTTAAGTGGGCGTCATATATAAATTAGGTTGCAAAATGCAAAATAGTGAAATGCGACAAAAAAATAGTGAAGTTAAATGAAAACTTGCGAAACAAAAATTACCAAACAATTAAATGCGAAATGAATTAATAAATAAAAAAAGAAAACTAAAATAGAAAAGAAATTGCGAAAAAAAGAAACATCCAAAAGAACTCAGACATATATCTTTAAGTATACAAGCACATTTTCTTTTAGCTATGAAAATTAAGAAAGATTTATGGAATATTGAAATCTAAAAACAAAGTTTTTATTATTATAAATTGCATTATATGTTCTGCGATCTCGCTATGATTTCGCAAACGTTTTTTTACGAATGTATATATCACATACATATTTTTGTATATAAACTATGTCATGGCGTTTTGCTAGATTTTATTATGTTTGTGTTAAATCTCGCTTCGTTAGCTGGCGATTTCGTTTTCTGAAAATTTGTTACAGAAATGTCATTTTTTCGCGAAATTCCGTAAACATAAACAAGCAAAACAATGTAACTTATATAATTGTAATTTGTGCAACACAATCGAATTTAAAAAAATGATTTTGCGAAATCTTCAAATAACGAAATAAGAACTTGCAAAACAAAAATTGCGAAGGCATGCGAAATTAATAGGTTGCAAGACATGAAATTGCGAAATTATTTTCTTTGTAGATAAATACAGAAACAAAACTTGTAAAATAAATAATAAATAATAATAATACTTATAATAATAATTACTTAACTTGTGATGATTTTATCCTGATGCTGAGGTAAGCTCGTCGTGTCCAGGGTTTTTCCGAAGAAAGCAACTAAAACATGAAGGGGAAAACGGTTTATATTAATCAAATTCCAGCTCAGTGATAACTTTGGCCCTAAGCTAACTCTGAAGTGAAGCAGAAAGTGGGGAATTATAGGAAGCTATTTCCAGCCCAAGGCTAATGCAAGGGAAAATCGCTTTGTCTTGCTCAAAAAGTCCGCTTTAAATGGGAAACCAGTACAATATTTGAAGTTTCACGGAATTGATCACCAAGTGTGCTGCCACAGGAGATAAATGGGAATCTTACTCCTCAGCAGTAACTTAAACTGAAATCAAGGTATGCTTTCGAGTGTACAAGTTTCATCTCCTCGTCGTTATTCCTTACATCCACTTATTATATTTCTAGCCATTAAGCAGTGTGAATACTAAAAATGACGAATGTAAACGTTAGGTTGGTGTTCAGGTCGTATGTTGTTGCTTTCGTGTGTTGGTGGTAGTTGCACTCAACTATAGTCGCGTGACTAAGTGCCGATAGTGGTCGCACGATGCTGCTATTCTTCTTTATGGTTATGTGGTGGTCATGCGGAATTGCAGTATTTTTGTCTCTCTAGTTGACTGATTCGGTGGTGGTTGATAAATAATTTGGGTTGGGGATGGGGTGTTGTGCTTAACTGTAACGCTTCGTCACAAGCTTTATGACTGTAAGACTTAGGGTGTTTTAAATGCAACCTGAATTGCATGGCACTTGTAAGAATAAATAGAAAGATATGAAAACATTATTGTTGCAGAGTGGATTTAAGAATTAGGTTCTTCTATCTCATTTAAATCCACGGTCGTCATCCGATTAAAATTGGAGGTACATATATAGAAAGGAATGCAACCTAGGGTGGCGTTCGAACCCACTCGTCTAAGTTTACAGTCAACCACTTTATCCACTGCGCCTTTACCTCACGATGACAGATTTTTTGGTTTGTAAAAAAATTAAACTTTTTTCCAAACCATCGTTTAAACCATTACAATCAACATCTTTTTTCTACATTCAGCCTTTTCCCCATATATGTAAGTATATAGGCAGAAAAAAATTAACCTCGCTAATCGGTAGATTAACAAACACATATACCCCCACAGATGATTTTAGAACAATTTTACTGCCAGAGAAGACTCAGAAGGACAATTCAGTGCGGCGAACAATACGAAGCACATAATGCTTAGAGCAATTGCCTATCTCAATTGTCACCTAAAGGGAATAAGATGGAAGGTTTCTTGCTCCATTTTTACTTCTTTTTATATTTTTTTCCCTATTTAACTTTTCTTCTTCCTGTCAGTTTGACACTTAAAAGACGACTTTCCATTGAATTTGCTTCCATTCAGTGCAAGCAGAAAAAAAATTGTACAAAAGGCAAAAGAAAATGTAAAGTGAAATTAACTAAGACACCTTCTCTAAGATACTTTTTTTTCTTATTTCCTATCTAGCGCCAACAACCAACCCCCTTTGTCATTCAATTGAGAGGAGAGACAGAAGAACAAAAAAATAAAGTCCCATTAAAATAGAAACAATAAAATCTAAACTTTATTTTGTTGTGAGTCTTTTGCTTTGTTTCCTTTTTTTTTGTTTTTGCTAGAAGGACATGTCCAAAAGAAATCACAGCACTTCAAGTGAAACAAACTAACACAAAAAAATATATATCTAAATAAAACAATAAGGAGAAAATATATCTAGATACATATTTTAAGAGTTTATCCTTGTCTCCAAGTAAAAAAAAATTATTTACGCTTTGAGTGAGCTGGGGTGGGGTGGTGTGTTGGAGTAAACGCACTATGGAGTCGGGTGTTGAGTTAGAAAAAAGTAAAGATGGCCTTAAGTATTTTTTTTTTCATTCAGTCATTGCCAAGCGACCATTTCAAGGCTGGCGTTGAAATAAACACCCATTTCAAGATGGTCGTTTTATGCTTGTTTCTTCACTCTCTTTCCCCTTTCATGATATTGGCTCCTTGGAGAGTTGCCAGTCAATTAAAAAAGTTTACAAAATAAAAAGAAAATGTTTCTCTCTCTTTCTTTATTATTTTTCATCAATTTGTTAAATTCTGGGGAAAAAATCTTCTCAAAGATTACAGAAATTAGTGCACGCTTTTAAGCGTCCTGGCTCATTAAAAATGAAAAGTTTTTTTTTATTCCAATTATTATCGCGTACGAAGTGGGAAAGGGAACAAAAAGAAAAGGCAATATTCAAGATAGATTCGTCGCTGTTTTGATGGAAATGAAAGAAAAAAATATGAAATTTTAATGAAAGTGAAGATTGCCGATACTCTATTAGATTTTTCCAAGAAAATCAAATAAAAAATGATGAACTTATCCTTCTTTCCACTATCTGTAGGTTAGGTATATATTTTTTTTCTTGACCTGAGTCGTTGAATCATTTTGAGCGAAAATAATTATTTGTTTCAATGTCGGCCTTCTTGGAAGCTGCTCGTGAATCAAATTAAAGATACGTGTGCAAAAATGATGTAACCCTTTTTTATTAGAAAAGTCAATGTAAATGTTCTAACTGACAGAGATTTACCGAGAAAAAACATCAGTTCCTAAATTCTTGGAAGAATTGCCCTTGTGCTTTATTGTAACAGTGATAGTGTATTGGAAATTGTAGACTTTTTAACTCTTTTGGCATAAGTGGTGTTCGTGGAAGTATTCGTTAATTTGAGTCGCTAGTATCGCCTTTCCACTCTACCAAGATTGATTTTGGTAATTTGTGTTGATGCTTTCGAGTTTAAAATGTTGCAGATATTAAATGGGAAGGTGTCATTTATTATTTCTGCATTTTTATGTATGTATGTACGAGAAAGCTTATCGCAGCACAACCGGTTCTTATTTCAACGTGCACTCCAGCTTAAAAAACATAAAAAGATTTCTACTGTCTTTACTACAAGAGGAGCGGTGTATGTTAAATGTCAACCTGACGGCCCAGCTGTGTTAGTCGAATGCATCGAGGGACTAGAAGACGTCGCCAGTAGTGCAGTCTCCGATGAAAATTAACTTTATTGTTTCTTATAATAAATTTTTTTCTCTTTTTTTTCTTTTCATTTGCTATTAATATCATTTGATTTGTTATAATTATTATATCTTTTTTCTTCCACTTTTTATAATCCATCTATATTATTCACTTAATACATATATTATATTTTTCTACTTCTACTATATAAATTGTATTTCTTTTCTTGTTTCTCCTTCTCCTATAACAATATGGTATGTACATTACGTTCAATGGTAAGAGTTCTGAGCAAACAAAGGCTTGGTCTTCGAGTTTGTCATCTTAACGCACAAAGCTTGTATCCTAAAATTGACGAGTTTCGCGATCTATTTGTAGGTTCAGGTGTAGAGTCGTTCAGGGTAAGTGTGCGCACTTTTGACTTTGAAGAAGGATGCTATTCAAAATATAGAATATACACAGAAGAAGTTTATTAAATATGGAACGTACATGTTTTTACTACTTACATTGAAGTATAAAACATCAATTATTTATAAACTAAATAATGTTTTTATATGAAAACCAAAACAAGTCAAATTGCGCACAGTTGCCCCAATGAAGGGGTAAGTGTGCGCAGGTTCTTTAACTCATTTCTTCGTTAATTTGCGAAATTCGCACAATGTTAATACTGCTTTTAAATATCTTTTATAAAAAAGTTGAGTCCATAAATAATAATAAAAAAAAAGACAATCGATTTTGACAAAGAAACGATATGTATTTTTATTGTAATATTAACTTTTGAACTTTGTTGAAGCCTATCGCCCGGGCCAGACTTGTCGGAACGGATTGCCGCAAACAGTCTTTTCAAAAAGCACTCAATCCAATCACGTTCAGCCATTTTCACCTCTTTATTGAATGGGTTAGGGATTTGGTTAACTTCAGCGTATTGGAAGTCCAACCTTCGAATAGATGATATTGTCATTCAATAAAACAGGCTGTCCATTTGCTTGCAGTATTCCAATATTTCAGTTTATTGGCTTGGAGTAAACGTCGTTTTATAATACCCAAGGGAAATGGCAGCAGTGTTCAATATCAGACGTTTTCTCAAGGCGGCTTCGCTGATTCCAACTTTATCTGCGGCCGCACGCTTACTAGAGCCTAGATTTATAAACCTTTTAGCTTCATCAATCTGGGCTTGTGTAACAATCTTTTTGTTCGGATTGTTTCTCACATATGTTCGAGGCATAACCTGTTTCATACAAAACATATATATCCGTCAGAAAATAAATATTTGCAGCGAAAGTCAATAAAAAATTAGAAACACCCCGAATGCACTATTTTATTGTTTTTGCAAAAATATAAACAAATAACTATCGAAATCAGTAAAATCTTCAGTCAAATATAAAATTCATATAGTATATTCTATAAAACTTCACTATTCACTGCATTACAATACAAACAGAGATCACTGACACGTTGTGAAATTCAAGAAAATTTTTAGTGAAACTTACCTTTTTTTCTTTTGTCTTTCTACGACGCACCAAACACTACACCAGCACAAACACAACTGACCTCAATAAAGATCAGATACCTACTAAATTGTGCATTGACAGAAATTCAAGTTTCATCCCCTTTTCCATAAAAATCGCTATGCGCACACTAACCGCGAACGACTCTAGATGTAATTTGTGTTTCTGAAACCTGGTTCAAAGATGAATTAAGTGACGTGACTTATGGCTTAGAGGGGTACCGTGAATTTCATTCAGACAGAAAGGGTCGTGTTGGGGGTGGAGTAGCAATCTATGTCAAGGCAACTATTAAGTGTAAGCACAAGCTTTCATCGTTGCTGGAAGTAGTATTGAGATTCTGTTCGTTGAAGTAGTAGGAAGTGAGGACACTCTCTATAGGTGCAATATATAGACCTGATAGAAATATTGACCTATCACCCTTGTATACTGTGTTAGAGGAAAGGTCGTTGTCTTCGCCAAACATTATGTTAGCCGGAGATTTTAATTGCAACCTCCTGTCATCAAATCTGCCAGTAAAAATATGCTCACATTTAATTTGCGACCTGTTAATACAATTTCTCCTACCCACTTCTTTGGAGTTGATGCCACACTCTTAGACTTGTTCGTTGTTAGTGATATTAGCAAGGTTTCATGTACGATCAACTCTTTGCGCCCGCGTTTTCGAAACATGACTTGATTTTCTTAACAATAAACTTCAATGTTGAGCACTCAATCAAAACGATTACTTTTCGTGATTACCACTGTATTGATCATGTGAGCTTAGCAGAGCACACAAGAAGTATAAACTGGAATAATATTTTTTATTTGCCGTCGTCTAATGAATAGTTGAAGTTTTTAACTGATAATATTAATACCTTGTTTAACACGCATATGCCTCTAAAAACAAAGTTGATTAAAACGAGCGAAAAGCCTTGGTTCACTCGCCATATACGGTATCTAATGCACTTACGTGACGAAGCATATAATCTTTGGAAACGTTATCGGTTAGTTGCACTTAGAAGGAGGTACTGCTCACTTCGCAATCAAGTGGTACAAATGTAACATGTACTCTCACCAACTTTCTTCAGCTTTAAGTGGACGTCAACTATGGAAAAACTTACCAAGTATGGATATTGGTAAGTCAAGATATGAGAATGTTGATGGCAATATTCTCAACAAACAATTTGTGTCCTCGCCATTGCTGCCTTTGTCGAACACAGAAGCTTTACCCTCGTTTCCGAATCATCTGGTTGGTCCTGATGTGTTTGGCTTTCGAGCGGTGGATAGTGCTGACATTGTTGAAAGCGTGCTTTCTATAAGATCGAATGCTGTAGGTCTGAATGAAATTCACCCCATCTTCTTAAAAATTATTTTACCGACCATTATTCCTTACATTGCTATCGCGTTGAATACAATTTTGATGTCGGGAGAGTTCCCCAATCTTTGGAAATTGGCTAAAATTATTCCTATTCCTAAAAATGCAAAAGGGGATGAATTCAGACCTATTTCAATGTTGCCCTTTTTCCTCCAAAGTGTTTAAAAGACTTCTCCAAAAAAAGATCAGTATCTATCTTTCATCTAAAAATATGCTTAATCCAAAGCAATCGGGATTTCGTGAAAAACACAGTTGTGTAACAGCATTGTTGAGTGTCACAGACGATATAAGACAGGCGTTGGATAGGAATGAAGTAACTTTTCTAGTACTGCTCTACTTCTCGAAAGCTTTCGACACAGTCAACCATGTCAAACTTTGTGAAGTGCTTATGCAACAATTCAATTTCTCGTCAGATGCTGCAAAGTTACTTTTTTCCTATCTTCCTAATAGGAAACAAGCAGTTCAAGTTGGGGACAAGTTATCTGACTTTTAACCTATTGCAGCCGGTGTTCCTCAAGGTTCCATAATTGCCCCTATATTGTTTTCCATGTAAGTTAATGAGCTCCCGTCTATACTTGAGAACTGCTCTTCGCATATGTATGCGGATGACGTACAATTGCACTTCAGCTGCCCTCTTGGGCTAATCGAGCATGGTGCTTTAAGTGTTAACGAAGATCTGGAGAAGATTTTACAATGGCCTTATTTTAAATCCTAAAAAGTCTAAATGTCTGGTCATTGCAAGAAAACATTTAGATCTGTCTTATTTTCCCATGATTCTTTTGAACTATTCATCAATTCAATATGTTGATACTGCAAAAAATCTTGGGGTAATTTTTAATCGCTACTTAACTTGGGATAACCATATTAATGCACTGGTCGGAAAAGTTTATGGTGTGCTACGTTCCTTGTGGGTAACTCAAGCTTTAACGCCCGTGAAAACTCGTTTATTACTTGCCAGAACTTTGCTTATACTATTATTGGTCTATGGATGTGAACTCTTTTGTAACTCGAATTATGTAAACAAAAGAAAGTTAAATGTCGCCTTTAACAGTATTGTTCGCTATGTGTTTGGACTTCGTAGATATGACAGATTGTCTGGATTCTCATCTCGTTTGCTCGGGATGCCTTTAGATGCTGACCTTCAGCTTCGCTGCTTGATCCTGATCTCTGATATTTTACTAACACAGCAACCTCAATACTGCTTTGATAGAATAAGAATCGCAACCTCACACAGGACTCGTCACTTAATTCATCCGCGATGTGCATGTCTTACTTCCGAACGCCAATTTTTCGTCTATGCCGCTCATCTGTGGAACTCCTTGCCTCGAAATATTATAGATATACAGAACCCTACAAGTTTTAGAAAATCAACTGAACTTCATTTTTCAACATAAATTAATTCCTTTTTTTCTCTTAAATTTTACTTGATGAATTCAATTTTGTTAATTTTCTCTCTGTCAATTTCTTTCTTTTTTTTTACTCTATTTCTTTTTTTTTTGTTCCTTCATTTTATGCTGCTCTCTTTTTGTAAAAATTAACTCAAGACTAACTTATAAGATATTGTATCTTACAGTTTTAGGCAATCACGATGAATTAATTAATAAATAAATAAAAAGATGAATATGTTGTTGTTACCGATTTCGAATGATTGCCTTGAAAATATGCTGTTGAGTTAGCTATTATAGTCCGGTCAATTTACACATAAAAAATAGTGGTAAAATGACAAAAATTCCCGGAAAGCCAAATATTGGTGGGGAGCTGGGGTTTATAATTACAAATAAAATTTTAAAAATCCCCATCGATCCTTTGTGTGCTACAAAGGTTATTCGGGGTCAAAGGTCGAAATTTGAAATTTCTTGGATTTTTCTCGATAATGGTAATTCTTCACAAAAAAAAAACCTTAAACCAAAGTTGTAGATTTTAAAATTCTCTACGAAAATGTCCTTATAATTTTTTCCTAAGAGTTACCATTCGTGAGATATCGCGATGCTAAAAGTCACATTATACATGATATGCACATATCCGTCCAATCATTTTCGACCTATAAAACTTCTTCGCTTCTTATTTATTTCCGCATTCATTTTCTTTCTTTTCTAAAACACTTTTTCAATTTTGTTTGAAAACGATTAAAAATATAAGCAAGAACATCATCCAGTTTTTAATCGGCGATAATAGTAACTAAGAAGAAGTCTGCAAATTTTTCGATAGACATATCAATACCACAATTATGAGTTGGAAACACTTGCTATCGATTATGTTAACATTTTCGAAAAAACGACGTTGCGAAAAAACACTTTTTCAAAAATTAGAGAACATTCTTTGGATGCCGTGGATTTTTGGATTCATGTGTTATGTGCTTAATAGCCAAGAGACCATATGGAATGAAGCAAACATAATTACATCCTATTGATAAGCCACCGATCTCTTTTCATACAATCAAAACACATTGACTGCATGGGTTCTTTTGCTGAAAAATCAGGAGTTCATCATTGATTCATTTACCAGTATAGTTTTACCTCCACTAATTTCTTTAAATTAATTTCTTATTACATAGTCAGATTCAAATTAAATTAATTTTTAACTTACTACACTCGAACAATTAAAAAGATTGTACAGTCTATTTGTAAGAGATTTGATTTAACTGAATAAAATATCTAAATATCTAAATATCTCAAATATCTCTAAAAACATTTGAGACTTTACAATTTTTAGAGTCCCTTTTAAAAATAACAGTGGCAATGGAAAAAATTTTATAAGTGATGAACTTAAGAAAATGTATAATGTGCATTATATCATATGGAATTGTACATCATATGATAACTCGAGGAATACGTAGGTAAATTAGTCAAGTAGAACGCTATGATGATTTTGAAACAGTTGCAAGTCTTTAAAGAACCAATTTTGATACAAACTTAGAATGGACAACTTATCTTAGTCGAACACAGATGGCATTGCATAACAATTAATAAGACAACTTATCCATCACCATTAAAAAAAATACTGGAATTAATAATGACAGGACTCCACAAGTTGGACTTTTATTTTCTCAATTAAATTAAGAACCATTGATGATATAATTTCAAGTAGAGAATTAACTGATAAAAATATTAAGCAACTAAAATCAAAGTGAGTTGATCGTAATGAAACTAAACGTACACGACTGAAAAAAGGAACAAAAGTTGAATATAAAAGCAATCATATTCAGAAGTCCAATCTAGAGATGTTCAATACCAAGGAGTATTTGAAGCAGTAGGAATCTTATATTTTGACCGATAATAGCTTAAGATAGTTAAAACTGCAACACGAGAATCATTTAAGCCGAGTTTTGTTCAAGATGATGTTGATTGTTGATCAATTGATTTACAGGTAATTTTGATCTAATAGAAAATTAGAGGTGCCTTGTGATCAATTTGGATTATCTATGTTTTTTTTTGAAAGTTTTTATTTGAATCGGATAGTAAACATGATAAAGATTGCCTCTGTGGGTTTTAAATTCCCACTTAAGTGAATTGCATAAATATGTCACCCAAGGGTTTTCGTAGTGTACATTTTAAATGGACTCAGATATGAAACAATAGTATGTAGGGTTAACGCCCTTTTTTTAGCCAGGAATTTGTATTTAATTGTTTTGCTTATAAAATTTGTATCTTTTTCAACAGGTAAGATAAAAGGTGCCAGTAGGCCGAATACCTTTTAAATAAAAAAACAAGTTAAAATAAAACATTTATTCCTTAGGATTAATTATAAATTAAATAAAAAAATTAATATAAATTCATCTTTTAAATAACTATATTTACAAAATATTTTATTCAGAAAATGAATTGGTGCTGCTGCTGCTATCTTTACCTAGGTCTATAACAAGATTTTTACCGAGCGTTCCGAAAACTGTACATTTCTCACATTCTCGGCTCAACCACTTCGATGTGTCGGACACACCGATGCCATTTTTAATCCACTTCACATTAATTAACCGCGTGCTACGAAAATCAACGCAAATAATGTTCTTCTTAAAAAAAAACAGCTTAAAATTTTGTAACTGCATTTTAAAGAAAGTACAACAAATGAAAATACTCCACGATAACACTCATCATTCAAAACTTTTTTTAAAGCTCTCAAATCAAAAGCACCTTAACAGAAACGTAAGGAAAAAAACCAAACGAGTTAACAAATCGACAAGGGTAACTCTGAAAGCACATCAATATTTAATAGGTGTTGAATAGCAGCAGCAGCCACAGGCCACAGCAAACGCAATTCATTCCACAGTAGGTATGATCAAATTTGGCAAAACATCGATGTAAACATCGAAGGAATAACATCGATGCCAACAAAATATCGAACCAGAGACATCGATGTTTCAAACATCGATGTTTTTTTAATGAATTTTTTTTGCAAATTGATAGCACGTTCAAAATTCGTTTAAAATGCATTATATTACAAATTCAAGTACATTCATTGTATTGAAAATTGTAGCCATGTTCTTTATCGTAATTTTCTTATGGTTTTCGGCCAAGACCCTACGACATATTCTATAGGTAACTTATACGTTATACCTAACTTATAGTTTTGTAAACCACCATTTCTTGCTAAACAAAAATACCAAAAAGTACTTTCTCTTCATTAATTGATTGACTCATTTTTACTTGCGATTATAGGTATGTACCTACTATTAGTCAAGTTATGCATTCGTAAAAAAAATGTTTTCCAACAATCACCCATGACATCACGATTATAGAAAACACCAAAAAAGTGGGTCCCCCAATTCCGTCTGTCTGGCTGTCCTCGAGTCTGCAGCCTAAGCGGTTCGGTGAATTTGCTTCAAACTTGGAACATATTGTTTTTTCGGTAATATGCCCACACGTTTTTTTCATTTTTTTAAAGACAACAAATAACAGTAGTTCCCATATTTTTTTTTTTTTTTGCCAAATACAAAAATATTATTTTTCTCAAAAACGGCTACAATGATTTAAAAAAAGTCAGTTCATTATTGAACGGAAAGGTTACCTTTCGATAATTTTTTTTGGAAAAAAAAATAGTTATTTTTGGTTCCTCTAGTGTCTAGTAGAACCATATCTTTGGTTTTCGATTTGCTGGGAAACTGTTAATTTGATTTTATTTTGAATTTTTTACGCACAAGCCCTTAGAAAGTCTAAACACCAAATTTTTTTCGGAAATTAATTTTTTTTTTTGAAAACTCAAAATTTTGAAAAGGACTCAATCGATTTTTTCGAAACTTCGTAATTATTTGGTGGGTTTTCGATATTATCTTGAAGAGTTAAAAAAAAAAAAACATTTTGTAAAATAAATGCCAACGGTACCTCCAATACAAATGTTAAAAAACAGTTGACAAAAAAAATTATTTCTCAAAATCGGCTCCAAGAATTTTTATAAAGAAATGTGTGCAATCCAATTTTAAATATAAAAATATTTTATTTTGCATACTTATTAACGGTACTTCCAGTACTAGCAATATAAAAACATTTAATTATGTGTATTATCCATTTATTACCTTACCTCAATAGTTTCCTTTTTACGAATTTTTGCGTACGTCATTGAATACTACATATAATGTAGGTAGGCCTTCATACATTTATATACACACATGCATAATTGCACCTAAATTATAAAGTTATATGAATATAGCTACATCCATTAAAACTACATAGGATAACTGGACTACCTACCTACTAACAGCGTCAATGTTTCGCTATATTAAATTTGTAAGCTCCAAGAGCAAGTTCGTACGATCCACTCGTGCATTTTATTTTTTATAAAAATCCGTTGGAGCTGTTTTTGAGAAAAATAAGATTTATCTTTTTGGCCGTTATTCTTGGCCTTAAAAAAAATCAAAACTACTTGTTTTATTATTACGGAAAAAACAATATGTACAAAGTTTGAAAGATCAAATTACCAGCTAAAGCTGTAGGTTCGCGGATAGACAGAATTGTGTGTCCAACAGTTACACCAAACTCGTATTAAAATAACCCTTTAATGCGTTTTCATTTTAGGTGCAATATAAAAATGTAATAGAATTCTAAAATATTTTTCATAATAATGATCATTTAAAATGATCAAAAAAAACTGCCCAAAGTGAAAAAAGAGTGTTTGTTTTAATCTATGAACTTGATACAATATCGCTCGAATACTTGTGGATTGTAGTTTCTCTGAAATGCAATTCCGCCGAGTGCGGCTTAACCTTTATAAGCATGTGCGCTCATTAACAGAATATTTCAATTGTAACGTGTAACATCTTTTTTTAGCCAAAGTTTTGAATCTTAACATCGATGTTGCGATGTTCCATATACTGCAACATCAATGTTAAAACATCGATGTTTTTTTGTCTAACATCGTTGTTTGCTAACATCGATGATCATCGCTCATCCCTGGTCCACACTCAGATGTGCGCTGATGAGGACGTTGTGTCTGCGTCAGATGCAATTCAATTTTTTTTTATTATTTTATATATTTACATTCGGGCAAACACTTTTTATGGAGAAGTTCTTTCAATTTAGTATGGTGCAAAAATATGACACCCTAATGATTTTGAAAAAGCTTACCTATAAGACGTGTACTGCCTATTTTTTTGGGACAGAGTATAGACATTTTTGATACTTAGCCATTTTAATACGAGTATATGTAAGTTTAGAGCATTTATAAATTGACACATTGTTCTCGAATGAGCAGAAGGTAATAAACGGTGATTTTTTTGCTACTTGGTTTTTGACGTTTATATTTTTGACAGATCACACATGACAAATTCCACGAACATTTGACATTTCGATTCAGTATTGTTTGCCATTTCATCATGAAAAGACTTACGTCTGAACAACGTTTGCAAATTATTGAAATTTATTATCAAAATTCGTGCTCTGTGAAAAATGTGTTTCGCAAGCTACGTCCGTTTTATGGTCGTCATAATCGACCCACCGAGCATTGGGCCGTACTTCTTCAAGGACGATGAAGGCCGCAGGGTAACGGTCAATGGAGAAAGGTACAGTTCGATGATAACAGATTTTTTTTGCCGAAAATGTAAGAATTGAACTCGGTCGACATGTGGTTACAACAGGACGGTGCCACATGCCACATTGCACGCGAAACCATGCATCAATTGAGAGGCGAATTTGGTGAGCAGTTGATCTCACGTTTTGGCGCAGTCAATTGGCCACCAAGATCATGTGATTTGACCCCGTTAGACTATTTTTTGTGGGGCTATGTTAAGTCTATTGTCTATGGGGACAAGCCAAACACGATTGCTGCCTTGGAAGCCAACATTGAACGCGTCATTGGTGAGATTCCGGCCGAAATGTGTGAAAAAGTTTGCCAAACTTGGACCTTCAGAATGGACCACCTGAAGCGTAGCCGCGGGCAACATTTAAGTTAAATTATTTTTAAAAAGTAAATGGCAGAAATTGATTTATCGATCCAAATAAAAAATTTATTCACTTTTACAAGTTTCTGTGTTTTTTTGAATTTTTAAAAACCAAGCTCTTAAAAAATCACCGTTTAGAAAGGTTAAACACTTTTGTAAGCCAATTTTTTTTAACTGCACACTCAAATCTTCAAAAAAAAAGTTAATTTTCGTTTTTTTTTTAATATATACCTAATTTTTTTGAAAAATCGATTTTTCACTGAATTGTTTTGAAATATTAATAATATCTTTAAAATGGCGTTTAAATTTTTTTTCAAAAAATGTTTTTAAAATTTTATACATTAAAAAATAATCTTTAAAAAAACGCTCCAACGATTTTTGAGCTTTTTTATATATTCTTATTTTGTCCAGGAATTCAAATGGCATCTTTGTTTTCCCTCACACTATTACAACAAACCAATCTAAAAAGATTTTATTATGTGTACCATCGATTTATTTCTACCTCATTATACTTGTATATACTTATCGAACTTCGATAACTCGAACCATCACTTGCCAAAAAAATAATTCGAGTTATCAAGTAAGACAGAAAATTAATATAAATTACGTAATATTTATTACCGAATAAAAAAAGTAAAGTTGTTGCGATTATTTAAAATATTCTGTTATACATGACTGGCGAATGTATCCATTTTGCGGTTTCAAAAGTAAACGTGTAAATACACCACATATAAAATACTTTTTTTCATGATATTTATATTTTATTATAAAGTTTGAACGTTGACATTATGTGTGAAACACTACATCTTTTAAATGACCACCACGCAAATCGTTGCAAGCATCGATTCTTTTTAGGTAATTTCGACCACTTTTTGACATATATTGGGCGGTATCTCAGCCATAACTTGACGAATATCGGTTTTCAAGTGCTCAAGAGTTAAAGGCTTATCTGCATAACCACGGTCTTTTGCGTAGCCCCAAAAAAAAAAGTCCAGCGGTGTCAAATTGCATGATCTTGGTGGCCAGTTGGTAAGGCCACGACGAGAAATTACGCGGCCAGGAAATGTATGCAATAAGGATATATTCGCTCGAGTTGTGTGGCATGTGACACCGTCTTGTTGCGACCACACATTCTCCAAGTTTTATTCTTCAATAGCAGGCAAAAAGTCGGTTATCATATGACCATAACGCTCCGAATTGACGATGACAGTCGTTCGTTTTCGAAGAAGTAAGTTCCAATCACACCTCTCTTCAATAACTTGAGGATTCTCAGAACCCCATATATGACAATTTTGTTTATTAACATACACACCGAGTGAGAAATGTGTTTCGTCCCTGAAGAAAATTTTGTTCGAAAAATCGCCGTTCACCGCCTGTTGTTCAAGCACCCATTCGGCGTATCTACAACGTTGTGAATGGTCAGCTGGCTTCAGTTGTCATGTGAGCTGGACTTTATATGGATGTAGGTGTAGATCCAAATGCAAAATACGCCATAATGTGCCGTAAGACAGTCCTAATTCCTGAGAACGACGAGGAATCGACACATTCGGGTCTTCGACAACACTTTCACTTACAGCAGCGATATTTTCAGTGGTACGAGCGAAACGATGATGCACAGGCCTTACAATATCTGTAACCCATCCAGTCCTTTAAATTTCTTCACAGTAATGCCAATTGCATGCGTACTTGGACGATTATGTAAACCATAATCTCCTCTTAAAGCGCGATATGTGGCTGTGGCAGAATCACTATTTTTGTAGTAGGTTTTAACAATTGGTATGCGTTGTGCAATAGTTAAGCGATCATTTACGTAAATTTCAGACTTTCAAGTGAAAAAAAATTTTGTTTAACAACTTAGTTTGACAGATGTCGAATTCCAGCCTTATACTTTTGAAACCGCAAAATGGATAACCCTTTATTTACCGGAATGCTATATTTAATAGCCAAATCCTTTTTTCTTGACCCACTATTAATTTAAATTTATTTTCAAACGATGTTTTTAATATTTTCGTCTAACGACATATCCACGTTAGCTTTACTTTAATAAAAACTTCACACTGCACTCTTAGTATCTACGTCAGTTTCTGTTCACTTTCTATTTCGTCTTTTTTTAATCTTTTAAAATAAGACTTTGAATTCGTACTATATAACATACGTATATCAACCTAATAGTGTGTGTTTTAACACCGGAACATGACAGCTTTTACTCAAACTTAATGGAGTACTATTTTCAACACACACATATGTAAACAAGTTCATAGAACATACAAACACAGTGCCCACAAACGCAATGCATTATGAAATGAACTTTTAAAAATCCACAGAATTTGATAATTTACCTAATAAATTCGACTTATCGAAAGTGACGCCAAATAATATCTTCGAATTATCGAGACATTCGAGTTATCGCGACATTCGAGCTATCGAAGTTCGACTTTATTTCATTTTAGGAACCTATGCAACTATTCCTTGAATCATCCATTCGACGATTCATTGAACTAAAAATAAAGTTAGTATTAGCTACATCGGCCTTAAGCCTGAAAAGATAACCAGACTATATACCTACTAAACAGCGTTAATGTTTAGATACATTTAAGTTGTTAGCTACAAGAGCAAGTTCATACGATCCAGTTGTGTATTTTATTTCTATATTCAAACAAGAGTATTTTCGTTGAGAAATATTCCAATACGAATTCATAAATTTTTTATATTTAATAAACAAAATTTTAGATTTTAAAAAAAATTGTAAATTTTACTAATTTTCGAATTTTTTTCCAAAAATACAAGAACTATGAATTAATTAATCAATATACAATTAAAATTGCTATTAATAAAAAGAAGAGCAAACAGCAGCAAAGGCTTTCGGCTCTAGGGATCATAACATTTGTTGAATAGATATTTTTAGATCGTTAATCATTTCTTTAATTTTTAAAATATTGCTTTTATTCGGTTCTTTTAGTAGATACAAGAGGTTAGAGTTGATAGTGTGCGTTTGGCGTTGAGGATGTCCAGATAAGAAGCATGGACTTAATAGGTTGGTTGCAGTTATGGAATTCGTACAGATCGGGCAGGTAGGTGAAGGTTCTTTTTTGAGTAGGTGTTGGTGGGTGAATGCGGTATGGCCAAGGCGTAGAAGGATGAATGTTCTGAGGTCAGATTTGGTTATATCTGTTGGAAATTTTGGCTGAATTTTTAACGGGTTAATAGAACTATAGTGATGTTTATAGTGTTCCTAGTCTAGTAATACATTTTTATGACACTCCAGATTGATGTGTCTCTTTAAGTCAAGACTTGAGAAAGTATTGAAAGTGTAAGTGGGGGCTTTAAGTACTGCGTTTGCGGCTGCGTCAGCTAGTTCATTGCCCTTTATTCCTACATGACCTGGGGTCCACATGAGCTTGATCTTTGTCTTAGCTTTTAAAAGATTATATCGGATTTTGGCTATGATATCTAAGTCATTTTTCGGGTTAACGATGGCCTTTGGTACTGACAAACTGTCTGAGCAGACAACCCATTTCCCTTTATTTACAGTGCATTTTTTGGTAGCTTCGTGGATAGCCAATGCTTCGGTTGTGTAGATAGAGGCGATTTTTGGAAGGATGCCGTGCGTGATGAGTGAACCATCTTGGGCTACGACTGTCGTAGTTTTATTTTCCGTTTAGAGTGGCGTCTCTGTGGGTCGGTAGAAATAAAAATAAATAAACAAAGTGACCTTACTTACTGGTTTTATTTTGAAAATCACAACCGCATTTACAAAACATACACTTAAAAATAATTACAAGCAATTGCATATTTGCGTATAGTTTCAAGCTCAGTAAAGCAAACAACAAAAAAAAAGAATAAATAAAATCACGACAAAAATAAATTTAAATATAATTTTGGTATTTACACCGCACTTACCTGCGACTAAAGTGACCCTTTGTAACGTTTTAATTTTTATATTTATTTTTGGATTTTTATTTGCTTTTTGTATAAATTTAATACCGAGCAGAGAAGTGCTTATTTTTTTTTTAATCATTTGCCACGAAAATTTGCACTAAACCGTTCTTCCATATTATAACTAAAATTAACAAAAAAAGGGTCAATGGCAGGAAGGAGTAATAGAACTGTACGTTGGCGCTGCTTTATCATGCGGCAGGAAAATAAGCAAATATTTATTCAACTGAAAAACATCATTTTATGCCAAGCTAAGTCAATATAGTTTGCTCCTTGCGTCGTTTGCAAGACCACAAAAATAGTGGTGTGCAGCTTGGAGGCACGAAGTGAATTGTGAATGTGCCGTCCAAATTATACCCACAAACAAAAAAAAAAACTTACGAGTATATTCAGCGATAACATCACGCGAAGCAAACGTGCTTACTGACTCCTATCCAAGCTATAATGGCTACTATCTGTGCATAAGGTAAAGCAAGGATCCTTTTTCGTGTGTTCTTGAATATCCTGTCGGCAATGCACATTATGCCAAGACAAAGAGGGAGTTTGCTAGTTTGCAGGGATAGCTGAGGTTTGCGGATTTAGAGTGAAACCCATTTTGCAGATTGCCGGAATATTTGTCTTTGAATAAAGTAAACAATAATTCTTAAACTGTTCCATGCTTTCATAAATAGAAGAGCTGGTGTTTTTTTTAGTTTTAATTCCTATATTGATTTCGCATACACAACACACCATTTAGGGGTTGCATGCAGATAAGGTGGGGGTTTTTTGCCTTTAAGGTAATTGCGGATTCCAGTGAGATATTCAAGTTGTTAAGTCAATATTGACATTTAAGTCGTTAGATAATAAATTTTTTTTTCAAAAAAAATATAGAAGGAATATTTAATATGAAGTCAATGATTTCAAAAAATAACTTTATTTTCGAATACATTCGCTAAAATTCAGGAGACCAAACATTTCTCCAAAACCTTACCATAGGGGTTAGGAAAAAGCTATTCATAATGGTTTAAGCATGTATATTTTTAAGTGCACCGAGATCGTAAAACATCCAATTTTCAATTCTCAAGAAAAAGATATTGACTAGGGTGGAGCTTTGGCTATCAGAGGCGTGAATTATTTATGCTTCTTCAAATGGACCAATCATTACCAATACGTTATGGCCTAAATTGAGAGAATTAGACGTGGACGACAGGCAAGCTGTTAAGAGATTTTTAGCGTTAGAGAAGAAATTTTTCAAATTGAAGATTTTTATGACCTGTAGTTCAAAATGCGTTTCGCCCAGGTACGATAGTTGGGCGAAAGTGTGTAAATGCTGCAAATTTTATAATAGTCGGTAACCATCGACCGAAAAACATTGTGTCTTAGAAGGGTACGATAGCATCTAACTGATGAGCCCAACTATCGTAAATGGGCAAAACGCAACTACAGGTCATAAGAATCTTTAAATTGGCTTTATTCAACACAGTCCACAAAAACAAAAAAATATATTATTATCTGCGTTTTCTTCTATTCGAAGAAAGTTTTCGAAATTATAAAGCTAACCACAATGAGGAAAACCGGAATAAGATCCAACAAGCTAGAAATTCTTGCAATGTTCACATTCAGAGAATCAAATTTTTACATGACCAATAATTAAAGCAAACAATATTACAATGTCCCAAAGGTAGTTAACATTTGTGTAAAGTTGATTTTCTGACCAATTTGTGGATTTAGTATTGCACAGTGGCTTTTTTGAGCCGAAGAAAAACTACATTTCCACTGTGCAATACTAAGTTAACATTTTTGGTTATTTGTAAAAAAACATTTGAAATACAACTTCGTCTTCAGTTCCAACGCTGATCTTTACTGACACCCCTTTTATCAGATCACGTGAATAACCCAATTTGCTCGGAGCGCAATTAGCTCTTAAGTCGACGCTGGCAAAAGGTATGATGGTTCTTCCAATACTTGAGAGCGTAAGTGATTTAATGGGAAGAAAATGTTTAAAGACATTGCGTCGCCTGGATAAAATTTTGTCGTATGTGAAAAATTGAGGTTTTGAGATTTAAATGCAGTTTTGTTATTTAAATTTTTCTCTAAAACCTGGTGAAATCCGTTTTTCGATATCGGCCATAGTTTCCAAGATAATATCGTTAAAATTTGTCGTATGTGCACGATCGCCAACATTTAAGTATTTCTTTGTCGTATGTGTATACAAATTCGACACATACGACGAAATAAAAACATCCGACATTTTTTTCATACAAAATCTGTGCAGCGAACCATAAACCAATAACTTAAAGACCCGAAACCTCTGCTTTCATTTGAAATTTGCCTACAAGCTCAAAAAGCCCTAGTGATTTGTTTTTGTTTTGCTTTTCGATTTTCCATCTATTCATTGATATAGTTTCAAAGCCACAAATACAACAATGAAAACAAATGGGTTTTGGGGGGTGAAACGTACGAAGATTTCCAATCTTATTATGGCTTATTTGTGCAGCGAACGTTTGGTAAATAATTGTCGTTGTGTTATTTTTAATACACATACGACATTATTTTACTGAAATTCCGGTAAGCGTTTGTCGTATGTCTCATAAGATAACACACAGACTTGTGTAATTTCAAGATTTCACAGAGGTAAGAGGTTGGACGAGTCCTCTGCACCATGCACCAAGTGTGTCGGATGAACTCTATGCGTATGATAATGCACTATAAGGTAAAAGCTAGGTTTAAATAATTCTTTTTATTTGTTTTAACATGTCCACCAAAATACTAGGGGATGATGATTGTGATGCAGGTGCGAGACTTCATTCCAGTTTTGAACGAATTGACGAAAAACACCGGACCAAACCGAGGCTTATTTATATCAAAAAGCTCTTCGTATATTTCCATCAAAGTCCATCCAATCCAACAAATAAAAAAATTATATTAAAAGTATGAATCCATATTTCGAAAACATCGAAGATAAAATATTTCATTGAATCATTAAGGGTATTCCTGCAACGACATAATTGTCCGCTTAGCAGAAAAATATAATTTTCCGCCAGATGTTTGCATGAACACCCCCTAAAAAAAATACTTGCTTAAATATGTGAAATAATCAGGTGGCCACGGAAATAAATTTATGAGGTTTATTTATTCTCTTTCTACATTAAATTCGTGAAATAATTTTATCTGATTTGTAGAATATTTTTTTTTCCATACAAACTTTGACGGTTCATTTCTGCGGAGATAAAATTATCTATGGTTTCTGAGGTTTATCTGGGATTTTCGTCGTTGCATGAATACCCTTATTGTAAAAATTAAGTAAGACTTTGATCTTTTAAAGGTTGTGGATGTTTTCATAAGCGTCTGCCTTACTAAGACCTGCATTTGGCGTGTTCATAAAGTCAGATTTTGGTTCGCACTAACCTAGTTGAATTGCAGTTCTACTTTTCATAAACGTACATAATCATCGGGATGGAGCAAATTATTTCTTGGCTGCAGAAAAGGTACGAATGAGAGAAAATTTATGACATCACATATTTTAAAGTGTGCATGCATTCAAAAATGCTTGAGAAAGGAAATTCGATTCGAAAAGATCTTCTGCACTTTTGAAAACAGTTTTTTTTGTGTTCCTTCATTAATATTAATAAAATTAATTAGGCCCATTCAGCGAGATCTTTAATTCTGTTATGCTGCTGTTCTGTTATGAATTTTCCTACAAAATTTAAGCTGTCAAAAAATCTTTTATGCATTTAGTTCACATACTTAACTATATTATAATGACAAACGACTATCCTTCACAATGGTAAATTGGTAAGATCTTACCTTTTAAAACCGAAATGACTACAGACTACAGTCCATTCTACCATTCATGTCTAAGGTATTCGAAAAAGTTTTACAAAACCAAATGAATTCATTCTTGAAAGTAAATTGTTTACTCTCATCACTCCAATCAGGGTATCGAAAACATCATAGTTGCATCACGACAACTATCAAAGTTGCAGATGATATCAGATTGTCTTTAGATGATGATAAGGTAACATTTTTGATTCTATTAGACTTTTCGAAAGCCTTTGACACGGTGGATCATACCATTATGTGTAGTAAACTTGCCTCTCAATTTAGATTCACGAGTTCAGCAGTCGCTTTATTATCTTCATATCTTACCGGTGGGATGCAAGCTGTATCAGTAGGAAATCGGACTTCTGAATTCTTGTTTAAAAATGGAGGTGTACCACAAAGCTCAATCTTAGGTCCAATCTTGTTTTCATTATATGTCAATGAATGTCAATGTCCGATCCTCGATTCATACATATGCTGATGACGTACAGCTTTATAGGAGCTGTAACTTAGGTTTGATTGAAGACTGTGTGGAAGCAATAAGTGATGACTTAATCGCCATAGATTTATTGTCGCAAAAAAACGGATTGGTCTTAAACCCCTCAAAAACCAAATGTCTGGTAATAAGCAAGCGAGAAATTGACCTTTCATACTTTCCGGATGTATGCATTCAGGGTTCTAAAATAGATTATGTAGATAAGGCGAAAAATCTGGGAATTGTTTTCAATAGAAATTTAACGTGGAACGATCATATAAATGCTACTATTGGTAAGGTCTATGGCATCTTGCGTAAACTTTGGAAGTCACACAATTATACTCCACTAAAAACACTATTGCTTTTGGCGAAAACGCTAGTCATTCCCATTTTAACTTACGGAGCTGAAGTCTATAGAAATTGTGATTCAGCAAGTAAGAGAAAACTGAATGTAGCTTTCAATAATACTGCGCGATATGCTTACAATATAAGACGATATGAACACATTAAGAAACTGTTTGGTATGACATTTGAAGATTTACTCGCTTATAAAGCTCTGACCTTACTATCAAAGTTACACGAGAACCAATGTACTTGTTTGATAAGTTAAACTTCGGATTCTTAAGTAGATCTCATCAGCTCATTTTTCCGCGATTTACATGCACTACCTCAGAGCGACAGTTCTTTATTAGCTACATTCGCCTTTGGAATAGATTGCCGGGACATGTACGGGAGTTGTGTGGCACTGGGCGTTTCGGAGCGGAACTTAAATCTTATTACACGCGTTAGGAAAACCTTATTTTGTTCATGTACATTTTTTTTTTTAATTATAATTTTATTTTACTTAATACGAAGATGTATGTTTGCTATTAATTTATTAATTCGTTTTTTTTTTTAATATTTTTTTTGACTTATTTAATTTTTTTTCTTGTTACTTTATTATTTTTTTACTGTCTTAGTTTACATTAATAATTTCTGTTGTTCCATTTTAAAATTGCAAATCAAAGCTTCACTTGCTAATAGATTGTTAAAGTCTTAATGTGTATAAATAAATAAATAAAAAAATAAATAAATACATTTTAATTTTGGTGTTTTTCATGTTAAATCTGTTTAGAAATCTGCTAATGAGCTGTTAGAGCTTCGAAGTTCTCAACAAGTCTTTTATAAACTGCATTTTTAATGTTCGGCATGCCACAATCTGTTATGGAATCTTTTATGAATCATAAAAGAATAAAAGACACATTTTGGTTACTAAATAAAAGATTTCAATATGTGTTTACTACGTTTATTTCGTTAATGAATTGTTCTTAAAATTAGACAGAAATAACAAATTATTATTAAAATGAATAATAACAAGTACAATTATGTAAGTAATTTTAAACTAAATACGAAAGCACAGAACACATTTCATGGATGAAATTTAAAAGAAAATAGTCGCTTATCTTGCCGGAGTGAGTTTCGTACAACTTTTTATATTAGATATATTAAATTCAGTAACTGTTATGGACAAATTACATTCCACAGGTTAATCTATTGGCATTCGTGAGTGCCGACTGCCGAAATTTTTTATTAACTACAACTGATAATTTCGTAGCAGATTTTCAGTCTGTTCGTATATATGTTTCTTTTTTCGAAGTTCCATAACAGACTTTATAAAAGATAGTACTTCTGAATACCAATTATAAAATTTCTTTTATGGGGGAGATCTGTTATGCATAATTACAGAAAATTCATAGTCGAATAACAGATGTGGCAGAATAGGTCTAAATATTTAAAAATCAACTGTACTATGAACTTATAAATGCGATTTTTTTAAACTTAAAAATACTTTAAGCACTAAAGGTATTTTGTATCTTATCCTATATGATTTAATTATTTTTTTTTTTAGAATTAAAATGCTTATTTTATTTTTGTTTATTTTAAGTTTGTTGAGAATAAAAAAAACTATTTTTTATAGAGAAAATAATTACTAAAAATATAAATTTCAGTTTCTTTTAATTTTTAAATAAAATAGGTAATTTTTATGTAATATTATAACAACATTTAAATTTGTTTTATTTTTGTCTTAAGTGTTATTATTTTGTCGTATGTGTTTGGGTAACAAGTAGTTTTCGATAAACAGTCACATACGACAACGGCATATTGAGAAAAATTAACCCTTATTCCTTTCTTTATTAGAATATAATATTTATTTTCTCTTTTTGAGCTGCCAGATGTTTTCTGTATATCCCGTTAAATTTCTAAAGAAATTCACAGTACAGTTTTTGAGAAAAAAATGTTTGAACTTAAAATGCGTTTCCCCAAAAGTAGCAAATTGTAACTTACGACAAAATTTTATCTAGGCGACGATTGATATACACAAATTCGCTGGCCCGGATATTATGCCTCCCATCATTCTTAAGAGTTATTTCAACGCTGGCAAATTCACTGCTTAAGCTTCTCCATCTGTCTCACTATAATGGCCTCTTCCCGTGTGGATTGAAAACAGTAATTTTCCAGTTTGTCAGAAGGCAAATCTTCTTCATCATCTAACTACCCTCCAACTGCACCTGTGTTCCTTCTTTCCAAGATTATATAAACACTGATAAATTATCAGTTCAAGAAATGTCTTGAAGAGCGAAAGCCCTTGATGGCCGGCAATGAGGCTTTAGTAGCCATAATAATTCCACTGATGAGTGGCAATTTGATGGTATATCTCACCGATAAGTGGCACAAATCTTTACATCGTTTTGGAGAAAGTAAACTTTATATTTCGAAAGCATTTCATAGAGTTTGGAATCAAGTTCTCTTATCGAAAATGCATGCATTTGGTTTCGATGAATATGTTCTTCGCTGGATTAGAAATAACCTTTCAAACCACTCAATACAAGTTGTATTCGACGGCTTCAAGTCTGATATTCATAAAATAAGCAAAGAGTTAGTGAAAATATTATATCAATTGATTTGCACTGGTTAAGATCGGGATCCCAGTACCACACAATCGTTGACATCGATGGTGTCAGTGTAAAATGATAGTCCATCTTTGCATCTACAAAATAACTTCGGCAATAAATGAAGTGAAGTTCCAGCGACAAGTGTGCTGACGGATTCTTTCTCGTGTATGCTTATCTCTCCTTGAATGAAAAGCAGAATGCCTACAAGTGTAGGGAAATTTTGGTTTTCTACAACCGCAAAAGTTTTTTTTGTGTTACAGAAATCATCTACACTTCTTGTAAGATAATACTACAAGTGGATTTTGTATTGTAGACTTATAGCTTTGTGTTACAGACCCCAGGTCGGCTAGTCCGCCCCTTGTTCTTCCAGAGCCACTTCATGGAAAAATGAATATTTGAAGACTTAATGAAAAAGACTTCCGAGAATGGCCCCGATTAGCGATAAGTCTTATATGATTAAATGTTTGGATAATTTACATAAGCTTATGTTTCGGTCTGTTGGCTGCCAGATAGTCAAACAACCATGTCTCAATAGCTTGCCTCCATCTAGAGGAACATGAAATTCTTCATCCAAGCGTGCTCCCTTAAGAGCATGGAAATATGAAATAAATGTTGAACATATTGTGGTTCAGTCAGCAAATAAAACAAGCTTCTTCCAATATAATCTTGTTTGACATAATCCGAATATCTTCTTTTGGGGATACGTAAAGCTGTTAAGCTAAGCTGATAAGCCAAACATCAAATGAAGTATTAAAAGTCACGAGTGCTTCAAATATAGAATTTTTGAGCTCAATCGTGGTAAGTTGGGTGCATAAAGTAGTGTTTGAAAACAAATTGCTAAAAGTATTTTCTAAATTAACATTTAACAATCTATAAATGACATCTAAAAAATTAAAGGTTACAAAAAAACACCCTTTATTAACGCCTGAATAATGCGAATAAAATCTAAGATGACACAAAAATGCACAAACTTGACATTGATGGAAAGATTCCTTTAATATTTCAGTTGTATATGTTGCAGTCTCAGAAGTGGGATATCGGGGGTGCTGCCAGTGCAAGATTTTTACATATATTATATTTTGTTTTAATGTAATTTAGATGTCTTGAATAATTTTCTTATTTGAAAATGTAAAATTTAAATTTTGGTAAATTCAAAACAGCTTCAGATTTAAAAGTGAAATTCTTCTCCGCTCCCTTTGTTTAAAATTTGAATACAAATCGTCTAAGCAGTTGAAAATCATTCAGCAAGATGTATCTTTTTTTTTACATTTTGAAAACTTGATGGTTATGGTCTGAAAAGTTTTACCTATGTTTAAAAAGTATAAAACAAACAAATAAAACAACAAACAAAAAAACATGACTTGACTTTAAAGCAAAAACAAAAAAAAAAATCTTTTATTGTTCCCCTTTGTCGCATGTTGGTATATGTCGAAGTTATTGAAAGTTTGCGAAAAAAAATTGTATATTATTTTTATCCTCTTTGCTGAAATTCCTTTCGTAGAGGCGGACTTTTTATTACCGACAGGACTGCTTGGGGAGTTCATAGGATCACAAACTCTTAAACCGGGTGTTCGAGAATATTGAAAGAGGAAACTTTTTTTGATACCTATACGAGTATGTACTCGTATATATTTATAACATTATCAGTTCAAAAGGTTAAGTGAAAAAAAAAATATATATATTGATGTATGTAGTTCTTTATAGAATATGGTATAAGTGCAGGATTAAGTTCCGTATAAGGTATAGCATTGGGTTGAAATAGGAATTTTCGAAAGTTTATGTAGGTCTATCCGATTCAGAATCCAGAAGACGTAAAATGTAAATGATAGTTAGGAATAAGTGAAGTGATAAACTAGGATAAATGTATTCAAATCACAGTTTTCAGTTTTTGGCCATCATCATTCAGTGTGGAGAGAAGAGAAGCCTTCGGGTGAAATGGAGCATTCAAAAGTTTAATTATTTTACAATCCAAAAGGGAATACAAAAAAGAACAAAAAAAAAACAGGCGTAGAATAGCAAGGAACAACTTTTTTCTTCTCAGGCCATAGGCAATATCATGAACAAAATAAAAGCCACAAAACAGTAAATTAAAATGTTGAGTATGTATTGTGTGGATGTGGATACAAGTTTTGTCCTTAAGGCTTTAGAATTCTTCATGGGAGATTAAAGGAAGTCTTTTCAAATACTTTCTATATATGAAATGTATAAGTAATTTTTCATAAATTAACATTTTTAAAAGCTTTTTTTTATAATATACGAGTACCTACATACATACACATCCATTTTTTTTGAATAAGGCAAGATCAAAAGGAGGGAACACAAAAAGGTCAGTCAAATTCAGGGCAGATAATAATATATGTAATATCTTCTTAGGTTTCAGTAGATAGGGAGCGCATCGGCTGGTCCACACCGGATTGTACTACCTTAAGTAAGTATATAGAAACTTTGTCGTTGGAGAAGAAAACTGAAACAACCTAATCAACTTAACTTTTTATGAGAACAAACAGAAGGCTTTTAAAATCATGAAACTTATGTTTATCGCCTTAGTGCAAAACGAAACAAGTGCTTCGTTAGTGCAAGCAATTTAGCTGAAGATATACCTAGAGCCTTGTTTATTCCCGACGATGATTTTTTTTCTTCATATAATGAATACATTGTGTCTAATAAATGGCGCATTTTTAAGAGTCTTAAATCTATGGTTGTCCGAAGGCTTTTTCAGATTTTATTTAATAAATAAATTGTTTCTTAAAATATATATATAAAATATAAATATAAAAAATTATATTGACAAATTGAGCTTGAAGTTTAATATTTATAATGTAGATAAGCCCTCTACTGCATTTATGAAATTAAAACTCATTAGAGAAACCTTCATTCGAATATTAGTTATGATTTCCTTATGTACCTACATAATATAAAATGCAGGACTGAATCGTACGAACTTCCTTTTGTAACTAATCTACACGCGCTCAAGGGATTAGATTACCCTTTAAATGTTTCAACTCAACACAGCGCGGGCGTTAGGTTAGGAAGAGAAAGAAGATGTGTGGCGCGATGTTCTGAGACTGGAGGTAGTTGTTGTCTCAGATTTTATCTCCAGAGATGGCGGCTGAACTAATGCGGAGAAATTTCCATATCTTATTTATCTATGTCCCTTATAATTCGCATTATTTTTTTCATGCGCTGTTATATTTATCGGTATACTAGTTTTACTAAATCACATGTTGTTAGTTCTATGCATAAACAGCGGGTAATGAGTAAGCCAGCAAATCGTGTGACATTTATTTTAGAATTGGTTTTTAATGGAAAACTAGGATGACATAGGGCAGGGATCGAACCTTGGACCATGATATTGACAGGCGAACACACAACTATCGAGCTACGGCCATCCCCAATATGCCAAAAATATATGTATGTAGTTTAGTTAAGGCAAGTATACATATATATTCTCCAAGGAGGAAATAAATGAATGCAACAAATAACAAAATTGCTTAGATTGCTTAACTTATAGTTTTGCCGAAAAAAAATCCATTTGAATTCTTGGCCAAATTTGGCTATGCAAACAAAATTAAAATTGTTTGTTATTAATTTTTTTGTATGTAAACGGTGATATTTTAAGAGCAAATTCAAAAAAACACAGAAACTTGTAAAAAGTGAATGCAATTTTTATTTGGATCGATAAATCAATTTCTGCCATTTACTTTTTAAAAATAATTTCACTTAAATGTTGCCCGCGGCTACGCTTCAAGTGGTCCATTCTGAACGTCTAATTTTGGCAAACTTTTTCACACATTTCGGCCGGAATCTCACCAATGACGCGTTCAATGTTGGCTTCCAAGGCAGCAATCGTGTTTGGCTTGTCCCCATAGACAATAGACTTAACATAGCCCCACAAAAAATAATCTAACGGGGTCAAATCACATGATCTTGGTGGCCAATTGACTGCGCCAAAAGGTGAGATCAACTGCTCACCAAATTCGCCTCTCAATTGATGCATGGTTTCGCGTGCAGTGTGGCATGTGACACCGTCCTGTTGGAACCACATGTCGACCGAGTTCAATTCTTGCATTTTCGGCAAAAAACCCTGCGGCCTTCATCGTCCTTGAAGAAGTACGGCCCAATGATGCCGCCTGCCCATAAACCGCACCAAACAGTGCATTTTTCGGGATGCATTGGTAGCTGCTGAATTACCTCTGGCTGCTTTTCACTCCAAATACGGCAATTCTGCTTATTCACGTATCCATTTAGCCAAAAATGAGCCTCGTCACTGAAACGGACGTAGCTTGCGAAACACATTTTTTTTCACAGAGCACGAATTTTGATAATAAATTTCAATAATTTGCAAACGTTGTTCAGGCGTTAGTCTATTCATGATGAAATGGCAAACAATACTGAATCGAAATGTCAAATGTTCGTGGAATTTGTCATGTGTGATCTGTCAAAAATATAAACGTCAAAAACCAAGTAGCAAAAAAATCACCCGTTATATATAAATGTATGAGGGCCTAGAAAGTAAATATAGATGGTGTTGCGCAAAAAGGGCCAATCTGATATTTTCAACAGTCAACAAATTAAGCCCGAAGATGGAACATTGAGTCCGAAACGCGTCGCTAATATTAAAAAATAAAACAAATTTAAAAATTTATTTTTTTAACATTAGAAACCAAATTGAAAATATCAGATTGGCCCTTTTTGTGCAACATCATCGATATATGTATGTATGTATTCAGTGACGTGACTTCAAAATGCATAAATTAAAATAATTAGATTGAAATAATTGTATGATAGGTACACATAATAAAATCATTTTTTCAAAATAGCTTTTAACGGCCTTTAGTCCAACAAAAATTGGCGTTTCGTCCCGGCGATCTCACATGGACTCATCAGTTGACTAGTGAGGAACTTTGTCAATACGCAATTTTTGCCAAGTTCAGTTCATCTTACATAGATTTCGTGAAGAACATCTAGTGTGAACTATATCCAACAAGACTAGAATTCCTAATCATTAAATTGGAAATTTTTGTTTTTTGCCCATGGCCTGGCATTATTTATATAAGAAGTTTTTTTTTTATAATAATACAAATTCTATATACTACTGAAATACATCAGCCAAGTAGAAGACTTAGCACTATAATATTTGGACTTGTTGAATTATTGATTCAAAATAGCTTTTAACGGCCTTTAGTCCAACAAAAATTGGCGTTTCGTCCCGGCGATTTGTTGGACTAAAGGCCGTTAAAAGCTATTTTGAATCAATAATTCAACAAGTCCAAATATTATAGTGCTAAGTCTTCTACTTGGCTGATGTATTTCAGTAGTATATAGAATTTGTATTATTAAAAAAAAAATCATTTTTGATTGCGTAGTTGTTATAGCTTGAGGGAAAACAAAAATACTATTTGAATTCCAGGATAAATGAAAATAATATAAAACAAAAATATTTCAAATAAATGTATTAAAAATTATTTTTGTATGTATAAAATCCTAAAAACATTTTTAGAAAACAAATTTGAAACGCCATTTTTTAAGATGTATAACCTATATAAAATTGAAAATTTCAAAAAAAAATAATATGCACGACTGAATCGCACGTACTTGGTCCTATGTTCGATCACATTATATGCAAAAGATTCTTAATGGAAACGGCTAAAAGTATTTTTAAGTCGTTTTTCACTTAATTTTTTATATATAAAAATTCATAAATTTTTTTTACAAAAAAATTGGTAGGAATATTTTAAATATTTAATAATATAAACTTAAAAACAAAATTTTAGAAAAAATTGCATAACCGTTTTCGAAATATTGAATTTTCAAAAAAAAAAAATATGTTTTTTTTTTTCAAAAATCCAAAAAAACTATTTTTCGAAAATTTTGAAATGCAATATTACTTAGAATTAGAAGGAGATGCTGTATATAAATTTTGATTGAAATCCGTTCCGCAGTTTATGAGAAAGTCGAAAATCAATAAAATGGTTGTATAGCAGGTAGCGTTAATAACAAAATATTTTTAATTTTTTTTCTGCCAAAGTGTAGCCCATACACAAGTTAGTACACACACCAATTTTTGTGAAAATAGGTAGAGCCATTTTCGAGATAATTAAGATGGTAGAAAAATTTGTATGGCAAGTACCGTTATTTATGGGGCTAAAACAACGATTCAAAAATGTGTTTTGGACAATCACCTAAAACTCCTAACCACCAAGTTTGAACAAAATCGGCTCAGCCGCTTAGGCTGTAGATCGTTCTACAGACAGACAGACAGACGGAATTGCCGGACCCACATTTTTGGAGTTCACTATAGTCGTAATGTCAACTTTAATTAAAATCTCGAGTTCGATTTTTTTTCCAAATGCAAAACTTGCCCTATAGTACATATAACGCAAGTAAAAGTAAAAATCGTTTGTTAATTAAAAAACATTTTTTTTTGAAGGTAGATATAAAATGAACGAGTTCCTAGAAAATAAATATATGTATCTATGTATAATTAGGTAGAAATAAATGGATGATACACTTAATGAAATCTTTTTTGAATGCTTAGCTGTTATAGTTTGAGGGAAAACAAAAATGCCATTTGAACAAATTTTAAAATTGCTGGGCGGTTTTAAAAAAAAATAGTTTTTTATGCTAAAAATTTTAAAAACACTTTAAGAAAACAAATTGGAAACGGGATTTTGAAGATATTATTAATATTTATACATACGAAATTCAAATTTCAAAAAAAATCAGTGACTGGTTTTTGAAAAATCGATTTTTCAAACAAAAATTTCTTTATATTTTAAAAATTTAAACAACATTTTTTTAGAGAGCATTTGCATACAAAATATTTTTTAATCGGTCTATCCAATAGTAAGAAAATTAAAAATATGAAAAGTGATTCTATGGGAAGTACCGTTATTAAGTTGGAAAAATAAAAAATTTTATACTTAAAAGTTAACTGCGTACTAATTTAAGAACACACAAATTTGTTTTATAAAAATTCTTGGAGTCGTTTTGGAGAAATAGATTTTTTCCTTATTGGGTTTTTTAACATTTGTATGGGAGGTTCCATTGTCTTTTATTTTAGGAAAATAGTTTTTTTAACTATTCAAGATAATGTCAAAAAAAAACTATAAAATATGAAGTTTCAAAAAAAATGTATTAAGTCGTTTTCGAAATTTTAAGTTTTCAAAAAAAAAAGTTTTTTTTTTTTAATTTACAAATAAATTGTTGTTGAAAAAATGTTTAAACTTTCTAGGAGATATGGGTAAAAAAATTCAAAAAAATTAAATTTACCGTTTCCAAGGAAATCGAAAACCCCAAAAAATAACCACTTTTTTCAAAAAGTACTTTTTCCCTTCGTTACTGATTTTTTTTATAAGGACCTCCTACATAAAAATTTTGATCAGCAATTTATGAGATAGTCGAAAATAAAAAATAGTTTTTAAAGGCAGGTACCGTTAATTACAAAATATTTAAACAAAATTTTAACCAAAATGTAAACCATACATATACTATTATTTTTGTAGCTAAGGAACTATTTACTTGAACTTGACATTGCGACGAAAGCTAGTCTGTTTCCTTATTTATTCCGGATATGGCATAGAATGGATGAAAAGACCAAATGTATTATATAGTAAAATTAAATATTATTGATTTATTAATTAATGAAAACTCAAATTTAATTATTGTATTTATATTAATTTCAATAACAAAAATATCAAAAATGTTTTGTCATCCATATTGTTTACTTGCTTGGTTTCCCTCTTTGGCTGTCCAAGTAATATTTTTCCTCTCATAACATTCTCCAATAACTTAATGAGACTAATTTACATGAGCTAAAATAATCTTGAAAAATTCTTCTAGATTATTATAATACTGCTAAAAGCGATAAATGGCCTAGTTATGAGAGCCTCACTATACTACCTAACAGAGTTGTATTCTTCTTATGGGATGACAGATATAGAATAATGAAAAAATGCCTCTTATATCACTCTAATAAGGCTCGGCTAAATCTTGTTGTGAGAAAGCGTTTCTTGCGATGGGAGTTGGTAAAAGAGAATAGATAATATGAGAAGAGAAAAGAAAATGAACCTTGGCAAAATTATATCGTTCTCATTAAATTTTTTTTTTTGAAAAAAAAAAAAAAACTCTAAAAGTTTTTGCGTATATATGTCATGGCTAAAAACTGATGGACTTGATATGTATTTGTGATAGTATTTATTTTGTAGGTCAACTATTCATTATTTTATAATGGCGATACATTATTTTATTTTATTGTTTGTTCGTATTTGGGAGCTAAAAATCAATACGGTTGAAATTGTATCTACTAATGCTTAGATTTTACCTCGAAAAAAACAAAGCGCCTTCAAAATAATGGATATTTAAATTATTTAATTTATACTTTTTATCAAGGATAGGGTTACCTTGGATGCTTTTGGGAATCAATTAATTTTTGAAATTATAGTGGATGATATGCAATCATAAATGCATAAAAAATATCTTGTGAGTCAAATTAAATCTGAAAAACAATCCAATGACACAGTAAGAGCCTTAATGCTGCATTTACACAAATGACAAAATGTAATTGTTGGTAGTTGTTTTTATGTCACAAAACAGAAATACCCAAGTAACATTTTTCATCTCACAAAAGGTTTCAATAGAGAAACATCGAAAAGTTAAAGTAATACCCATTTCGATTGTTAAATATTTTGTATCGATATTAGAAAGAATCTCTTATAGTTAATGCTATTGTTTTGCCATTTATGTTTGTGAAATTTATAATGCACATAAATTATTTAAAAAAAGGTTTTTTTAAAATAAATAATTTTTAGAATTAGTTTCAACATGTCCACATTTTGTATATGTGGTAACCCTCAAAATACTCAGAGAATATTTTCTGCGTACTTAAATATGGCTGCTGTTGAGATGAGAGAATCCTTTGCAATAAGACCATTATAAGAGTTTGGTTTCCTCTACTTTTACTCACTCTCATTTACTAAGTTTATGTTAAGTCTTCTTATGGAAATATTCATTATATTATAGGATAAAATAAAAAAAAAGCGAGCCATATAACAAGTTACATATATAGTGAACTATTAATCACGAGCGTAATAAGGGAAGGGGGCCTCAGCTACAAAAGTAAAACATGAATTTGTTTTTATCATGGCACGAAAGTAGAAGAGCCAATTTATTACAGTTGATGTTTGCCATTAAAAGTGTGGAATATTCAATTACTATTCAAAATATCAAGCCCAATAGAGATATCAATCATACATTTTTTTGTAAATTTGATTTACAATATTATAAAAATAGTTTTTTTTTTCGAAGACACGTTTTAGTCGACCGCGACGGCCGATCTTCTACTAAAATCCACAGCCCTTTTGCTATTTGATATGTGTTCATTTTTGGTCGTGAAATACTTGCATTTTCAAATATTTGAAAAAACCTTTCGAACAATAAACAATTTTCGGTAAATTAAAACAGAAAATTCACATCCATTTAATAATCTCGACTACGTCCCTGACTTGGCGTGTGACGAGTAACTTTGTGATTCCATATGGCAACTAGAAAACTGCAGGTCCTATTAGAATCCTGTAATAAAATGTTGCATACCTTAAATCCTGTAAGGTTCGTTATAGAATTTTAAAATAGCTTAGTCTCCAATAAGTCAGTTGTTATGGGATTGAAGATATATAGGCGTTTGAATTTCATAACAAGATTTTTATAAAACTCTAAATTCTTGGAATCTTGTTAAAGAAGGCAAATTTGTTTTAAGTATAAAATTTAAATTATTTGAAAATTGTAGAGAGCTCTTATAAAAAAAAACGTTATGAGAATATTTCAAGTTTCGTAACAAGAAATTAACTCTAAGGATAGTAATGGGACCTAAAAGAGGCTTACAAGATTGTTTTTCAGATTTTGGGAGCTTAACTCTGGAGAGTATGTTAGTTGGGTGGTGTCATTTTTTTGACTATTTGACATTCACATGAGTGGTATATTCCGTGAATATTCTTTTCATTCCGTGATTAACATGACAAACGTTAATGTTCAAGTCTTCACTTCTACCGGCACTCCCGGAGTACAACCCGTTGTTTTTTTGTGTTTTCTATTTTCTGGAAAAGGGTTCAGTCGATTTTCTTCAATTTCTTTTATGAAAAAGCCTCTTAAGAGCTAATGCAGTATTGTTAGCCAACATTTTTTTTAAATCAAAAGAAATTGTTTTTTTTCGAAAGCTCAATATATATTTCGAAAACGAGTCAATTGATTTCTTCAAAACTTTGTATTGTATATGAAAACTTTAACGGTTTCCCTAAAATTTCTTGAAAAATTGGGTTAAATGAGTTCAATAAGACATCATTACCGAATATTTAAAAATCGGGATATTCTTGAACGCGCGGAAACCATAAATCTACAGCGAAAACAGAAACGGACCTTGAATTGAACATAGTTGGACGCTTATTGTTCTTACGTACTTATTTCAAGTTTTTGACTTAAAACTTTGTTTGAATTGAATCTGATGTTTTTTTTAAATATTTCTTCATTATGTTCTTTTCGAATGATTTTGATTGATTTTATTGAAATTAATATTATTACAATCAGAAAAAAGACAACAATTATTTCATTTTTCCCCTGTAATTTATTTTCACAGTTTAAAATTATTTTTTTATAATTTCTTTGAAAGAGCGATACATTTGGAATGGATATTATTAAAATTTGATATTTATTTATAATGAACACTGGTGTGTGCATGAAACATGAAACATTCGTATACAACATATTCTTCTTTAAATCACGCACTTGGGTTAGTAGGAAGATAAAAAGGAATTGAACTACAGGCTATTAAAAACAAAAATAATAAGTCAAAAAGGATTCCTGTGATATGCTAGTGTAGTGGAGCATTTCATTGCAAACCTGAAATCTATAGTGAAAATAATCTTACAACAATATTATTCCACTGATGAAAATCATTACGTGGACTTGCATTTTCAGAAACTGATTGAAAGAAAAAATATTAAATAACAACGAAAATTAACAACCAAAAAACATGTTTGTTGGGTTCTTTTTTTTTGCAATATGTTTATCACGACAGAATGAATGTATAACCTTTACGGGTTGCGTGGGTTCACTTAATGTGCATTCTGACCCGATTTATCCATTTCATTAAATATGGCTGGGATATGCCAATAATACCTTATAAATATTGTTATTTTATTATTTTGGTTCGTCGTTCAGGATACTCCGCAAAATATAATATAAAAATAAATGTGTTCCGACTTCGATAAAAAAAAAATACATATTATAAGGGAATGTGTATTCGAATATCAAGTCAAGGCTAATCCTGTCTGTTTACAATATATATTATCAATAAGAAATTGGATATTAAGCCCCAAGTATGGTCAAAGGATAAGCAGGGATATAATTTTGTTTTTGTTAATGAAAGAAACTGAATGAATGAAATTTATTTCCATTCAACAATAAGTAAGAGTTTCGATGTGGACTTAATGGGAAAAATCGACAAAATCCATAAGAACCAATAGGAGATTACTATAGAGTGCCATTCTCAGTACATGTCGGTCGGGAGATATTGGCGTCAGACGATTTTTTTTTTGAACGCAGGACCTTGCCGAAAATAATCAATTATCTTATTGATTTTACATATCATTTCATTTCATTTATTCATAATCGATTGCTTATACAGTGAAACCCGCTTAAGCGAAACGAAGAAAAATCAGCAATTTTTTTTCAGTTAAGCGGCTTTTTCACTTAAAATTCAGTTAAGTGGATCTCGGATAAGTGAAAAATATATTTCACTTAAAGGGGTCTGGGAAAACTGCAAAAATATTTCAGAAAGGCAGGCTTCGTGTTAAGGAACAATTCTTACTACATTTATATCGAACTTTTACAGCTGAAAAGGAAAACAACCTGTGTTAAATATTTAATAATTGCTTTTATAAATAAATTTGTCTTATCTACATAAAAAGCAGGAGCTAGTTATTAAAAAAAAAATATTAAAAAAAATGTTTAGGTATGTATGTATGTTTGTAGAAATAAATGTATAGACAATTACACACCTAGGGGAGACCGGGGCTAAAAGCAACACTTTTTACTAAAATTGATGCTGTTCCTAAGATTTTAAAAATTAGGAAGCCAAACTATTTTCTGTTAAAAGGGCAATATTTCAGCTACCAAATCCAATAAAATACCCATCAGAATTTGTAAAAATATAACTTTTAGACAAAAAACGTGTTGTTACGACGTACCCCGTATGCGTGGAAAGTTGAAACCGGGGTAAATTGTAATAAAACCTGTCATCTTCCTTAAACAAGAACTATCAGTTTATAAACAAGATTAAAAACAAAAAATATAGCACAAAACTTATGAAATTAATATTAAAATTTAAAAGTTATTATGTTAATTCACAAATTTAATTAATTAATTAATTTTCAATGTTCCTAGAAAAAAACAAAATCAATGTTAATTTTCTGGAAAAAAAATTGAATTTAGTTACAAAAAAAATTACGAATTTAACTAATTAGCAAGTCAGGAAAACTTTTCTCTTCAACCTTTTGTTGGCAACGATATACGTGAAATGGACTTTTTTGTTTATATACAAAATAAAGAAAAAACTTAAACAAAACGAAATATAAACAAAGAACAACATTTCCATCCTCTTAGTTCCCAAAAATATGTTTAAAAATATAAACGAAGTTTTTTTTTATTTGTAACAATGTACCCCACTAAAATGTAACAACTAGCCCCACCATGAAATTTTACAGAAATCACTCAATTTAAAAAAAAACCTTAAACTATTCGTTGGTCAACTACTTCCTAAACTTAACCAAAATATAAATAAATATTAAAAAAAAAACAACTAGAACTATGTCTCTTCCGAGTGAAGAGGAATTCCAAATATACAAAGGAAAAATAATGTTGCAAAAGTATCAATTTTGGGCACTACCCTTATAACTTTTCTTTACGGGGTCCTATTCACAGCTAAAGTATAGTTAACGGTAGCTTTGAAGTAGACGAACAATTTTCTCGTTCACTCGTTTCTTAATCTTCAGTGGAACCCATTCATTTTTAGCTGTAACTTCTTACCCCTGTTACTTCTAGCCCAGGTCTCCCATATTGCCATAACATAACACTCACACATTTTAATATTCAACTTTGGGAATCCTATTGTAAGGACAAAACTCATCCAACGCTACTTTGGCTTCAGTTTCTTTTATTCACAGATACGAGTACATTTCGTTTTACAAAAACAACAATGTACATACGTAAGTAAATGGAAATTTTGGGGTTTTCCCTATTGTTTAAAACTTTTAGCATTTATATGTTGTAAATGAAAGTGGTGGTGGACGAAGGTCAACGTATACAAAAATGTAACTTTTTTTTCAATTTTAAATTTTTTCACTTAACCGAGTTGTTTTCTATAGAAAAATATAAAACTTGAAGAGATTTTTATTCAGTTATACGGGTTTTTCACTAAAATGAATTTTCAGTTAAGCGACGTAGTTTGTATGTACAGTCGAACTTCGATAACTCGAATATTTGATAACTCGAATAAAATTGGTTGGCAATACCGCAAAGCCTGAAGTTTACATGTAATTTTTGTTTGATAACTCGAACTTCTATAACTCGAATGTCTCGATAACTCGAAGATATTATTTGGCGGTAGCTGCGATAAGTCGAATACTAAGAGGGAATTCTCGAATTCTGTTGATTTTTACAAGTTCATTTCATGATGTATTGCGTTTGTTGGCAATGTGCTTGGATGTTCTATGACCTTGTATATAATCTGTCACGTTCCGGTGTGTTAGAACACATATTATTAGGTAGCTAAAATAGTATTCGTCTTCTGAAATGTTAAAAAAAGACAAAATAAAAAGTGTAAAGAAACTGACGTAGATATTAACAGTATGTAATTCTTATTAAAACTACCTAAGGCTAACGTGGGTATGTCGCTAAAGCGAATTTTAAGAACATTGGCGCAAAATTTTAAACACCCTGATGTTAAGGGCTTAGCATGATACTACTTAACAGCTTGCTAATACTAAAAGACTTTACTAATAGTTTCCTAATTTTAAACACTTTTTAACTAGCACCATACTAAATCTATTTTCTTAATAAACTACAACTAAGCACGCCTAAAATAGTGCAAATAGTAGGCGAACATAGCTTTTTGACGTTTATAAATGTGAAAGTGGCATATGATTTATTACGATACTAAAAAAATAAAGAAGCCATTTTGTAATTTTAACTTTAGTAAAATGTTAAGAAAATAGTACGATACTAAACTGGTTTAAAAGTAGCAAAATCCGCTTTTCAGCCTAGTATCAGACAAAAAATGATTTAACATATTACTAAATCGACTAAAATTTTGCGCCATTATCTTTTGAAAATAAATTTAAATTAATAAATTAATAAAAGAGGTGTGGGTCAATAAAGAAGGATCTGGCTATTAAGTATAGCATTCCGGCAATCCCCTCGTCATTCAAGTATGAAAGAATATTTTAAATAATTACAAAACTGTTCTTTACTCGCAAATAAATAATACATACTTAGCATTCATTTTGTGTTTTACTTGATAACTCGAAGTCTTGAGAACTCCAATTATTTTGTTGGCAAGTGATGGTTTGAGTTATCGAAGTTCGACTGTATATATATACGGGGATATGTGAATGTTTTCAGGTATGCGGGTTTTTCACTTAAGCGAGTTTTACTTAAGCGGGTTTTACTGTACACAGCAAGATATAATATCTTATACGTTTATGATAAGCACAAACAAAAATTCAAATTTACATGAAAAATACAAAAAGTTAATACGGAAAGTTATACTAAAAACTTTTTTTTTTTGAAATTTTAATAATTATTATTAAAGATACATTAAGACCAAAAATAGATTTCAATTTCTTTTTTTTTTCACCCTTCTTACATCTTGGATTCTTTTAATATTGCGTGGTAGGCGATTCCAAGGACGGACGCTATTAATAAACAACTGACGTTCCGATGTTAAGGATATGTAACGTAAATGAATGAGCTGACCTGATCTACTCGAGGACGGCAGTCTTATTCTTTCGTAAAAATAGTGTGGTTGATGTGTTAAAAAGACATCGGAAAACAAGGAAAGGGTGCGAACTCAAAAAAGCTGTTAAGCGTCAAATTCAAGAGTTGTTTTGAAATGTCTGAAATATGGTCGAATCTACGCAGTCCAAAAATATAGCGAATTGAGCTGTTGAGAGCTACTTTCAAAACTGCATGAGCAATAGATTTCACAGCCATAGGTTAATATAGGAATAATTAATATTTTTACAAGCATTGTGCGTGTTTTTACTGTGATAAAGGATTGAGATACTCGAAGGGAACGCAATACGCCATAGGTTTTGCCAACAACGGAATTAATGGGATCATTCAATATGAGGCTACGGTTAAATAGAATACCTAGATTGTTTGCCGTTTCAGAATAGTCAATTGGAACATCGTTAGGCTTTACCAGAGGGAAGTAGGATAAGTCTATTTTTTTTTTTTTTTTTTTTTTTTTTTTGAAATAACGATGCACTTTGATTTGGACGGGTTTATTCAGAAGCCATTAGATTGGGACCAGCGAGATATTCTCTGTAAGTATTCGTTGAGGCATATTATTTAGTGTTCAATAAGCCCAAGTGGTCTACTTAAATATATTTGTACATCGCTAGCGTGTACGAATATATTGGAATTGAATCAATGTATAGCCAAAATAAAAGAGGACAAAGAATTGATCCTTAAGGGACGGCCTTTGCTGTCGGCAAGAAATCAGATAAAGTATTACTTAAAAAGTTTGACTATAAGCTGGTTTTGGAAGTGTAAAGCAAGGCATTACAGATATTATCATTGATATATCTTAGGAAAACTTAAAGTCTTGGGGATTTTATAATATATATGTTTATATAAACGGTGATTTTTTAAGAGCTTGGTTTTTGAAAATTCAAAAAAACACAGAAACTTGTAAAAAGTGAATGAAATTTTTATTTGGATCGATAAATCAATTTCTGCCATTTACCTTTTAAAAATAATTTCACTTAAATGTTGCCCGCGGCTACGCTTCAGGTGGTCCATTCTGAAGGTCCAATTTTGGCAAACTTTTTCACACATTTCGGCCGGAATCTCACCAATGACGCGTTCAATGTTGGCTTCCAAGCAGCAATCGTATTTGGCTTGTCCCCAAAGACAATAGACTTAACATAGCCCCACAAAAAATAGTCTAACGGGGTCAAATCATATGATCTTGGTGGATAAAGTGAAACTGGTGCGAAATTTGGTCACAATGAGCTGAATAGCCTGCTCGGTGGGTCGATTATGACGACCATAAAACGGACGTAGCTTGCGAAACACATTTTTCACAGAGCACGAATTTTGATAATAAATTTCAATAATTTGCACACGTTGTTCAGGCGTAAGTCTATTCATGATGAAATGGCAAACAATACTGAATCGAAATGTCAAATGTTCGTGAAATTTGTCATGTGTGATCTGTCAAAAATATAAACGTCAAAAACCAAGTAGCAAAAAAATCACCCGTTATATATATGTATAAACCAGTAAAAAATTAAACAAAGGCAAACATACAAAATATCATTTTATCCTTGTTTTCGTGGTTTTTCTTCAATCTTAGCTGATTGGATATTACCATTTTTCTGCGACCTGTTTAATGTACAATCCACTTTGAGTGTGTTTCTTTATTCATTCTGATATGTCCAGAATATTCGGAATACCAGTTTTGCGTTTTTTTATTCCATGGAATATTCCGGATAAACTATTTTGTTGTTTCTTTATTCATTCTGGAACGTTTGGAATGCATTCTTTTTATTCCATGTTAAATACGGAATGAAAAGAATATTCTCGGAATAACCCTTTCACATGAAAGCAAAACAAATGACAGCAGCCAAAGACGAAAACCAAGTAAGTAAACAAAATGGATGACCAAACATTGTTTATATTTTTATTATTGAAATAAATATATAAATAACAATTAAATGTGACTTTTCATGAATTAATAAATTAATAATAATTTATTTTTACTATTTTCCATAGAGATATCTATTTTCTTGTCATCATCACAACACTTTAAGAGAGCTGATTGACGTCATCTTGTTTCCTTTCTATTCCGGAGAGAATTTTTGTTTCTTTATTCATTCCATTCTGGATATTCTAGATAAACATTTCGTCTTTTCCATCCATTCTATTCCTTATCCGGAATAAATAAAGAAACACACTCTTTATGTGCCTGAAACACAGTGACGTTCATTCATACTTGCGCAGGTGTTCGCTGCACACCCTACCAAAAACATCTGTATTTGGCATGTGTTACCAAAATCCCTAAATGTTTTCATTTTTATTTGATTTCCAACTACTTACCTTATTCAAAGATTTTCTCATATCTTCAAGGCAGCGATTCCAAGTTCAAAATTAAAAAACAAGAGACGAACTTCATGCTCGCTTATAAATCTCTCTACAGCCCTTGGTGCTCACCCGCTTCAACCCACATCAACCGCACGGTTTTCCTTTTCCTTTTTCGGAAGCAAAAGAATTCATTCTCAATCAAAAAACACAAATGCACACATTTGGGTGTTGTCCCAACATAAGCGCACCCAGTGATACAAATCCCCATATTGAAAAAATATCCAACAGAAAGAGAAGAGTTAATTTCCAGTACAAGTCTATATGGTTCCGTGTTGAACAACATTCAGTGCACCGTCGGCCAGTGTCGTTCATTCCACCATAGGTTTTCGGTTTGGTAGTGCAAGAGTAGCAGGATCAGTACACAGTGCAAAGAGAATTGGTAATTTGGTATTCATTTCCATTGAGCCTGCTGTGGATGTGCGCTGTGGTGCGGATTTATTCTCTGTACCAGTACAAAAACGTACCTTATATATAGATACTACTATCAGAGAACCAAGCTATGCTTGCCAATGCCATGCCATGCGACACGTGAAAAACAGGATAAAGAGAAAAGAGAGCTTTAATTTCTCTTTACTTTTAGTGTTTGGCTCTTATTTTGTTCATTGCGTTCTTGCGGTGCGGATTCATTTCGAGTACCAAGTAAAAATACAAACATACTCATGAGCGACGTTCACGTACAATTGTAAATAAAGCGACACGTCGAAGGTCGAACAAAACACAAAATGATTTAATTAATGCAGAATTAAATGTTATTTCTGATTCTGATAACATTTAATTACAGTGCTAGATTTCAAATAAATAACTTGAGAACGAGTTTCCATCATATTTTGGAAGCACCTAAAAATGCTATTGATCTCTTCCAAAACGAGATCTACAAAGTTTTGAACTGCGATATCGCCAATTATTTTTTTAGATAATCTTCAAATTGAAATGCGGTTCTAGTCGTTGACAAAATTTAAGTTACTAGCTTTACTTTCTACGAGAAACATTGTTAAGTATTGGAAAAAAATGCCCTACTGAAGTTTTTGAATGCCTCAAATTTCATATGGTGCATTTTTTTGACTTTGCAAGGCTGAAGAATGAAATAGTTATTTTCTTAAGTCTCCTCAGCTAAAAAATATCTTCGTTCAATATCCTTAAAGACATTCTAAGAACGGTTGATGCTCTTGAATTAAAAGAAACCTTTCGAAAACATTTAAACTAAATTGTTTGATCTTAAAAATAGCCATATCGAGTGAATCTATCGAACGTTCCTTTTCTGATCTTAAACACGTTAAATCATATTTCGTATGATAGAAATAAAATGCAGGATCAAAGATTATCGCAACTTGCAATTATGTCCATAGAAAAGTCATTTTAAAAAGAAATCAAAGTAAAAAACAGTTTCTATGATGAAATTTTGCAAATTTTTTGAAGAAATCCCGACGAAATGAACTTTTATTGAAGTATTTCCTTTCTAATTTAAAGTTTCATTACAAAGAAAAATACAAAAAAGTATAAAACAAAATCTCAAAAAAATAAAACAAAAATCAAACAAAATAAAAGCAACGTCCACGTGGTAATCCTGAATCAAAATTTGAAGAAGTTTGTGTACGCTTTGCTTGAAGCACAACGGGACGTCACTGCTGATACAGCAAATGATTTCATGGGATGAATCTTCTTTCGAACTCGTACAGTTGATATATCCTAATGGGTTATCCATTTTGCGGTAAACGTAAATAAGACACATATGAAATATTTTTTTCATGGTATTTCTTTTTATTATAAAGTTTGAACGTTGACATCATGTGTAAACCACTACATCATTTAAATGACCACCACGCAAATTGTTGCAAGCATCGATTATTTTGAGGTAATTTTCGACCTCTTTTTGACACATATTGGACGGTATCTCAGCCATAACTTGACGAATGTTGATTTTCAAGAGGTCGAGAGATAAAGGTTTATCTGCATAAACACGATCTTTCGAGTAGCTCCACAAAAAAACGTCCAGCGCGGTGTCAAATTGCATGATCTTGGTGGCCAGTTGATATAGCCACGACGAGAAATTACGCGGCCAGGAAATGTCTCTTGCAATAAAGCAATATTCGCTCGAGTTGTGCTGCATGTGGCACCGTGTTGTAGAAACCACATATTCTCCAAGTACCGTATTTTTCAATAAAAGGTAAAACAAAGTCGGTTATCATACTCGTATGATCATAACGCTCCGAATTGACGGTGACAGTCGTTCCATCGTCGCTTTCGAAGAAGTAAGGTCCAATCACACCTCCGGACCAAGAGTTTCCCAAACGGTGACTTTTTGTGGACGTAATGGCCTCTCTTCAATTACTTGAGGATTCTCAGAACTCCAAATACGACAATTTTGTTTATTAACGTACCCACCGTGTGAGAAATGTGCTTCGTCGCTGAAGAAAATTTTGTTCGAAAAATCGCCACCCACCGCCTGTTGTTCAAGCACACATTCGACATATCTACGACGTTGTGAATGGTCAGCTGGCTTCAGTTGTTGTGTGAGCTGGACTTTATATGGATGTAGGTGTAGATCCAAATGCAAAATACGCCATAATGTGCCGTAAGACAGTCCTAATTCCTGAGAACGACGAGGAATCGACACATTCGGGTCTTCGACAACACTTTCACTTACAGCAGCGATATTTTCAGTACTACGAGCGAAACAATGATGCACATGCCTTACAATATCTGTAAAAAACTAAGTCTCTTCAAATTTCTTCACAATTTTGCCAATTGCTTGCTTAATTGGACGATTATGTAAGCCATAATCTCCTCTTAAAGCACGGTATGTGGCTGTGGCAGAATCACCATTTTTGTAGTAGGTTTTAACAATTTGTATGCGTTGTGCGATAGTTAAGCGATCCATTTTCGTAAATCTCAGACTTTCGACTGAAAAAAAAAAATTGGCTTAACAACTTAGTTTGACAGACGTCGAATTCCAGCCCTATACTTATGCAACCGCAAAATGGATAACCCTTTATTTGGCTAATTCACCGAGATTTGGATGTAATAGCTAAATATTTATTTTGTTTCAATTCTTCCACGAATCAATTTTATCAATCAATGTTAGGCGCCAGTTATAGCTTTCATTGAAACTCATCATTGAAAACTTTGACTATCAATTCTGAGGCACCTAATCAAATAAAACTGATGTTGTTTTTGTAACAAAATGAAGGTATAAAAGATTTATAATATTTTTTGTCAAAAAAATATTTTATTTGTTCTACCACTTTCTTGTAAATTTACTTTTGATTTTTCAATGATCATTGAATGATCATTGAAAATGCTTTTCATCATTGAAAAATCAAAAGTGAATTTACAAGAAATTGGTAGGGAAAATAAAATATTTTGTTGACAAAAAATAATATATATCTTATTGCCTTCATTTTTGTACCAAAACGACATCAGTTTTAGGTGTTTAAGTGTCTCAGAATTGATAGTCAACATTTTCAATGATGAGTTTCAATGAAAGCTATAACTGGCGCCTTAAACTTTAGATAGTTTTAATTCAAATGCCTGAGGCTCGAAATAATCTTTCCAGTAATTTTCGAGTCAAATCTCCTTTTATTAAAAATAATTTTTTGACAGCATTCTGTCGTCTAAAAGTGACCAAATGGGAGTGACATTTTATAATCTGAAAATCGATTTGACAGATAAAATTACTGTCAAACATTAGAAGGCGTGTTGGCTTAAAAAAATAAGCGATATTTAGTTTTTTAGGGAAATACGTGAATTGTATTCAATCCCAACACCCAAGGGCAGAGTTCTGTCTCTGAATAAGATTTTGGTATGGCTACATCTCCAGTCCTAAAATTATGTTGTAGACGTACACAGTAGTGATAAGACCAATCTTAGCCTTAAGAAGGTTCAAGGAACTGCTAGCTTTAGCTCCACAGATTCTCTAAGATCGTATGTCCAACTGATGCATTAATTATTTTCTTGACTGTCAAAGACTAGAATTTTTCTCAATTCGAGAAAATAGATCTACGACGAACTCCAGTTATTTCTGCACAATGACCGTTGTAGTGGCAGGATGATAAATAAATCAGATTAGCTTGCGTTTCAGCACCATCGATCTATAGACGTTAGCATGTTCTATTGGCTTGTCAATATAAATTTTAAATATACGGTAGTGTTTGTTTACTTCACAAAGATTTGCCGCCATTTGCAAACGTTATATAGTGTGCGTTACATTTTGGGGAACCTTGTAATAGGATGTTCTAAAGGAAAGGATGTGTGTTTACCTATAAAAAACAGATAAGTGATTTGCCAAAAATGAATTTTATGACAAAGTAAGTACAATTATTGCTTGGATCCATCCAAGACCTTGACCTTTTTTGATGACAATGAAAATAATTAAAAATGCATTGTATATAAGATGTTTCCTTTTTACTTTCTCGTAAAGCCTTTCGTCTTTCAAAGACTCCGTACAACCTATAAGAAAGTATATTTAGCGAGTTACATCTTCAAAATTGCTATTAAGATACATTATCTACATATGCTTTAGCTTTTAGCGAAAATAAAACAACTTTATGTCACATCACTATTTTGTGTGCTGCAAACGAAATTCCACTTTGTTTATTATTTTTATCCACCAAACCATAAATAACAGTACCTAAGTAAGCAGTACGTATATTTGTATATATTTAAATAAGAAAAGGCACACTTTAACGGTAACGGTAGCACGACCAAGAACTTGCTCGTTTACACGTTTCCCTACGAATAACATCACAACTATACGTCCTTACCAAACAAATTATGCAAGAAAAAAAAAATCAAAAAAAAAACGCAAGACAAAATCTGCATTAATATCACTCACACGACACTTCACTCCCTCGAATTCTTTATTAAATTAGATGCACAAGCCGCGTCATCCGGAAGATTTTTCTTCTTGTCCCGCTAAAAGGAAAAAACCATACACAACAGCCACAACCATAATATATACTCGTACATAAGTACTTGCTTACACTTGGCGCAATATCATCCTGTCAGCTACAAGGAAACGTCAGTACACAACACACACACACACACACACACAGTCTACTTCTCTTGGTAACTCTCGAATATTATGAAACTGCCTTAATCGGGGAAAAGCGCGAGGAAGGATAAAGCCCAGACTTTCCGGCAGACAGACATCTTGAAATTGCATAATGCAACATAAAATGAATTCATTGTATTGTTTTAGCGACGCGACGTTTCGAGCCATCACCATCAGGCAGAGCCAGAGACAGAGCCATCAACCATAGCATATCCAACCAGTCAGAGCCAGCAGAAGGATCTTTATAAGGAACACACTGTCATCTACCCACATGCCATTCAATTATCATAACGAATGAGCCTATAGTGCGGCTGATGTAGCGTGGCATGCTTGCTGTTGGGTATGTCGGCACACGGCACGGCTAGAAGTGTTAGAAAACGTGCATTATGCATCCTTTCTGCTTGAAGGTCCTTATTTGTTTTTTTTATTATTTTTTTTTTATTATTATTTGAGATTTTACGTGTGTAAAGCAAATGTTCAGTGTATTCAATTGAAAAAGGGGATGCTTTTATTTTCAGCGCAGGGTGAATTTGTCTTTTTTGTTCTTCAATTTTAATATTACTTAATATTTTGTTCCAATCACATTCAACTGGCTGAAAAAAAAATTCAAATAAGATCGAAAAATTACGGTGGTAACCTCGAAACAGACATAGCGATGCAATTGAAGTGAAAGCAGTAGATTCGTCCTGTTAGAGCAAAATGTGCCATAAATGATATTCTTCAAGTCGCGAAATCAAAAATTGCTCCAACGTTTTCATTGACTGGTACGTTAACCCCATCTTCTGGGCCTTATATGAATGCAAAGGGTCTTAACGTCATGGAGCTCCTAGAGTTTACTTCTTAAGCGAAAGAAAACTTTCGATGGCACTATTTGCATAATAGTCCTAATAATTAAGATAATTTAAAAATGAAAACCTTAATGGATTAGAAAACACACGATCTTGGTGTGGCCATTTCATATTACTCACACGCTCCTGCAGAATGTACATGAGCTTTATCATATTGCATCCCCGTGTCGTTTTTGAAGATAATCTAAATTGTTCAAATGTCCCATTATCTTCAATCGATAGTAATCTATGATATACATATATTGTCCTATTATATTGGTTTCTTTCCTCGTGAACTTAGAAAAGCTATTGTTCAGCCCGTTCCAAAAAAGCGGAATATTCTGCCGCCTCCACTTAACTGCCACCTACATATCCATTTGATCCAAGATCATGAAACCGGTAAAAATCAATTATTGTGCTTAATACTTTCGATGAACTTGGAATCAAACTTTATACTTTGCACAACAAAAATAGTCAGTATAGGTCTTATTGGAGAGCTTTTTGAAATACACTGGTGCCTGTTGTTGAAATTCGCATTGAAAGTAACAACTGAGTTACATACACATTGTTTTTGTAGTCTTTATAATCCAGCGTATATTCCACCATGACATACCGACTGCAAATCCCACTGCACAAGCACACTGCTGTTCGTGTGACTTGAGCATTCATTTAACCCTCGTTGTGTGCTCTTTAAATTAATACATTGAATCAGAGTTACAACTGCTACATTTGTGGTAATTTAGAATGCTTACTACTGCAACCTCTTATTTTAAAACAGTATTAACTTATTGGCATGTATTACAGTCAGAGTGAGAGGCAAGCATCCTATCTTGCCTGTACTGACTATTTTTGTTGGGCAGAATATAGTTTCAACGAATCTCTTCCCATTTAGATTAGTAACCTACCTTTTTGGTTCGATTGAAGTTGTTAGTAAAAATAAAACACTGGGGTACCCCAAGGTTCTATTCTGTCTGCCAATCTGGTTTTTTCATATTCATCAATTGATTCTTGTATGAAAATTCGTGTTATGAAATTGTTTTGCAGGCGAAAGTACCTTCACTTTTTAATATTCATTTGCAAAGTCACGTCATGTCCTTGTGATGTTAACCTGCAACGGCAGTGTATGATTTAAATCATTAAATTCTGATGTTGATAGTATCGGCGAAGCTTAAGTTCCCCGTACGTTCTTTTCTGATTAAGTTTTCTGGAATATAACATGTTGGCAAAAATGATGTTAAGGTTTTCTTCTAAAGCGCAACAAATTCTGTTTGCCTTGGTCAGTAGCTATAATCTATAAAACTTAAAACTTACACAGAGTTCAAGTCACTATTTCATTACTTTTTTCATAAACAATGTTCTGCCAAAAAAAAAAAGAACAACAACAAAAGAAATTGTATAAAATAATAAAATTTAATGAGGTTTTCATACGCTGCCGTTGCAGTTCCTCATCCGAAGAATATGGAGGTAAATCTGAACACGAATATAAAAAGCTGAGAGTATTGTTGTCAGTAAAACAATTTAGTTTATTGAAATTTCCAGATAAGAGATCACGAAAATGAGAAAAAGAGGTGTAGATAAAATGGAGCCCTGGAGCACACCAGCATTTATGATTATGAATATCAGAATTGAAACCGTCCAATACAAGGATTGTAGAAACCGCGCGAGAACGAATAAATATAAGTCCCATTAAATCATTTGTGCTCTCAATCTCAAGTACTTGGAAACTCACAACACTTACTGGCAGCGTGCAATTAACAGCAAACTGCGCTGCAAGCAAATTGGCTGTTCCACGTGAGCTGACAAAAGCGATGTCATTAAAAACAAGCGTTCGAACCGAAGACCAAGTTGAATTTCTAATATTTTTTCAGTTTTTCAAAAGACTAAAAATTCTTACTACCTTTTAGGACATTGTAGTATTTTTTGACTTAATTTTTGGTCATGCAAAAATTTGTTTCTCTGAATTTGAACGCTGCAAATCTTTCTAGCTTCTTGAAACTTTTCCGGTTTTCCTCAGTGGAATTGGCCTTATAATTCCAGAAAAAATACTTTTCTAACCCTAAAATCTGGTTGGAATCAAACCATGTATTTTATTTAAAAATAAAATGCACGACTGAATCGTACGTACTCGCTCCTATGTTCGATTATATTATATGAAAAAGATTCTTAATGGAAACGGCTAAATGTATTCTTAAAGTCGTTTTACACTTAATTTTTTATAAAGTGTTATCCATTTTGCGGTTTCAAAAGTATAGCTCTGGAATTGGACATCTTTCAAACTAAGTTGTTAAACCAATTTTTTTTTCAGTTGAAAGTCTGACATTTACGAAATCGGATCGCTTAACTATGGCACAATGCATACAAATTGTTAAAACCTACTACAAAAATGGTGATTCTGCCAAAGCCACATATCGTGCTTTAAGAGGAGATTATGGCTTACATAATCGTCCAACTACGCAAGCAACTGGCAAAATTGTGAAGAAATTTGAAGAGAATAGATGGGTTACAGATATTGTAAGGCCTGTGTATCATCGGTTCGCTCGTACCACTGAAAATATCGCTGCTGTAAGTCAAAGTATTGCCGAAGATCCGAATGTGTCGATTCCTGGTCGTTATCAGGAATTATGACTGTCTACGGCACATTATGGCGTATTTTGCATTTGGATCTACACCTACATTCATGTAAAGTCCAGCTCACACAACAACTGAAGCCAGCTGACCATTCACAACGTCGTAGAAACGTCGAATGGATGCTTGAACAACAGGCGGTGGACGGCGATTTTTCGAACACAATTTTCTTCAGCGACGAAGCACATTTCACACTCGGTGTGTATTGTTTGGGGTTCTGAGAATCCTCAAGTAATTGAATAGAGGCCAGTACATCCATAAAAAGTCATTGTTTGGGGCGCTCTTTGGTCCGGAGGTGTGATTAGACCTTACTTCTTTGAAAAAGACGATGGCACGACTGTCACCGTCAATTCGGAGCGTTATGGTAATATGATAACCCACTTTTCTTGCCTGCTATTGGAGAATAAGACTTAGAAAATATTTGGTCTCAACAAGACGCCAAACAGGTCGAGCGAATATGGCTTTATTGCAAGAAACATTTCCTGGCCGCGTAATTTCTCGTCGTGGCGAAATCAACTGGCCACCAAGATCATGCGTTAAGTTATGGCTGAGATACCGCCCAATATGTTTCAAAAAGTGGTCGAAAATTACCTCAAAAGAATCGATGCTTGCAACAATTCGCCTGGTGGTCACTTAAATGATGTAGTGATTCACACATAATGTCAACGTTCAAGCTTTATAATAAAAAAGAAATATCATGAAACAAAATATTTTATATGTGTTCTATTTACGTTTACTTTTGAAACCGCAAAATGGATAACCCATTATTTAAAAATTCGGAAATTTTTGCTAAAAAAAATTTGGTATGAACATTTTAAATATTTAATAATATAAATTCAAAAACAAAATTTCAGAAAAAATCGGCCACCCGTTTTCGAAATATTGAATTTTCAAAAAAAAAATTTTTTTTTCAAAAATCCAAAAAACATTTTTTGAAAATTTTAAAATGCAGTATTATTTAGAATTAGAAGGAGCCCCTGTGTAAAAAATTTAATCGAAAGACGTTGAGTAGTTTATGAGACAGTCGAAAATCAAGAAAATGGTTGTCTGGCAGGTACCGTCAATAACAAAATATTTAAAAAAAAATTGGTCAAACTGTAGACCATACCCAAGGTAGTACAGATACCAATTTTTATCAAAATCGTTTGAGCCGTATTCGAGATAATTAAGATAATTAAGGTAGCATAGTAGTTGTTTGTGGTATGGCCTTTAGTACTTGCTCCTTGGACCGTGCAGTAAACTTTGAAGTTTTTTTATTTTTTTTTTGTGTTTGATGTCGTAGGTGGTGGTGCTTTCTCCGAATAGCTTAACTATGTTTTTGAGTCTGGAAGTATGATGAATAAAAAAAAATAAAAAAAAAAATATAAAAACTAAGTGTGGACAAATTTCTAACACATCAAACTCTGGCTCGGCTCGGCCGTATACGAATATAATGTGAGGGGATTGGTGGGTGGTTTTTTTGTAGGTTTGGGGTTCTTTTGCTGTGTGCTATAAGGTCTTTTGGGGTTAGTTTACAGCATTTGAGGAAACCACTTTTCTGTCGTTGTTGTTCAATTTTGTTATTGTATTGTTGTTGTTTGTGTGTTGCGTCTTGTCTACCTTTTGTGAATTTAATGCTTATAGTTCTTCGGGGTGCGTACAGTTTTAAGTCTAGTTTTTTTTTTTTTGGAAAATTTATGTGGCATGAGAAAGTATTTGCAGTATTTCCTTTGAATAAACGGATGATGTTTTTTTGTCGGTAAATTTTGTTGGTCGGATTGCGATAGTTTAGGTTTTCTTTGTGTAGTGCGAGTTCTGTCTGGATTTTTTTTTTTCGAAGAAGTTAATTAATTAAATTATTTTTGGACGGTGTTGTTTTTTGTCGTCGTCGTCTGTGAATCATAATAATAATTGTTCAAACATTGAACTCTTTTCATGGCAATTATAAGGGTTAATAATTCTAAAAGTTAAAGGGTGAAATTCCGAAGGCAAGGAGCTATACATATTTCATGGTCACACTGTAGTTGGGACAATATGCTGTCAATTGGGGTAGCTCCTGAATACTTTCAAAACAAAGCTCAGTTACAGGTTTTGGGTGAGTTTAGATGCCCGACTCCGATGTTACAAATAAAAGGCACGCCAATAAAACATAAGAACTTGCTCTTGTAGCTAATAACTTTAATGTAGCTAAATATTGGCGCTGTTAGTTAGATAAGTAAGTTTTAAGAATAAATAGGTCTCAATTTTAAAAATTGTTGTAGAGATTAAAAAAAATATATTTTGTATGTATAAAATTTTGGAAAAATTTGTGGGCCAATCGCAAATTTAGAATACCTTATTATTACTATAAATATAAAATTTTAATGTCAAATAACTCCGTTACTCGTTTTTGAAAAAACAATTTTTCAACAAAAAAAAATTACATATTTATTTTTACTTGCGATATAGGGTACTATGGGCTAGTTTTGCATTGGAAAAAATCGAACTCCAGATCTTAATCAAAGTTGACATTACGATAGTAGAGCACACAAAAAAAGTGGGTCCGGCAATTCCGTCTGTCTGTCTGTCTGTGGAACGATCTACAGCGATAACCGCTGAACACATTTTGTTCAAACTTAGTGCTTAGGCGTTTTAGGTGACTGACCAAAATAGATTTTTGAATCGTTGTTTTAGCCCCAAAAATAACTGTACTTGTCATACAAATGTTTCTAACATCTTAATTATCTCGAATACGGCTCAAACGATTTTGATAAAAATTGGTATCTGTACTACCTTGGGTATGGTCTACAGTTTGACCAATTTTTTTTTTAATATTTTGTTATTGACGGTACCTGCCAGACAACCATTTTCTTGATTTTCGACTGTCTCATAAACTACTCAACGTCTTTCGATTAAATTTTTTACACAGGGGCTCCTTCTAATTCTAAATAATACTGCATTTTAAAATTTTCAAAAAATGTTTTTTGGATTTTTGAAAAAAAAAATTTTTTTTGAAAATTCAATATTTCGAAAACGGGTGGCCGATTTCGAAATATTGAATTTTCAAAAAAATTTTTTTTTTTCAAAAATCCAAAAAACATTTTTTGAAAATTTTAAAATGCAGTATTATTTAGAATTAGAAGGAGCCCCTGTGTAAAAAATTTAATCGAAAGACGTTGAGTAGTTTATGAGACAGTCGAAAATCAAGAAAATGGTTGTCTGGCAGGTACCGTCAATAACAAAATATTAAAAAAAAAATTGGTCAAACTGTAGACCATACCCAAGGTAGTACAGATACCAATTTTTATCAAAATCGTTTGAGCCGTATTCGAGATAATTAAGATGTTAGAAACATTTGTATGACAAGTACAGTTATTTTTGGGGCTAAAACAACGATTCAAAAATCTATTTTGGTCAGTCACCTAAAACGCCTAAGCACTAAGTTTGAACAAAATGTGTTCAGCGGTTATCGCTGTAGATCGTTCCACAGACAGACAGACAGACGGAATTGCCGGACCCACTTTTTTTGTGTGCTCTACTATCGTAATGTCAACTTTGATTAAGATCTGGAGTTCGATTTTTTCCAATGCAAAACTAGCCCATAGTACCCTATATCGCAAGTAAAAATAAATATGTAATTTTTTTTTGTTGAAAAATTGTTTTTTCAAAAACGAGTAACGGAGTTATTTGACATTAAAATTTTATATTTATAGTAATAATAAGGTATTCTAAATTTGCGATTGGCCCACAAATTTTTCCAAAATTTTATACATACAAAATATATTTTTTTTAATCTCTACAACAATTTTTAAAATTGAGACCTATTTATTCTTAAAACTTACTTATCTAACTAACAGCGCCAATATTTAGCTACATTAAAGTTATTAGCTACAAGAGCAAGTTCTTATGTTTTATTGGCGTGCCTTTTATTTGTAACATCGGAGTCGGGCATCTAAACTCACCCAAAACCTGTAACTGAGCTTTGTTTTGAAAGTATTCAGGAGCTACCCCAATTGACAGCATATTGTCCCAACTACAGTGTGACCATGAAATATGTATAGCTCCTTGCCTTCGGAATTTCACCCTTTAACTTTTAGAATTATTAACCCTTATAATTGCCATGAAAAGAGTTCAATGTTTGAACAATTATTATTATGATTCACAGACGACGACGACAAAAAACAACACCGTCCAAAAATAATTTAATTAATTAACTTCTTCGAAAAAAAAAAATCCAGACAGAACTCGCACTACACAAAGAAAACCTAAACTATCGCAATCCGACCAACAAAATTTACCGACAAAAAAACATCATCCGTTTATTCAAAGGAAATACTGCAAATACTTTCTCATGCCACATAAATTTTCCAAAAAAAAAAAAACTAGACTTAAAACTGTACGCACCCCGAAGAACTATAAGCATTAAATTCACAAAAGGTAGACAAGACGCAACACACAAACAACAACAATACAATAACAAAATTGAACAACAACGACAGAAAAGTGGTTTCCTCAAATGCTGTAAACTAACCCCAAAAGACCTTATAGCACACAGCAAAAGAACCCCAAACCTACAAAAAAACCACCCACCAATCCCCTCACATTATATTCGTATACGGCCGAGCCGAGCCAGAGTTTGATGTGTTAGAAATTTGTCCACACTTAGTTTTTATATTTTTTTTTTTATTTTTTTTTATTCATCATACTTCCAGACTCAAAAACATAGTTAAGCTATTCGGAGAAAGCACCACCACCTACGACATCAAACACAAAAAAAAAATAAAAAAACTTCAAAGTTTACTGCACGGTCCAAGGAGCAAGTACTAAAGGCCATACCACAAACAACTACTATGCTACCAGCTTACAGACAGAAAGGACACTAGTGGTTTGGTTGAGATTGTAAAAATAGGAGAATTCAAGCAAAATAACTATATGTAACTAAAAGAAAATAGTTTGGAGAAACGGAAAGAAAGCAAAGAGCAAAAAAAGTCCATTTTCATTTCCCTTTGTATCCGAGCCAGCCCAGGCCGGCTGGCAGACAAGCGCAAGACAAAAATGGCGCCTATTATTTTCTTACATCACCCATTAAAATCATCGTCCTGTGAGTTATGACGTTTTTTTTTTGCACTCTGAGGTTATTATTTTTTTTTTGTGTTCCTGGCATTTTTGTAATTCGCAACCGTGCCTGAGTTCGCTTCCGGTAGTACAACTTTATGAACTGTTAGAGGGGGCACTGTACTTATATACTTTAGAGTTTAGACGACGACCAAGAGTTGATATGATGCTGATGGTTTTTCTCTGTAGGAAAAGGAAGGAGCCGCCACCAGGATCATTCAAAAAAGAAAATAGATGGGCAAAGTAGGATAGAGTTCCGAAAACCTACACAACATAATATAGTGAACCGACTTGCCTATTAGCTGCCGACATCTGCGCACATGGAGAGATGGTGAGGTAAACTGTGAAAATTGTTTTGCCTAACATCCAGTAGGGATGGGGTGGGCATAATTTTGGAATGGTAGGGGATTTAGAAAGGTTTGGTTGTAAAACCGGAAAACTGTTCGTTGAAGCCGTGGGCCCTATATGCATAAAGGTGAAGGATGCCAGCTGCTGATGGTGCTCTAGAATATAAACATTCACAATAGCAAAAAGGATGAAAACTTTTATTCCTCCAAAAGATAGGAATACCACCAACACCACCATCAAGGAGCACAAGATGAGCAATGAAATGATACAAAATTGCCAGCCAGAGGCCGGATTGATGCAGATTACTAAATGCACACATACTGTCGAACCGAGGGAAAAATCCGATGAAAATATGAGAATGAAAAAAAAAAAACAAATAAGAAACAAGAACTATAGATATTCACCCCCAACCATAAAGGAGCTATATATATGTTCACTCATATGGTCGTATCCTTTGGTATAAAGGAGCAATTTTGCCAGGGAAAACATTCAGTTTCTGTAGTCTTTTCCTTTTATTCTTAATATATATGAGAAGAATGTAGGTATACCTTTTAGAATCCTTTGTTAAAAAAAAACGAAAGGAACAATAATAAGGTACTAGCTCTATAGCTAGATATCTAGGAATTCTTGTTGGGGTTATCCGCTTTTTGGAGATGAATTTACTTTGTTGGGATGTATACTTTTTGTTTGTTTTCAATTCTTTCAAAACACACACAACTCTCCAAACAACAAAACCATCTTCGGGGTATCCTTCAGACAAGAAAAAAAAAACATAATAAAGGATTTGGTTTTTCATTTTTATATCACTTTACCACGTATACGCCGCATATTAAACGACACAAGTATACAGGCAAGCTATAAAGATACTCTCGTGGATTGTGCATTACCCTATTTTGTACTTTGGAGACCTATTTTCATAATATTGTTCTTTTTTTTTGTGTATGTCTCCTCTGAAAAAGATAATATCATAGATCCAGGCTATCGTAACCGTGGAATGTTTCATTTTAGAAAAATAAAATTCATAAGTATCTTATAAAGGGATTATGAGTATCTATTTAATAAGAAAAAAGTAATATAACTCCATAGTATGGATACTAGTAAATACTTGATCCTAATAGTCAAATTGGAGGGTGGGAAAATTATTAAAAGCCAACAAATCAAAATATGGGAAATTAATAATTTTTGATAGCGCTCTAATAGCATCTCAGTCACCAAAAGGATGAAAAGAAAAGGCATTTAAAGATTTAAAATCAGATTACTATTTTGATTTAAGAGAAGTTAATTTTCGACTAAATTGACCCAGTTAAATGAATTATGGTTTCGTATTGAATAAAAAATACTAGAAATAAACTAGGTGGTTGCCGTGGCGCGATAGTTGTGTGCTCGCCTGTCAACCTCTTGGTCGCAGGTTCGATTCTTGCCGTTGTCTATGTCTTCTTATATTCCATTAAAAATCAATTCTCAAAATGAGTTGCTGGTTTACTCATGACATGTTGTTCAGACATAACACTAACAGCATGTGATTGAGTAAACTAGTATACTCATAGTCATAAATATGACAAGAAAAACAAACATAAAATAATGCGAATAATAAGAGACATAAGTAAGTAAGACACGGTAATTTTCTTCCCTGGAGATAATTTTGATACAACAACCAGCTTTAGTCTCAGAACATCGCGCCACACATCTTTCCTAACCTTCTTTCTCTTCTTGCACCGCATGCTCGCGCTGTGTTAAAAATACATATAGGGTATTCATAATCCTTTGAGTGCGTGCAAAATTATAACAAAAAAAAAGAAATACTAAGTTGGAAAGACGTCTTCAAGCTTATGCAGACATAAAACTGTTACTTTAGAACTAAGACTAAGAACGTTTCGAAGACGATAGGAGTTTTATCAGAAATAACCTCCTAATAATAACCTGTTCAAACTGTCCACCATAAGTAACATTTTTTCTCTCATAAGATTATCCAATAACTTAATGAGAATAAATTAAGGGAGCCAAAAGTACTCTTCAAGAATTCTAGATTATTATAAGTATAACATTGCTAATAGCGTTAAATTGCCTAGTTATGAGAGTATTTTAATACTCACTAACAGAGTTGTATTCTTTTTATAGGATGACAGATGTAGAATAATGAAAAAAGGCCTCTTATCTGACTCTAATAAATCTCGGTTAATCTTGTTGTGAGAAAAGAGAATTGATAAGAAGAGAAGAGAAAAGAGAATAAACCTGTAGAGAGCTAAGTTCTTATAAAAAAAACGTTATTAGAATAATTTAAGTTTCGTTTTAATGAGATCTAAAAGAGGCTTACAAGATTGTTTTTCAGATTTTGGAAGATTATCTCCTAAGAGTATTTTAGTTGGGACAGTCTAAGCTCGGAACACATCTAGATATCGGTAATTACAATGAAGAAATACTCCCATTTATTGAGTTTAATTCAAACTAACTAAGCAATTTAAAGCTAAAAATTGAAAGGATTTGACGGACAATTTTGGAGATACAGGTTGACACGTGGAGTGTAAGATTAAAGTCGAAATAGTTTTTGTATGAGTAGCATGCGAGTAATGGGTTTCTGGAGCCATAGGAGGTGGGGTAGGTTGACAGATTATAGAGGCGATGATTTATCAAAGTGCGCTTGTTAGTGTTAAAAAAGATTGGGTAATCCTGTAATAAGACGATTAATAAGGAGAATATCACCTATTTCTAATGTATGTTGCGTTAAGGATTTGTAAGGGATATTACATTTATGGCAATCGAGATACTACTTGGCTTCAGACTTTATGTCGAAATTTTTAAATAAATTAGAGCTACTGGCTTGAGAAAAAGCTGAGCATGTAGTAGGGTCAATGTGATTGCTTGGAGTTGGGTTTTGAAAGATACGCGTTTGGACTCAAGTTTCAATGAAGGTGTCGTATTTTTAGTTGAATTTAAATACAGATTCTGATGTTTCAAGGAGGACAACTCGCCATTTGTATGGACTTTCACATGTATGTAAAATTTTTTAAATATATAGGGTTCTAAACCAGAAAAATCATGTAGTATTCGCATTTCGAAAGTCAATTTTTTTTCAAAATTATTTCTTTTGAAACATCTTTGAAATAAAAGAACTGATCGAAATCACAGTCACTTTACGATGCACTCAATTAATATAATTGGAGTCCAGCGCGTCCAAAAATGTGTTATTACGAACTCCTCGTAAGCGGGTGTTGAAGTTAAAGAAATTGCCTCCTGCACGTTATCCTTGCAGTATTATGCAGTAATGAACAGGTTTAATAGCATGTAAAAAAAGAATTAATGCAATTGGCTTTTTTACTTAAAAATCCTATCGACAAGAAAATCGCAGAGAATATTGAGAGACATAAAATATTGTGACAGTGATCAAGAGATGTTATTATCTTAGGCGTTTTTCTTTTTTCGTTCAGAGTAGAGCACTGAACAGAGTTCGAACACATGGATTATGCACTGAGCTTGGACCAAACAGAGCGGGCTCTGAACACTGATATGTTTTTAAAACACACTTGAACCACACAAATCAGAATACTATTTCAATTTTAACCATTAAAAGCGATACCTACCCTTTTTTGTACACCGATACACACCAGATACAGAAAATCAACAAGCGATCAACTTCTTTCGCCACTTTTGTATCTAATTATTTTTTTTCTTCACATTTTCCTTCTTGGCACACATGGCAATTTGTTCGAGCACGTCGAATGCGATCTACACATGTTCAGAACGAAAAAAGAAACACACATTTGGAGCTCTGCATGCTCTGAGTTAAAAAGAATCACAAACTAAATTTTTGACAACTCAGACTCTGGTCTGAACTAAAAAAAGAAAAACGCTTAATATTGGAGCATTGAAAGTGGAGGGCTATAGAACCACTTTTCATATTTTCGACTTTCTCAACATTGGAGAAGCCGATTAAAATAATTTTTATTACGCAAATGCTCCCTCAAATTGTTAATAAGACTGCATACCCGAATTTTCAAAAAAAAAAAAGTTTTTCGATTTTTAAAAAATAAATAAAATATTTTTTTTTTTTTTGAAAAATCGATTTTTTTAAATTTGAATTTTATAATATCTTCAAAATGGCATTTAAAATTGTTTTTGTAATTTTTTTTTAAAATTGTATACCTACATAAAAAAAATATTTATTAATTTTAAATTATTATTATTAATAATTAATAATGTATTAAGGAATTGTTCCAATGAATTTTGAAAGTTTTTTTTTCGATACATTCATATTTATCCACGAATTCAAATGGCATCTTTCTTTTCCCTCAAACTATAACGACTAAGCAATATAAAAAGATTTAATTATGTGTATTATCCTTTTATTTCTACCTTTATTATTCCCTTTTTACTAATTTTTGCTTAGGTCACTATGAATACTAAATACAATATATGACCTCATACATTTATAACTTATATATACATATTTTTTTTAATTTAACTATGTGCCTGTAAGACCTAAGGTCTTTTAAATGCAATTGAATTGCACGGCACTAGTTTGGCACAGTGGATTTGAGAACCAGGTATTGACTGTCTCAATATAACCCATGGGCGGCATCCAATTAAAATTGGAGGTATAGAAAAGAATGCGCCTAGCGTGGGGATCGAACCCACACGTCCTAGGTAGCAATCAAGCACTTTATCAACTGCGCCATTGCTACCCACGTATGTGTCCTTAAAAATCACATGAATCTTATGTATGTATATTGCATCTTAATTAAAAAGTTATATAACTATGCATATAGCTACTTACCCACCTACATCCTTCATTATTATTATATGTACATGTTTACATACTTATGTACCATTTACATTTTACTCTCCTAACTTACATAATTGAAATCCATAACTTAGCTTTAAATATACATTTGTAAGTAGGTACCTATGTAACTATTTTTTGAATCATCCATTTCGACAATTCATTATTCTAAGATTCAAGGCAATCTTACCTACATAGGCTTTAAACCTGCATAGGATAACTACACCTAACTAACTTAACTTCAATGTTTAGCTACATTAAAGTTGTTAGGTACAAGAGGAAGTTCGAGCAATATAGTCGTACATTTTTTTTAGAGAATAGTTAAGTGACTATGCTATTATTTTATTATATAATATTATATTAGTTTTACTAATTATTAACAAATTAAATCCATTTCGGATGCATTTCCTCAGCGAGCACGCTTAATACTAAACCCAATATGCAGATCAATCAGATGCTAAATTAATATTTAATTAAAAGAAAAAAAGAGTAAAGAAAGGAAATTGGAAGCACCAATATGCACCCTGCCATTCAAATCATTAGAACTGATGTTTAAAAAATGCTTTTTACTTTTATTGTAGTTTCTTTTCTACTAAAACTAAGCCGCCGCACACTGGGGCAAAACACCACTAAACGTGGCATTAAATCAAATTTTAAAGTTCAGCTTTGACGTAAAGTGCTTTTTTTTCTCATTGTAAATATAATAGAGAATTAGAAAAGAGAATGCAACAGGTAATTGGGATCACGTGATCTTTGCAAAACCGTCCGGAATGAAGAATATTATAATTTTTGTCATTGAAGTAAGAGGTGTTTTTTTAGTTTTGAGTGTGGTAACAAATAATCAAGTGTAACTTCTTTCAAGTTCTTATTTAAAAAACAAATTATAACTATGGAATTAGTAAGCTTAGATGCGTTGATTTTATTATTTATATAATAAATTTTTCATTTAGTTCTCATAATATGTGGTTAAAGGTATAAAAATATGTAACAAGTGATTTATCTAGTTTTAGAATATGTAAAGTTTTGTTGCTACTTTTCGTACAGTTGACTTTCTTGTTGGTGACGTCATTCTCGAAAAATATCGACATTGTCGATTTCAATGGAAGAGCTGTTTAATATTATGAAAATTACAAATCAGAAGGGATTAGACAGCCAAATTGCATTTTTAAGGGAAGAAGTACGAAAAAGAGCCCGATGCAGCCATGCTCTCAAAAATGATTTCAATGAAAAAATAGCTGCGTTTAAATCAAAATTTAAATCACGTTGGGAAAAAGCTTGTCGAATAGAAGCCAAATTCTTAAAAGCAAACAATGCATGGCTGAAAACACCCATACTTTTCAATTATTCGATAGACTCTAAACGTGGTCGTCCAATGGTTGTATTTGAGGAATCTTCAGAAAGATCAAAACGACAAAAAACCGAACAATTGAGGAAGTCCACGTCCACAGTTGAGTTGACTTACGCAGCAGAAATGGGTCTGAGAGCTTCTGGACAGCTAGATGCTGCAAAGTTAGTGCATGATGCAATAACAATACCAAATCATGCTAAGAAATGTAGAAAAGCTTTGAAGGACTCAATTGAACTTACTTCAATGACTGGGTAAGAAGCCTTATCAATGATAATTGAAGCAAACTTATCACGATTTCAGTATGAAATCATACGATCTAAGGCCCCCAAAGTATTTCCTTCATACAAAGTAGTTCAAGAGTGCAAAAAGAGTTGCTATCCAGAGCCTCAAAACATGAATACATCGGAAATGTCTGTACATACTACTTTGCAAAGCTTGCTAGACCTTACAGTTAATCGTTTGCTAAGTGTTCAAAAAGATGTAATGGTTACCCTTAGGCCTGAAGAACTAAATGCTATAAGCTTAAACTCCAAGTGGGGATTTTATGGTAGTTCGGGCCACAGTTCGTATAAGCAAGCGTTTCATGGACTTGATGCTGATGAGTCATCAGTATTTATAACATGCGTTGTTCCACTCCGTATGATATCTGGGGAAAAAATAATTTGGCAGAATCCTCGGCCAAGTTCAACTAGGTACTGTAGGCCTCTTAAAATTGAGTTTGCATAGGAATCTGCATCCAAATCCGTGGCAGAAAAACAAAGAGTCGACAGTGAAATAAAAGAGCTCCAGCCTAGCCTTGCTATGGTTGGTGAAAATACCATCAACATTAAGCACAACTTACTGTTCACAATAATAGATGGTAAGGTCTGTAACGCCATCACTGAAAACTCCTGAACACAGAAGTGTTTTATTTGCAATGCCACATCAAAAGATTTCAACGCCGTGACCAGTTAATCATTAAAATTTTATGTATCTTTATACGTGATTTGAAAAACAAAATATAGATGCAATATGAGCTTAAACATTTTTACTTGCGATTATTGGTACTATAAGCAGTGTGACCAATGATGTATTTCAAATCCTGCTAAAATAGTGGTCTTAGCAGGATTTTTTGACTACAAAATCTGCTAAGAAAATGATATTTTTTTTAGGAAAAATCCTGCCAACTCTGGAAATAATTTAATTAGACCGCAAAAAACGTAAATATATGCCTGGAACAATCGAACTTTTTTAGGATGACGTTTTAAATACCGAGTGTATATTTTGTTGTATATTTTTTTTTACTTTAGTATGTTGAATTTTAAATAACTAATCAAAACCAAAAAAGAAGTTGTTTATTTTATTTTAAAAAAAGTTTCAAAAATAAAAAATAAATATCTGCGAAATGACCACACCGCTTAATAGAAACAAAAAATGAAACAAATTTAAGAAATTTACTTAGTCAAATAGTTTTTTTATTTTAATTTAGTTGCATTTCGAGTCTAATTCGACTCATACTCAAAAATACACTAATAAGTTTAACAAAGGAACACATAATCATAACACATAAGGAACACAAATTAAATAAAAACTGTGAAACTAAATTTACATTTAAACATTAAGTGCAAAAGAGACAACAAGTAGAGATGCATATTTAAAAAACAGAATTTTTTTAAATAAATAAAAACTGTAACTTAAATAAAAGTATCTAGGTTTACATCTAAACTTTTAGTATGAAAGAGACAAACATTAAATCAAATTGAACAAAGGTGAAACTATATTGCCGGTATACCCGTTGATCAGCTGGTCGTTCATATGAATATGTACACTCAGGTATCAGAGTATGTTAATCTAATTAAGTAAAAGGAATAATGAAGTCATCACAACATTTTTCAGATAAATGATCACGGATAAATAGTATACTATTTAGCATATCAATTTTCATTCGATTCCTTCGTTGATCCTAAAACTAAACACACTTTCAACTGCAGCATTTGAGATAGGCAAGACAAAACACGAATTGACAACTCTCTGTAAGGGTTTTCGGTGAACATTTTTACCTCGGACTAAAATTCAACAGTATTTTTAATATTTTCCCATTTATTTAGATTTATGTTGTTCCATTGCGAATCAATTTTGGAAAAAGTTCAGAATTCATGTTTTTATCTTTATAAAATTCGTTTAATAGTTACTTATGAATCCGCAAACATTTTTTAACAGAAAAGAATTTTTCGCGATTGAAGCTCTGTTATAAGCGATACGCATTTATGTTTGATTAAGTTTTCATTTTTTTTAAGTAATATTTTGTTTTATGCTAAATTTCCTCCTAAAACCAAATTTCTTGCTTAAAAAAACTGCCGGCAGGATTTAAAAAAATAAGATTCTAAAAACAAACTTTTCTGGCTAAATTTTTCAGAAAAAAATGCTAAATTGGCCACACTAACTATAAGGCAAGTTATGCAAAAAAGATTTTTATTTTGAAAACTGCTCAGTTTAAAAAAAAACTTTTTCTCAAAAAACGCTCCACATATTTTTAAAATTTTTTTATCATAAATTCAAATTTATCCAAGAAATAAAATGGCGTACTTTTTTTTTAGCTCAAATTATTTTAAGTATTTTTTCAGAATTCTGAATTATTTTTTCTTCGATTAATCAGATTTAATTTTTTGTTTTTAAGTTTATATTATTAAATATTTAAGATTGTCACACCAATTTTTTTTAGAAAAAAATTAAAGAAACTTTGTGCATTACAGTCGCGCATTTTATTTATGATTACATTCATTATTTAAATGCGCGGTACATTGAAGACCAATGACTCGTTATGACTAGGAGATCAACCCCTTATAGACACCAACCAATTAAAATTTAAACTTGAAAGTTTCCTGCTCTTCATTCCCTTTAGAAGTTGTAAGACAGATTAGAATTATTCTAAAAATCTAGACAAACGAGCAAAAAGACAGACAAAATTTCGAGCTACAGTTCTTACTTGCGACATACTATACCTATTATAGGGCAAGATTTGCATTTGAAAAAACTGTAACTCGAGATCTTAATCAAACTTGGCATTACGATGATTTTTCTTCTAACTTGGTTTTAGGTGATTGTCTCAAATAGATTTTTTTAACGATTTTTAGCTCAAAAAATAACGGTACCTGTCATACATTTTTTTCTTTCATCTATATTATATCAAAAACAAACGGGTCTAATGATTTTGATAAAAATAAATCTGGGCACCACTATAAATATATTCTACATTTTGGTAGAAATATTTTTTACATATTTTGCTATTAACGGTACCTGCCATACAACCAATTATTTCTCATATAAGAGGTCCTTCGAATTCTCAGTAACACTACGTACCAAAGTTTTCGAAAAGTATTTTTTTGTAGATTTAAAAAAAAAAATTTTTTTTTGTTGAAAATTTAATACCTCGAAAACGGGTACGATTTTTTTAAATTATGTTATAAATTTATATTTTTAAATACTTAATATAAAATACATAAAATTTCTAAACCAATTTTTTTTTAGAAAAAATATTATAAAATCTTCGATAATACAAAATTAAATAAAAAACGACTTTAAAAATATATTTAGCTATTTCTACTAAGAATCTTGTGAATAAGATGTGATCGAACATATTTAATTTATTTATATTTGTACACCTACCTACTTTCACCAGCTTTCATGGGACATAAAATTGGAAAAATCACCATGAAAAATTATCGATTTGTCGAATATTTAAAATCATAATGTGATTACACCTTGTAAATGGCGCATCTGAGAACTCGGCGATCAAAACCCGGATTGACTAATGCAAATATGATTTCAAAATCGGGGCTTGTACAGATTTTGAAATTTTTAAGGGAACTGTCTGCAACTCAAAGCTGACAACGTTACCAAACTAACATTTTAGAGCCGATATAGCTTCAGTAAATCATTTTAGCTTCGATAAGACTACATTACCGAAACATTAAAGAAGCTAAAATGCTAATAGTGTTGTAGTGACTCTTCTTCTTTTGAGGTTATATTTAATCGGAGGACAAAGAGAACAAGCTTCGAAAAAAAACAAAAGTTCAGACATAATGTGTAGTATAAAATATTATTTCATTAGCCGTACAGCGCGAATATACGGAATGCTATACCTGGTTCTTTTTAGCCATCTTACAGTTTGATATTTAGATTTTAAATAGCGTTACGACTTCAATTATTGGCACCTATTTTTTTGAACCAATTAATGACACCCCCTCATTCAATAACTATTCTTACAAAAGCTATCAATCTTATCAAGCCAATTTAATTTTAGTCTTAAACTACTACTTATTCCTCACATTTGTACGTCTTTGTTTTGATTAATTAGTTCTTCAGCCGGTGTGTGGAAGTGAAAGTGTTAACACGTTTTAAAAAAATTAAAAATTTGCAAAATTTTGTGCGTTTTTGCTAAGGACATAAGATTTGGTGAGCCGCTTTTTGTTATTAATATATGAATATTGTATACAAAAAATATGTTTTTTAATATCATATAATAAAAAATTATTTGTATTTAATTATTTTTTAAGAAACTAATTGCTATTTTTTTAATTAAAAGTGTGCCAATAATTGGTTCCAATAAAGAAGGGATTCCAAGTATTGGCACTCGGGTGCAAATAACTGGTTCTATGGAACTTTAGTTATTGGCACTGCCAATAAATATTCTTTCAAGACTGCTAATAACTATACCATTAAACCGTTGCCTTACTTAAGTTCGAAAAAATACCGAAAACAAGAAAAACGTACAAAGAAAGAGATGTTCAAGAAGCTCTATTAGCCATACAAAATGGTCATTATATCTAAAAAGCAGGTTCTAAATACTACAAAATACTGCGTTCTACTCTGCAGTTCCGATTGAGGAAAATTTCAAAAAGTACGCCCAGTACCAGCAACAGTTTTAACTGAGGAAGAAGAATTGAGCAGTGTTGATGGCTAAAAGTTTTTCAAGAAAAAGGATTTCCGAAAAGAAAATGTTCTTTATGCTATCCAGGAATTTCTAAGGCGCAGTTACAAAAGAGAGCACCCATTCGGTAGCTAAGTAATAGCAGAAAAAGGATAGTTTAGATGGTTTGGAAAAACACATGTTGCTTGAAATGTACAACGAATTCAGCAGGGAAAATTTTATTTCTTATACAATCCTAAGGAGTGGAAAGCATATCAGGAACTTATTTGCGAATCCTGACGAAAAAATCGGAGAAAATACAATTCGTAGTTGACAAATATGCTTTTCCTGTATGTTCAGGAATGCACCGTTAAATTATTTTATTTTTCATCCTAAATTATTATTTTTCTATCAGAAATTATTTATTTTCATCATAAATTCATTAATTAATTGCTTCTTAAAAACTTAAGCAATTTTCATTTCAATTTTTAAATATTTTGTTAAATTGCCAAACATAGTCATATAATACCCTATGTATTATTGACTTTATTTTTTTTTGTTGATTTGTTTTTCTCAATTTGCTAAGACCGCTAATCCCTTTGCACTTGCAAAGCATTGGGTATGCAAGATAATTGTTTTTTTTTTGGTGTTTGAAGATTTAGCATCGACCGATGGTACAATCATGCAATGTAATATTCGATCTCTTTCCTAAGCAACCACCATCGAGTCAACACCTACAGTCCGCTTATTGCTTGTAACATCGAATTTGGCTTGATCTATTTTTTTCTAATAAAACAGTAATTATAACGTTGTTTGAAATTTGTTTTTTTTTGGAAATTATTATTGCTGATCAAAGTTGGTCCTTCGTAAAGCCGGATTTTTGTAAACTTGAATCGCGTTTGATACTTATGGTGGTTGCTGGATCTTTTGGACTTTTTGGAGCTGGATATATTTTGGGTATTGGCATACCTAAAGGTAAAATTGTATCGATTTCTTTGTGAAAATCTTTTGCTGTTGTTTGCTGGGTTTGCTGTTTTGCTGGTTTTTCTGCTTGTTAGGATTTTTTGGGTGTGTGCAGGATAGTTTGCTGCATTTTTCTGTGGGATTTACGTGCATAAATTTGTGAAATCGTGTTCTTATATATATTGTTGCTCTCACGTGTTCGGTTTAGACTTTGAATTAAAGCAATAATTGCAACAATCATGAATACGCTAAGGCAAGCGCGTGGACATTTAAAGGGTGCGATAACGCGTGCTCATTCATACATCCTAGATGTAGCCGATGAAGACGTAGAAAATTTAGAAACGCGGTTAGAACGGTTAGAGGAAACGTGGAAGGATTTTTGCTTTAACCATAATAAGTTCTTTCAATATTGCGACGAAGAGGGATACGTTGATCCCGAAACTGATTTTGTAACTACGGAGAAAAAATACCTTGATGCGAAAAGTGCATTTGTTAAAGCGATTCGAAAAAACACTCCTTCACTTCCACCGCCTCCTCCACCGCGTCTTGAAACTAACGGTGATTCGCCAAATGAACAATCTAAGCAACAAGCCGCCTTGTTAGAGATTATTTTGAGCAATTCGTTTAACCTTTCCACTGCAAAACCATCGAACGAAATTGAGTTGCCAAAGTTCAAAATAACTCCTTTCGGTGGCGATTACCGCGAATGGCCTGAGTTTCGGGACATGTTCTTAGGAAGCATTGGTTGCAAGGAAAAACCTTCGGGTGCTCAGAAAATGCGTTACCTCAAGTCGTTTTTAACTGATGAAGCTGCAAAACTTTTAAACGGTATCGAGATATCGGATTGCAATTATGAACAAGCGTGGGAAAAACTCGAGCGTCGGTATAATAAGCCGTTATACATTATAAACGCGCATATTGAAAGTTTTATGAAGATGCCAACGGTAGCAGTCGCGGATAGTGGACACTTGCGTCGGTTAGCGGATAAATCAGATGAAGTTATTCGTGGTTTGAAGGCTCTGAAATCTGAAAGCAGAGATCCTTGGCTGATTTATCTAATGCTTAGTAAAACTGACTTAGAAACGCGTAAGGCTTGGGCTCTTCATAATGACAATTCTGAAAAAGCGACCGTTCAAGAACTTATTAACTTTTTGGAAAAAAGATGCGATGCTTTAGAAGCATGCGCAACCAAATCAAGTGATTCGAAAAACCGTGGTAATAAACAATCATTGCGCCTGGGTAGTTCTTCGAATAATATCAAAAGCCTTTCCGTTTCAAATTCCGTGTGTCCTATGTGCAAACAAAATCATAATCTGCCACAGTGTTCTCAATTTCTTGCCTTGCCCATTACTTCTCGTCGTAGCTATGCTAGAGATCAAAAACTTTGCTACAATTGTTTAGGAAGCAATCATTCGTCGTCGAGATGTCGCTCGAAAACTCGTTGTCCGCACTGTCGTATTCGTCACCATGTTCTTGTACATTTGGATTCGCCGATGCCGGTTAGTGAAGCTAACAATTCAAATGCTGAAATTGCCATACCTCAAACTGCCTCGTTGTCAATTGTTAGCAATCACATTCAAAACGAAATCCGTCCCTCCGGTATTCTGCCTACAGTTGTTGTTCAGGTTCCAGATTTCTTTGGTAAAATACACCTTTGTCGCGTTTTGCTCGATACGGGGTCCCAGGCTTCTTTTGTAACTGAAAGTTTGGTGAAAAGGTTACATCTTCGTCGTCGTCACGCTCGCGTTCCTATTTCTGGAATCTCTTCGCTTGAAGCTGGTGTTACACAGGGTGTCGTAACCTTAAATCTTAAATCTTGTTTTGATTCAAATGAAATGGATGTCGAAGCCTTCATTTTGAATCAAATATCGTCGAAAACTCCTCTTTTGCCTCTTGATTTTGATAAATCGTTACTGTTGACTGATTTGAGATTGGCTGACCCAGGCTTTGACGTCCCTGGTCCTATTGATATTTTGCTAGGATCGGACAGGGCCTGGAATATTTTGCTTGATGGCCGTCGCACAGATAAACACGGTAACTGGATTGCCCACAATACCATTTTTGGATGGGTTATAACCGGTAAATCTCCGATCAAGGAAATTGTTTCTTTGCCTGTTGGGATTATGCAGGATGTTGATGTTCTTCTTAAATCGTTTTGGGAAATTGAAGAACTTCCTCACAATTCATATTCATTAGATTCCGGTGACTTTGCAGACGCTCATTTTTGTAAAACCTTCTCTCGTGCGCCTGATAGCAAATATATTGTGGAGTTACCTTTCCGGCAAAAGGATGTCGCTTTCAGTAATACTCTCTCTGGAGCATTGTCTAGGTTGTTTGCTATGGAGCGTCGCTTCTCTCGTCAGGAAAATCTTCGCTCGGAGTATTGCCGTTTCATGAAGGTTTACCAGGAGTTAGAGCACATGGAACGTATTCCAGAAAACGAGATTGAACCCACTACTGGGCAGATTTTCTATTTGCCTCATCACGCGGTTGTTACCAATAAAATTCGGGTTGTTTTCGACGGGTCTCATAAGGATGGAAGCGGTACTAGTTTGAATGAGATGCTACATATAGGAACTCCACTCCAGCGTAATTTGATAAACGTTTGTTTGCGGTTTAGAGTCCATAAATTTGTGTTTTGTGCTGACATTGTCAAGATGTTTCGGCAAATTTGGGTTGACAAGAAACATCGTGATTTTCAACGTATTGTGTGGCGAGAAAATCCTGATGAAACCATTGGACACTATCGACTGTGTACAGTCACCTACGGTACTTCACCTGCTCCATTTCTGTCGATGCGAGTTCTGAAGCAACTTGCTTTAGATTACGTGGATCAGTTCCCTACTGCGTCGCATGCCATATTGCATGATTTTTATGTTGATGATATCATGACAGGCTCGGATTCTGTATCAGGTATTTTGGGATTGAAAGCAGAGTTGATCGAGTTATTATCCTGTGGGGGGTTGCAGCTGAGTAAATGGAGTTCAAATTGTTGGCCAGTTTTGCAGGGGTTGGATTGTGAAACAACAGTTTCTCTTGATTTGGATATTGCTGACAATTGTACCAAGGTTCTCGGACTAGTTTGGAATCCTCATCGTGACAGTTTCACTTTCAAAATTTCTTTAGAGAAAGAGTCGTCTTTGTCGCCCACTAAGCGAATGTTGTTGTCAGAGATTTCGAAAATCTTTGACCCATTGGGTTTCCTGGCTCCTGCCACCATTTTGTTTAAAATGCTGTTCCAGGAGTTATGGGTGTATGAAACGAAGATCGGATGGGATGATCCACTGCCAAGTGAAATAGCTGACAAATGGATTTCCTACCGAAAGGATTTGCTCTACTTCGAAAAGGTTGACATTTTGAGAAGGTTCACGTTGAATTCGAAGCATTTTGAGCTGATAGGATTTTCAGATGCATCCGAGAAGGCATATTCAGCGGTCGTCTATATGCGCAGTTTGTCGGAGAATGCAGAAATCGAGGTTCATCTTGTTGCTGCTAAGACCCGCGTTGCGCCTGTGAAGCAGTTAACAATTCCACGCCTTGAACTTTGTGGGGCCCTTCTGTTAAGTCGTTTGGTGAAATTGGTTCGCTCTTCTCTGGATATCAAACCAGCCCAAACCTTTGTCTTTTGTGACTCTCAAATTGTGTTAGCTTGGCTCTCCTCTGCTCCTCGTCGATGGAACACCTTTATTGCCAATCGTACAGCTGAAACTCTTGAAGTTCTTCCAAGCTCCGAATGGAATTATATTCGCTCTGAGGAAAATCCTGCTGATTGCGCATCGAGAGGGGTCGCGCCTAGCAAGTTATTACAGTTGAAAATTTGGTGGAAAGGTCCAGATTGGCTTTCCATGGACTTTGATTTTTGGCCAATTTCAGCTGAAAGAGTGGAATAAGAAGAAGTACCTGAAGCGAGAAAGCATCCTGTTGTTGCCAATGTAATGTCTGTCCACGAAAGACTTATCGACAAACTAGGGAAACGAATCTCTTCCTGGTTCAAAGTCATTCGAATCGTAGCTGTTTTTGTTCGCCGTGCTAGGAATAATAAACTTCTTCCAGATGAACGAGTGACAGGTTTCTTGCTCTGCTCAGAGTTGCTTTATGCAAAGCAGAAATGTCTCCTATGGACTCAAGAGGAGTTCTCCGAGGAAATACAATCCTTGAAAACCAAAAATTGTGTCTCCAGTCGTTCAAAACTGTCATCTTTGTCGCCGTTTCTGGATGAGGTTGGGCTGCTTCGTGTCGGGGGAAGAATTTCCAATACAATTGATGTTTCTTTCAGTCTTAAACATCCTATAATTTTGCCGAAAGGTCATCCGGTCTCTCTTTTGATTATAAAGGATGCTCATCATAAATTCCTTCATGCAGGAGTGTCAGAACTTTTTTCGTTGGTACGTCAGGAGTTTTGGATTTTTGGAAGCAGAAATCATATAAGGAAAGTTGTTCATGACTGTATGGGTTGTTTTCGTCAGCGTCAAGCCACCTCATCCCAACTCATGGGAAATTTGCCTTCTTCCAGACTTTCACCATCTTTTGCCTTCGACCGAACGGGCTGTGACTATGCTGGACCGATAACGCTTCGACTCGCCAAAGGAAGAAATCCAAAGTTCGTGAAAGGTTACTTCGCATTGTTTGTGTGTATGGCGACAAAGGCGTTACACTTGGAAGTCGTCATTGACCTGTCTACCGACGCCTTTTTTGCGGCGTTGAGGCGATTTATAGCAAGGAGGGGAAAATGCAGCGTCATCTACTCGGACAATGGTACCAATTTTCAAGGAGCTGCGAGAACCCTGCGTGAATTGGTTGAGTTGGTGCGATCCGAGAAACACAATCATCTTGTGTCTGCAGCATTGGCAGCGGAAGGCATTAAATGGGAATTTATTCCTCCACATAGCCCTCATTTCGGGGGCCTTTGGGAAGCGGGGGTCAAAAGTGTCAAACAGCACCTCCGGCGAGTGATAGGGAACAATATTTTGACCTTTGAGGACATGTCCACTTTGCTTTCCCAAATTGAAGCATTATTAAATTCTAGGCCTCTTTGCTCTATTTCTGATACAGATTTGAACCCTCTAACACCGTCTCATTTCCTTATAGGTAGACCATATTCGGCGATACCAGAGCCCAGCTGTCTAGATGTCCCACTTAATAGACTTGGAAGATGGCAACTCATTCAAAATATGTTGCAAGGGTTTTGGCGTCGATGGCACTCTGACTACCTAACTTCGCTTCAACATCGTCCCAAATGGCAAAAGAAGACGAGGAATTTTAAAGTTAATGACCTGGTTGTCATCAAGGAGCTCAATATGCCACCTTCAAGATGGGCGCTAGGACGAGTTGAAGAACTTCACCCCGGAGAGGATGACCTTGTGCGAGTTGTATCCGTTCGCACCAAAAATGGCATTTTTAAGCGACCAATAACGAAGCTGGCTATTCTACCATGTTCCTGAAATTCCTTCAGGGGGGCCGGCGTGTTCAGGAATGCACCGTTAAATTATTTTATTTTTCATCCTAAATTATTATTTTTCTATCAGAAATTATTTATTTTCATCATAAATTCATTAATTAATTGCTTCTTAAAAACTTAAGCAATTTTCATTTCAATTTTTAAATATTTTGTTAAATTGCCAAACATAGTCATATAATACCCTATGTATTATTGACTTTATTTTTTTTTGTTGATTTGTTTTTCTCAATTTGCTAAGACCGCTAATCCCTTTGCACTTGCAAAGCATTGGGTATGCAAGATAATTGTTTTTTTTTTGGTGTTTGAAGATTTAGCATCGACCGATGGTACAATCATGCAATGTAATATTCGATATCTTTCCTAAGCAACCACCATCGAGTCAACACCTACAGTCCGCTTATTGCTTGTAACATCGAATTTGGCTTGATCTATTTTTTTCTAATAAAACAGTAATTTATAACGTTGTTTGAAATTTGTTGTTTTTTATTTTCTGTTTTTGGAAATTATTATTGCTGATCACTGTACAATGATTAAAACAGTTAGAACTGATATTTGTAGCTTAAGATGTGCAATATGTATAAGTCAATATCATATAAAATGTTTGAAAAAACTCAAATATCACATTCTTTCAAGTCTTATCAGTTCGCTATGTATTACTAAAAATTAAATTAGTTACAGATCTTAAGTTCTTATTTCAACTTATATAATACTATGCGATGGGTATGAACTAATTTATTTTTTTTGTAGACTCTTTATTTATTTTTTCAAATTTAACTTATTATTTACTTAATATCTATTATCTCTTCTTATGCTTTATAACCCGGACGAAGCGGTAAAAGTTTATGTTGTTTTTTTTTTTAATAAAATAAGATTAACCACAAATTTTATAAATAAAAAAAAAACTAAAAACAAAATATTGTTTTCCTTTAATTCGTAATTGCCAATAGTTGTACATTTTTGGGGTGACGATAATTGTAGTCGGATGCCAATAATTGTAGTTCTTGGCAAGCTTTTTTTAATATCCCATTTTTAGCTCTTTTTTAATAAATAAATGATGAGAATTAAATAAAAATAAACAAATAAAATACTAAGTTAAAATTTAGTATATTTTTCATATTTTTAACGTTTTAAATACGAAAATTACGCGCATTTAAAATTGAAAAATCCTTAAGGGTACCAACAATTGTATACTTACTTATTTTCCTAACCCAACTTGATATATTAAGGGTAGTTAAACCCTTTTGAGTGCACGAAGACAACATGATGAATGCCAACCAGTAAACTCAGTCAAACTTATGTTACAATAATAATTTAGAAATTCTAGCTGTATTATCCAATTTAAGCTTTAGATTCTCTTCTATAAAATATTAAATACTAAAAAAAAAGAATTATTAGTAAAGTGCATCTTATTTAAAAAAAACTCTACTTCAAAACACCATTTTTCATTTTTTAAATGTCCATTATCCAAAAAGCAAATTTTTTGTACGAACAGAAAAAAGTTTTAGGTACATAAATACATATGTTGTAAAACAAAAACTGTAAAATTGAATTGACATTCCCTAGAATATACGGGTACATATTTTATAAATTGATCTGATTTTGTTTTCAATAAAATTGCCAATTACTTACCAAAAAAAAATCCTGACGAGAAACAAAACTAAAAATAAAATAAATAAATACTAAAGCAAAAGCAAATAAATTTACATAGTACCTACCATCTACACGATGGAATTTTTTTTTTTGTCAAAAAATACCAACCAATTTAATTTGTTCTCACTTTTGTAGGCAATTTCCATACCAGTTCAATATACATTTATAATGAATGTATGTACATACCTGTGTGTGTTTAATCCAAAGGAATATTAATAAATCCACCATCAATTGTGTATGTACTCACCCCCGCCCCGCCACCCAACTACTAGTTTTCAATAAAAATTTCGCCACACCCCCGTTAACAAATAACTAAACTATACAAATCACGAATACCAGAAAATGTATGGAGCATGGTTCGTTGAACATACGTAATAAAATATTATTTTTCACTATATGAATGAACTTTTTTCGTCGCAGCACCTCACACAATTGGGGCCGAATATATGAGTGTAGACTTTAGCCAGATAATGCTTAGTGCTTGTGCACACATTGAAGTACAGATATCAGCAAGCCTTTGAACACGCTACGTTGGTCTACTAACGGTTATAAAGCTGTCAAATTCAGGCTAAACAAAAATACGTATATACCAGACTATGAGAGTACTCAGTTAACAAACACACACAAAATATATAACTCGGACCTCAAATAGGTAAATTCATCGAAAAGTTCCCTGTTGGTATAAAATTGCAGACAGACGTTCAATTAAATTGGGGTAGATCTGCACCAAAAAAATATATAAGCTTGTTTGGTCCACAGGGGGCGCATCGGTTTGGGAATTTTACTAAAACAAGCTCACAAATCAAATGCAAACACTGCAACAAGGTTTTAGAAAGGATTTCTACTTTTTTTGAATTCTGTTTTTTGTTTTTTTTTTTGTTTTGCCAATGCAGAACTAGGCTTTGTTTAATAAAGTCTATTAGTTCCAGAGTCGAAATGGAAGTTCGAAAAAATTCCAAATATCTAACATGGATAATAGCAGGGTGTACCTACCTAGTTGTATTGTATCAAAGGTTAGAAACCATCTAGTTGATTTTTTTTTGCTTTGAAAATTTAGATAGTTTGGTGAAGGTAGATTGGAAAAATGGCCAGTGAAGCAAAAACCATTTTGATTTAGTGAATTGCAGATACCAATTTATACCTCTGATATGAAGAGTCGATACTTTTTATAAACCAAAATGTTTTTGAGTGTGTGTGAGTGTGTGGAGTCTATTGTATATCTAGGGAACTTTATAGATGGAAAAGAGTCAAGAGTTTCGTGCCTATGGTGATACTACCTGACGAATTTGACTTGGTCATAGGTTTCCGCAGTTTTTTTTGTGTTTCCTTGGATTGGACAAGAGCTTCCGCGCTATAGAGAATTTTTGGCTGAAGTGAGTAGAGCAAAAGTATGCCTTTGTCATGATGACTTGTTCAACACATTCTCTGAAGAAGAGCAATATTCATTTGAATTTTTCACGCCGGTCATCGTCGGTGTGATGACTCTCCAGAAACTAGTGACATTGCTTCTTCTTAAAAAAAAAAAAAAAAAATCGGGCAATTTAACCAAGACTCTCCAACTGCATTCGAATAGATTACTATTTGCTAACTTAGGATTCTTTCGTCGAATGAATTTTGAGAGGTACGTAAATATCTTTCGCTTTGTCCAAATGTATGAAGAGGCGAGCCTGTAGACTTTGACTTTACGAGGATGAGAGATTTTTTTAAAAATCAGAATGTGCAGAGCATTGGAAGGAGATTCTAATATCGTGACTCTGGTGCAATTGGATTGGTATCTCTTACGAAGAACTCTTTGACTCAATTCAATTATTTTTTTCTTTCACCAATCAGAATTGCCGTTATTGGTCAACTTTAATTATACCTATTTTTATTAATTAGACAAGGCCCTTAGTAGTCAACTCATGAGTCCAAGTGAGATTGTTGGAACCAAACACAAAATTTTGTGAACTAAATGCCGTTAAAAGCTATTTCGAATCAATATTTAAATAAACATTACAATATTTGATGAATATGGGAAACAATTTTTTAACAAGAAGACTTTTGGGGAAATTAGAGTGATATTGCTATATAGTTTGATAGAAATGGCGCAATAGATGACAGCATAAGAGAAGCTGTAAGCTATACCTTGGGAGTATAATCAGGAAACAAAGATCTCTTCAGAATTATATTTAAAATATATTAAAACAGTTCCATAGGAAAGCTTAAGACCAAGTTTAGAGTCCTTCACTCAAAATATTCAATCCATTCTTCTATTTCCTGCATAAATCACATTTCTATCTCCAATGATGAAATTTTTTTAAGAACAGAACATGAACCAATTGAGTCTTTTATACAAAGACAACTGACGGTAAATTGAGCACACCCTTGGAAACGGTAACAAGTTATTGCGAGTTTACCGATGCAATAGAACTCGATGCAATCGCTTAGATCAACCTATTACTACTTGGCGATGAAGTCGCAAAAACATCAGGAAATTACTGGGAAAGAGTTGGAGAAAACTGAGAGGGATACATGTTCTGAAACTGTATACGGTGACGCCGAGGAGTAGTGGCAGTCCTATGCCCCGCAAGGGGATTGTCACGGATATAATATGAATAATATGACCTAAAAGTCAAGTAGTAATGCCGCGCGCCGCCACGCGATATATAGATTGATTAAAATGTCCTTAGGTCTTAGAGACAAACAAAATATATCTGTTTAGTAGAGTAGGCTAGACGTGATTAACCAAATATGAAATTGCCGTGGTTGTAACTACACAAAGGCAAGTTGTTATTTCAGATTTTCAATATTAATTTAAATGATTACTATTAAGAAGTAAAATTAATTTACCCGTTTTCGTAAAAAATGATAGTTAAATAAATCCAAAAATAAGGCAATATTCCTTATCAAAGCTTAGAGACTATTTCTGTGTCGTAAAGTTTAATCTGAATCGTTAAAGTAGTTTTCGAACAAATTGAAACAGTGCTCACTTTTCATTCAATTCAATTCGCTCTAAATCTACTTACGCCATTCGAAGACAAGACGAAGAAAACCATTTAAAAATTCCTTCATAATTGTAAGGTCAAATTTAAATAAAAGCTGGGGATTTTTTTTTTTTTTTTTTTTTTTATCATGAAACCAATACCTACTTAACCTATAGAGCTTGTACTAAGGACATATGGTATACATTTTTGTAGTCTCAATTATTAGCGATATTTTCGATTTATAAGAAATGGTGTCCGTTTAGCACATGCTAAACTTATTTCGTCAAAAAAAATAAATAAAAAATTTTCAATTTTGAAGGCCGAAAATTAATTTTGCGAAGGTTTAAATTTCGACTTCATTGCAAATTTTGCATACCTACAATTTTTTTTATAAAACAACACAGTAAATTTCACGGTCTTAGTTGTAGAATTGCTGTACTTTTTTCATTTGCGATTACACATAGGTAATAAAGGCAAATTATGCATTCGTCGAAAAAAAAAGTTTTGAGATAACAATCAAACATGATATTACGATGATAGCGAAGATGAAAAAAGATGGTATAAAAATTCTGTCGGTCTGTATGTCTATCTGTCTGCTTGCATGTCTGTCTGTCTGTCTGTCTGTCTGTCAAACTTGGTATATAGAGTTTTTAAAGTGTTGTACAGAGGGGAAATTGAAATTTTTGTTTAGTTCAAAAAATAACGGTACTTGCCATATACCCATTACGTTAAAGCCTATTTTTTGCGAAAACGGCGCTAACGATTTTGATTTTTAAAAAATCAGTGCGCCTTTTTAGGCACTACCGAACGTATGTTTGAAAAAAAATTTACAAATGTCTAAAAACTGTAGTTTCCAAAGGACCGTTTTTTGTGTTGCTTTCGGCTAATGGCTTAAACGATTCTTTCGAAATTTCACACATAGAATATATGTAGGTGTAGGTAGCCAAATTTATACTGCAAGCCAATATTTTTAATTAATATTTTTTTTCGTATTTTTAAAAACATTTAAAAAAAATTTTAATTTATATTTTGAAAACTGCTCATTAAATTTTTTTTTTCAAAAATTATAGTTTTATGTATTTGCTGAATACCAATGAATTGTCGTTTTTGATTTTTTTTTGAAAAATGTTTTCAAAAAGTTTAAAAAAAATTTTTTCTCAAAAACCGCTCCACAAATGTATCCAAGAAATAAAATGGACTATTTTTTTAACTCAAATTAGTTTAAGTATTTATTTCAGAATTTTGTATTATTTTTTCTTTGAATTTGTTTGATTTAGTCTTTTGTTTTGAAGTTTATATTATTAAATATTTAATATTGTCATAACAATTTGTTAAAGAACAAAATTTAAAAAAAATTGTATATGTAACGGGTGATTTTTTTGCTACTTGGTTTTTGACGTTTATATTTTTGACAGATCATGACAAATTCCACGAACATTTGACATTTCGATTCAGTATTGTCTGCCATTTCATCATGAATAGACTTACGCCTGAACAACGTTTGCAAATTATTGAAATTTATTATCAAAATTCGTGTTCTGTGAAAAATGTGTTTCGCAAGCTACGTCCGTTTCAGCGACGAGGCTCATTTTTGGCTAAATGGATACGTGAATAAACAGAATTGCCGTATTTGGAGTGAAGAGCAGCCAGAGGCAATTCAGCAGCTACCAATGCATCCCGAAAAATGCACTGTTTGGTGCGGTTTATGGGCAGGCGGCATCATTGGGCCGTACTTCTTCAAGGACGATGATGGCCGCAGGGTTACGGTCAATGGAGAAAGGTACCGTTCGATGATAACAGATTTTTTTTGCCGAAAATGCAAGAATTGAACTCGGTCGACATGTGGTTCCAACAGGACGGTGCCACATGCCACACTGCACGCGAAACCATGCATCAATTGAAAGGCGAATTTGGTGAGCAGTTGATCTCACGTTTTGGAGCAGTCATTTGGCCACCAAGATCATGTGATTTGACCCCGTTAGACTATTTTTTGTGGGGCTATGTTAAGTCTATTGTCTATGGGGACAAGCCAAACACGATTGCTGCCTTGGAAGCCAACATTGAACGCGTCATTGGTGAGATTCCAACCGAAATGTGTGAAAAAGTTTGCCAAAATTGGACCTTCAGAATGGACCACCTGAAGCGTAGCCGCGGGCAACATTTAAGTGAAATTATTTTTAAAAAGTAAATGGCAGAAATTGGTTTATCGATCCAAATACAAATTTCATTCACTTTTTACAAGTTTCTGTGTTTTTTTGAATTTTCAAAAACCAAGCTCTTAAAAAATCACCGTTTATATACAAAATTGAGTTAAAAATGTCTTTAAAAATATATTTAAATTTTTAAAAGAAATCTTTTGCATACAATGTGATCGAACATAGAAGCAAGTTCGTGCGATCCAGTCGTGCATTTTATTTTGTAAGGAAAGCAAAATGTATTTGGTAACTTCGCTTCGCAAAGTTTGCCCTACAAGTTGCAAATATGCTATTTTTGTTATTTTCTGCGGCTCATTTAATCACAAATTGACAAGCAACATTTTTTGTTTAGAAAACAAAACAACGATTGTAAATTAAAATTTCGCAAAATGTATCGTTCGCAAAATGTTTCGATCGCCAAAGTTTGAGAATTTGTGGATTATATTTACGTAAAATGTGCACGCAAGCGATTTTTTTCACTCCTTGCCACAAATTAAAGCACATAGTGTTTTTTTTAAAGAGAATTTGCGAATGTGCAATTTAATTAAAATATACCCAATTTTGTATAATTTGCCATAATTTTTTTTTTTTTTTGAATTTGAAAAATTTGTTTTTCATTGTAAAAATGTGGAAATTTGCGAATATTTTACGTAAAATATTCATGTGATATATTAAATTAATTTATTTTTTAAATTAATTTAATTTATCATTTTTTAAATTGTACTCTTCGTATAACTTGTTTTTCACCGTAACAGTTTCCTACTTGCGAATGTTTTTATTTAAAACCAGAAAATGTGCGATATTTTAGTCTTTGTAACACATAACAAATTAAAGAACAGGTGTTCTTATTTAGGGGGATTTCATAGTTCGCAAAATTTGCGAGACCTTGGGTAAATTGGTATACCTATATGCAAATTTTTAACCTCTGCGCAACAGTTAAACAACAGTCAAACAGTTTTTCAATGATTTAAGGCATTGCAACATTTTTTTAAAAATATCAGCTTGCAAGTTTGAGATTGTTTTCCTTTAAATTAACAAATACGCGATATTTTAGTTTCTGTAGCACATAACACTCCAAGTTGGACAAATTAAAGGGCTGATTGTTTTTTTTTAAAGAGAATATCATGCTTCGCAAAATTTACAAATGTTTTTGTAAACTTGCAAAGGTATAGATACCCATTTTTTTAGTCTGACACAAGTTAAATAAATTGTAACCCAAATTAATTTTATAAGGAATTTGTATATTCGATGAATTTGTTTTCCACTCTAAAAATGTTTGAATATTTTCCGTAAAATATTCATTTAGGTATGCGATGTTTTCATCTTTGCGGCATATGATTGCTAAATTTGGATTAATTAAAGCACAGACTTATTATTTTAATAGAATTTTGGCGTAAAAAGCCTACATGCATATTTTTAGGCAAAAAGGTACAAGTAGGACAAGGTAAGTCACAGAATTTTTAAAAAAATATTTTGTGACCATTAGTCCAAAATGCATTTCGTCCGGGCACGATAGTTGGGCTCATCAGTTAGATGCTATCGTATCCTTCTAAGACGCAATATTCTTGGTCGATGACTACCGACTCTAATAGAACTTGCAGCATATATATACTGAAATAAACCTAAAAATCCGTACATATTTCTAGGCCCATGAATTTGACCAAATTCACCTAGAAAAATATAAATTGCAGTATATATATGCTGCAAATTTTATTAGAGTCGGTAGTCATCGATCAAAAATATTGATAAGCCCAACTATCGTGCCCAGGCGAAACGCATTTTGGACTAAAGATCACAAAACATTTCAATTGGCTTTAATCCACACAGTCCACAAAAACAAAAACAAGAATAATATGTAAATATTGCTTGCGTTTTCTTCGAATAGACATTTTTTTAGAGAATTTTAGGCTTTGCAAATTTTTTTTCTCAATATGAGCTTGCAAATTTGCGAATGTTTTCCTTAAAACTAGAAAACACTCGGTATTTGGTCTCTGTAGTACATAACGGTACAAGTTGGACAAATTAAAGCATAGATAGGACTTTATTCGCTTCGCAACATTTTTGTAGAACTGTGCAAAATTGCGAAGGTTTTTTTTTCATAAATTTCCACATTTTGTATCTATGTTGCACATAACGGTATTGAGGAAATAAAATCACAAATAGAATTTTGACAACTTTAATAAATGTGGACGATAATATCTTAAAATTTATTTTCAAGTGAAAAGTTTTGTATATTTCCGAATGTTGTTTCCGAAAAAAAAAGATGTTTAGCAATTGTTTTTACAATAGCTAGATTTACTAGTTGAGCATACATACATACATAGATCGGTTACCAGATTTTTTCTTTCAAAATCGAAATTAAGGGTGCAACTTCACTGTACAAAATGTCAACTCTACACAAACCATATCCTCAAATAATTTTTACTTGAGTTTATAGGTACTATATGTATTCGTAAAAACAATTTTTTTTTCTGATAATCAAACATGACATTACTATCATAGAGAACACCATCAATGTGGTTCCCGCAATTCCGTCTGTCTGTCTGTCAGTCTGTTTGTCTGTCTTTCTGTATGTCGAACGATCTACAGCCTAAACGGCTAAACCGATTTGGTTCAAACTTGGTGTTTAGGCGTTTTAAGTGATTGTCCAAAATATGTTTTTGAATCGTTGTTTTAGCCCCAAAAATAACGGTACTTGCCATTCAAATTTTTCTACCATCTTAATTATCTCGAAAACGGGTCTAACGATTTTGATAAAAATTGGCGTGTGTACTACTTAGGCCATGCTCTACATTTTGGCTAAAAAATTAAAATATTTTGTCATTAACGGTACCTGCCATACAACCATTTTATTTATGTCCGACTTTCTCACAAACGGCGCAACGGATTTCGATAAAAATTGTATACAGGAGCTCCTTCAAATTCTAAATAGTATTGCATTTCAAAATGTTCGAATAAATTGTTTTTTTTTTTGGATTTTTGAAAAAAAAAATTTGGATTTTTGAATAAAAACGACTTTAAAAATAGATTTAGCCGTTTCTATTAAGAATCTTTAGCACATAATGTGATCGAACATTGGAGCAGGTACGTGCGATCCAGTCGTGCATTTTTTTTATCGGGCACATTTTCTGCACACAATTATTTATTTTAAGAAAATCAAACATGTCGGCGCCGACCTTGTATAAGTAATATCGTGTTTGGGTAATTCCGTTTCCTCCAAGGAAACAACTACGTACCCCTAGGATGATATTAATATCCATTTCGACAATACTACAAAATGTTCCCTTGTTTAAATATCTGAGCGATAACACGCGCTTATACATACATCAAAAAGATTTCTGATATTTTATCTTTTTCATTTTTGAACATAAACAAAGTTTCAGCTCGTTGCTAACTGAAAGTATTGTATTACAACACACTTCTGTCATTTGCATATATTTTGATGATTCAATTTATTTGTAAAGTTTGCTGAATAGTTTTGTAGAGCTTATCAAGTTGTTGTGTTCAATTCAATAAAATATAATGTCTTCTCAACTTCAACTATACGTCGCTTTGTGTTTTTGTCAAATCCATTCGTTAACTTTCAGGATACTTCCCCAAAATACATGCAGATACATATATAATTCAAAAACAAACAACAGAATTTGTGTCGGCTTTATCGTCATCAATCTAATTTGATGGAAGCTATACCTAAAATTGACATTTCTCGTTGCTCGTACATAATCATTCACATGGACGTAAAAGGAAGGAGATATGGAAAGTTAGTGTCGTATCGTATCGTGTCCCAGAAAATGGGAGTGTTTGTTTTTGTGCGCCAAAATACCGAATCGTGAGAGGATTTATTAATTTCAATGTCGTTCTCAATTTTCTCTTTCCGCCTGTGTGTTTTTTTTGAGTCCTCCTTCACTGGTCCATTTGGTTTTACCGTTCAACTGAATGCCGGGCCGCCATTTTTTTCCTTTCAAACATTTGGTCAAGCAGGACACGTAACATGGAAAATAGTTTATTGTCAAGCAAAAAAATCTCCAATATCGGTGCAATTTTGTTGACACTAGGTAGGCTGCTCCGACGAATGAGAATCAAATGTGGCAGGCGTGGTATGAGATGAAGGAATCAAGGACGCGGAATTGAATGCAAGGATTCCTTTTATCATTTTTTTTTGGTGAGTGTATATTCTTGCACGCACAATGTAATAAATCTTTCCAGCCATCAGAAAGCAAACGAGCTTTTTATGCATAAATCTTGAAATTTGAGGGACATTTTTAAAATTTACGATTCATGAAAAATATTCCACTGGCTAAAAGGACATTCAAAGGGGGTTTTATTTTTACATGTTTTATAATAACAAGGATAAGGTATAAGTACAGTGATAAATATTTCTGACACTTGCCAAAAGAAACGAACGAGAAAAACGCAAATGGAATGTAGCGCTCGAGTGATGTTTTGAATTTAAAGGTCCGTCAATTGGTGTTTTACATTTTTGACACTTAGGCTCCAGCAATCAAATTTTAAAAGGGTCATCTAAGATTATTTCGATAAAAGTGCGATAAAGCCAAGGACTGAATTATATAGGATGGAATTCTTAAAGGACTTCCGATTTATTTGTAGAGTTTAAAAGGTATATAATTAAAATTGCAATAAAGGGTTCCTAAGCGTTAATTAGTTAAGAATTGAAGTTGGGAATGATATTTCGCAATAACAAAATCCTGAGAGCCAATATCCTGAATAGCCATTATCAGGTAGACATCAACGACATACGTGGCGCATCATAGTAGCGACGATGATGATCCAGCTATTTAAAACTATGACGAATGTCGACAATTATCTCATTAAAAAGCACTTAGTCGTCGTTTTAAATCCAAGGTAGCTCCTTAACTATGCACAAATGTTTTTTTAGGGTCTGAGTTATTTCAACAACAAGATAAAGAATTAACTGATTAGCGTTTCCTCAAAAAAGCCGTGTGCAATTGCGAAATCCAAAATTCCCAAAAGCCATAAGCTCCAAAATCCCCAAAAACCAAATGCCACAAGACCGAAGATCGCCAAAAAGCCGAAATCCCAAAATTTCTCAACATCCCAAAATTTCTCAACATCCCAAAATTTCTCAAAATCCCAAAAACACAAATAAATCCCAAAACATAAAACCCCCAACAAACTCAAAATCTCCAAAAACTCAAAATTCCAAAAAAAAAAACAAAATCCCATAAAACACAGATTCCCCAAAAACCCAGAATTCCCCAAAAAGCGACAAGCTAAGATGACAGAAGGAAAAAAACAGCTTGGGAAAAAAATTGATTTGTGAAGTAGAAAAAAACCCGAGTCTTAATCTTAAGAAAAAAATTGAGACCGAGGTCCACACAATTCGCGGAAGTCGTACCAATCCATTCGAAACCTGATGCACTACACTAAATGTTTTATATACCTACTGATGTATATCTGATAACCAATCCTCAAGACGTACTGAAGCGGTGTAGAGTGCACGTCAACGAAGTGCTAAATGGTCAGATCACTGAAGAAGTGTAGGCTCCATCACTTCAAAGAGAATACCCTATGCTGCCTCCGCCAAGCATATAAGTGGCACAGCAGAAGAACTAAATAAATGTCGGAAGCTAATGGCATACCAACAAAGCTGATTAAACAAAAAGAGCAATCATCATCGAGTCATTCATAAAATTATAGCGCTCATTTCGGATTAAGAAGAATTACCAGAAGACTCTCGGAAAGGTGCCATATCCCCCAAACAAAACAAGGCAGATATCACAACAAGTATCAGCAATTATAAAGGCATTATGATGAGGAGTACCACCTATAAGTTACTTTCCTTTATCATTCAAGAACTGATATCTCCATACGCTAAGACTATCATCGGAAGTTATCAGTGTGTTTTCATCTCAGGCAAATCAACAATTGACCAGATCTCCACTCTTAGGCAGGCAATGGAAAAAATTCTTACTTACCACCATCTACGTCAAGAAAAGCCAGAATAGAACTATACAAAGACATGAGAGAATTCGGCATCCCAAATAAATTGACACGACCATGACCAATATAACAAACCAAGTTAAAGTAGCCAGATTGCAACCAAGACGAATAAACGTCTTCAATGAACTCCGACAGGGGAATAATTTTTCATGTCCCCTTTTCTACCTGGGGCCTATAACACAATACATAAAGTGCTTGTTGAACAAGTGAAATTCAGCAACTTTTTAAAAATTGTGTAACACGGAACAACAAGTGGGAAATTTCACTATTCCACCATTTCTGTAACTGGAAACAACAAGAGTTAAAAAAAAGAGAATACACTTGTTGAATAGCTAGTTGATAAATTTCAACCGACGGTTCCGGACTAGTTCAAAGTCAACAAGTTAGAAATAAACACTTGCAGTAGTGTTAACTAAGTGATTACATCGAACGGATCTTGAGAATTTATTTAGTGGCCTTGAGTTTTCTGAATTTTGTTTTTTTTTTTTTTTGATTCTGTATCAAATTCAAAAAAGTCATATTTGCAATAAATACTCATTTTTTTCTTTTTTCGGAAATTTTAGTATTCATCTTGGTTGCTTTACTTGTTCAACTGATTAGTGATTCAACAAGTGAAGGGAAATTTTTTCTATTGACAATTGTTACGGTTTTTATTGTGTTACGGAAATGATTTTCACTTGTTGAACAAACATAGTTGAACAAGTAATTGTTGACTAGTTGAATTGTGGTTCTGTGTTATAGGCCCTAGACAATTAGAAAAACAATATACCCTAACAAGAGAGTCCATCGTCTAAAAATCTGGGTATGCACAATAGTGAACGAAAAAAAGCGGCGTCGTCTGCGAGAAGAACAATTGTTCAAACGACCAGGAAGCAGAGCGAGTAGTGCACTCCCTTAAAAAACTTAATTATGTAGACAGTAGCATCCGATAAAAATACGGAAAAAGAAATACGCAGGCGATGCGGTTCAATTCCAACAAAGGCTACTATAGTCCGTAAAGGCTTTTTAAATCCAAAAATGAAATCTAACCATTGTAAGCTGCTACTGTGAGGCTCTTTATGACCTTTCAGTACTCATATTCGAGACATATGGGCTCTTGGTAAAAGTCATTCTGGCCTCTGAGCCGCATTCGAGAGAAAAATCTTGTGGAGAATTGTTGTCCCGGTATTTCCGGAGACGCTTCGAACTGTATGCGATTTTGGTCGAATAAGATATTGTGACAAAAATTAAGCTCGATATAGGTAGACTCCGTTGGACAGGTCACCTAGTTATTATGAGCGAAAAAGAACTGGTTCGGCATGTCCTTTGTAACTCTTTTCATGGTAGACGACAGCGTGGTAGACTATGCATATATCTACGCTGGAGAGATGGCAATGGCATAGACCACGACACACGAAGACTTCGGCTACATAGCTGGATTACATCGGCCTGCAATCGGTATATGTTGAGAAAATTGTGGAAGGAGGCCAGGATCCGACAGAAAAACTGTAACTTCTACAAAAACTGCTAAGATGATTACCTTGGATGTCATTGCTGACGCATGAGATTATACACTAGCGCTATTCCCTTCTTTTAATGCATATCATAGTTCTCACGCATCACCGCAGTATTGACTTATGCATCAATTTTGCCTTTTTAAGATTCTGTACCAGTAGGCCTTCTCTAGATGAGCCAGGTTTACACTGTGGAGTGTGGATACTCTTCTGTCATTAATGATCAAAATGTCGAATGGTAAAGGAAAATACATTCTGATGAATCTCGTTTCTGGTAAAATGTATAACAATTTCAAAAGCTACTTTTTCTATCTGCATTTTTACAATACGTACATAGTATTGAAGGGATGTTTTCAAAGTTTCCTAATTTTAAATAGATATTTGTAAAGTTGTAATTTTGCTTTCAAAATATATGTATCAAAATTCTAATTATATTTAATAATAAACATAAAACTTTCCGTCTTCTGCCTACGTTAAATTAAGCACGAAAAATATTACTGGTCTGAGTAACGGTTGGTGGTGTTGTTTATATCTTTTGTTCAAACATATTTCTCCGGCTTCAGATCAAGATACAATTAATTACAAAATACAAATAAGTTTAAACATAACCTCACCCATCAAAATAAACACAACAAGGACAACGTTGGTTATATAGGGATATCTACCTACACATTATCCAGAATTTCAGTAAATATTCTTCTAGACAAAAATATCTGTCTGCTTGCGCTCTTGAACAGGGCCCAAAGTGACACAATGCCTTCAAAATAATATAATAACATTTAATCAGGATTCAAACTTAATTCAAAAACACAATTTGATGTCCTTAATTAAGTAAATCCTTTTCATGAATTCTAAGCAGCTCTTTTATGCTTGCCTTCATTCTATTTTAAGGGAACCTCCTTTAGGTTATTTTATTACGTTTCGTTACGTTTTCGTTTTCGTATAGTACCTAACTAAATGTTGTAGTGTATAGGTCCTTACTTTACTCAGTACAAAGATCAACGTTATTCCATTCATTCATTTTGTGTTGTGTGTTTTCCAATTTGAGACATTTTGTACCCTATTCTCATTCTCACCATTATCGCCATCCTTTTAACTTTTACCCATTTAGCCTCTTTTATATTGTTCATCGTCATTTGTATTGGTATAGATTGTTGTTTGGTTTGTTTAAGGATATGATTAGACAAAAAGAACCACAGGCAAACTGACAAAATATGACGAAAATTTTGTTGTTATTGCTGTTGCCATTTTGTATTTTGCCTTAGACGAATAATAATATTCAAAGTTATATTACTTAAACTTTGACTATAATAAGATACAGATATACATGTTATACACACCAAGCTTCATTTAACATTATCTGTATTATATGTAGGTAGGTTGGCAGGCGCTCAGGGGAAACAAAGACCCAACAAAAATACCCAGCGGGGTTGCGCTGAGGGTGAAAAATAAAGTATTTGAACATGTACCTACAATTATATGTACCGACATCCACTGTGAATACGTATGTATATATGTAGTAGTATATATTTTTTTGAATGGCCCAAATGTAAGTGCGTAGAAAGAAAATAATATAAAGGATCTACATTTTTTTGCAAATTCATAGGTACATCAGCAAACTGTAAATTTAAACAAACTTATTTTGAGCTTTTTGAATGACTGAGTTTGTAATGTAGACTAAAGTTTCAGCAGCTGTTAAAGTAATAAAAGGCTAACAGCTGCCAAGAAATTAATTACAGTTACAGTGTTTCCTTTCATCAGGCGGATTCGATACCTGATTTTGAGTATCGAGCACGACTCATGTTTGGCTTAGTGTCAATGTTAAAAAGCAAAATTGCCATTATTGAAACAACAAATATCTGGTTTCAAAAACCTCCATATTCGTGACGACCTGTTTTATCTCACGTTTTAATATGAACATTTGTCAACTGACGCTCGCCATCATGCAATTCCACACCACTCGATTATTTTATCCCTGGGACTATGTCCAGTCTGGATGAACCAGATTTTGGATGAACTCGAAGCCCTCATTCGAGACGCTACTTGATAGGGAGCTCAAAACGGTAACCTTAACCGCTAAACTAGCTTCTTATCAGCTTGGATGTTTCACAATTCCAAAAGACTTATAACAAATTTGTCCTGGACCTTGCTCTCTGTACTCTGTGAAGAATTACCCACTATGAAAGCGAAGTCGTCTATACATCATTTTATGAATTTTGCCGATATGCAATATGATATATTTTAGGTGAAAGACGGTTTCTTTTCCAATTTTAACATAGCAGTCAATAGCAGTGTTTAGTCAATAGTTAGGTTCAATTTTGGTGTCCCTCAAGGTTCAGTACTTAGCCCTATTTTATATAATTTGTACACTTCAGATTTCCCAACCATCCCTTGCTGTGAATTTGCTATTTTCGCTGATGACACAGCAATATATTCTTCAGATGAACTTGCTCTCAACATCGAGAGTAATTTAGTGCAGTCTGTTGAAATATTACAAAATTATTTCAATAAATGGAAAATAAAGTTAAACGCCGACAAATTCCAAGCTATCTTTTTTTCAAGGAAAAGTAAATCTCGTTATCTTCCCAGCAACCAATCCATTATTATAAATGGTAAGAACATAGTTTGGGAAAATTCTGTAAAATATCTTGGGATACATCTTGACACCAAACTTACATTCAAACATCATATAAATATCACTATAAAGAAAATTAATATAGCTATTAAACTGCTTTACCCTTTTATAAATCGAAGATCTTCATTGACAATTGAAAATAAAGTAATCATTCTAAAGGTCATATTTCAAGCAATACTGCTATATGGAAGCCCTGTCTGGGGAAGGGCTGCTTTGTGTCACGTTAAAAAACTTCAGGTGTCACAAAACAAGATATTAAAAATGATGCTAAACCTCCCTTTTCGTTACTCGACTAGTGATCTTCACCGAGAAACTAATGTTGAATTGATTTCAGAACGAATAAATAAACTTGAAGCAAACTTTCATTATATTTAGATGTAACAACACTGCCAACCCTCTTGTTCATCAGATCGATTACTTGTAATAAATAGTCGTTTTGTTGTTCACTTAAACTATTTACGAGTATTTGTATATCTATTTACCTATTTCTGTTCATATTATGTGGATTTTTCTTTAGTTTATGTATTCACGTATTTATGTATCTATTTATTTATTATTTATTTATTTATTCATTTCTTCATTTATTTATTGATTTATTTATTGACTTATTTATTTATTTACTTATTTATTTATTTAATTATTTTACTTATTTATCTATTTATTATTGTTGTTTTTATTGTTTATCTTTGTATTTAATTATTTATTTATCCATTATTATTTTTGTTTATTGTTTTGCTTATAGTAACACTTATTTTTTGTTCTTTTCTTATTTATTTATTTAATAACTAACATATTATTATTTGGTTCCTAATTCAAATATACAAACATACTTATGAGAAATCAGAATTAAATTCTAGTCATTTATATATATATTGGAGGTTTTTCTTTGCTTTTCCTTCAAATAAAATCTTTCCCAATTATATATTTATTAATAATTAAATTAATGTTTCAGATGTAAAACTTTGAATGTCAAATCACTGTTTTGTAAAATGTGCGGTTACAACACCTTTTGTACTGATTTATTGCAAATAAAAAAAATTACTACTTACTACTAACATAGAACTAATTACGGTTTAAATGACCCAATATCAAGCGCAATTTCAACTTTCAATGAACTTAGTCAAGACATAGACTTCCAACAGTCATGAAATTGCATCAAAAACATTTTATTCAATTTATTGTCATAAATATTAATTAATTGTTGTTAAATTATATTGTAATCTGTAAGCAAAACTAGTATGTGAAAATAAATAAATAAATAAACTGAGAGTCGAGAAAATGGCAAATTGTGTGGATTCAATGGCATATACTGTCATATGGCCATACTATCACACGGTAATACTATCACACTGTTACAGTGATATCTTTTAACTCTTTCATACTTTTACACTGTATATGTATATCTTTTACACTTTCACATTCTAAAACTGTATATCTTTGCACACTATCTATTTATATATTTCACACTGTTACACTTTCATTGCTTACACTGTCCTTCTTGTAGATTCTCAAATTCTCTACCTCTTTACACTATTTAAAGTTTAAAATATCTTACTGTCTCTCATTTAAGCTTAATACCTGTACTGTCACAGAAACAACACTGTCCCACTTAAAACTAATAATGACACACTTTCAAGTCCATACACTGTCGCACTAAAAACTGAATATTTCCCACAGTGTCACGTAGACAAATTTGTATAAATACTTGAACTCTGAAAATTAATTTCAATAAACTTCTTAACCCAACAGTCATAAGCCCTTACATGCTTCAATATGCCCCGCCGGGCTTCAAGGTTGACGTTCTGGGCATGCCCATATCACAAGATTAAGTTCGTGGATCAGTAAATTCACTAGCAGATGGGAAAGCTGCAGGTGCAGATAGTATACTAGCCGAGTTTTATAGATATGCCACAGATGAACTTATTAGAACTCTTACAAATGCATTTAACCAAATTTTCGAGCCTGGAAATATACCACAACAGTTCAAAGATTCCAATATACAAAAAGGCTGCGTCGAAGATCCTGAAAATTATGGAGGAATCTTATTTTTAAACTCATCTTACAAAATGTTTATTGCGGTATTACTTAAAAGGCTGAACTCGTGGATGCGAATAAGCTACTGAGCCAGTTCCAAGCGGGCTTAAGAACAGGATACTCTACCATAGATCACATCTTTATACTTAGGAGTATTGCTGACTTAGTCATGTACAGAAAGAAGAAACTATACGCTTTTTGTAGATTTAAAGGCGGCATTTGATACGATGGACCGAAATTAAATTTCGGAAGAGTGCTCCAAAAAGTATACATAGAGACCAGATCAACCGTCTGGAATGGTAAACATTTATCGGACTGGTTTCAGACAAAGTCAGGTGTAGGACAGGGGTGTACACTTAGTCCAAGCCTATTCGCAATTTTTATTGATGATATCATAGATGCATTACCAGGAGGTGTAAGTTACGCGAGTACTATGATTAAAGCCTTGCTTTTCACAGATGACATAGTTATGCTGGCATACTCTCCGGAATAACTCCTGGCTGGCTGAATAATGCTTGCGATGGAATTTAGTAGTTAACTTGAATAAGTCTAAAATAATGGTCGTCAGGAGAGGAGGAGGAAGATCGGGTACAAAATGAACAATGGTACTGCAACAACGAAAGAATAGAAGTGGTTAAGGAATACAAGTACCTCGAAGTTTATTTTACCCAGAATCTAAAAATGGAAAGGTATCTCACGTAGAAACTGACGAAGGCAAGAACCGCTATTAATGTAGCATGGAGTGAGTGTTTTTATAACAAGAACATCGCCCACAGCAGCAAATATAAACTGTTTGAAGCAGTATCTCAATCAGTTATGTTCTACGCGGCTCAAGTATAGGGAACAAAGAAATATGAGATGGTCGAAAAACTACTGATATTCCTTATAAAAAGAACATTTCGCCTTCCTACAAGCATGCCGAACTATACGATAATGCTGGAAACAGGTTTACCAGCACTATTCATGAAGACGCTAAAACTTCAAGTAGACTACATAATGAAATTTTGCAATATGCCAAATGATCGTCATCCAAGGAAAGCGGCACTACAAGCCTTGAGCTGTAAGACAGGATGGGTTAAAGAATGGATCGATCTTCCGGAGGAGACTGATGCTACTCTAAATATCAGCGACCAGAGTACGAGAGTACGTGGAAATCGACTTTCGGGATGATTATACTATCGAAAAAATCTTAACCATGTTTCGTCTAAGATGAGAACTGTTGAATTTAAACTTTGTCCCCCATCGTGAAGATCTACCGTTACTTTGCGAGATGTGTAATCTGACAGAACGTGAGGATGTTTTTTATTTTGTCGAAAGGTGTCCTGTTCTAAGAAAAACTCTAAGACACATTCTTGGTGCAGCCTATTTATCAGAAAACGAAACCTTGGATCTACTCAACGAGATAGATATATCGAAGATGTTAAAATTCTGCAAAATCGCATTTAATTATCGAAATAGAATACTAGGTGAATACTTTTAGCTAATAAATGTAACTTAATTGATTTAACTATATAAGTATTGAACAGTTTTGTCAATCAGGCAGACGGCAATGCCATGCCTTATTGAATTTTATAATTATTGTAAAACTGTTAATGAAATAAAATCAATCACTAAAATCACTATTAGAATGTATCATTGATATAAGGCTACACTATGTGAATATGCCGTGCTTTCATTATTCTTGGGAAGTGATTGAAGGTATTCCAATTGTTAACATGAATGTATGAATGTATGTATGAAGTTAATTTATGTTTATAAAATTACAGTTTAACAGTCCTCCAATCGCACGAAATGCGAACAATATTTCACACCTTTAATGGCGAATAAATGTAATAAGACTGTTATATAACTATCGTATCTGGGCATTTCTCTGTCTCATACTTAATGTGAAAGCTTGAGACGGTCAAACTGTCACACTTTAAACCGAATAAGCTAGACACTCTGTCAAACTTTCACATTCTCATACGATTGGCATATCTCGAGTAACGTCCGTAAATAGGGGCATGCTAACAGTATGACAGTGTGACAGAAAAGTAGAATTTCTGTGACCCCAAAGGGTCCAAAGGAATTCTACTTCCTGAACTTTTGATGGATTTTTTTCCAAGCGATGGCTTTAGCTCGCAGGATCCTATAGTTTTTCGAAAAAAAAGCACAGTAAGACCCGGGTAAAGAAAAAAACACTCTGTACTAAACTCTAATAGATAAAAATTACAAAAGAATTTCAGATATAATAAGCTACTTTTCTATATTAATTTTACTTTTACTTATAGTACTTTCAGGTAAAAGCAAAAGTGAATTATACGAAATTAAATATTAATTTATAGAATAAACGGATTTTAGTGACATCAAGTATAGGTGGTTGAACTGCCGCTGGCATTTATTGTTGGACGATACCCTCCGTATCACTTTATATTGTTTAAGTACACTCCGGGTCGGTCAATTAGGTATTTTCTTGGGTGTTGGTGGTTTAATTGTGTCTTCAAGTGACAAACTTAGTTGATTGATCTAACAGACCCAAGCGACTAAACGATATAAACCAGTTGTAACTGTTATGATATGGAATTTATATTGTCTCGGCCTTGATGTTAAGCCAAAAGTGTCGGCAAAACTGTCACATATAAACCTGTAAAGAAGCTGACACACTGTCACACTTTCCCACAATAACATGTCCCGAGTAAAGTCCGTTTGAAATAGGTAACACACTCTTAAAGTTACATTTTCAAAATTTTCAAAAGGGGATTACTAATGTCGCGTCCCCTACTTTTCCTATTTAGGGTACGCCACTGATCACATACATAGGTGTATTTTAATGTTTCATTCAAAAAATTTTTTTTGTGAAATTCCACATATCACATTATAAGCATTCCTCAATGCTCATTCAAGTTTGACATTGTCACTCATAAGCAAAAGTGTCCCGGATCCTTATTTTAGTGTGTCACAAGCCCTCAGAGCGTCAAATGACTAAAAGTGATGCTATAGGTCATACAATTCATGACCCCATAAATATCCAGATCCCACACAAAATACATATACTATACAATACATTATGTAGTTTGCTCTCTTACTTGATGACAATTATTATAAAATTTATGTTCACTGGCATGGTGTTATGATTCTGCTAGATGGACAGACATACAATAAATATTACAAGTGAAAATATGTAAAAAAAAAAGAAAATATTTACGACTTTATTTTCCCTCATTTAAAGTTCGGTTCTAGTTCATGCTCGTAATACAGTTTCGGACATCATAAAGTTCTTACACTTCGTAGGCACACATCATGGATTAAACAGTCAACCCTTCTATGCACATTTTGTATTCACACATTGCTTGTGTCCTTGTACAACACTACCACACCGCCGCCATTTCAACCCCTTTATAATAATGTCCTTGTTCGACTAAATGTGTTTCTATATGGATTTGCATGATTACCATGTCATTATTCTGATTGTGATTCTGATTGAACAGAAACAAGCACAACCAACATCCGACATAAACGACAACCGACAACAGGATACATCGGCAATCAAGCAATATGACTAGACTTCCATTCTATGTTGTGCTAACAACACTAGATACACACCTCCATAAAAATACACGACCCCGAAACTCACTGTAGATATAATTTATGGCCCTCAATCCAGGTGAATAATTGATTTGTGTTTTCTATAAATCAACTCTTCGAGTGCCATTTGATTTGGCGAGTGTGATTGATGATTCGAGTTATGTTTGTGATGTCTTCAAGGATTTCACTTCTATTTTTATTGCAAACGAACGCAATTTGGTTTCGGTTTGAAGTGGAAATCGTATTTTGATGACGGGAAATTAGACTGATTGATGAATATTTTTTGTTGGCAATTTCAATCATACATGTGGATTAGGCTATAGTGGCAAGGGAGTTATAAGAGACACCTTTACTTTCCTTTGAATTAGTCTTCCCCAAAAATAAAACAATTTATTATAAGATGATCGAAACCAGAATTTATTGATTTTCTTAAAGATGGAAGTTGCGCTTCAAATATTCCTTATTAACGACTTTTTATATTGAGACCATTGGAGTATTTTTTAAATATTAAAATCTACTCGTATATCACGTTATCTTACACCAAATTTTATATAACATAAAATATTGGTTGAATACGCAGTGTACCAGTGTGTTCAGTCTTACCTTCAAAACGACCGTTTTTGAAGTAAAACTTATTTTGCGGCGTTATGGGTAAAAATCTTCCATGGATCTGTGAAATGAGTGTCATCAAACTGACACGGTTTCTTGCCAAGAACCGACATAATTCTTGCGACAAATTTTTCTTAAGCTTTCTAAACAAATTTTTACAAAGAAATAATTCCACAAAATGTAAAAAATGTGAGCACATATTTTCATTAAGGAACTACATGGAAGTCCTTTTTTTAAATTAAAATCAATGGAGAATAATTACCAAAACCTATTTACATTTGCAAAGAAAGCACCACCTAACTTCTTTTTTACAAGTTTTTACTTGCGATTATATGGTCTAGCTCTTAGGTAAGTTATGAAATCTTTTAGAAATATGTAACCATCAAAAATGACAGTGATGTTCAAATTCATGTAAAAAATTATTTTTAACTTTTCTACGTAAAAAAGCCTAAATTAGTGTGAAAAAGGTAAAAACGGGGGAATAAAAAAATACAATATAAAACTTGTTTTTAAGAACAAATCGGACTAATTAAGTTTTTTTAGATAAACATAATAAAAAATACAGCAGGTAAAACAAAAATGTAAAAGTAGTTAAACATAAAATTACGACTGGATCGCACCCGTTTTCGAAATATTGAATTTTCAAAAAAAAAATATATATATTTTCAAAAATCCAAAAAAACAATTTTTCGAAAATTTTGAAATGCAGTATTATTTAGAACTCAAAGGAGATCCTGTATAAAAATTTTGATAGAAATCCTTTAAGTCGCTTATGAGAAAGTCGAAAATCAATAAAATGGTTGTATGGCAGGTACCGTTACTAACAAAATATTTTATCATTTAATCCGAACCAAGCTTACTTGAAAAGAATTTTTTTTTTGAAAATTCATTATTTCAAAAACGGGTGGGCGATTTTTTCAGAAATTTTGTTTTTAAATTTATATTATTAAGTATTTAAAATGCTCATACCAATTTTTTTTATAAAAAATCAAAGAAATGTATATATAAAAAATTAAGTGAAAAACGACTTTAAAAATACTTTTAGCCGTTTCTGTTAAAAATCTTTTGCATATAATGTGATCGAAAATAGGAGCAAGTATCTGCGATCCAGTCGTGCATTTTATTTTTTTAATTTTTGTCTTTTCGGCCTTAACAGATCCTTAGATTTCTATCAAATTTTATATCTGAAGATACGTAGGTAACCAAATTAATTCTACATAGCAAAATTTTTAACAACTTTTTTTTCTAATTAAAATTAATTTTTGAATTTTTTTTTTGAAAAATCAACTATTTAAAAACTAATAAAAAAATTATTTTAAATTCTTTAATCACATAAATATTAATAAGCTCTAAAAAACTGCATATCAAAAAATAAAAAAAAATTAAAACTAAAAATAAAAATCAGGATTTTATCAAAACCCGTGTACAATTTTCGAGATACTTTTTTATAAGACTTTCATTGATCCATGGCATCTATTTTGTATATAAAAAATTATGTAAACTTTTATATAAAACTTGTATATAAAAATATATTTAATCGTTTCTATTAAGAATATTTTTCATACAAGGTGATCGAACATAAGATCAAGTACGTGCAATCCAGTTGTACATTTTATTTCTGTTTCAGTCAGAGAATATAAAATTCATTATTTGGCTACGGATAGTATATGTACTCGTAAGTATGTTAATACATTTTTTGTTAGGTAATAATATATTAGAAATTGCGGTCAGTTTCATTGATCATACGATATGCTCTTTTACTCATATTAGAAAAGATATTAAAAGCTTGCGAACCATCAGCGATAACATCATCAGTGGTTTGGTACATAAAAGTGGTTAGCATTTTATTTTAATTTTCAGTAATAAAATTTTAAATTAATAATTTTTAAAAATTTTGCTCAGTGTCCTATAGAGATTGATTTTCAAGATAGCAATACTGAAGTCTAAGCCCTGTGGAATATAAATCATTAAATGAGAGATACATAATACTTTAAATTTATTTTGACTTCTCAATTATTATAGTTCCACTTAACTAAAATTCATTACTTTTTAATTTATCTTATATAATAGTTTCCTGAAGGAATAAACAATTTTTTTTTAAATTGAAATGTTTCGTTTCATTTAAGAGGATTGACACAAAAAAAAGACATTCAGAAAATGGTCCATAACCTTGAATATTCTTGTTTGATCTTCTTTAATGAAATACCAAACGATAAATACAAAAGGCATTTACATATAGATATAGTAATTATGAAATAAAAAGCAAACTAATTGACAAGAGAAAGCAGTAGATGAAATTGGTGGTGGGTGTAAGAGAAAATTTAAGAACTTTTTACATTTCCAGAAAAAAATTATTTGAATCTTTGGAAAATAAGCAAAAGTAATAATTGTATGTTCCAAAATTTCTGAGAAAATATCCGCTTTTGAAACAAAAAGGACTAAAAATAAATTTTTACGAAATTCCTTTCACCTTTCCTTCACTTTTCCTTAGTCGCAAATTCTTAGAAAAAAAGAAATTAACTGAATGTATTTACACAAATTTTATTTGCGATTTAATAGGTAATATATGGTAAGTAATGGATTCGTAAAAAAAATTAAAATCGTCTTTCTGTCTCTAGGGCGGTCTAGATATAAATCCTTAGCCGCAATTTCAAACTTGGAACTTTTTTTTAAATCTTCTTAAGTCCCAAAAATTACAACAAGTTATTGAAATAAAAAAATGGTATCTAAGTCTTAATTATCTGGAAAACGGCTTTAATGATTTTAATAAAAAAAAATTTCAGTGCAGTATTGTAGGTATACTTGGTCCTTATTTTAATGACAAAAATGTTTTACATAAAATGTTACTAATGATGCCATATAACGTTTTTCTTATTTTGGACTTCACAAGCTTCAACAGATTTAGATTGAAGAATATGATTTTTTGAAAATTCAAAATTTCAATTGTACCTACATATATTAATTCTCGTGTCACGTTATCGTCGCCCTTGTATTTAAGTGCCGTGTACGCCAAATTGCATTTTTTGGACTGGGTATGCAGTCTTATGTCTTCGGGGGCGCTCTTTTTAAATCTGTCATCCGATTTATTCTATCTCTTTTCGTTGCTGAGATATTCAGAATGGTTTTGACGTATATTCATCAAAATCATCAAGTTCACGTATTGTTTTGACGTGAAGACCAATTTTTGGCATTTACGTCATAATTGTCATGCAATTTACGAAACAAATAGTTTGAGAATTGTTTTGACATACGTTTTATTGTCTTACAACGTAAGGCTCGAAAAATCAATTGGTCGTTCACTATTGACTTGAAGTACATATGTGCACGCAAATTGCAGTATAATCCTTAGAAATAGTATATATACATACGCCATAAGCACGAAAAATATTATAGGGGTATTCACGATCCGATGTATCTGGTCTTGTATCATTGTAAAAGTGTAGCATTTTTTTGCACTACAACATCAAAATATACTGAATATCAAAATTTTACACTTTTACAATACCCGAACCCTATTGTAACAGAAAAATACAAGAGTGTAAGATTATTTTAACACAAACTAAGCCTTCTTCAGAGAAAATGTGAAATATATGTTGACATTTGCTTCAGTGTTGCTACAGATTAGTAAAGGTGTGTTCACAGATTGTTGTAAAAAAATAAAATTTTACACTTTTACAAGACTTGGTACGCCAGATCGTGAATACCCCTTATATTTTTAATTTGCAGTATGTGAACAAAAGTCTAGCTGTGTCGATAAAAAAGTATAAATATCACAGCCGATCACAGTCTGCTAAGCTTAGTGAAGGAAGTGTTCAAACTGAATTCTCCAGTGCGCGATATGAATCCGGAACTTTTTTCGTAAGGATTTATAAGTCAAATTGAATAAGGCTTTATTCAAATGTTTCACATGTTATAGATTAATCGATAGGGTGGTCCCAAATGAGAGGATTTTCGGGATAATGTAAATTATGCTTCGAGTTCAAGGGGCTCAGACTTTTTTATAAAAAAAAATAAACAAAAATAACACAAATCTTTTTGAAAACTTACGAGTATTGTGCTCCAAATAATATTTTAATACGAAGCGATGATACTGTTTAAGATCATGACTTTGTTACAGAATCTAGCTTACCACGGACTTTACTGAACCTTTTGAGAAGTATTCCGTCTGAATATTTATTTTATTTACATTTATCCAATATTCTTCTAAACAGAAAGTAATATGTCTTCAAAAAATTATGCAGCTAAACATTTTAACTAAAACAAACTATTAGACGAAAAGCTAGATTTGTTTCAAATTTCATTCAAGAAAATTGCGAGGGATTTGAGACATGAAATGAGCTCAATTATTTTAAAAACAAAATACTAAAAAAAAAAATTTTGAACGCCGAAAAATTATTCAGAAATGAAAGAAAAATATATCTAAACAAAAAATTGAAGATATAAAAAAGTCTTTTCTCTTTTATGTCTTCGGAAGATAATGCAGATAATTATGTAAACATATTGGGGCATATTATTATTGGCTGATAAGCCCAGGTTTTACTAAGCTACATCTTAGGACAATTTTGGCCCAATGTATACAGATAGATTTTACTCACAAATTGTTGGTTTTATATTTTTATAAGATTATTATTTGTTCTATTACATAAATTGTTCCAAATATTTTGGAATGATAATCTAATAGAAATAGAATCAACGTCCAAAAATTCAACTAAACCTAGGTTTAACGTGGACACAGTTCAACGCCCCATTTTCATTGAAAATGTTATCTTTTTGTTAATTTTTAATTACAAAAGTTCTATTTTTGATCATCCCTTTAACAAAACAAAGTACAAAAATGTATGAAGTCACTAAGTTTAAGTTTATTTTTCATTTTTTATATGTAGGTATCATAACTTGAAGTGTTATATACTCTTTGAAACACTGAATGACAGTTTTAGATTAAAAAATGGTAACTTTAAGAATTTTGAAATAATTTTTATTATATTTTATTTTTCGTTTTAAACTGTGTCTTTTATTAAGAAGAAGCATTTAAAAAGTGAGAATACAGAATCTTAAATTATTTCATTACTGTAATGTCGTAGACGTTTTGTTGACATACGTGTATGAAGAAAACAAACTTCTGATTTTTATGGCGTAAACGGCAAACTCATTTTGGACAAAAAATTAAATATTTTGGAAACTAAAAGAGTTTCAGATGTCCAGTAACATTTGTATATAAAAGATAATTCTTAACTATATCATAATAAAAAATGAAAAAATGCCAGGGGTTAGTTTTTCCGCAAAAAACATTCCAAAACATTTAAACGCGATTTCCCAAAAATGTAAAAATGGCGTATACGGCACTTGAATACTCGGGCGACATTATATGTTCGATGGATTGAGAAACTATCTAACCGATTTTCATGTTTTTTTTTAATGTTTATTTTACTGGGTGCCTAAGATAGGATAGTACTTAATAATGGGTATACTTGCAATACAATTTTTTCACTATTTTGATTATTTCGAAATAGGCTCTAATGAGTTTGATAACAAAAATTGGGTGCATCTATCCATATTTTGTTCAAACATTTTTTTTTACATATTTTGTTATTCTCTCTCATACAATTTTTTTTTGATTTTCGACTTTATCATAAACGGCTAGGCGGATTTCGATAAAAAAAATTATATAGGACGTGTCGTTCGCATTATAAATAATGCTGCCTACCAATATTTTCGAATAATTTTTTTTTTGTTGAAATTCAATATTTCGAAAACGTCTTAATGATTTTTTTTTTGAAATATCGTTTTTAAGTTTATATTATTAAATGTTTAAAATTGTCACACCAATTTTTTTTAGAAAAAAATCAAAGAAATATTTTATATACGAAATTAAGTAACCAACGTCTTATACATAACATCAACATTTTCCGCTATTAATTGTCAACCAGTCGTATATATTATTTCTTTGACAATAGTAAGTTTGGTTATGGGGATTTTGGCCCTTCGGCAATTTGATTTTTTTTTTGTGATTTTTAAAACATCAGCCAAAAATCGGAAATTTTGGACATTTGTTTGAAAATTTATGAATTACCCTTTGCTATTCCAAGGGTAAGAAAATTGTTAATAAAAAAATACTCTAACCTTTAACACTGCACTAATTTTTCAATTTATATAACTTTTCAGAATATCGATTTTATGAAAGTTATTATTTGGAGGTTTTGGACATGGATTCCAACCCTAAATCCTGAATATAAGGTATACAGAATAATGGAATAATGGAACACAGAATGGGTGGTAATGGCGCAGTGGATAAAGTGATTGATTGCCAACTTAGACGTGTGGGTTCGATCCAGACGCTTGACGCATTCTTTTATATACCTCCAATTTTAATTGGACTCCGCCCATGGGTTAAAATGAGACAGTCAATACCTAAATCCACTGTGCCAAGCTAGTGCCGTGCAATTCAGGTTGCATTTAAAAGACCTTAGGTCTTACATGCATATAGTTAAATTTAAAAAAAAATATGTTTGGACGAAAATTTTGATTCATTTACAGAAATTTGTTTCCCAAACAATAATATAGGGTTTTGGCATGGTAGAATCTGTGGCGATGTAACAACATGGCTATTATGAATAATGTAATATTACTTCAATTAATACTTGTTTAATTATTACTTGTTTGTATTTTTTTTTATTTATCATTCCAAATCATTCCAAATCATATTCATTGTAATATTTCTTTCCATAGTATATATTTTTCATAAATTAATTCTTGTTAAGATTTCAATAAAGAAACATCTTTTTTAATAAATACATTAGGTTTTACTAAATACCTAAATTGGTGACCCCGACTCAAGATCAGGATCTGAGTGTAGCAAGAAGTTTCTGGAGAAAAGTAAAATGACGAATTCTGTCGAACAAGCTAAACGCATTAAGAGAAGAAAATGCTCGTCTCTTGCAACAAATCCCTCAAAATTAAGATCAGAATTCAGGACGTCCATACCAACCATCTATTCATCAAGCCCTCAATTCTGGGCAGAGCGGCCCAGTTTATGGTTTTCTCAAGCTGAGTCACAATTCATTATCTCAGAAATTTCAAATGAGGTAACCAAATTGCATTATGTTGTTTCACAGCTAGTTACACGTGTAGCCGCTGAAGTAGAAGATATCATTACTTCCATAACACTTCAGAACGCATACAGTATTTTGAAAAAGAAGCTCATTGAACGGTTGTCGGCATCAGAAGAGCAATGTGTCCGACAGCTCATTAGTGACGAAGAACTTGGGGACGGTAAACCGTCACAATTTCTTCGACATCTTCATTCACGTGCTGGTCCTTCAGTTTTGTAAGACAATCTTTTGCGTCAACTATGGTTACGACGACTACCACAACACGTCTAGGCTATCTCAACTTCAAGATCTGATCTATCAACCGACTAGGTTTCGGAGATAGAAGATAGAAGATACGATAATCGAAGTTTCTCCAGCTCCTTTTCCTCTTGCCGACCATACTACTTCAACAACCAATACAAAAGATCCTGAACCAAACTCAATTTTAGACGCTATATCTACACAATCTGACAAGGCAAGTTGCTGAGATATCAATCAATCAGAATTATCGTGGCTGTTCAAATAGCCGAGAAAACAATTCCCAAGAAACAGATCCAGATCAGCGAAAAGAGAAGGCTGGTGCTGGTTTCATAAGAAATATCAGCACAACACACGAAAATGCAACAAACCGTGCACTTTTCAGGAAAACATCAACAGCAATTCATAATGACGGCGAATGACTGCAAAATTCCTGGAAGCCGTCTTTTCGTTGAAAAGAAATCGTATTCGGTCTGGATTTTTGCTTCACATATATTGATGATATTCTGGTATATTCAAAATTCTCGGACGAACACATGAAGCACTTGCGCATCATCTTTCAAAGGCTCTCCGTCTACGGGATGGCCATCAACTCATCATAAAGTTTCTTTAAAGTTTCAGAAGTGAAATTTCTGGGACACACGATTAACGCCAATGGAATCAAACCACCTCAAGAACGTATCACAGGTAATCAAGACTATCCACTTCCAAAATCAGCAAAAAGGTCTTCGTCGTTTCCTTGACATGGTTGATTTTTACCGAAGATTTATTCCGAAAGCATCTGAATTTCAAGCACCACTTCACAATGCATTAGTAATCCACAACGGAGAGGATCCCAGCCTGTTTCATGGACTCCAGAGTTAGAAGAAGCATTCTGTGATTGTAAAGACGGCTTACCGTGCGCAACTCTTCTCGTCCATCCATGTCACGGAGCTTAACTTGGTCTTTTTACTGATGCATCTAGTAATTCAATGTGAGCTCGTTTAATGCAAATTATAAATGGAATTTGGCAACCACTTTCGTTCTTCTCGAAGAAGTTATCCGCAAGGGAGGATTCCTGGCCAACTTACCGTCGAGAACTTCTTGCTATGTGAAGGGTTATCCATTTTGCGGTTTCAAAAGTATAGGACTGGAATTCGATATCTGTCACACTAATTTGTTAAACCAATTTTGTTTTTTCAGTTGAAAGTCTGACATTTACGAAAATGGATCGCTTAACTATGGCACAACACATAAAAGTTGTTAAAACCTACTACAAAAATGGTGATTCTGCCACATCCACATTTCGTGATTTAAGAGGAGATTATGGTTTACATAATCGTCCAACTACGCAAGCAATTGGCAAAACTGTGAAGAAATTTGAAGAGACTGGATGGGTTACAGATATTGTAAGGCCTGTGCGTCATCGTTTCGCTCGTACCACTGAAAATATCGCTTCTGTAAGTGAAAGTGTTGCCGAAGACCCGAATGTGTCGATTCGTCGTCGTTATAAAGAATTAGGACTGTCTTACGGCACATCGCGTATTTTGCATTTGGATCTACACCTACATCCATATAAAGTCCAGCTCACACAACAACTGAAGCCAGCTGACCATTCACAACGTCGTAGATTCGTCGAATAGGTACTTGACCAACAGGCGGTGGACGTCGATTTTTCGAACAAAATTTTCTTCAGCGACGAAACATATTTCTCACTCGGTGGGTATGATAAAAAAAACAAAATCCTCAAGTAATTGAACAGAGGCCATTTCATCCACAAAAAGTCACTGTTTGGGGCGCTCCTTATGGTTATGGTCATGATAGCCGACTTTTTTTTGCCTGCTATTGAAGAATACGATTTGGAAAATATGTGGTTTCAACAAGACGGTACCACATGCCACACAACTCGAGCGAATATGGCTTTATTGCAAGAGACATTTCCTGGCCGCGTTATTTCTCGTCGTGGCGATATCAACTGGCCACTAAGATCATGCGATTTGACACCGCTGGACGTTTTTTTGTGGGGCTACGCGAAAGAACGTGTTTATGTAGATAAACCTTTAACTCTTGAGCACTTGAAAACCAATTATGGTCAAGTTATGGCTGAGATACCTCCCAATATGTGTCAAAAAGTGTTCGAAAATTACCTCAAAAGAATTGATGCTTGCAACAATTCGCGTGGTGGTCATTTAAATGATGTAGTCTTTCACACATAATTTCAACGTTCAACCTTTATAATAAAAAGAAATATCATGAAAAAAAAATATGTTATGTGTTTTATTTACGTTTACTTTTGAAACCGCAAAATGGATAACCCATTATTTAGCAATCCAAAATTTTCGCCATATTTTGGAAGGTCAACAGTTTGCTATTTATACTGACCACAAGCCCTTGATTTATGCTTTTCAACAAAAGCGATATAAGTTATCACCTGTTCAACTAAATCACCTTTCGTTCATCGCTGAGTTTTCGTTCTAGCTGAAAATATTGTTGCTTATGCATTTTCGCGCGCAAAAAAAACATCGTTTATAATAAATAAATTAGGTATTACTAAATACCTAAAAAACAAATAGAAGGAGTTGCACATTCGTCGGAAGTAGAAAGCTATACGGAAATTCCGTAATATTAGAATGGAAGGTGGATTAATTTAAGGAGAGTGCTAAAACCTAGATGAAGAGGTATAGGCCGCATTTTGCGTAACTGCGCGTAATGCGAAACGAAATCAGAAAATTATTAATTTGCCGTTGAGAATCGGCATGAGCAAAAGCTGAAAAGTGCTTGTTAGTAACCAATTTGGCTGTAGAAGCTTTTTGGTTGTTGCAAACTTCCATACCAGACTTTAAAGAAATAAGTAACTCAATCAAAAACTTAGTAATTGTTTTTTTTAGTTTGAAAAGGACTTTGATTACGATATGAATTGCTTCCGACACTTTCATTTAAACAATATTCAAAGATTTTTCCTAACAACTTGCCACTATATCTATACATTGCTTACTAAGCGTTTTTGTTAGCCTTTTGTTTTTGGTGCTGTCATTTCAATTTTGGTCGGTCTGTTGAGAAAGAATGGCTTTCATACAAAACAAAAATGAAAGCATATATAAATTTCTAATAAGCACTTACACAAACACATACACACCTAACACCTAACTCAAATCCTTGCATACATAAATATGTAACACTCGAAAAATTCATTACCACAAATGTCCACATACTCGTAAGAAAGGACGACATAGATGTATACAAAACATCAGAATTCCAAAAACCATGCTGTATGACTACTATAAGCTATAACGCCTCTGAGCGAAAGAATTGGCAATTTGTATGCTGAGTCCTTCTTATGATGAGGCAGCATTTTGTATCAAGCTGGTCCAGACCATCATTACAGTCCGGCCGGCCAGTTGGGGCCTATCTGCATACAACGTATGACTTTTCTACTTTTAGGGTATGTGCGGCTGAAAGCTGTTATTGTTTTCATTATTTGCCTTAGTAGCATAAAGTAGAACAGCCACCCAGCAGAGGACCAAACTGAGAATATTAGTAACGTAAGGATAACGTATTGTTAGTATTGGGCATAGCTATATACCTACGTCATAGATAGGTACTTAGATTTATTCATGATGATGGTCCAAAAGGCACAAAAGTGCGAATATGGCAAACTATGTATAGCTGCTCTTGTATGGATGTGTGGATCCATTTTGATAATTTGCGTCCTGCATTCTCAAGAATATCCCCTTTTTAACATCAACAAGAACGACGAAACAAGGACTAGAGAACGTATGTTAGAGACAATCTTACCATTTGTTTGGAAAATTCATTCATTTCGCAGGCAAAATATAAAAATATTAGCAACCGCCTGCAGTCAACATAAACTATAATACTCTGAGGCTAAACCCAAGGACTGCAAGGACACTATACAATACGAGTATAGTCCCAGTGTTTGTGTTTGCATTTATGCAGCTACGAAGTATATTTTTGTGCTCCTATACAATTTTGAACATAGCCTTGTCTTTTTTTTTCCTTTTCCAAAGGATAACAATATCCTGGACGCTAAGCCTTATTTATTTTATACAAAAGCACCATAATGTATGCAGGGGCATTTGGGGTATTTGGAAAATAAGCTATATCAGCAGCAGTATTCCTTAATACGCTAGATAACCATCCGAAGTAGGCATGTTGGTAAGATGTAAGTCATACCTTTTCCAATTCCAAGAAAACGCAAGGCTTTTTAATTGCCATCTTAGAAGGTCCTCACTTTCTGAATTTTCATCTTCTTTTGTAACGAGTATTATAATGCTTTACTTTGTTTTTTTTTTCAAAATTATGTTTATTAGGTGAAACGTGAGAGGGATTATTAGGTAGGTAGGTACCTAACTACTCACGTTCACGTTCCGCACACGCAGGCACCGGTACCGGCAGCGCGGCATACAAAAAAAATCCTTATTCCAGGTAATGGAAATTTTTCTGCCAAATACTAAAGTTCCTTAGCCTCTTACCGAGTGGCACTAAAAGATTGAGTATTGTTTTGAACTGCACGTTGATGATGATGATGATGAAAATAATGATGATCATAAGGGTAATGTTGTAGGTATGGTTGGGGCTTGCACGCCAAGACACTTTGTCAGTTTTTCATTCATGATGACGTTAATTTTTAATTAACTTAATGAGTGCTGGTTTCGTGTGGAATTTGATGAGTGACTTGATGATTGCTCAGGTCTCTCTTCATATTTCTAAATACTTATATAAGTTATGAGGATTTTTCCTCTTTTGGCGGTAAGTGTCTGTGTGTTTGTGGAAAAAGAATTCCACTTAAGATGGAAAGTTTTTTTTTAAATATTTTTTAATAACTATCATACCTTTTAAATAGTCGACTTTTGTTTGGGAAGGATATTAGTTAGCCATAGCTATGTTTGAGTTTATGAAGCATGCCATTAATATCATTCACTTTGGTTGTGGAAGAAGTGAGGTATAAAACGTTTGGTATAATATTCACCGTGATAAGTTTGCTCGTAATTTTTGTTTTGTTCTTAAAGGTGTGTCATTTTAATGTGGCAATTTTTGTTTGATGGATTATCTGTTGAAAATCCTTATTTGCCAACGGGAAGGTTTTAATATTTTCTGTTGCCCCAAGAAGTGTTTTTTTTTTAATTTTAATTAACAGGTAATTTTTCTTGTTTCTGCAGCTTGTTTCTTTACAGTGTTCTATTTTTATCAGTTCCCACGTAATTTGTGACATGTGACAAAATGAATAATATTGCCATTTCAACAATGAAAGACCGAGAAAAATGTTTTTCGTGCCCTTCGACAATTTTACGTTCGTCAAAATCTAGAAAGCGATTCCATCCATAGTGACCACATTTCGCAACAATTTCAAGCTGTTGGAATTCGAGTAATTTGAAAATTATTTATCTATGCTGCATATAGATACGCCAGTATAATTAGGGATATACCATGAGACGCTTCTTATTTGCCTCCCTGAATTTTAATTTAACTGAATATACTTTGGGACACCCAGAAACAGTGATTTAAATGTATCATAAGCATATACTATATGTAACAGGCAGAAGGAATTGCTCGTGTGGGCTATTTTTATTCACCTATGTTACAGTTCACACTCAGTACATACGGAAGTTATCATTGAACATCGCCCCATGAAATCAAGTGTCACGGTTTTTTTTGACGGAAGTAGTCATCAGCTACAGTTTTCCAGTTTGGTTCACTATTTTAAAGTCAGCGATTAGGGAACTACAAATCTTCAAGAAAAGGGTGCTAAGAATCTGCACCGGACTCTACTTCGACCGACAGCGAGGAAAACATTACATGAACGAGGACATATATATAAAAGGTAGTAGGGTTTATACCGCTGGACTAGTATATAACAAATATGGCAAAAAACTTAGTGCAGAGCACCACCAACCACCATAATCAGCGAATGAGAAGGATGGCCGCCAAGCAACGACATCCCGAGCCAAGGTACCTCTGCGTGATGGAAAGTCTGGATTCCAACATCTTCATGGAAAACGACGAAGCAGCAGTTTCATTCTATGCTGGCGCATGGTCAGTCTACCACTGTGGCTAAAACGCCAATCAAACCTCTACTACTACGCCCAAACCACCACAGGACAACCGGGACCAAACTCCCCGGGAGCAGCAAATAAATCCAATTTTTTTAATTTTAATGTGGCATGTTTAATATATTCTGTGTTTCCTTAATCTAAGCCAATGTATAACATAGGCCCTCTATGTGCCTTACGATTATATTCTTTTCAATGTATTTAAAGCTGTAAGTTAACAAATTGTATATAATTGTTCAATTAAATCGTTAAATCGTTAAAAAAAAAAACCTTGACCGAAGTCGAGACAGACAGGCAATAGCAATCTCTAGTTCAAGCAACAAAAGAAGTGGGGTTTGATGACACTTCTCCTCAAAGTGATCCAATAAATTACAAACGTTAGCATTTCCAAGTCCAATTAGTCAATTGGACACAAGTTGTGGTGATTTTTTCAGATATGTTTTATCAAATCCTTTATTTTCCTTAATGCCGGTACAGTGCCTACTCGTTAAAAAAAAAACTGTTGCAATTATTGTAAGCAACTACTTCTTCCCCAAAGGGGGAAACCAGCACGAATCTTGGCAATCCTGAGGATGTTTATTCCACAGGTTTTCTCCCTAACAACCTGAGTATTTTTTTTTTTTTTATTTTTTATTTTTTTCACGTGGGTACGTGTAAAACATTCAAAAGGCTATATGAAGACCGAAAAACTCGTGCTCATAGGAGTGTGAAATTCTTACCAATAAAAATACCTCCTCCTCCCGATTGCAACTAAGTTCAAACTTATCTAGCAATTTGTTTTTAAGGAATTTAATTAACTTGTTCCAGGTAACTATCCGGTAATAGTTCCCGATTTTAAAGCGGATTCTCGTTTAGTGCACCAGATCGGAAGGCTTAGTCCTACGCATGCGGCGTACTAAATTCGTCTCACCGATAATTCCGATTATGGTACTGTTACAGTGTTGTAATAGCCGTTTTCTATGATTTCTGGCAAATTTTTTAATTTCATCGCGAACAGTGGGAATCCCGAGATCTCTGTGGAGATCTTCGTTTCTAATGTACCAAGGTGCGTTTACAAATGATCTGGTCTGATTTGGTATTTAAATTAATATCTCTCGAACAACCCCAGAGTTGTATACCGTAAGTCCAGACAGGCTTAAGCACCTGTCTGTACAAAATTAGCTTGTCTTTGATACTGAGCTTAGAGTGTTTCCCGAGCAACCAGTAGATATCTCTGAGTTTATTATTTAACTCTTCGCATTTCTTTTTAACATGCGGTTTCCATTTTAATTTCGCGTCTAGAGTCATTCCGAGATATTTTGCTTCGTTAGCAAACGGAACTTGAACCGTATTAACAAATACTGGTAATATATTAATTTTCTTATACGTAAAATCTACATGGACTGATTTTATTTCGTTGAGCGATATCCGCCATGTTTTTGTCCAATCATTGACATTATTCAGAGCATTTTGTAATTTAGTCGTAGAATCATTTATCGTTTGGCCCACTGCTAGTATTGCAGTGTCGTCAGCAACGTCGTGGCTACGATATTGTCTTCTGTTTGAGGTATATCACGTGTAAATAATAGGTAAAATATTGGACCTAAAACACGTCCCTTTGGTACCCCACCCACTATTTCTTTGAGATCCGAGTAATCGTTTCCATATCTTACTCTAAAAAATCTATTTTCTAGATATGCTTTTAGAAGCGTATAAAGTGCTTAAGGCAGAATTTGTCTTAATTTAAAATGTAGGCCTTCGCGCCACACCTTATTAAAAGCTTGCGACACGTCTAGGAAGACCGCCGAACAAATTTTCTTTTCTTCAAGAGTTTTCTCTATGACGTCGGTGATCCTATGCACTTGGTCAATTATCGAATGCTTGCTTCTAAATCCGAAATGATGTTCAGGTATTAGGCGCTTTTCTTCTATTATTGGCTGACGGCGCAGAAGTAATATCCGTTCAAAGACCGTAGATATTACGGGCAGAAGCGAAATGGGTCTATAAGATTTCTTACCATGTGATGGCTTTCTTGGTTTGAGAACCATTATAACTTCCGCAGCCTTCCATTGGCTCGGAAAGTACTCTAGCCTTAGACTGACATTTATTATATAAAGAAGATTAATTAACACTTTGCGAGGAAGCCTTTTGAGATTTTCGGTAGTAATTTGGTTATATCATTTTCTTATATTTAAGCTTTCTTATTTCTCTATACTTAATCCGACAAGGGAAACATTTATTGTTATGTAATTTTCGCTTGAGTTAGAACTTATATTTAAATTTTCTTTGAGACCTTGCCCATCAAAAGGTTTAAATGTATTCTCTGGGTAATCCACGACAACGTTTGCTTTCTCTTTTTCGCTTTTTGATCATTTGGTTTGATCATTCTTAATCGGAGGCGCTGGGAGCTTTGGTTTCTTCGTTACTTAACAGCTTTCCAGAGTGAGTAGTTGTATTCTTTTCCTGCTGTCAAGCTTTCAAGATAATTTCCAACTTCAGAATTTTTTAATTCTGCTATCAACTTTTTTAGTAAATTATACAAGCGATTTAGATTTAGCTTGTGTTGAGGAGTTGGAGTTCGCTGCCATTTCTTACTTGCTTTTCGTTTCTGTTTTACTAAATCTTTTATTTCCTGCGGATATTTTAGGTTTTTAAAGCGCGGAGTATCTCTTTGGTAGGGGGTCCTGCTCCATGCGGATTGTTGTACGATATCAAGGAAGTTATCTACTGCATTTTTCTGAAAGAATTCGTTGTCAGAGAGACTCAGAAAGCACTTTAACAAACAAAACATCATCCCTGATAAGTAGTGTGGTTTTTTGCGAATGACACAAGATACTCTATCCATCAAACACGGAGTAGTTCAAAGTTCCAACCTAGGACATTTTCCATGTAACATATTGACATACGTTCATCATATAGAATAATTGACTTTGAAAATCTGCGTTTTGTGGATGATATGCATACATACGTCACTTCAATATCGCCAACCATGGCTGACCGTTATATTGAAGTCCATATCACTAGACGATTTGACTATTACAACAGATAAAGACCACCAAGCCAGAACTTAAGAAAAAGAGTATTCAAAACCGATCCAAGACTTAGCGGAGCAACGCCAAAAAATCACAGAGGCTGTTTTAGGAAAATTCAGGTCTAGCATTGCCGTTGGAGGCAAACGATTTGAAAATTTGTTACAACTGATCTAAATAAACGTTTGATAAATTTTTTGTTTTAAAATAGAATCTTATTAAAAACTTAAACCAAAATAATAGAAATGTATCTGATAGTCACTGGGCCTGGTAGTATAGATACAAATTACTGTTCACCCCCTTCGAATTTAAGCTTATAGACACGAGAAAGCCTAAAGTTTTTTTGTTTGAATTAAAGAGAATTGTCTTAAAACCGGGTTAATTGAGAAAAATAGTTTTGTTTCCGTTATTTATTGAATATTCTCAAACATGTTATAACGTTTTAAAATGAGAATTGAACACGACAACTTCTAAGGTAACATGTTAAAATTTGGTAGTACATTTATTTTACATTACAGTCCATTGAATTCGGATCATGTAAATATTTTGAACACTTAGTTGGGCAAAAAAGTGATATTTCTTTAAAACTGATGCAGGTGTGTTTAAGTTTTTGAATGCAATTGTAAGCAGGATTATTCTAGGCTCCATAACAAAAACAGAATTGAGAAAAATTAAGATTTGTAATCATATCACTTGAAAGACCGTCACAGGGCCACCATTTTTTGAATTTTTTTCAAATGGATATAATTTTTAATTATTTTTCTGATAACTGTCACCATCTACCCTATCACCCGTTTTCGTTTCGACGTTGAATTGTGGGACACCTTGTATACAAAACGCTGACATCTTCAAAATATTTTTACTTTATTTTCATAATTAAGTGTTACTGAGTTTTAAATTAAAAATTATTTTAAGTGCTTTTAAAAATCATTTTTAATTCAAACAAAATTTTCTAAAAAATACAATATTTATTTTTTCTTAAAAAAATACATATTTTTACGCAACTTATTATATAACTATTTTATTCCTTTATAATTCTATGTCAGTTACAACATAATTTCAATTTGATAGAAATCGGTTAAAGAACACCACGTACTTGCATAAATACATCTCCCATTAACGACCTCATCTTTTAATTGTACACACGTCACCTTAACCGTACCTCCCTGCTTAATCTATTCCAGTACACCGATTTCGACGAGTTAAATGAGGTTCAAATTTGACAGAAATCCCTTTCAGTGGGACATACACCCAAAACATTTTTTTTTTTTTTTTTTTTTGAAGTGAGACATAGTTCAAAATTTGCATAGAACCTCTAACAAATACTCTTTGACAGTTTTGTTTTTCTCATCTCGGTCAGAGATTATACACAATGTAATGCCTCGTACTTACTTGTGAGTCGTTTCGAAGACGAACCAAGTAAATTTAAAGACCTAACGAACTGCAAAAAATGGGGAAGTGATTTTTGAAGTAAAACTTTTTTTGCGGTGTTGGGGGTAAAAAATCTCTATGGAGCTGTCACACCTACCAACGATATGATATACGATATGACCATAATATATGACATTCGATATAATCCTACGATATGACGCAATACGATGTGTTATTGTTGGAAGCGTTATTCTCAGATATTTGGAATTTTTTTTGTTCGTTTTGTAGATTTTCATAGATTAGTGCAGATATTGGAGGATTTTTTTTTGTTGGTAGGCACTTGTTGGCGATTCTACTTCAGTAGGTACCTTCGTAAATTGTGTGTAAATGAGTAATTCTTTTTTTCGTGTTGCTTTGTTTTTTTTGTCGATTAAATTTTTTTGTAGGTTCGTTTTGGATTCGCAAAGATTAATGTAGTAGGTATACGCATTCAGGGTATTCGACGAGGAATTTTTTAGTTGGTTCGTTTTGTTGATGTTCATAAATTAGTGTATGTATATTGTGTTGTATTAATTTGTGTAATGTTTGTCGATGTCTCGTTTCTCGTTACCAGTGCGATTACTTAGTACAACCAGCATCTAATTTATTTAAAAAAAAGACAAATATGAGATAAAAAGGGCTATTAATTGCGAAATATCACTATAATCGTTCTTTTATATTTTCGTAATCATTTTATACCCATGATGGAACTTAACGACTTAAAAGATGTCAGTCATTAATCTTTATGATCACTCTACGCCAAAAATTATGATTTCTAGGTGTATTAATCCAACGAACTAGTTATATGAAATATAAACATTATAAATTAAATTATAATTAATAATTGTTGTAACACATATTTAAATTTGTGAAACAAATAGGTGATTCAAGAGAATATTATACCTTTGAAAAATAATATCTAGGGGGACGTCTAGTTAGCATATATTGCAGTTAAAAAGGTAATATTCTTAACGATTTCGCTATTAGTTATAACAAATCACACATTAGTTTTTGTCCCAACTTATCTACCTACTTACACCCTTGGGAAAGATTTAAATTTCGTTAAAATTTAAAAGTACCATAATACAAAAGTATATTATGGATTGGCACATATAAAGTCATAGAAAAAGGTAACAACTTTTTCAACAAAATACGTGTCAACGATAGCAATTTAACTGCTTTCAAAGCAAAGACCTAAATTTCAACCACATACATTTCCACAAACATTATATCACACACTCAAATCGAAAATTTAAATTTTAACGAAGCACTCATATTATAAATGCCAAACAAAAAAAAAACACAAAATAACCTACAAAGCACCAACGGGGCCCTTAACCTCACTAACTATGAGCAGAGCAGGAGCACGCATTACCGCCATTCAACAATAACGAACACGACCCATATTATAGCCCATCAGGACAACACACATACAATGAATCTTCTCAACTCCTGCATTAATACCCACAATCATACCGTGAGCATTTCCTTTTCATAGGCGATGCCAAGGCGATATAAATCTCTTGCCATTCTTGTTCTGGTAAAATTTGTTAGTTTTGTATAAATTTATGTTCTTCAGTTCTACTTTTGAATTCTTAATCGCAAAATTCTATATACACAAGCCGCCGCGCCAAACCGTGCGTCGCTCGTCATCGCTTCACGTACTCACCCCTACAACGTACCCACATATATGTAGATGGTGTTCGTAAGATAAATCAATGATTAATGCTTTATACAGAGGTACCTAACCTATAACCTAATGTGGTATACAAGTCAAAGTCGTCGTGAGAAAGAGGTACAAGTGAGTGCGTATTGTAGGCCTGCTGAGTTCATCGCCATTAGGTTCTTAATGGGGGGTTTGGTTTTTGTATGTTTCCCAAAAGTTTAATGATATTCGTGAAATAAGGTCGATCGAATAAGGTACCTTGTTTTTTATTTTCATTTTCCATTTCCTTTACAAAAATTTTAATACATACCTACGTAAATTAATATCATTGATGAAAGAGCTAGAGAAATGCCACTTTATAAAAAAATTCTTTTCATTTTAAAGTTGGCAGCACTGTTTGCATTGACAGCCATTTTGTCATTTGTCATGTGATTTATCTTTAATTTTAGTTTGATATTGGCTTGCCTTCCATTTCATCACACACGACCACCGGCACACGGCTTTCATTCGGTAAATAGAAATAAATGTAGTACCTGGGACAAACGCATATTAATTTGGACTAAAGGTCGCAAACAAATCAATTCAAATTCGGTAAATAGAGCTCGCTCCCGATTTTCACAAGAAAATTTTGTTCAGCAATGAAGGTCATTTTTGGTTGAATGGCTACGTCAATAAAATTGCAAAACTGCTACATTTTGAGTGTAAATAATCTGCAAAGCAAACAGATTGGAATATTTGTATTTTATATTTTAAATTAAATATTTATTAAAGACGCAACGAATTAAAATACTCGTGGTATTTTAAGGTATTGAAAAAACTTTTATCCAAAATAAGATTTTGATGAATTTACCGACTGACAATCCAGACATGTCAAAATTTAGCGGCGAATTACAATAAAAGGTGCAACAATTAACAAAATAAGTTCTGCCACGCCGCCGCCGCCTAAATAAAATCGATGAATTTTTCAATGGCAAATTACGTTTTTCAAAAATCATCATCTTAGACGAATGCACAATAGCGCAAAAACGTGCATTAGAAGCATTTAACCAAACATGGGAAGATCTACGCAATGACTCGAGATATTTTGGAAGAGCAATGATTTTGCTATCTGGAGATTTCCACCAAACACTGTCAGTTATTTCAAGACCAACGGCTGCCGACGAAATAGCCTTAAATCATATAGAATCTATGGCGCTATGTGAAGAAACTTCAGCTGACAGCAAACATGAGAGTTGCATTTCATAATGATACATCTGCTGAGAAGTTCTCTGAGCAATTGCTGACTATAGGTAATGTTCGAGTTCCTGTCGACGAATCGAGCGGATTGATTTCATTTTCTCATAATTTCTGTAACTTCGTCTCATCGAAAAATGAACTTATTATCAAAGTATTCCCAAACATCATTATATACTAACTGCAAGAATAATGAATGGTTGATTGAGCGAGCAATCTTAGCGGCTAAGAATAAAGATATAAATAACCTAAACTACATCATTCAGAATGAGATCATTGCAACAATGCATTCATTTATTAACTGTGTAACAAAATAATGAAGATGAAGCCACTAACTATTAAATTAAATTTTTAAACTCCTTGGATGTGCCTGGATTACCAATGCACAATTTAAGCCTAAAGGTTGGCTCCGTATAGTAATCATGCTTCGAAACATAAGCCAACCAACACTGTGCAATGGTACGCATTTGGCGTTAAGTAAATTGATGAACAATGTTATTTACCCGACGATACTCAAAGGAAAATTCGAAGATGAAGAAGTTCTCATTCCGAGGATCCCGATGATCCCAAACAATATGCCGCTTGAGTTTAAAAGACTTCAATTTCCGATCCGTCTTCCATTCGCCATGATCATTAAAAAATCACAAGGCCAATCTTTGAAAGTTTGGTTTGAATCTAGATTATCCATGTTTTTCCTATGGTCAATTATATGTGACATTTTCACGGGTCGGAAGATCATCTGAGTTGTTTGCTCTAGCGCCTGATAATAGAACCAAAAATGTCGTGTATTACAAGATACTTAACTGAAGAGGGCAACCTATGCACCAAAATACAATACTTAATTTTTTATTTGTATTTCCTAATACAAAATTGAACTTACTAAAATCCAAAATCTGCTTATTTATTGAATCTAAGGCGGAACAGAGTTCGCCGGGTCAGCTAGTTTACGATATAATCAAAATCAAGAAAATGGTTGTATGTCATGTACTGTTGAAACCAAAATATGCAACATATTTTTTGACCGATATATGTCTATTCGACACAAGTTTATTTAATCAAAATCATTAGAAACGTTTTTGAGATGATTAAGATGGAACCGTTATTTTTGGAGATTAAAAACCATTCAAAAATCTGTTTGAGATAATCTCCTAAAATAAACATTTAAGCTGTAGATCGATTTACTGACAGTCAGACGGAATTGCGAGAGCCAATTTTTTCATCTTCGCTATCATCGTAATGTCAAGTTTTGTCAAAATCTCGAGTTCGATTTTTTTACGAATGCAAAACTTGCCCTGTCCCATGTAAAATTAATTAAAACGCCCGTGATTGCTTCGCACATTCAGATTTGAGATCATTAATGAAAATGAGAAAAAATTTATATGAGACAAAACGGAAGACTGGGACACACCAGCAAGAAAAGCTCTTCAGAAAGTTGAGGATAACTATCCAGGCTCTTTCTTTCTAGCAGCGATGAATTAATACCAAACTGCTCTGAAAGATAATTGGTTTTTCATGTTAGTTGAAAAATGGGGTGTCACTAAAGACGAGCGTTGTAACCGAAGAAAAACTGCTACTCGTATTTCGAATGTTTTTTTACAAATGACCAAACTTTTTGGCTTACTACCTTTTGGACATTGTAGTATTTGGTTGACTTTATCTTTGGTCATGCAAAAGCTTGGTCCCTAGAATATGAACGTTGCAACCGTTTCCAAATTGTTTGAACTTTATTCCGGTTCAGTTACATCAGAATGTTTGGCCCTATATTTCTGAAAACTTCTTCCTGTCTCTAAGTCAAATTAAACCATTTATTTTCTTTCTTTTTTTTATAAATGATTAGGTAAGCCTTCTAGGTAAGGAATTTTTTGTTTTGTTGCCTTGTGGGGCGTAAATAAATAATTTTGTTGGTGATCCCGCTCTGGAACACGCGACGTACAATTGTCCGTGTGAGAAGCAAGGTTCCAAACCAAGACTCCAAATTGAGTTCGAATATTTCAAGTGTTTGACCCTGTGATTTGGTGATGGTCATAGCAAATGCAAGACGGACTGGACTTGGAACTCGAATGGCATGTCTGTTGGTATCATCGGAATGCGTGGTATGAGCACATCTTCACCTGCGGACTTACCGCGTATTATTTCGGCTTCGATTAAATTACTAAATGCCGCCACAAAATCGATGATTTCAAACATGCATTTATTTCGTCAGCTGGAGTTGATCGTGGAATGACTGGCAATGTTTGACGAAAATCACCGGACAACAATATCAAGGCTCCACCGAAGAGTTCTATTAATGCTTTCAATGATTTTGTGTTGCTCATCCGACACTCATATAGATTTCATAGAATCATTTCGGTCTGCGTAGGACTTTTGCCATTCCAGAATTTCGCGAAATATTGCATGTTGGAGTTTCAACTGTTGTAAATTATTTTTTACTACACTTTTTTTTTACTTAGCTTTTTGTACTCCCTCGAAATCGTCCACATCTAATTTGAATTTTCCTGTCCCTCTTCTTTTCCTTCTTTGGCCAGAGCGAAAACTTCTTAATTTAATTATCCATCCCTTGTAGCTTTCGGCCAATGTGAAGAAGCGGCCTTCCAACCACGTCACAACTGACTAGCCACTCAGTGTAAAGTTGCAGAAGAAGGAAATCTCGCCGTCCTGCTTATTAACAGCTCCCTACTAAATGCATGTCATCTTGGAACTCACCGCACTGGGCTCACTTCCAATTTACCAAGACTGCATTCAGCCCCGTACATACTCGTATTGTTGCCTGAAAACAAAATAATAGGCACAAAGAAAAAAAACATGCGCTTCTCGGGACGCCCGAAACAAGGGATTACTTGTGACAAAACTAATCTAAGTTGAACTATTTAATATTGAAATTTTTTAACTTGAGAAAAGCTTCAAAAGTTTTTCGTTAATTTGATTAAGTTCAAAAGTTCTTCGTATGCGTGAGAGAAAGGGAAGCGACAGACTGACTCCGTAACGTGTTACGTAACAAAGCAGTTTACCATAAGATGTTATTACTTCAAAAAATACTTGATAGATATAATAGATATTTTTGTATGCCTAAGGGAGTTGTCCGTTTAAGGGAAATCAAATAAAAACACTAATATTCGAAATTAAGAGTTTATTTATTAACAGAAAATAAAAATAACAAAAATATATAAATTTCACTTCTTTTCTATCACATGAAGTGGAATAAAATTATTAGATTTAAAATCTATGTAAATACAAGAATCAGCCTCTAAAAACTTTGCAATAATACAAGAAGGTTCGTAGTTATGTATGTATTTCTCAAAATAAAATTGCTTAATTAGTTTTTTATATTTAGTTTTTCTATGATTACATACTTGCTTTTTAAAGCAATTTTTCGGATCATTTGATGACCTTGAATGCCCAACAACAACTTGAGTGTGCTCGTGAAATAGCTATAATTCCAGCTAAAAATAATTGAGAAAAAACTTGGTGGTAGCACACTCAAGTTGTTGTTGGGCATTCAAAGCCATCAAATTAATTAGTTTTAGAAAATACCGAATTATTTTAGAATCTGGCCTGTGCCGGTCAACCAAAAGTTGTACAGCTACCATTTTTTCTTGGCTGTAAGATTTTTTTTTTAAATTTCAATTGAAGTGGTTGCTTGAAGAAGCGTGTTCCGCAGATTCACTGCCAGACTCGTTGTTTTCAAAAGGAACTGCAATATTTTCATCCACATTTACATTTTCATTCATCAACACAAATCTTTCTAATCTTCATTCATGAAGGAACTCGGAAAGTTCTCTTAAATTTGCTATAGGCGAATCATTTTCGAGATCGAATTCACTGTCTTCCAAATTCAAACTTGAAACTACCTGAGGGCAAATAAACAAAGATCTAAAACTCCAAAAATAAATCTGTGTTACGTCCAAACAAAATCACTTTCATCACGTGAATGAGAGAAAATAATTTGAGGCTCACTGTAAAAGACTGTAACTTAAAAAAAAATACCTTTGTCAAAATTAACATATTCAATAATGCTCTGGTGTCCGTCTAAGAGAAAATATTTTGGCATTGATAAGTGAAATTCCTGCCAGTGTCCGTCCAAGAGAAACTGAAAACAATGAAACGTTTATGGAGCAATTTGCGTACAAAAAATGTGTCCGCCTAAGAGGGGTGCCCGCCTAAGGGAGTTTTCCGCAAACGGAGATTTTACTGTACTTATGCTTGCACTTTTGTAGACGATTGCTGGAGCAATTACTTTGTGGAATATTTTTTAAAAATACATATTGAAATTTTTCATCAACTTTACCATTTATAATGTCAAAATACGAATAAAAATCGAATAAATTTGATCTCTTAACCCCTCTTAATTATATGTGTATATTGAAAGACACATTCTTATTAGTTTTATACCGACAAGTTTTATCTCAATTTTAAGACCTTAACCTTAAAGACTGAACTACTATAACTGACAATATAATCTCAAAACAGCCACCATATATTTTCTTTTTAATGTATTTTCAAACATATGTTCCTCTACACTGAACATCGATGATTGCAGTCGAACAAAGCAGGCAATTTTGAATGTTTTTCTTCTGTTTTGAAATATAGAGTAAAGTTTGATACATCATACATAATTTTGTTTTATTAATTAAAGAAAAACCAAATTTATTCATGTAATCTTGTCAATATTATAGGAATCAAATGTTTTTTATCATACATTTAAGTCAATATATTATATAATTCCTAAGAATTTCAACATATTCATTTCTGAAAATGAAAAATTTCAGTTTTCTAGGTGCACTCCTTAAAAAGGTAATATTCTTTTAGTCGATATGTGTGAGAATACTTATCGAATGTAACGCGTTAGGTAACGAATCGGTTTACCCTCCCTTAAAAAGTTATCACTTCACAAATCTATGAAAATTATTTCCTAAGATTAAAGCGCGAAACCCATCGGAAAAGGAAAACGAAAACTCCAGTCAGAGTTAAACTACAAATGTAAGCCCACTCTTAGTGTGAAAGAGCCTTAATCTTATAAACTCTTTTGACTATCGAGTTTGTCTGCCTAATAATGTGGGAAACATATTTAAAAATCCATCATTACATTAGAAGTTAATTAATTAATAATGTTTAACAAAATATATAATTAAAAAAAAAAAAAATATATATATATTGTATAAGGCCGTTGGCATTTCTCCACCCAGAGTTACATCTGGTTGTCAAAGAAAACGCTAACATTAGTTCATCTATTCGCAAAGTTCAGATTGGTATCACACAGTACTGAATGGAAAAACCGATGGCTGATGGACCAGGGTCGTCCCTGTTCCTCTCAGTGGAAGAAGAGCTGTCAGAAAAAATAAAATTTTAGTAAAAAAAAACAAGATGATCAAATGTCAAATGTCGCCATAAATTTTGCTGTGTATCACAGTTACATTCAGAAAAACTCACAGTTAGTTGTGGGTTCCACAGGCAGGTGGAATTATTCGTCACTATTTCTGTAAAAACGATGCCATGTAGAGGGATACAAAGAGTGTAGATGCATAGACTTTGTTGGCAAACAATCAAAATATACGAATACATATGGATTATATGGTGGAAAAATTCGATATAAAGATTCCCATTTGAAGTCATCCTTTGAGGCCTTAGAGAACAGTCTTGTATTAATGCTTGTTTTTAAATGGTAATCGGTCAATCGTTCAAAAGTGTATAGATGAAATGATAGATAAATGGGTCTGAGTTCTATTGGAATAAGATCGGAAGATTTACCAGCTTTAGATTTGCAGACAATTTGAACTTCTTTCCATGACAGAGGAATGTGAACCAGATGCAAATAGCTTTTAAATATTATTTGTAGAATGGGTAGAATTATACAGGTTGCCATTTTAAGTTGCCGTCTTGTCCTGCAGACTTGTATTATAATCTGCTTGAGAAATACCTGAAAACTAGTATTAAATAGATGATTGAAAAAATAAGACTTATAGGCCTATTTTATAGTGGGTTTCATGAGAGAGAGAGAGAGAGAGAAAGAATTCAAAGCATTCATGTTATGACAGAACAATTACGTAGTTTGTCACGGATAATCTCAGGAAATGCTCAACTGCTATACATGAACAAAATTTTAAAATATTTCGTACTATCTTAGAAAGGTTTAAAGCTTTATAGTTTTTCCCGTTTTTTTTTTTTAATTTCTTTTGTTAAATTAGAAAATATTTGTTCGTGAGCCACATACTTTTTTTTAAATCTAAACCTGTAGCGTACTTTACAAAAATGGGATTTTTTTTAATAAAGTCAATATTTTTACGCAAAATGTAAGCCTTTAATCTTTCTTTGCAACGGAAGGCGAGAATGATCATGATATCATTAAAGTGTCCATTGCTGGTGTTTCAACATTGACGTGATCACTAGCTTCAATATTCGATTAGTCAGTTCAACTTTTTCGGCCGAATATTGAACATATTTTGACGAATGTTTGCTCTAAGATGCACCAATGTTTCTGGATTATATTAATAAAAATTCATGAATTCTCGACACGTGAGATCAACCAGTCGCAAAATTTTACACTCAATATTCTGTACAAACTCGGCATACTCCCAACTTAATATCAAATCATCAAAAGATCAAAAACTCTATTAGAGAAAAATATATCACTCTCACTGAAAGACATTAATCTTAAAAATTTTAAATTTATTAAGATTTCTAAGAGGCGAAGGAGAACTTTTAAAAAAAAAGAGAGAAATTATAATTTTTCCAAAGGACGGAATTATTTTTTTTTAATTAAAAAATATATTTTCTTAAATTTCTCGCAGTTATTTTTTTTATTAGAAAAAAGTTCAAAGTAACAATGCCTTAATAGACCAGGAGCCCACAGCAAATTTTGTGCGTGAAGATATAACCAAAAGTGGTTTATATGAGTATGAAGCCCTCAAATAACTAACGACAAATATGGAAGTCTGGCAGCATTTTCTTGCAGCTAAGATTAATAATAGTATGCCAAAGGTACATATTTTTCCAAAATGTGGATCATAAGTATAACCACTTGAAACTGGCATTAAATTAAAGGGCAGAGTGCACTGAATACAAATAGATAGGTGCCAGACGTTTTAGGTGCAGCTTTCCCCTTGCCAGACGTACTAATAGTACGCAAAAAATCATTTTTTTAAACAATTGGTATAACCATATGTGTGATACATCAAAAAATTTGTAAAATTGTCCTTATGACAAATAAATATGTGCCAGACGTTTTAGATGCAGCTTTCCCCTTGCCAGACGTACTAATAGAGTACTAAAAATTAAATTATTTTATAGATATAATAAATTGATTTTTATTTTATAATAGGTACGAGTAGGTAATAGTTAGCAATATTCCTGTCAAATGAATTAATAAGTACTTTTTCCACGTGTATTATAATAATATATAATATAAACTACCTGACCATGGATTTTAAATTTAGTGTTGCAAGCTTATCGGTTAGAAAACTTTCTTCGTATTCGTTCATATCAGCTTTCAAAATAACTAATTGTTTTTGAATTTTTATCACGACGATTCTTTCCTTGTATATGGTTAGCAGCTTCCTTTTTAAGTATAGTTTTGATTAGGTGATTGAAGGATTAATTTCACACAATTTTTGTTGGCACAAATAAGCAATATCATCAAATGGATGCATTTCTTTTAATTTCAAAATGCGTTCTTCAACAAAGGTGCAGACAGTAGAAAGAGCGCATTTGTGTGAATGTCTGCATCCCGAATTGCTGTTCACAATTCTTTTTTCTAAATTATTAGCTTCCTGAAGAAATCTAGCAAGACATATTTTATGATACTTCAGTTCATCGTCTCCGACACTATTTATCAATACTTGGTACACTGCATCATTCCCAAGAAGTATTGCTTTGCACACAATGTGTTCTAAAGTAGATCTTCGGACACATATAAACTTTTCTTTTTTTTCATATGAGTATTTCGAAATGCAATTACAAAAAAAACATTTGTTATTCGGATCCACCGTGATATTAGATATAGTCCGAGTATTTTTAATTGCAACACTTGGACTGCATCTATTATTTTTGGTAGTTTAAGGCACTATATAACATACATATACGCGTTTATGAGTAATATGGGATTATATAAACTACAAAAAACAAGAATATAACTTACATTCCACGTGATTTGTATCTATCGGAGATGTTATCAATTTTTTGGAAATTGCAGTAAAGAGCCGGTAGCACGTACTACGGTACCCAGTTAAAGTATCAACCTCAACTGGAGGCTTTATATTAGAAAAACTTAAACTTGCGATTTGTCGTAATTTTCAAAACTTCAGAGCATTTCTGCAATGTTTTTTCAGTAAACAAAATTATTTTTCCGCATTGTTTTGGGCTATCACTTGAATGGAGAACACATTTCTTATTTACTTCGTCAGACATATTCACTTTGCGGTCAACAAAACTACTACTGCAACTAAGTTCTCTTATCAGCAAAGTTGTTTATTTTGTCATGCATTTTTTTTGTCAAAGTATAGCGGTACAAAACAGATTGCTGTTTCGCATAATCAAAGTAGAGAAATCAGAATATCATTTGGTGTAATAACGACTTTTGATTATACCAATTGTTTAAAAAAACGATTTTTTGCGTACTATTAGTACGTCTGGCAAGGGGAAAGCTGCACCTAAAACGTCTGGCACCTATCTATTTGTATTCAGTGCATTCTGCCCTTTAATTTAATGCCAGTTTCAAGTGGTTATACTTATGATCCACATTTTAGAAAAATGTGTACCTTTGGCATACTATTATTAATCTTAGCTGCAAAAAAATGCTGCCAGACTTCCATATTTGTCGTTAGTTATTTGAGGGCTTCATACTCATATAAACCACTTTTGGTTATATCTTCACGCACAAAATTTGCTGTGGGCTCTTAGACTATAAAGTATACGAGTACTTACATGAATTTTGAAGAATGTTCATACTTTTTTTAATATGTTTCTCATAAATACAAAAAAAAAGAAAAAAACGATGTGGACTCAACAGAATTAACAACTATCTAAATCTGCTACAAAAAGAAACTTATTTTCTTTTAGTCAAAGTGAACTATTTCTAAGTACCCTTAAGCCATTAACTCCCCAGGTATAATTAAAAATTCTTTCCGACACTTAAAAATAAAAGAAATACAAAAAAAAAAACAAAGATGCATTGGGGCGAATTAATTATCCTAGTGCCTTCCAAGTTTTCTTTTGTTCTCACCTTGTGCTTGTGCATTCGACCCTGTCGGTCTGTGTTCAGATTGAGATTCTTTTGTTATCCCCCATGCTACCTTCTATCGTAATCAGTCGGATTCCTTTTGTTTTACCATTTTCTTTCTCAAAATAGCATTAACAAAAAAAAAAAAAAAATATTACAATTTTTGTTTGTTTTGTTTCTTTTCAGGAATCTTCTACTCCCACGGTCCACGGCGCATACATATAAACTAAAGCTGAAACTGTTGTGATAGCTGCGTTAATGGAGTATCCAAAGTGAAATGCCAGACTGAGTGACAGTTCGGGAAAAAGTAAGACAACGCCATTAGCAAAACGGTACGACAACGGTAAACGACGTGATTTCCCTAGACGAGGACAACGACAGCCCCATTTCAACCGGCATTCAGCGAATGTCGCAGTATAATCGCCTCAATCTTCAAAATAGGACGAGATGATGCAATTGTACATGTTAATGCAAAGTCTTTCCATCATCATAATTTGACACTAAGGCGCTAAGGAGTTCAAATGTCATACGCATCGACACCACCAGGTGGAGAAGCGTCATGCGAAATGCTCGTGGTGACAGCGAATACTTTATTCTGCTTCATCAATTCTAGGATTTGAATTAAGCAGTTTGTTTAGCAGAGTGTCATCCTTGTGCCTTTCTAGAAGATTTATAGAGATAGAAAGAGATAGAGAGAGAAAAAAAGATATACAAACATATTTACCTTTTTTTATTGGTTTTGGTATTGAGATAGTAGCAACATAGGAGTGAGTACAAATAACAGAAGAAAAAAAATTAAATAAAATGATTTGTCATCCTGGTTGGCGGGAGATCAAGCAGCAACGAAGAAGACCTGGTTACTCATGGCTCATAGTAGTGCTGCTGACACTTGTGACCAAGTTGGATGATAAATTGATACTCGCCTGTCCGTCAGATGTGTGCATCTGCAAATGGAAAGGCGGCAAACAGACGGTGGAGTGCGGCAGCCAGCAGCTTGCAGCCATACCCGAGGGCATGGATCCAGGCACACAGGTGTTGAACTTTTCCGGAAACAGTTTGCAAGTTCTGCAGAGCGAAAGATTCCTCAGGATGGACCTGCTTAATCTGCAGAAGATTTATCTGTCACGCAATCAACTGATACGAATTCATGAGAAAGCATTTCGAGGATTATCCAACCTCGTTGAACTGGATTTGTCGGAAAATTCTTTGCAAAATGTTCCCAGTGAGACATTCCAAGACTACACCTCCTTGATGAGATTGTCTCTCAGTGGAAATCCTATACGCGAATTAAAAACATCAGCATTCCGACACTTATCGTTCCTAACCACACTCGAACTAAGCAACTGCCAGGTTGAACGAATCGAAAACGAAGCCTTTATTGGAATGGACAATCTAGAGTGGCTGCGTTTGGATGGCAATCGCATTGGTTTTATACAAGGAAGCCATATACTGCCGAAATCCTTGCATGGGGTTAGTTTGCAGAGTAACCGATGGACGTGCGACTGCAGGTTGATTGACATGCATGGCTGGCTGGTGAACTACAATACTCCTCAAACAGAGGAACCCAAGTGCGTCGAGCCACCTCGGCTGAAGGGCCAAGTGATAAAAGCCCTCAAAAAGGACGACCTAGCTTGCCTGCCAGAGGTGACTCCCAAATCAACGTACACCGAAATATCGGAAGGCCGCAACATATCAATCATGTGCGTGGTAAGGGCACTTCCGGAGCCCAGAGTGCTTTGGCTCTTCAACGGGCAAGTAATGACCAATGACAGCTTGCTGGACAACTTACACATGTTCTATTACATTGACGAATCCGGCGGCGAAGAGAAACGCAGTGAAGTCTTCATATATAACGTCGGTCCCGAAGATAATGGAACATTCTCGTGTGTTGGCCAAAACATCGCCGGCACTACTTTCAGCAATTACACGCTAAGGGTGATTATCAAGGAGCCACCGGTGGTGAAGGAGGTATCCTTTCCACGGGACTACATGAACTACATCATTGCAAGTAGCATGGGAGCATCTGTAATATTTGTTGTCCTTTTGTGTACGGTTGTGATCAAGTGCCGGCAAAAGAAGAAGCCAAAGATGAAAAACAAACCCCAGGAGACCACAACCACAAACGAGAATGGCATGATGAAGTGCTCGTCGATAATCAACGGCGAGGAAGAGTTGTCCTCGCCAAAGATGGTCAAAGAGAATGGTGTTGTTATCGGTGGCCAGATGAAACAGAATCTCATGATGTACGCTCCAGTGGCACATCACATCATGGACAACGGAAGCATGCAATTGACATCGAATGGCGCACCAACACCACCATTAATAGGTGGCAGCAATGATGGCAGACATCCTTTGGGGATGATAAGCGGCAGCATAGCATATTGTTCGCCACCGTCGTCGGTGCGCAATTACCAGGAAAAGAATCCGGACCTGGTCAACGATGCCGAGAGTGTTAAGAACAAAATGAAGGCTTCGGCAAATGACTGTGGGGCAGAGTACGAGGTAAACAGCGATTGTTCCGGGCCATGTAGCATACCCCCTGGGGGTGTCGGTGGTGGTGCATTTGACAACTGCTACCAACTATCGAATCAATTTGGCTCCCAAATCATTCGACCGAGCAGTGGTGTGGCCCATGCTCGTTTCACCGCTGCCATGTCAACCATTCCTCGGGGTCTGCATCTAAAAGCATTGAACAACAGCAGTTCGAATGGAATGGGTGGCAACCAGCAGCACCAGGTGGACGTGCATCTAAATCCTGTGTGCTTCCTGGGACAAGACGGTTTCGCCTATGATTTTAGCAACAATCACTTGCAGCAGCAACAGCAGGCGGTCCAATCTAATCAGCAGCAGCACTTTTATCGTACACTGCCACACAACCGGGCACATAAGCAGCAGCAATTCGCCGCATCAGCTGCTAATCCAGGTACCCGTTATAGCTTGGAAGCGGAATTCCTTCAACGCACCGGAACACCAACTTATGAGAAATACCACCTTCCACATGTTCGGTTCACGGCTGAGGGATATCCGGTCCATCCAATTGTGCAATATCCATCCCCACCAGAGGGCTACAAGGCTGATTATGGCGACCAACAACAGCCGGCCATGTTGGCAGCAACAGCAGCCACGATTTGCACAACGAGTTCGGGTTTCCAGCAATGGCCCCCATGCCTGCCAGGCTATCATGCACAACCAATCCGATATCCGCCAGGAGCAATGGCAGTTTCTCCTATGCAACCCTTACAACAGCCACAGTCAATTGTTTCGTCGCCACCACCACCAACACAGCAGCATCAGCATCAGCAAAAACAATTGTCAAACTCTCCTGCAGCTGGAACAGTTTCAGCGTCAGCAGCACTAACAACAGCAGGACCCAGCGTTAGCGGCAACGCTATCAATCAGGTGCCAGTGACCTCAAGCCACACACAAACGAATACAAGCAGCACGGCGACCTCAACTTTCGAGGTGAAGAAGCGATGTGTGGGCGCCCAAACAACCGACATGGAGTCCTCCGCAATTCCGGAAGGCGACGACGAAGAGATATCTATGGCAGCCGGCCAACAACAACAGGAATCATCGAAATTGCGTCATTTGACAGGACCGCTTGCAGACAGTCCTGATGAAGGCTATGTTGGCGATTCGCAGGAGGGCTCCGACATTTGACACAGAAATGACGATGGCTCTACGTACGTAAGTGCTGGTTGTCTCGATGATTCAGTTGCTCTATAAAAATAGTAGCTATATCTAACCGCAATATGTATCTATGTATGTAGGTATCTATAAAACTGTAAGTATTGGGTATAAATATCAGAGGGTTGGGGTTGGTTTTTGTGGAAATAAAGCTCTGCTCTTGGCATCAATCGAAAAGTTTGTCAGTTGTCACGCACAAACAGATAGACAGTTCGACACAAATTACAAATGAGATGGTTTCTTCTTCCTTTATGTTTGTATGTGTTTTTACAGATAATGTGCCACTAGTTCGTTATATTCTATCTTCATATGAGTATGTATGCGTGTTTGGTATCTATATTTTCGTGAGTTGCGGAGGTGCTGTTGGTGATAATTGAAAAAGTTTGCCTTCATCTAATTTAAAGTTTATCTTTCGCTTTAAAAAAAAACCCTATTTTTTTTTTATTTTTTTTTTGCTAATTTTATTTTTGAACTCTAGATGTCACTCACATATTAAATAATATCCTTTGTATCCTCGCTATGTGGTGGCTGATGGTTTATTGTTGTTGTTTTTGGAAAAACAATTTCATTATTCGTCGACGGTTCGGTTGTTGTTACTTACACGTGTTGAACGTGAGAAAGTTTTCCATTTGTGATGAATATTTTCAAAACTATTTAATGAAATGAGACCCTCCGGACCTCACCTGGCCTGGCATATGCGAGGGCATACATAGTTTTGCTCTATATGGGGTTTTTAGGAAACGCAAAAGTTTTACCTTTAAAAGGTATCTTTTTTTTTGTTTGGAAAACAATATGGGTTTTTTGAAAATTTACAGAACTTTGCTTGTCGTGATGAGCGATAAAAATGAAAAAAACTACGAAATGCCTGATAACGATATTTGCAATCAAAGTTATGAGATTTTTTGAAACTTTTCCTTAACGGTTTAACAGATAAAGGGCTTAACCCTGCTGGTGTCCCTGATGGCGACGAAAAAAATGTGAAAACTGACACAATAATGGTTAGTTGGACTTATAACATTTATTGTGAATATTTTCTAAAATCGTTAGGGTTGCCATATGTCTTGGGCCTATGTTCTGCAACTGGAGCGATAACTTTTCCTCATTTAACGCCTCTGAAAAAATTGGTTTTTGTAAGTTGAGGCGATACCTTAAACTTTTAATTTGTTTGACTGGGATTTTCCAATGGAAGGCTATAAATTGAAGTTATTTAATGCTTTATTTCCGAGTTCTTATTTTTTCCCGGTAAAAAAATTTAATGCCAGTTACTTTCGATATTTTTGTAATTTGTCCCGTACAATTACGAAAGTAATATCTGGCAACCTTAGCCAGCACATTCGTGTGTATATTTAATGCAATTAATTGCACTTGTCAATTTAATAAGACAAAATGTTTTTTTTACGATTTAGATGTAATAATATCAGTTTTTGACAAGAAGCAATTGGGCATTAAAATATTGCCGGATTTTTGTTTGCAAGGAAACTTCAGGTTTGAATTATTCGACCCCAATTCCTGAAATTTTAGACTGTTCTGCTCGATTTTCACTACTTATCTTTTGGAAATACCAAGCTGTCCAGCACAAATAGAAACAGTCAATGGAAACTTAGATTTTTTCTACAGCGTTGGTAAGTTACGCGAGTTTCACACATTTTAATAAGTAGGGCGTAAGTAACGTAACTAATGTAACTATCGTAACATATGTAACGAATTCACTTTTTTGATATTTCTTCACGGATATATTTACATCAGAATGTAATTGGAAGCAACAAGTCGTAGCTTTTCAGTTCTCCCTAAAAACTTAAAATGTCTCAACATATTCAAAAAACAAGTAGTCAGTATTGAAGGCCTATGTTTACTTCACTAGAGGATCTGGGACTCATACCTCAAAGATACTCTGAAATTTCAAAATTGGAGGTGTTGTGCAAAATTTGCCAGAAAAATTGCAAAATAATGCCTTGAAACGATTAAAAGTTCACATGTAAATTTAAGTCAACAAATATATATAGTTTCATTTAAATAGTTATTTCTGGCCTATAGGAACACTTTGAATGATGTCAGTGCCCCTATGGATGATTTCTGGATGCAATTATAATGGAATTAATCGAGAGTGTAAAAACAAATATTTAGTTGTTCGATCCAATTTGTGAATAGATAACTAATTCCCAACACCTGCCTCACTAGATGATGCTGTCAAGTTATAATTCGAATTATAGGTTCAAAAATAGTTTAGAAAATACTACAGGGTGGCGCACGAATCGTGCTACAATAAGATATTTAAATAACTTTTATTTAAATCGATGTATTTCATTAATTTTTTTTATTGGATTAAAAATTAAATTTTATTTTAAATAACTAATGGTTTTTTAGAGATTATAGACCGAAAATGACCTCCACGTTCATCCACGCATATGCGGCACCTGATCAGAAAATTGTTCATTGCGGCCTAAAGGGTTGAAATTGGGATTGCCTTAATTATTGTCTTAATAGACTGCTTCAATTCAGTCAAATTTCTGGGTTTCGTTTTGTACACTAGCTTCTTGACATAACCCCATAAAAAAACATCTGGTGCAGTCAGGTCATGTGACCTGGGTGGCCAGGGGAAAGTGCAGTTTCTGGATATCAATTTGTTTGGGAATTTTCGTTGGAGCTCCGCCATAACTTGCGCGGCTACGTGTGCACTTGCTAAATCGTGTTGAAACCAAATCCTGCTGAAAGGGATACGTCTTCGGCGAAGTTCTGGGTAAAAAAACTCCTTCAACATCTTTAAATAACGGTCCCCATTGACAGTTTGTGTTACACCGTTTTCTTCAAAGAAGTATGGCCCTACAATACACCCTGATGAAACTGCGCACCACACACTGACTCGTTCTGGGTGCAGTTCCGTCTCATGGAGCATTTCTGAATTAGATTCACTCCAAAAACGGCAATTTTGCTTGTTAACATTGCCCTTTAAGTCAAAATTGTCCTCATCAGATTTGAACAATTTATCAATGTGTTGTCATTGCAATCATTTTTCGGCAAAATCCCAGGCGAACAGGCAAATCCTGAGGGTTTAACTTGCTTGTAATTTGGACTTTGTACGGAAACAAGCTTAAGTCATCATGAAGTATCCGTTGTTATGATCGTCTGCTAACTCCAATTTGGCCCGATAAGTTTCGAGTCGAAACGCTTGGATTTGCCTGTATTGCCGATGCAACAGCCACGATTGTATCCTGAGCCCGAACACTGGTATCTCGATGATACGGTCTTCGTTCGATGCTTCCAGATTCACTAAACATATTCACCAGCCTCATAATGTTCCATGTACTCGGGTGAGTACCGCCAAACTCCAGCGTAAATTCACTTTGGACGGAAATGACGGACTGCAAGGAATGGCATCGCTGCACTATCCAAGTCCTTTTTTCAGTATCCCAAGCATTCATTTTGATAAATCTAAATTGTGGCCTATAAAATAAAAAATATAAGTCGATTACTCACACTGAAAAAAAGTTATTACGTTTTATTTTTTTAGCACGATTCGTGCGCCACCCTTTATAAGTCCCGTCTTGACAACTTGTTTAATATAAATGCCCTAGCATCTTACTATTTGCATAAGTCCTATTCAAAAGCTAAATTAAATAACAACTATCTTTTTGAAATCAATAATATTCTTTTAAAAAGGTTAAATTCGTATCGGGTTAATGAATGGAATCAGTTTAAAAATCTAAAAATGTCATTTTTGAAACATTTTTCTAAAAAATGTTACGTGCTCAAATTTGTTTTGAAAGACTGCCGATTTTTGTACTTCTAATATTTCAAAACTTTCTGTGAAATTGCTAAAAATTGCTACTTCATCCACCGAAATTGAGCGAAACTTTTCAAAATTGTCCTTATTTCATACGCTCTGGCTCTTGAGAAATTATTTATTCTTCGAACTGTCAAAAAAATGAAGGTTTACTAGCTGTATAAGTTACATAAGTAATGCGAAAAATGAGACGTAACTAATTTCAATTAGTTACGCGTAACTTTATTGGTAACTTACTCAGGTTAACTTACACTGCCAACAAAGATTTTCTATAAATCGACGTCATGTATTGTCAAAGTTGGCTTTTCGCCAGTTAATTAATAAGACTGGTTGAAGCTTGCAGTGAGCCCTTAAAGTTGCATAAACACGTTTTTTGATATAAGAGCTTAGAGCAATCGTCTGAAAAGGTTAATTCAAAGAAGGAGGTAATCAGAATGCGACGCGATGTAAAAAAGGAAATCCGATCAAGGATTTTTAAACTGTTAAGAATTTGTGTTCACTTTGCTTCAATAAGTCTTGCAGGTCCGATGCAGCCATTGACAATATAGATCTGAAAGTTAAACGATCAAAATGGATTAATCGAATCATCATTTGCAAAATCTTTTACACTTGCTGAGCATTTTTTTTTTTTTTTTTTTTAATTTACTGATACTGCCTATAGATATGTGTCCTTTAACAACGCTTGAACGTCTGAACGGATTCATACACAATTTACCATGGAAGTCGAATATAATTATAGAATAGGCTATAGAATAGTTTTCATTACGCTAAAGGGCATCGGAGGCGTAGTGAAGTAAGCGGCGTAAAGCTAGTCAAAATATTGTCTGTTTTTTTTTTTAATTAATTTTAATTATTTTTGGAAAGAAGTAAGATCTGCTCTTTCTTCTTCTATCTTTTAGAATATGAGTGTTTTTCGCCATACACTTTTAGTGTAATAAAACCCAATTTCAAAGAAACAATAGATATTGGTGGAAATGTCTACTTCTTCACCTTCCAGACAAAGCTTTATTTCCAATAACCACATTCAGCTAAATACAAAAACAAAAAAAGAACAAAAAATCACACGTAACAAAAATTATACCAAAAAATTCAGAACAAAAAATCATCAATCAATACAAAACAAAATAATAATTATAAATATATACAAATATATATTTCTTTTAAAAAATGTAAATACTTTTTAATAAAAGAATACAAAAAATTAAAAATACAACGTTAGGTACCTAAGACTAATTAAGTGCACTCTAAAAAAAATAATTCTCTTAAGACTAAGATAAATTAAGAATAAACAGTAATTTAGTTATACATATATACAAAAAATAAAAAAAAATACAATTTAAACCGTAATAATCCAAATGTAAATACAAATTAAAAAAAAAAAAGAAAAAAAGCAAATGTTTTCTATTTAAATAAACCATCATTAAAAAAATTGTTGTAAACAAAAGTTATAAGTATTAAAATAAATATTTAAATTTAGGCAAACAAAAAATATAACAATTCAAAACACAAAGAAGAAAAAAAACGAAACCAAGAGTGACAGCTTTTTTTTTTCAAAACTATTATTCTGTATTAATTTTTTTCTAAGAATCTCATATGAAAGCAACACTGTAAGTTTTAGATATGACTAAAAAGCGGGTTACTGAAATAAGTGTGTCATAAATATTTTAATAAATTTGTTTTTATTTACTAAACAGGATTTAAAAAAAATACATAAATAAAATTAATAAATTTAAAACAATTCAGTATGGCCTTCAGTACTACAGAGTAAAAAAATTAATACTTCCAGTTTAAACTTCTCACTGGTTTTGGTTCTACCCTGTACCTATACGATTTTCAAAAAAAAAAAAAAATAACTAAAAAGACAGAACACCACTTAAGAAAAATTAAATAAAATTTGTATTAATGTAAATACTGCATAAAAATTAATTCACATACAAAATTTAACATATATGTAAGAATTATTAAAAAATAACACTTAATAATTTTTGAGTTGCATTTACGAAACTTCTAGGAAAAATCACATTTTAGAAAAAAAAACAAAACTTTCACTTCGTGTATTACCTAGTTATTTAAATAAAAAGGAAGGGCAATTGGGCTAGAACAAAAAACACACAGATAAAACATAAAATAAAGTATGATAACTAGACAAAGTCTTGTACAATGAAAATATGAATTATAGGTATTTTATAATGTTTTTTGTATAAAGAATTAAAGAAGAAAAAAAAATAAATAAGAAAACTAAAATTATTTCATAAAATGTATAAACATTAAAATTAAACAATTTAAATTAAAAAAATGTGTATAGATATAAAAAAAAAGATAATTAAATTATAAATTAAAAGAAAAAAAAACTGAATCACATTTTAAGTAGTGTTGATATATTTGGTACTGTAAGTTATGGATTATAATAATAATGAAAAATAAAATGACGAACAAAAAATTTAAATCTAAAGTTTTTTTTTTTTAAATATTTCATTATGGAGATGAAGGAATACAGGGAAAAGATCTGAGATGCTATGGAATTTTCTTCGAAAATACAATCATGTTGTTAACAGGGCAATAAGATGAAAGATTTTAGAAATGGTTAATATTTTTTGATGTGGTAAGCTAGTTAGAAATTTTCTATTATATATTTCACCAAGGATTTTTATTCATTACGTTTTCTTAGGGATAATTATATAAAAGGAAAGCACCTGGCTAAAACAAGATGTCTAGTACACCATTATCATTAAAATTGTATATAAAAAGAAAAACAAACATATATCTAGTTTGCCACGCATAATCTCAGAAAGTACTTACGTGATGTATGTGACGAAAAATTTATATTTTTTTATTTCTTGGAGCATGTTTATGAAATATTTTTATTTTGTTTTATTCGCTTATTAACTTAGACAATTAGTTTTTTTAAGTTTTTGTATGAAAAAAACTCCTGAACTCCTGATATAAATCAAAGTAGCCATTAGGGCTGGCAACGGACTCGTCTCGGTCTCGGTTACGTCAATGAGACGAGACTCAGTCAAAAGCATCCGAGACCTTATTTTTGGTACCGAAATTCGCAGAGAGTCGTACTGATCTCGGCGGTCTCGGTGGTTTGGTTTCAGTTTTCGCTAGACTCCGGAAAAAATGATTTTATGCCTTTTGGATGACATTTGGACGGAAACAATATTATCAAGACGTCAAAATATAGTCCGTTGCCTACCTGTCAAGTCATCAACTGTCAAAATCTATTGAAGGATGTTTCCGATTTAAATGGATAAAGAAACCTCTACCTCCAAGATTCAAATTTTATCTTGGAAATACAGCGCTTCAAAGGGTGTCGTCTTATTCTGATAACTTTACTATGCAGCCTATTTCTTACGTTATCACACATCTATGAACCATACAATCACACAATTTGTGCGCTTTTATATGCAGCTAATAAAAATGTCAAATTTAAAGTTATAGTCTAAATTCGAAATCGTAACAAAAAGTTATTTTAATTTCATTTCTGTTTTCGCTTAACTATGGTTCCGTCTGCTTATTGGAAGACCGAGCTTTGCTCTAGGGAACTTTCAAATTTGGCATGAAAATGTTGTTATTACTTTCCCGCAGAAAAAGTTGATTGTATTCCAATACCTAGTAGATATTTGTAGACATTTATATAGATTCTTTTATTGTAAATTTAAATTTAAAATCTATTAAGGACCTACAATTCGGTTAGAATAACATAGGTAAAATTTAAATAAAATAAATAATAATTTTTTTTTTGGTCGTGGCAGTTTGTGAATTTAACTACACATATATTTTTTTCTCATTCATAGGACCAAACCTCAAAAAATTTCATCCAAATCTTTAGAGCCTTTTCCGAGAAACCTGATCTATAGGTATATGTATTATGTGTTGTATATAGTTTATTTTTGTATAGGTACATAATAATAAAATAACACAAGGTAAGCCTGTTAAGTTGTAAGATTCAGTCATCTCTTACAAATTCGAAAATAATAAAAAGACTTTCCATAGTGCACAGCATAACGGTGGTTGCGCTCGAGAAATACCATTTGTTTCATATGCAACACCAATCACATTACCGGGCCCAACGCAAATCAACAGAAGAGATGAAGACTTTAACCAACATCCCTTGAACAATGATAGTTGGGACCCGAGAAATACAAATTACCTGAAATATAATACACACATTTCGATCAAAGGCACTTTCTGCAGACTTGCTCTGGGTCCGCTAATATGTTCTTGTTGCATATCTAACATATCGAATTTTTCGGTCGCAACCACCGTTATTCAGACCACTATGAAAACAGGTGTGGGGTGTGGCTATGTTTTTGTTTTTAGTTTGGGTCTGGAGTTCGGTGTACGTCGCTGTTGCCGGCGCTCGTCCCGGCGAAGATAATGCATATAATGGATGGGATTGGTTGCTCTTTTGAAAACAAGATCAACAATGTAATAAAACAAACTGTTTTTAGAATTCTATTGACTAATATAGAGTCCGCCAAATAACTTTTTTTTTTGAAAATGGGCGCAAAACATCGAGTGTAGCTTCGGCTGTGTGGCACGTAGCGCCGTCCTGTTGAAACCAAATTTTGCCAATATCCTAATCTTCAATTTTTGTGAACAAAAATTCGTCCAACATGGCCCAAAAACGATCGCCATTGACTGTAACGGCCACTCCTTGCTCATTTTCGAATTATGCCTCTGCACCAAAATCCGCACCAAACAGTGACTCGTTTTGGGTGTATCGGCTTTACAATGTATGCGTGCGTGTTTTCTGTGCCCCAAATGCGACAATTTTGCTTGTTTACATACCCGCCAAGATCAAAATGAGTTTCATCTGAAAAGATGAATTTTTTGGCAAAATCGGCATCTTCTCTAAGTCGATCGCAGGCCCACTTAGCGAGCGTTGTTCAAGCGTACACACAACCATATTCGTACAGAGGAAGGATAAACTAATTCCCTGTTAAATCAGACATGCGCTAAGTGTTACCATTCACGAAATAAGCAGTAGTTGAGAAAAAAACGTTAGATGGCGGTATTTTACATTCATTAAACATGCTAAAATTGAATATTTATATGTAGGTATGAATGTATGTCCTTATATACATATATATACACATTTATACACATATAAAATAAACCTTTTACAAAGCAAAAACATTCGAATTTTTGAGGTAAAATTTGAATTTTGTAAGAGGTTCTTTAATCCATCTAAATTAAATTAAATCCTTGAACGGCTTTTGACAGTTCATGGCTTGACAAAACCAGTTGGTTTATTTTAATAAATCGAATCGAAAATTCTTTTAAATATTTTATTTATTTTTTTATGAAACATAATTAACTTACACCATTATTCCGAAATGTTATTTCCAATTATTTATACATTTTCTTCGCACAAAAGACTTCACACCCCGCATTTTTCTTACCGACAAACTGCTGCCGAAAGAAAAAAAGACATACAAAATTTTCTCGATAAAAAGGCGAGACCGGGACCGAAACCGAGACGAGACTGAAATTTTGCGATTTTGACGACACCGAGACGAGATTAAGTCTCTCCTGTCTCATATCATTCACGATAATAGTGAACACCGAAAAAGTGGGTCCCAGTTTCGTCTGTAGGTAGATCTACAACCTAAGCGTCTAAAGCGATTTTGCTTAAAAAATAACCGCAATACAATTTGGCCCAAAACTTTTGTTGCAGCCATTTTTTTTTTTATTTTCTACTTTCTCATAAACAACTCTACGGAGTTCCCAAAAAAGGTCCTTAGAATTCTAAATAATACTGCGCATACCAAAATTTAACATTTAACAAAATTATTTTGTTTTGAGCATTCAATATTCGAGGTTGGTGGATTTGTTTTGAAAGCTGTTCTTAAATTTAAATTGTTATATACTTAAAATCAATATTTTTTTAATAAAAAGTTAACAAATTTTTGATATAAAAACTATATTTTGGTGTATCTACTAAGAATCTTGTGCTTATAAATGTTCGTGTGTTCGTATGTTCATGTTCGTGGAATTTGTCATGTGTGATCTGTCAAAAATATAAACGTCAAAAACCAAGTAGCAAAAAAATCACCCGTTAGTACGGGCGGCGACCATAAAATTACCATTTTCATGGGGAGATTGAAAATGCTGGGTACCAATCGATAGAACTTGGTAACACATTCGCAAAACCACTGGTCGGGAAACATTTTCAGGAAAGCTTAGGCGTGAGACTGTCACTTCCTGTATCCACTTTTGATGAGTACATTGAAGCCCGCTTAAGTGAAACTCGCTTAAGTGAAAAACCCGCTTACCTGAAAACATTCACAAATCCAAACCAAAAATACAAACTAGCTCGCTTAACTGAAAACACGCTTTAGTGAAAAACCCTGCTAACTGAAAAAAAATTCCTTCAAGTTGTCTTTTTTTCTACAGAAAACAACTCGGTTAAATGAAAAACTAAAAACCGTAAAAAATCGGGTGCTGAATTGTTTCATTTTTGTGTACGCTTACCTCCTTCCTTCACCACATCATGACACAACCCAACTAACACTCTCCAGAGTTAAGCTCCTAAAATCTGAAAAACAATCTTGTAAGCCTCTTTTAGGCCCCATTACTATCCTAAGAGTTAATTTCTTGTTACGAAACTTAAATTATTCTCATAACGTTTTTTTTTATAAGAACTTAGCTCTCTACAATTTTCAAATAATTTAAATCTTAGACTTAAAACAAATTTGCCTCCTTTAACAAGATTCCCAGAATTTAGAGTTTTATAAAAATCTTGTTTTGAAATTTCAACGCCTATATATCTTCAATCCCACAACAACTGACTTATCGGTGTCTAAGCTATTTTAAAATTCTATAACGAACCTTATAGAATTTAAGGTATACAACATTTTATTACAGGATTCTAATAGGAGTTGCATTTTCGAATTGGCAAATAGGATCACAAACTTACTCGTCACACGCCAAGTCAGGGAAGTTGTCGAGATTATTAAATGGACGTGAATTATCTGTTTTGATTTTCCGAAGTGTGTTTATTGTTCTAAAGGTTTTTGCAAATATTTGAAAGTGCAAGTGTTGTTAAAAATGTGAACGAACAATAGACTATGTCAAGTTATGTGTTTATAAAACATTCCTAATAAATACGCTCTCTTCTGTTTTCAACATTGTTAAAGATCGGTCGTTTTATTTCAAGCTTTCACAATAATCCAACTTTAACAAATGTTTCGCGACCAAAAATTAACACATATCAAATAGCATAAGGGCTGTGGATTTTAGTAGAAGATCGGCCGTCGCGGTCGACTAAAAGTGTCTTCAAAAAAGAAACATTTTTATAATTTTGTTAATCAAATTTACAAAAAAAAATGTATGATTCGTATCTCTATTGGCCTCGATATTTGGAATGATAATCGAATATTTCACATTTGCAATGACAAACAACTGTAATAAATTTGCGTTCTTCTAGTATCTTTCTATGATAAAAACAAATTCATGTTTTACTTTTTTAGCTGAGGCCCACTTCACTTCCTACGTCCGTCAGTGATTAATAGTTAAATATATATGTAACTTGTTATCTCGCTCCCTTTTTTTAAAATAATCCCATAATATAATTAATATTACCGTAAGAAGACTTAAAATAAACTTAGTAAATGAGAGTGAGAGTGGGTAAAAGTAGAAGAAACAAAAATCTTTTAATGGTCTTATTGTAAAGGATTCTCTTAACAGCAGCCATATTTAAGTACGCACAAAATATTTTCTGATTATTTTGAGGGTTACCACACATACAAAATGTGGATATGTTGCAATTAATTCTAAAAATTATTTATTTTAAAAACACTTTTTTTTTAAATAAAAATTTCACAAACACAATGGCAAAACAAAAGCATGTAAAAGATTCTTTCTAATCTCGATACAAAATATTCAACAATCGAAATGGGTATCACTTTACCTTTTCTACGTTTCTCTATTGCAACCTTTTGTGAGATGAAAAATGTTACTCGGGTAATTCTGTTTTGTGACATAAAAATATCTACATTTTGTCATTTGTGTAAATGCAGCATTAAAACTCTTAGTGTGTCATATGGATTGCTTTTCAGATTTAATTTGACTCACAAGTTATTTTTTATGCATTTATGATTGCATATCATCCACTAAAACTTCAAAAATTAATTGATTCCCAAAAGTGTCTTGATAAAAAGTATAAAATAAATAATTTAAATATGCATTATTTTGAAGGTGCTTTGTTTTTTTTTTCAAGGTAAAATCTATAAATTAGTAGATACAATTTCAACCGAATTAATTTTTAGCTCCCATATACAAAAATTTAATGAGAAAGATATAATTTTGCTAAAGTTTATTCCGTTTTCTCATCTCATTTTCTCTATTCTCTTTTAGCAACTCCCAGTGCAAGAAACGCTTTCCCACAACAAGATTTAGCCGAGCTTTATTAGAGTCATATAAGAGGCATTTTTTCAATATTCTGTATCTGTCATCCCATAAGAAGAATAAAACTCTGGTAGGGAGTATAGAGAGGCTCTCATAACTATGCCATTTAACGCTTTTAGCAGAATTATAATAATCTAGAAGAATTCTTCAAGATTATTTTGGCTCCCTTAAATGAGTCTCATCAGGTTATTGGAGAATGTTATGAGAGGAAAAATAATACTTGGGATGTTAATGCTAAGTTTTAAATAAACGGAAAAAAGCCCACAAAATCCATTTACTTACATACATTGTTGTTCTTGTAACACGAAATTTATCTGTGAATAAGAGAAACTGAACTCAAAGTAGCGTTGGTTGGGTAAAAATTCGTTTTGTTTATAAGTAAATTATTTGTTTGTTAATAACTAGGTCCGGTTTTTTTTTGTTTAGATAAACGAAATTTATTCATAAAAACGGTAAACATTTAACACAGCTTGTTGTTCAGCTGTTAAAGTTCAATATACATATGTAGTAAACGTGTCACGTGACACGAAGGCTGCCTTACTGAAATATTTTTTCAGTTATCCGAGGTCCGCTTAAATGAAAAACCCGCTTAACTGAAAAAAAGTTCCTGATTTTTCGTCGTTTCGCTTAAGCGGGTACCACTGTACCTATCTTTAACCTAGGAGTCTTGTATGCAGAGTCTAAACAATTGGTCGGACGAAAGGAATTAGAGAATAAATGATTGACCGATTATCCAAACCGTTTTTTGAAATGATAAATTTTTATGGGAGGATAAAACAATCGTTATGTAACGCGTTACATTCGATAAGTATTCTCACACATATCAACTAAAAGAATATTATCTTTTTAAGGAGTGCATCTAGAAATCTGAAATTTTTCACTTTGAGAAATGAATGTTTGGTAAACAATTGGATTCCTAGAATGTCCTTAACCGTAAGAAAACTGTAATATTGAGAAGATTACACATAGCAGTCATATACTTTTGACTGGTTCAATGAATAGATTTGGTTTTACTTTAATTAATAATATGACGTCTATTTTGATGTAACAAAATTACTCTATGAGCTATATAAGCTTTGCAAATTGCAATCTTAATTTAAAAAAAAAAACATTCAAAATTGCGTGCTCTGTTCGACTAACATCACCAATGTGGCGGTTTTCAGCATATATTGTCAATTTTAGTAGTTCAATCTTTAAGTTTAAGGACTTTAAATTTAGGTAAAACTTGGGGCGGTATAAAAATAATAAGAATGTTTCTTTCAATTACAGGGTGTCCGCCGGGAAAATAGGGGTTGTCAGCTGTAACATCCTATTATCATATGTACGGCGGCGTAAATGGTCTTGTGGAAGAAGCTCTTCTGTCAACTGAATCTTAAATGGAAACAAATGCAAATCCTTGTGCAAAATTGTGGCCACAGTTGTTTTTTGAAGACCAAGCTCCTGAGCACGGCGTCGAATTGAGGTTGATTTTTATTTTTAACACTTCCTTGAGCAGCAGTAATATTTTCAGTCGATCTTGCAGTACGTTGTGGTCCATACTTGGGCCTATCACCTACAGACCCTCTTTCTGCGAAATCATTCACTACACAATAAATAGTGCGTTTTGTTGGCACTTTGCTTCTCCCGAAAATTTCACGTAACTTTCTGATCGTCACAGTAATCGTTGATTGATTTTGGTACAATGTTTTAAAGATTAAAACACGATGGTTTATCGAATATTTGTCCATAATAAATTTGCCACGTATCCTAATATGAACTGTCAAGACTAATGTTTTACCTTTCCGGTGGATACCCTGTTTTTTTGACATTCTAAATGCAAAAGTTGATGAAAAATTTGAATATGTATTTTTACAAACATATCCAACTGTTGCGGTGAGATTAACTTGATGGAAAGTTTTGCATTTGCAAAAAAAGTCGAACTCGACATTTTAAGCAAACTTGACATTACGATAATACACAACACCAATAGTGTGCGTCCCGCAATTCTGTCTGTCTGTCTGTCTTAACCTGGCTCTTCTACAGTCTAAGCCACTGAAGAGATTTTATTCAAACTTGGTACTTAATCGTTTTAGGTGATTGTCTTAAATAGATTTTTGAATCGTGCGAAAATAACGGTACTTACCGTACAATTGTTTCAATAAATTATCTTATTTATCTCAAAAACATGTTTAAACATTTTGATAAAAAAAAATCTGTCTACTATAGGGTCCGCCAAATAACTTCTTTTTTTTTTAAATGGGCGCAAAACATCGAGTGTAGCTTCGGCTGTGTGGCACGTAACGTCGTCCTGTTGAAACCAAATATTGCCGATATCCTCTTCTTCAATTTTTGTGAACAAAAATTCGTTCAACATGGCCCGATAACGATCGCCATTGACTGTAACGGCCACTTCTTGCTCATTTTCGAATTATGCTTCTGGACCAAAATCCGCACCAAACAGTGACTCGTTTTGGGTGTATCGGCTTTTCAATGTATGCGTGCGGGTTTTCTGTGCCCCAAATGCGACAATTTTGCTCGTTTACATACCCGCCTAGATCAAAATGAGCTTCATCTGAAAAGATGATTTTTTGGCAAAATCGGCATAATCTCTAAGTCGATCGCAGGCCCACTTAGCGAGCGCTGTTCAAGCGTATACACAACCATATTCGTTCAGCGGAGAGACAAAACTAGTTATCTGTCAAATGAGACATGAGCTATGTGTTACCATTCACGAAATAAGCACTAGTTGAAAAAACCCGTTATAATAGACATATTCTACATTTTGGTATAAAAATTTACATATATATTTTGTTATTAACTCTTCCATACAGTCATCTTATTGGTTTTCAAATTTCTCTTAAGCGGCTCCACGGATTGCGATCAATATTATTTAATGAGGAGGTCCTTCGAATTCTAAATTAAACTGCATTCCAATTTTTGGAAAAAAAATTGTTTGAAGCGTTATCTTCTTATGGAAGTATAAAGCACTGCTTTGCTACGTAACGCGTTACCGCGCCAGTCTGTCTCGCTTCTCTTTTTCTCACGCATACGAAGAGCTTTTGAAAATAATGAAATTAACGAAGAACTTTTGAAGCTTTTCTCAAGTTAAACAAATTCAATATAATTCAATAGTTCAACTTAGATTAATTTAAGTTATCACTTCTGTCCCGAGACGCACATGAATTTGTTTAAATTACGTATACGCCACAGAACTCAATTTTATTGCTTATTTATTTACGACAAGGAAATTGAATTTCTTTTTTTCCGTCTCATGTTTTCTAATTGTTTGTCTTTCGTTCGAAAAGTCGGGTGCATATACTCGTAGTTTCATCGTGTAATAGCAGACAAAGTAGCTATCCTAAAAAACGAAAATGAGTAAGAAGGCATCCCTTTACTTCTCTCGACCCGCAAGTTGTATTTATTTACATTGTTGTTTTTGTAACACGAAATCCATCTGTGACCGTCATAAAGCTGTACTCAAAGTAATGTTAGTGAAATGGTAAGCGGTCATTAGACGCACAATATTATTGCACACTTTTGATATTGCACAATATTATTGTTAGCCTGTAGATAATATTGCAAGGTTCTGCAATATATTGTGTAAAATCAAACCGATTTTGATATTTATCGCGCAACCTTAAAATATTGTATCGTCTGTGTGTACTATTCAGCAATATTTGCTTGGGGAGAGTACGATAACTCAGTCGCCCAAAAAAAAAAAAATGGAGTCTTGTACAACAGTTAGTTGCAAGTATTTTTTAATACCGGAGGGTGGGTCTATCTACACCCGTTTGGTCGAGAGGGGCAATTTCATAAAAAAGTACTAAAAATGGAAAACAAAATATTTAAAAATAACGGTAGTTCTTACAAATAAGTGTTTTAACTTTATTTAAATCCAATACCTTAATCTATTGGCTGATTTAAAAATCAAGTAGAATCTATGCATAGTTTTTGAAAAAAAAAAAACGGGTTTAACACCTATATTCTTTTATTGTAAGTGTTGCCGCTTGTTATTCTTAATTTTAAGTAATTTTTTAGAAAATTTACCCTCCCGACTAAAATGAGATATATAGACCCCCTCCTCCGCAGGATAAAATTATTGTATTAAAAACCTCTACAAAAATCCGTTATAATTTTGTGGCACCATAGTACTCTCCCCTAAAAAAATCTCATGAGTAATTTTCAATTTTCTAAAATACTAGAACACATAAGATCATATAGTTATCAGCTTTTGATTGAGAATTAATCAGAGCAACGAGCTTGTGAACAAAAATATTATATAATTTTACAGTTTTGACAAATTACACTTTAAAAAATCTTTTTTTTTATCTTTTTCTTCCCAAAGTTTGAGTTTAAAACCCGTTTTTTTTTCAAAAAACTTTGCATAAATTCCACTTGATTTAAAAATAAGCCAAAAGATTGGAGTAATTTCTAAAAAAAAAAAAGTTATAATGCTTATTTATAAGTATTACCGTTATTTGTCAATATTTTAGTTTTTCATTTTTAGTACTTTTTTTATGAAATCGACCCTCTCGGTCAAAAGGAGGGGGTGTTATACCCCCCTTTCATATTAAAAAATTCTTATATTAAGCCAATCTAAAAAAAATTTGTTATTATTTTGCGGCGCCTGAGTTATCGCACTCGTACCTTTGGTTAATATTTTCCAAGTGTCGAGAAGTCATATTTCTGTGAGTGATTTAATTAATAACTATTGAAAAAAATATTGCACTGTCTGGTGCACCTAGCTAATAATATTGTTCAATATTTTGGACAATAATTGAGGGTCCGAGGAACGCTTTAATGGATAAGAAAAACCTCAGCGGGCCTCGCGAAAAGTACTTTGCCCACATTAAACTTAAGGGGAGCGTACCTCTTTCCCGGAAAAGAATTGCCTGAATTGCCGGGAATTTTGTTTGGAATCGTTCAGTATAGTTTTCGTCAAAACGAAATATTAATTCATGATTGCGGAGTAACGATTGCCCGGAGATTTTGTACTTATGGCAAAATATTTTACTTATTTATTTAATATTTTTGGCTTTTTCTTAAAATAGTATTAAAAAAAAAATTTTTTTTAACAAACTTTTTTTTGATTTTTTTAAAAATAATTAAATAAAAGAAAAAAACTTACGATTTTGAAAAATGATTGTAGATTATGCAGTTTCGTTGAATCCACAAAAATCTTTGAATACAAACGAACTTTAGTTGCACCAAAATCAACCCACCCCAAATCCAATATTTGGTCTAGCAAGAGGGTTGGGCAGCATGACCCTCTTTACGCGGTTCTTCCTAAATTATGAATCAATAATTGATTTCTGCGTACTGTTGAAATCAAAAATAGCATTCGTTTCACAGATAAAGGTTTGTTATCCGGTAATTCGTTGTGCGGGCAATAGTTACTCGGAAAATTTTTTCCGGGCAATCGTTATCAGGGAAATCGTTATCCGGGGAATTGTGTTTCGGCAAATCATAGCCAACCCGTTGTTTAGTGCCTCTATTGACCAAGTGGAAAATTTCAGCTTTTATTATAATCATGTAACAAAAAGTATTACACCTTTTATTGTATAAGATTCATTACATAATTGTAAAATAGCTTGAACTCTGATAAGTGGGTAAGTTCATATGGAATTATAAATACAAAGGCGTGGAGAAAAAGAAGAAGCAAAAGATTTTTATAAAACTAAAATTTCTGGATACTTGTTTAAGGAGGAAAATTTGTTTTAAGTATTTATTTATAATTTATAAGAAATTTAATCTGAGGATATCAATGGGACCTAAGAGAGGCTAGATTTTTGTTTAGGGTTTTTAGTTCTGTAGAGTATGTTAGCTCCGATGTGTTAGTACTATTGTCCTTTTAACTTAATTATAATAACATCTGATTCACTATTATGTATATCTCGCTATAGAGCGACGGGCGCCAACAATTCCAATTATTATTTTTTTTAATTATATTTTTATTTTTTGTTCTTCTAAAACTAACTTAAAGCTGTATACACAAAATCATAAAAACTCGCAATTTCTTCTATCTAAGTGGAATACCCAAAAAGATCGTTAGGACCAATAAAAAGATAAATTGTTTACAATACAGTGTCACTTTATTTTCTTAATCAAAATGTTTTTTTTTTTTTTAATATTATTTCAAAGTAGATAGCAATAAAGGCACAAGCTCCCACAATGAAAAGGAGCTATGCAAGACAACATCATTCAACTTACGGATGTTGATTTTAAATTTCCCAGCCTTACCATTAATTTTAATTTTGGTTTTCTTTTTCCACATACCCAAACTGAATTTCGACTTCAAAATCGACTTTGACGAACTAAAAATAAACAAGCGACTTAATCAATTCAAAGACATTATTTCTTATTATCATGAATAGTATGAATTGCAATTGATATAAAGGATCTCTCCTATAAACGATAAAAAAAAAATATATACAATATAATGTCGCGTTCCGTCAAAGATATGTACGTTAGTTTCTTTTTTTTTGGTACAACGTCTATTGTATAAATTTCCAGTGTTAGACAATCCAACCACTCAAATTTTACGATGTAATTTACATCTTTCAATCCCATGATGGAGTCAAATTACCCCATTTAACTTCTGAAATGTTCATCCATTCATTCTTTTTTTCAGAAATAGTTGCCTAAGGTATATGAATGTATGTATGTCATTGCTGTCAAAACCATTCCACCTATACATACATTGTGAACGTATATTGTTAAATATATATTTAGTAGTTGTATAAAATAAATATATATTTGCGTATTCCCAGCGAATTGCTTGTCAGAATGATTTTTTCCGCATTCTGTCAGTCGAAAACGGGAGACACACCCTCCTGCTCCTATATATGCTCGTAGTTGATTTCTCGATGATATCTTGAATAGTCAGATATTTCTCTCTATTGTACTGTAATGCTTTTGTTCTATCTCTCCATGGGATCCTTAATATAAATGCAAATAAGTCCCGACACACATAAACACACTCTACGACACAAAAAAAAAACAACAACACATACATATTTATATAAACGTTCTATATATAACAAGGTGAAGGACAAAGACAAAAGCAAAAGAAATGACAAACGAGAGCTCATGAACTTTATACATTGAAAGTTGCTGACAACAGTGGGAATCACTGTACTAAACAAAAAGCAATAAATGAGCATAAACGATGGCAATAAATCTTAGTAAACACATCCCAAGCTGATATCCTTTTATGATGAACTTAGAGGCTTATAATATATTGACAAGGATAACACGCACTTTGTAACAAGGATGTCGATAAAAAAATTATTTAACAAAGAAAATTATTTGACACGGCAAGGATTGTTTTATCACACGTAGAGAAATTGCCTACCTTACATACCTCTTTTATACCTAATTTTGTCCGTTGTTATTCCTTTCAGTCTTAGTCTGTGTCTGCAGAATTTGATGATGCTAATAAAAGCACTCTAAGCTCTGTAATTAAATGCAACGAGTTTTTGCTGAATTGTGAATTTATTGAATTATAAGGATTTATTTCGCGTTGTTTCTTTGCAAACGACAAAATGATGTACTGAGCATATAATTCCTCAGAGTATTAGGCAATTTTAAGGATCTGAGGTAAGGTTATTCCACTTGGTCGTTCGAGCTGGATTTATCTTAATTTAAAAGATATACATCAAAACAAAAGCTTACAAAATATTTAAATGCAAGAATATAGGCGAGGACAAATTATAGAAATTAGTTCTTTTGCAGCAAAACACGAAAGTGGAGAGTTTTGATTTGTTTTATCCTTACTTTCTTTTTTTATACTCAAGAAGTATTCTAATATATACCAAATCTTTCATTATTTCCATAAGTGTAGTTGTGATAAGAGTAATCGAAACCCCATTTACTTACTTACTTAGGTAACAGGTTTTCGAACCCTAAAAGTTAACAGCCTTCCATTTATCCAAATCCAGAGCTCTAGTAACCACTGTAGCCCGTTTCAAGCTTGGTCTCTGAAATTCGAAGAATGTCTTGGCTAAAGCATTTTTGTACATTCGCTCGATGTTGCCTAACTAACATAGTCGACTGTTTTGATGTTTTTACTTTCGCTATGACTCACAAGATCAACATTTCTTTCTTTTCTCTCCTCGTCGAACACAGGACCAAATATTTGGCGAATTTTTATTTTTTTTTTCCAAAATAAAGTATCTGCTGGACCTTTCTTGTTCTTGTTTATTACACGGCTCTCCCATAAAACAAGAAAGGCAGTATAAAAGTTTTTTAAAAATGTGGACTTTATCTTTTGGGATAGGAGTTTTAAAGACAGTTTCGTGAAACAGCTGTTTGCTGGGGTAATTTCCCCTACTACGCCCTTTGTAGTGGTCATATCCATTCTAAAGTAGTTGACTTTCTTTATAATTCCTCAAACTTCATGCTATCAATTGAGACGTTTTTTTTCTAATAGGTGAGCAGATCCATTGGTTGTCGATAGGAGGTATTTGGTATCGTTCTCGCTTACTTCAAAATCGAAAAATTCCGAAATGTTCTATATCCTTATGTTGGGAGCGGCCGCGGATATCAATAAAGTCCACATACCCAAATATAGCAAGAAAGATTTGTTGTATAGATCCCGCCTTCCGATCGATAATCGCAATATGTATTCCAGAACGTGATGAAAAACTCTTAATATTTCTGAGTAAAAGCATCCTTTAATCAAGTTTTTCCTTTTTTTTTATTTTTTTAAAACTTTTTCTTTAAAAGTGATCTGTGGGAGAATAGGTGATTAAATTCAATCTTCTACCCGGCGAATTCGATAATGATTGTTAAGATGTGCGAATATTGGAAATAGTAAGTGATACTGAATGATGATACGATCGAAATTCTGATTCACTGATAGCTGCATGCATTGAGTTTTAGAAACGAGAAGAGCCGTCTATTGCAACGAAGAGATACACTCAAAAAATGGTCTGTTTTAAGTGGTTATGTTATGTTTTCTGGTAATTACTATTTGAAAATGGTAATCATGTTTCTGGTAATTACTACTACATTATACTTTTTTTACATGACCCGCACTCTGAAATAATATCAACTTTTAATTAGATCCAATACGAACTTCCGAATAAACAGAATTAAAATGAAATACACAAATTCGTCTAGATATAGCGCGCTAACATAGCATCTATCCGTATTGCTTTGTATTGTACCTAAATCGTTCGAAAACAAAGCATTTCCCTTTTTCCTAGAAAAAAGCCAGATTTCTGATACTGTTTCCAAAATTTCTGGCCTTTTTCCAAAAAATAAAATGGGAAAAGGCGAAAAAAATGGTGCTTGTGTGAATCTATTTTATCTTTAGAATAAAAATTTAATAATATGTAATGCGGCCCAGCCCAGACCGGAAGCGCAACCCACCGCCTTCGTCTGGTTTAAAAATACCTTAAAACATTTTGTGGCCTTTCTTCCAAAACGTTATTTGGAAATTATGCCAAAATACTTACACAAGTTTTCTGGCTTAATTTCCATTTTGCTTTCAGGCTCTTTTTCCTATCTGGCATAGTTTCCAATATTTCTGACTTATTTTCCAAAAAAAAAAAATCTGCTCTTTTTTTTCCAATTTTAAGCCATAAACTAATAACATAAAGACCCGAAACCTCTGCTTTCATTTGACGTTTGCCTACAAGCTGAAACATGAATCTACATTAAAAGTAGAGACTGAAATGTTTCGATTTTGACGAGACCGAGTCGAGACTAACACAAGTCTCGCCTGGTTTCGTCTCGTTGCCAGTCCAAATTTGTTATTTTATTACCTTTTAATAATGACTTTTTAATTTGTTGGTAACTCAGATTTTTCCCTAAAATAGTCTCTGATACCCACCCTACCGACATGGCGTGTACCTAAAAAGTGTGGAGCTCATGAGCTATTCAGATAAGATTTATAATCACTCGGGACTAGGCATTAACTGTCTCTAAGTTCGTTATCTAAGTTCGTGATCCTCTTACCCCAATATTTGATCACAAAGGCTCTTAAATTTTATCCAAGGATTTTTCTGTGCCTTTTACCTTTTGGTTAAGTATCTAGTGTACTGGAGCTCGTTAAGATAACAGTGATCGAACTACTGATTTACCAAACCAAAACGCTAAAGTCACAACAGTATCACAGATTTAATTTAAATTGAGATTTTTCGAATACCATCCCTGCAATGAACATTAGTAATTATTTTAAAGTTCAAGTTTTCCAAACAGAAAATGGACTGCAAATATGATTGAGTATTTTCTAAGTATGTCCTTTCAGGTACTCATCTATGCTAATATATTTCAAGTTTAATATTTAATAATCCATGAAAAAGATCCAAACCAGATCCAGAATTCAGCTCGAATATAATCATTCTTCAAATTGGTCCAGCTATTACGGAATAAGCATGTCAGTCTCTACACTAAACACAGTATCACACTTATCTATAATCCGGATAATATTAGCATTGAGTGGAATGAACGATCTAGAGCAAGCAAAGATCAGACCTTAATAGCTATTCAGACCTTCACTAAAACCACATGTTAACTAACTTCGTTATTTCTAAATTGATTTGGCCCACCAATAATGCATCCAAAACACTTGATCTGATTACCCAGATTAACCTGAAACATATTTAAGATCGTTGATAAATATTGCGGACACTAGCCATTAGAATAGCATTCATAAGACAAGCTGGGCCACAATTCTCATTGTCAGAGCTGTGGGAACCAGCCGAAAAATTCATTACCTCTGAAAATACAGGCTTCTGGCCAAAATAAGAGCTGAATCAATTGGAAGGCTTGGATAAAGGTATATTTCCAAAAGTTCGTCATTTGGTCAACAATTCAATCCATAATTCGAGTTATTGTATCGAAATATTTTCCAGGTATATTGTCAAGTAAGATAACATTTAGACTTAATAAATTAACATAGCCAAACAGACAGTTATACCAATAAGATACAGTCATGTACAAAGGAGTCAGAATTTATAGGTCCAATTTACTGCCAATTCCCTATTATAGAAATGTTAAGATGATTAAATGGTTTCATTTTTATCATGGTCCGGCTCGAAGGACCAATGTTTGGCTGTTTAGCCTTTTTTGTGATTATAAAATTTTACTTTAATGAAAATAAAAAAAATGAAAATAAAATGAAAATGACACACACTTCTTTGAATTTTGCTTTATTAATGACATTGAAGCATTATATGATATGACATTTTACATTTTTTTTGTAGTAGCATTTATATGGGCTGCTGTTCCGAATGTTACCGTATGAAGCCTGTAAGCTTTAATAGGATCCTCAGGACTATTTCTCCACAGAATTAACTGATAATTTTTGTCTTGTTCTGCTATCAATATCTGACGATACATTTTTTCGATATCCGCTGTGAAGGTGAATCTATACAGCCTCCATCGAAGAATAATATCGCAAATATTTTTTTGAAGAGCTGGACCTATCAACATAGCATCGTTCAACGAAACTCCATTCGATGTTTTAAAGGAGGCATCAAACACCACCCTCAGTTTTGTGGTTGAACTGCTTTCTTTAACGACAGCATGATGTGGCAGGAAGTAGTGCTGATTTTCTGGCAAACTATTTTTGTCGACTTCGCTCATGTGACCCATGCGGATATATTCTTCGATGCACGCTGAATACTGTTCTCGGAGCTGTTGATTATCACTTAGACGTCGCTCCAATCCATGAAATCGCCGTAAAGCACCTTGATACGAATCTCCGAAAACAGGAGGAACGTTTCCCTTAAACGGTAATGCCACTTGATAACGTCCATCTTTTGTTCGTTTTGTATTGTTGATGAAATGTTCCTCACACTCAATATCTTCTGGTTTTCGAAAAATTTTAAAAGGTGTTTCTTCTACTTCCCAGAATTTACGAAGCTGAGCTTCGACATCAATCGCTTGCATAAAACTTCTGACCTGCTGACCTGCGTCGCAAACAACTGGAGCCTTTCCGAATAAGATCCAGCCCAATGTGGTCTTTTGCATGACTGGCGAAGATTTGTCTGGCGGTGTAATCAGCTCCGGTAGCAAAAGTTCGGGTAAGATATCACTTCCTAGCAAGATGTCAATTTTTGATGATTTAAAAAATTCAGGATCAGCGAGTACATAATCGTTGAGATGTGTCCAGTTCTCAACATGAAGGGTCCGGGCCGGCAAATGCCCAGACAGTGACTTTAAGATGAAGGTTTGCGCTGTGGTTGCAAAACTGGAATGCTGCGAAGCAAAAGTGATGTCTATCACTCTTAAACATGTGCCACTGCTGACCAAACCCAGCCCGGATACACCCGTATGAGTTGCTCGGAGATTTTAATTGAAGCAATTGGGCCGCAAACTCTGTGATAAATGATGCTTCAGAACCAGAATCCAACAATGCTCGCAGCGTCAACCACTCCCCCAACGACGACTTAACGTTGACAAGCGCTGTTGCCAGTAAAACTTGTGAGTTTTTGTTCGGGAGACTATAATGCAAGTGGTGAGATGCAACATTGTTAGTTGACGTCTGCTGTCTACTAGAAGACGGGAATGAAGGAGCTTCGGCGTTTAAAATTGCACATTGAGAAGTTGTGGTGATGTTTTGTTGCTGTCCTGGGTTGCTTGTATGGCTGAAATTGTATTGTTGTTGCTGCGCTGATGGTTGAAAAAAGTTACTATTCTGGTGGGAACGTGATGGTTGTTGGCTTGGCTGAAAAGAAGTATTATTTGCATGCAATAAAGTATGATGTGGTTGTTGACAATGGTAACACCTACGACTACTTGGACAGTTATCCGTATCATGATTATACCCTAAACAGTTTCGACACAAACCCAACTTATTTATAACCTGACAACGCTCGGTAACATTCATTTTCAAAAATTTACTACATCTTCTAACAGCATGTTTATTTTTCAGGCAAATTTTGCAGGTGATACTCGACCTATCCGGCTGAGCATAAGCAACGAACGAATTTTTGTGAGAAGAATTCCGAGGTGTTTTGGATGTACCCTGACTGTGCTGCTGGTCGACCGCTTCAAGGGGCCGGAACCTTGTCTACAAGAAGGATGTGAATTCCTTGAATGTTGGCAACTCCTTCGGATTTTCCCTATCATTCAGCTTCTCCTCCCACATTTGCTGCGTTTTACTCGGTAATTTCCGTACTAATAGAAAAATTAGCACTGGATCTAAATGCTCAACTTCAATTTTTAGGTTAGCAAGACTGTGAACAACTTGCGTCGAAGTATACAGCAGATCTCTAATTGACTCTGCACGCTCTTGCGTCAATGTTGACAAATTGAACAAGGTATTTAACTGGATGTTAACTAGAACGCGAGGGTGATCATACCGATCTCTTAACATGGACCATGCTTTGGCGTAGTTTTGACCTTGGATCTTCAATGACAGTAACAGCTTTTCAGCGTCGCCTGCTAAACTGGTCTTAAGATAATGCATTTTTTGAATATCTGAGAGCGATGCTTTACTGGCGACGAGAGTTACAAAAAGATCGTGAAAATTCGGCCAGTTTTCGTAATTGCCATCGAACATCGGGATCTTAATCGAAGGTAAATTGAGTCCCTCGTTTTTGCCTGCCAGTTCCTTTCCTGAAACTTCAGTAGACTGCTGCTCACTGCTGCTACCAAAACTTCCCAGCGAATCGACGAGTTTGGATTGAAACACACAATAGTCTTCCCTTATATTTTCGTAGATTGTCTCAGCTTCGAGTTGCTCCTTGCTGTTTTTATCGTCGGCGTCGTTTTGCAAAAATTCGTCATAAAATTTGGAAACTGGCTGCCACAAGTCATCCAACAACTTTAACCTTGTTTGGACGTAAGTAAGGTTAATTGCTTTGCCCTTTTTTCCAAAATTCTCGACATCCTTTTTCAACTGCTTATGTTTTGCAGACAATATGTTTGTTACCATTTTGTTTTTTAATTAACAATAAGAAATAGAAATTAAGAATAAGAATATAATTAAAGTAAGCAAAAAAAATGGAACTTACTTTGCTTTTTTGGGAAGGCAGCGGCGACAGCAAATTCTTCGGATGGGTCGTTTTAAGGTTAATCCCACGTTGCACACACAACACAATTTTAATCGTCGAATATTTTGGTAATCGTTTATAAGTTTTAATATTTGTTTTTAAGGCTCGAAGGACCAATGTTTGGCTGTTTTCAATTGCATTGCTGGTTGCGTGCAACAGTTTGAAATTATTTCTTTTGAGTAAATTGAATTTATGTTGAGTATTCAATGAATTTTAATATAAGGTTGCATGCATTTATTTTAGATTGGCAATTCAAAAAAGAACCATTTAGTTTGATTGTAATCATTCTTGTACTCTTTTCAATTTAATCAAAAGAATACTAACCAAACGCAAAATAGTTGGCCCAATTGACAATTTTTTTTACCAAATAGAAATAAAAGATTGGTAATACAAATTTAACAAAGTAGTTAAAATTTTATTTCAATATGTGGAATGTGTTATACACAAACATTTTAAAACGGTAACTTTTAAAAAATCAAAAATTCATTTAATAAAAAAAAAAAACAAAAAATTATAAAAAGAATACTACGCAAAATAGTTAGCCCACACACACACACACTCGATGCAAAAAAGTTGGCCCAAAAGAAAAAAACTGGCATTTACCACTAATTGACGTCACTTTTGTTTTCAATAAAGTACGTAATTCGACTTGGGAGTGTTTCCACTAGGGTTTGACAGAATTCAGGGGTATTGCCATCCCAAACTTCTTGAATTTTTGCTTTAACTCATTTAATTCTTTCTTCATTTTTCCCCACAAAGCTTCAATTGGAGACAGATCTGGGCTGTTTGCATGCCAAGCTAAGACTGGAATGTTGTGTTCTCCAAGAAAGACCATACTTCGGTTAGCTGTATGACATGATGCGCCAACATCAGCATCAGCACCAACAGCCATCTTCTGCCTGCAGCCTTGGAATCGAAGGCAAAGATTGATGATCCAAGATATCTTCATACCTACTGGCATTCACAGTGCCATATATGAAGTATAGATTCCCCACTCCTTGCGCTGACATGCATCCCCAGACCATTACGGAAGCTGTACATTTTGTTTTTTTTTCCTTAACGGATACTCGCACTAAAGGGGTTTTCACTACCCTTAAAATGAACAAGCACAGTGCGAGGGAAATTAGGAAAATACGGTTAGGATGTAAGAGGAGATACCGATGCACATTTGTTTTGAATTTCTGAATATCAAAATGGGGGGCCAAATAGAGCCGGGTAAAGAATTCCACATTCGCTATGTACGGCTAAAGAAATATCCTCTGTACTTGACAGTACGTCCGAAGTTGGGCTCAAGGGTAAGCTGATGGGCATTCCTGCAAGCGCGAGTATTACGGTTAGATATTTTGAGGGGAGGAATGCAACTGGCTATTTTGCACATCCGAAGAACAAGGAAGCGAATCTGCAAACGAATATGAAAAGCTGGAGTACTATCGCCAGCCAAACAATTAAGTGGATTGGAAGTTCCAGATAAGAGATCATTAATAAAAATGAGACAGAGGGTCGGAGACAATACGTAGCCCTGGGGTACACCAGCATTTATTTTGTGAATATCAGACTTGAAACCGTCCGATATTACTTGTATTCAACTGTCCGAAAGGTGATTTCTAATCCAACGAATAAGAGATTCATCGATACCAAATGCACGCATTTTCGATAAGAGAGCGTGATGCCAAACTCTATCAAATGCTTTTGAAATATCAAGTGCAATAATCTTACTTTCTCCAAAACGATATAAAGATTTGTGCCACTGTTCGGTGAGATATACCATCAGCTCACCATTGGACATATTGCTACGAAAGCCATACTGCCGGTCATTAAGGAGGTTTCGTTCTTCAGGATATTTCTTGAGCTGATAATTAATCAGCGTTTCCATGACCATGGAAAGAAGGGACGTAAGTTCAATTGGACGGTAATTAGAGGGTGAAGAAGATTCGCCTTTTTAGGGCTGTTTTCCATCCACTCGGAAAGAGACCTGTAGAATAGGATAGATAGTAAAGCTCACGCAGTGGTTTTGCCAACGTAGAAGAACACCTCTTCAGAACAATAGGGGATATACTATCTGGACCAGCGGATTTGTGTATGTCAAGATCTTTAGAAACTCTAGCAACTGTACGAGTACGAAAGAAGATACGTCCCATGAAATCGTTTATGCTTTCAAGTACTGGGGGAGTCATAACACTTTCTGACAGCGTCGAATTAAAAGCGAACTGTGCTGCAAGCAAATTGGCTTTTTTACCAGAGCTGACGAAAGGGGTGTCATTAAAGACCAGCGTTGGAACCGAAGACGAAGTTGAATTTCGAATAATTTTTACAAATGACCACAAACCTTTGGGACATTGTAGTATTTTTTGCCTTTATTTTTGGTCGTTCAAAAATTTGGTCCTACAAATGCGAACGTTGTAATTTTTTCTAGCTTGTTGAAACTTTCTCTGGTTATCCTCATTGGGGTTGGCTTTGTAATTCCAGAAACTTACACTTCTCTAACCCTAATAACCTCCTTACAGCTCGAATCAAACCATGCATTTTCTTTCCGTTTAATAGATTTTACCCAATTCGTGATAAAACTTCTCATTCCGTGAAGAATTAAATTTGTTATCATATTCTCGCTGGAGTCAACATCACTACCGAGGAAGCATAGTGACCAGTTAAAGTTCCTGAAGAAATTATTGAGACCGTCCCAGTAAGAATTCACATATTGCCAAACGGTTCTCTTAGGTAATTTTTTATTAACTGAGTGTTGTTTGCATGAGAAATTTGCAGATATGACACAATACTCTGATGTGCCTAGAGGCGATAATACACTTACAGTTTATTTATTAGGGTCAGTGGTAAGAAACAATTCTAGAGTGTTGTCGGTTTGACCTGCAATATCTGGGATTCGAGTTGGCTCGTCAACAAGCTGAGTCATTGATTTAATTCAGCAAAGACTTCAACATACCTTCCTTCGGGTGTTGTCTGGCTCGAAAAGCGGAAAAGCGGAGCCAGCTAGAATTGTGTACATTGAAATCGCCCGTAACGACGATTTCTGTGCGAGGATAATGGGAAACAATTCTTTGTATGGAGTCGGACAGAGCATCAAATTCGTTAAAAGTTGAGGCTCTGTCCAAATTTGGGCTCCGATGAATAAATAAAACAAGTGTGTATGGTGCTTATTTACCGTGAATTTAAACACATGAAATTAAAATTTGTGTTTGAGCACAAACCATATTGTGGTTGAAGTTCGTACGCAACATCATTTCTAATGTAAGCGGCGAGACCATGGTGGGAAAAGAATAATGGCACTAAGTTATACCCTGACAGATGAAAATGAAACTCCTAATGATCAGAATTGTCACATAATTATTTGGGTTTCACTAAGCGCCAAAACAACTGGCTTGTTTTTGACAGAGTGGACATACGCCGCACAAAAATTCTTTCTAAGCCTGCGAATATTGGCATAATCGACCCTAAATACACCAGCCATTTTAATATTCAAAAACAAATAAAACACAAGTCAGACAATTAACTATATTGAATGTTTTGCCTAAATTCCAATTAGAACTTTTCAATAACAAATTGTCACTAGTGGTATGCATTAGTGACAATTTGAGCTGCCCCTGGTTAAATAGAGAAAACAGACACTAATCCATCAGTGGGTGGCAATCCTGTTGAAATGCTTCAGCTGGCGTTCTCAATACCCTCGACCGGGAGTCTCCAACACAAAGCTCGAATCGATATTCATCGCTCCATATCACACTCCTCCATCGCCCAGTTTTGATTATCCCTCTTAAGGCGCTTCTTTTTATTGCAAAGGAGTTAAAAGCGGTTTTTCTTTTATCTGTATGACGTTAAATAAATTTACCAAAAATGGTAAAATTACCTTATAAAATTTATATCCCATTTTCTTCATTTCCCGAATGCAGGTGTCTCTTAAAATTGTTTTTTTTTTTAATTGCATTTTCCACTCTAATGTGATATTCGCTTTGGTAGCTCGACGATCTTTCTTAAGAACTTTTTTCAAAGCTCTTCTGTCTCGATGCGTAACAATTGTTGGCCTTCCAGTTTTCTTCAGTTGGTTTACATTTCCGTTCTTAAATTTATTATATTTCTGGCTGAAGACCGTGATCCATCATCTTTGCAATTTCGTATGCCGAAAAGTTTTTTTTTGTAATATTTTACTATTCTGTTACGCATGTCTTCAGATAAGCACTTGCCGAGCGCCATTGTGAACTTTGACTGAAATAATAATTAGGGCCTTTTCACACCAAACCCAAAACACGGTTTTGGAGAAATTATCGGTTTTGGCTGAAAACCTAAAGCGAAAACACAAGTTTTTCCATACATTTTCGATAAGCCACTCGTTTTGATAAACTACAAGTTTTAAATAAAACCTGTCGAAAACATGTTGGATTTGCAAGATGAACTAAGCAAACACACCTTGTAAAACATTCAGTGTTCAATAAATCGTCCCATAAATAGATGACGGGTTGCTGCCAGGAAAAAAAAACAGCTGTCTGCGGTAATTTCAATTTCGATTCACAACGTAATTGTTGTTGTCTCTCGTGCCAAAATAATTGAAATGTCAAACGAAAACTTGTAAATATTCAGTTTGAACGGTTTTCGAGTTTTCGTAAACTTTGAGCTGAAAACCCGGTTTTGGGTTTGGTGTGAAAAGCCTATTACTGTGTAATGCAATAACTCATCATTATACGGTTCACTTCAAGTGCAAGAGAGAGATAAAACGTCTTAATCCAATTTTTTTGCAACAAAGAAAAAAACATTTTCAGTCAATAGTTTGAAAATAATTATTGATTCGGCTTTTAACACATGTTGATGAATCATGTTTAAAAACAAATATGATTTCCATATTAATTCAGCATACAAAAACGCTGAAAAATATAATTTTATAAACAATACAATACTAGGCCAACTATTTTGCGTTTGGATAGTACAATCATTTTAATATCATAATGAAAATGAATGCAAAGGACTAAAAGAAAACTTTCAGCATTCAATTGACAGCAATCAATTGAAAAAGATTAAAATAGTGTCGGAAATAGTTTTGCCAAAATATTTATTTAAATAATTTAATATTGTATTTGTGCAAGTTTTGTATAATGAATACATTTTTTTAATTTCATACCAACATAAATGTTTAAATATCTAAGACAAAGGGGAAGAACTTCCTTAGAAAAAAAAATTCTTGACAAACCCTACAAGTCCTAATGAACTATCATACCATTTCCTTATACCCATACATTCAATGTGTTCAAATATTATCTTATGTGGGTAAACAGTCTTTAGGGATATGCAAACAGGAACTAATTTTTAATTGGGTTCCAGACATTTTTCGTCAATTCGTTATCCTAACTATAACTTGCCTTTTAAAGTACGTAGTTGCCCCTGAAATACATATATGACTTCTTTAATTGCCTATCTATCCAACTGGTACTCCACCTCCCACTCCTCACTCATTCCAGCATTTTTTTTTTTTTTACTTTTGTCCTTAAATATCTTTTACAAATGTTATGTAAATGTTGGAAGTAATCCTCGTGTATCCCTCCTTGCGTCGGTCGGTCGTTTTGCTTTCATATTCAAATCACAAAAATGCTGAACGAGACGAGTTGTATATTAGACGTAAAAGAGAGGGAATATTTCATATTTCCGCTTCGTTTATTTCTGTTTGCTGAAATTTTTCAAAGGACAATCCTCTATTAGCATTTTGTAAGAGGATTATAATTCGCATGATGAATACACTGAGTGAAAGGAGTCTGTCAAGAAGGAAGGGGAGCGTAAGGAGAGAGAGAGCACCATCAGCAATAGAGAAAAATACCATACCGCAACCCAAACAAAAGTGTCCGAAAATTCCATCATCTAGCATTTTCGTCCACACAACACAATTCATCAGGAATATTGTGCGAATAGAGGATACACACTCGGCTGAGTTCAGCGGATGTATGGCACAAGTAGGGATGAAAGATTTGAGAGGCTCTTATGTTTCTCGAGGGAATAAGCCACATGAGTTTTTTTTCTAAACGTCCTGGATGTAATGGCGCCGCTGGCTGGCACTGGTGCTGGCTACAGATGGGTAAAGTATTTGTTGGTTGGTGTTGTGGAAGGACGTGAGGATGGTTTAACGGTTTTTTTTTTGTTACATTCTATTTCCAACACATAGTTTATGTTATAGCAGCCCGGAAGCGCTTTAGTTATTTAATTAACAGTAAGGAAAAAAATAATTGCGGATTTGTTGAATGCGAAATATATTTTTACAACTGCCAATGCGGTACACTCCAAGGATGTTTCCATTCTCTGTATTCATTGTCGAGTCGCTCTCAAATGAAATATTATAACTAACTATGAACGTGATATATAGAAGTAGTAATATATTTTAACCGAAAGAGCTAGCGAACTCAGCAAGCAATTTAAACAAAGTTGAATGAAACGACTCAAGTGTATCTAATGGTCAGGTTTTAGTTTGGCTTTGGTAATGGACCCTTTGAGTGGGTTTATCTTTTCTATAATGAGTACCGAATTGTGAATGAGTTATCTGTGGAGCTAAGTTAAATACAAAGACAGACGTATACCATTTATATATCAATCCTTTATTTATTATATCCTTTTGGGAACCAATTACCCTTTGGAATGACTTTCGAATATAGTGCCGCACTTGCAGCGACAAATGAACGGAAGTGAAAAGAATTTTTTCAGTTCAACCTAAAAAAATTAATGTGTGTGGGAAGAGGGATGATAAACTTTTGTAAGCCTTTTTCAAAATTGGATGGATAATAGATTTTTGATAATTTAGCATGGCTTTGACAACCCTCATTTGTTGTGTAGCGGTCTGTTACGGCTACCAATGCACGGTCTTTGCCCAGCTTTAAATGTTATAAGTAAAACCATATTGTTGAAAAATCTTAGGAGACCTTAATCATTCCAAAATGAGCTGTCATTTATTTCTCTCAATTTTCATCAATGTCTTTGTTACCAACAAACAAAAAAAACTTTATTATTGAACTCATGACAGTAAGGAACTGAGTGGCATAGAATAGCTGCTGCTGCTGCTGCTTAATCGAACAAAATAAGACGTAGTCATCTCCCTGGGGGGATGGAATCTTTACCGAAAATTGGCAATTTTTGACAATGAAAAGCACTTTAACGGCAAACAAATGGCATAGTATAAAAAAAAAAATTCGGAGAAAATTCTGAGAAAGTACAATGCTTTTTTATTAATTTAATTTAAATTTGTTTTTCAGAATTTTGTTGCTGACAAAAATATTCACATATTAATAATTTAGGTATCGTCTACATACGTGGGTAAGCAGTCAATGTAGAAAATGTATACCGAGGCGAATTACACGAACGCAGGATAGTTCATAACATAATTAATTCAAAAGCTTAAAAAAAAATTGTTTTTTCTTTGATTGCTTGTGGTTAAAAAATTGGTATGTAGAAACTATGTAACTATACTTATGGACATGTAGTTTTTTTCGGATCTTACTTTCTTACCGTTCAATCAAATCGAGTAGTTCTGAAATGATAGCGTTTTGTTTTTACATATATTAGTTTATTGATTGGAACATTTGCGAGTCTTAAATTAAGAATGTTAAATCCTCTTAGAAACCATTTCTAATTCAAACAAAATTTTCGAACAATTTGCATATAGCAATAAAACTTTTTTTTTTTTTGAAAAATTAAATTTGTTTAACCCACCATAGTAAGAAAATATTTTATTGACACAAGTTAGGTAATATAGGGCAAGTTTTGCATTTGGAAAAAAAATCGAAATCGAGATTTTAATCAAACTTGATATTACGATGATCGAGAACATCAAAAAAGTGGGCCCCGCAATTCCGGCTGTGTGTCTGTCTGTACAACGATCTACAGCCTAAAACGCATTTTAGGTGATTGTCTCAAATAGATTTTTTGAATGGTTTTTTAGACCCAAAAATAACGGTACTTGTCATACAATTTTTTCTACCATTTTAACTACCACGAAAACAGCTCTAATGATTTTGATTTTGCACTATTTTGCGTCTTCATTTTTGTCCAACATATTTTTTTGTACATGGTTTGCGTTAACGGTACCTGCCATGCAACCATTTTTTTGATTTTCGACTTTCTCATAAACGGCTTAACAGGTTTCGATCAAAATTTGTACAAAGGGGGTCATGCCCTTCGAGTCCTAAACAATTCTGCATACATTTTGCAATTTTTTTTTTGGATTTTTGATAGAATTAAATTAAGTTAAATATTTTGGAATCAGGGTGACGATATTTTCGAAATTCTGTTTTAAAATTTGTATTGCTTTCACAGTGGGAGTTTAAACTTAAGATCAACCAAACCTTTCTCGGTTTCACAGTGAAATCTGATCTTCAAATCAGTTGAACTTCGTATAGCTACATTTTATGAAAAATAGTTGGCATCATTTGTCTTGCCTCGTCCTCCGTTTCTCTCTCTGAAACAAAAAACACAGGAAACAACGAGAATAATAAATAAAATAATATTCAAAATCACTATAACAACTCTATAACAATTGAATACACAATTTAGTTTTGTTCATAATATTTTCTAAAATAAAAAAAAAAAACAATAAAACGCTGAACCTTAAACGGCAGAATAATCTCGGCTAACTAAAACTACACATTGAACTCAGTTCAAGGTTTATTTCTGGTCTTTTTCCAAAAAATAATTCTGACACAATTTCCTCTATCATAATTTCCGGGAGCCAACTGATGCAATACGATGTGATCGAACATTAGATCAAGTACTTGCGATCCAGTCGTGCATTTTGTTTCTTTTATACTCGTATGTATGAATTTCATTGAAATCAGTCAAATAGCAATGAAGCTGACAATTTTTACTAGCGATTATAGGTACTACTATAAGGCAAGTTATGCATTCGTAAAAAAAAAAAATTTAACAATCAAACATGACACTACGATCATAGAGAATATATAAAAGTGATGGCCAAAAATGTCTGTCTGTCTGTCAGTCTGTCAGTCTGTCAGTCTGTCAGTCTGTCAGTCTGTCAGTCTGTCAGTCTGTCAGTCTGTCAGTCTGTCAGTCTGTCAGTCTGTCAGTCTGTCAGTCTGTCAGTCTGTCAGTCTGTCAGTCTGTCAGTCTGTCAGTCTGTCAGTCTGTCAGTCTGTCAGTCTGTCAGTCTGTCAGTCTGTCAGTCTGTCAGTCTGTCAGTCTGTCAGTCTGTCAGTCTGTCAGTCTGTCAGTCTGTCAGTCTGTCAGTCTGTCAGTCTGTCAGTCTGTCAGTCTGTCAGTCTGTCAGTCTGTCAGTCTGTCAGTCTGTCAGTCTGTCAGTCTGTCAGTCTGTCAGTCTGTCAGTCTGTCAGTCTGTCAGTCTGTCAGTCTGTCAGTCTGTCAGTCTGTCAGTCTGTCAGTCTGTCAGTCTGTCAGTCTGTCAGTCTGTCAGTCTGTCAGTCTGTCAGTCTGTCAGTCTGTCAGTCTGTCAGTCTGTCAGTCTGTCAGTCTGTCAGTCTGTCAGTCTGTCAGTCTGTCAGTCTGTCAGTCTGTCAGTCTGTCAGTCTGTCAGTCTGTCAGTCTGTCAGTCTGTCAGTCTGTCAGTCTGTCAGTCTGTCAGTCTGTCAGTCTGTCAGTCTGTCAGTCTGTCAGTCTGTCAGTCTGTCAGTCTGTCAGTCTGTCAGTCTGTCAGTCTGTCAGTCTGTCAGTCTGTCAGTCTGTCAGTCTGTCAGTCTGTCAGTCTGTCAGTCTGTCAGTCTGTCAGTCTGTCAGTCTGTCAGTCTGTCAGTCTGTCAGTCTGTCAGTCTGTCAGTCTGTCAGTCTGTCAGTCTGTCAGTCTGTCAGTCTGTCAGTCTGTCAGTCTGTCAGTCTGTCAGTCTGTCAGTCTGTCAGTCTGTCAGTCTGTCAGTCTGTCAGTCTGTCAGTCTGTCAGTCTGTCAGTCTGTCAGTCTGTCAGTCTGTCAGTCTGTCAGTCTGTCAGTCTGTCAGTCTGTCAGTCTGTCAGTCTGTCAGTCTGTCAGTCTGTCAGTCTGTCAGTCTGTCAGTCTGTCAGTCTGTCAGTCTGTCAGTCTGTCAGTCTGTCAGTCTGTCAGTCTGTCAGTCTGTCAGTCTGTCAGTCTGTCAGTCTGTCAGTCTGTCAGTCTGTCAGTCTGTCAGTCTGTCAGTCTGTCAGTCTGTCAGTCTGTCAGTCTGTCAGTCTGTCAGTCTGTCAGTCTGTCAGTCTGTCAGTCTGTCAGTCTGTCAGTCTGTCAGTCTGTCAGTCTGTCAGTCTGTCAGTCTGTCAGTCTGTCAGTCTGTCAGTCTGTCAGTCTGTCAGTCTGTCAGTCTGTCAGTCTGTCAGTCTGTCAGTCTGTCAGTCTGTCAGTCTGTCAGTCTGTCAGTCTGTCAGTCTGTCAGTCTGTCAGTCTGTCAGTCTGTCAGTCTGTCAGTCTGTCAGTCTGTCAGTCTGTCAGTCTGTCAGTCTGTCAGTCTGTCAGTCTGTCAGTCTGTCAGTCTGTCAGTCTGTCAGTCTGTCAGTCTGTCAGTCTGTCAGTCTGTCAGTCTGTCAGTCTGTCAGTCTGTCAGTCTGTCAGTCTGTCAGTCTGTCAGTCTGTCAGTCTGTCAGTCTGTCAGTCTGTCAGTCTGTCAGTCTGTCAGTCTGTCAGTCTGTCAGTCTGTCAGTCTGTCAGTCTGTCAGTCTGTCAGTCTGTCAGTCTGTCAGTCTGTCAGTCTGTCAGTCTGTCAGTCTGTCAGTCTGTCAGTCTGTCAGTCTGTCAGTCTGTCAGTCTGTCAGTCTGTCAGTCTGTCAGTCTGTCAGTCTGTCAGTCTGTCAGTCTGTCAGTCTGTCAGTCTGTCAGTCTGTCAGTCTGTCAGTCTGTCAGTCTGTCAGTCTGTCAGTCTGTCAGTCTGTCAGTCTGTCAGTCTGTCAGTCTGTCAGTCTGTCAGTCTGTCAGTCTGTCAGTCTGTCAGTCTGTCAGTCTGTCAGTCTGTCAGTCTGTCAGTCTGTCAGTCTGTCAGTCTGTCAGTCTGTCAGTCTGTCAGTCTGTCAGTCTGTCAGTCTGTCAGTCTGTCAGTCTGTCAGTCTGTCAGTCTGTCAGTCTGTCAGTCTGTCAGTCTGTCAGTCTGTCAGTCTGTCAGTCTGTCAGTCTGTCAGTCTGTCAGTCTGTCAGTCTGTCAGTCTGTCAGTCTGTCAGTCTGTCAGTCTGTCAGTCTGTCAGTCTGTCAGTCTGTCAGTCTGTCAGTCTGTCAGTCTGTCAGTCTGTCAGTCTGTCAGTCTGTCAGTCTGTCAGTCTGTCAGTCTGTCAGTCTGTCAGTCTGTCAGTCTGTCAGTCTGTCAGTCTGTCAGTCTGTCAGTCTGTCAGTCTGTCAGTCTGTCAGTCTGTCAGTCTGTCAGTCTGTCAGTCTGTCAGTCTGTCAGTCTGTCAGTCTGTCAGTCTGTCAGTCTGTCAGTCTGTCAGTCTGTCAGTCTGTCAGTCTGTCAGTCTGTCAGTCTGTCAGTCTGTCAGTCTGTCAGTCTGTCAGTCTGTCAGTCTGTCAGTCTGTCAGTCTGTCAGTCTGTCAGTCTGTCAGTCTGTCAGTCTGTCAGTCTGTCAGTCTGTCAGTCTGTCAGTCTGTCAGTCTGTCAGTCTGTCAGTCTGTCAGTCTGTCAGTCTGTCAGTCTGTCAGTCTGTCAGTCTGTCAGTCTGTCAGTCTGTCAGTCTGTCAGTCTGTCAGTCTGTCAGTCTGTCAGTCTGTCAGTCTGTCAGTCTGTCAGTCTGTCAGTCTGTCAGTCTGTCAGTCTGTCAGTCTGTCAGTCTGTCAGTCTGTCAGTCTGTCAGTCTGTCAGTCTGTCAGTCTGTCAGTCTGTCAGTCTGTCAGTCTGTCAGTCTGTCAGTCTGTCAGTCTGTCAGTCTGTCAGTCTGTCAGTCTGTCAGTCTGTCAGTCTGTCAGTCTGTCAGTCTGTCAGTCTGTCAGTCTGTCAGTCTGTCAGTCTGTCAGTCTGTCAGTCTGTCAGTCTGTCAGTCTGTCAGTCTGTCAGTCTGTCAGTCTGTCAGTCTGTCAGTCTGTCAGTCTGTCAGTCTGTCAGTCTGTCAGTCTGTCAGTCTGTCAGTCTGTCAGTCTGTCAGTCTGTCAGTCTGTCAGTCTGTCAGTCTGTCAGTCTGTCAGTCTGTCAGTCTGTCAGTCTGTCAGTCTGTCAGTCTGTCAGTCTGTCAGTCTGTCAGTCTGTCAGTCTGTCAGTCTGTCAGTCTGTCAGTCTGTCAGTCTGTCAGTCTGTCAGTCTGTCAGTCTGTCAGTCTGTCAGTCTGTCAGTCTGTCAGTCTGTCAGTCTGTCAGTCTGTCAGTCTGTCAGTCTGTCAGTCTGTCAGTCTGTCAGTCTGTCAGTCTGTCAGTCTGTCAGTCTGTCAGTCTGTCAGTCTGTCAGTCTGTCAGTCTGTCAGTCTGTCAGTCTGTCAGTCTGTCAGTCTGTCAGTCTGTCAGTCTGTCAGTCTGTCAGTCTGTCAGTCTGTCAGTCTGTCAGTCTGTCAGTCTGTCAGTCTGTCAGTCTGTCAGTCTGTCAGTCTGTCAGTCTGTCAGTCTGTCAGTCTGTCAGTCTGTCAGTCTGTCAGTCTGTCAGTCTGTCAGTCTGTCAGTCTGTCAGTCTGTCAGTCTGTCAGTCTGTCAGTCTGTCAGTCTGTCAGTCTGTCAGTCTGTCAGTCTGTCAGTCTGTCAGTCTGTCAGTCTGTCAGTCTGTCAGTCTGTCAGTCTGTCAGTCTGTCAGTCTGTCAGTCTGTCAGTCTGTCAGTCTGTCAGTCTGTCAGTCTGTCAGTCTGTCAGTCTGTCAGTCTGTCAGTCTGTCAGTCTGTCAGTCTGTCAGTCTGTCAGTCTGTCAGTCTGTCAGTCTGTCAGTCTGTCAGTCTGTCAGTCTGTCAGTCTGTCAGTCTGTCAGTCTGTCAGTCTGTCAGTCTGTCAGTCTGTCAGTCTGTCAGTCTGTCAGTCTGTCAGTCTGTCAGTCTGTCAGTCTGTCAGTCTGTCTGTCAGTCTGTCAGTCTGTCAGTCTGTCAGTCTGTCAGTCTGTCAGTCTGTCAGTCTGTCAGTCTGTCAGTCTGTCAGTCTGTCAGTCTGTCAGTCTGTCAGTCTGTCAGTCTGTCAGTCTGTCAGTCTGTCAGTCTGTCAGTCTGTCAGTCTGTCAGTCTGTCAGTCTGTCAGTCTGTCAGTCTGTCAGTCTGTCAGTCTGTCAGTCTGTCAGTCTGTCAGTCTGTCAGTCTGTCAGTCTGTCAGTCTGTCAGTCTGTCAGTCTGTCAGTCTGTCAGTCTGTCAGTCTGTCAGTCTGTCAGTCTGTCAGTCTGTCAGTCTGTCAGTCTGTCAGTCTGTCAGTCTGTCAGTCTGTCAGTCTGTCAGTCTGTCAGTCTGTCAGTCTGTCAGTCTGTCAGTCTGTCAGTCTGTCAGTCTGTCAGTCTGTCAGTCTGTCAGTCTGTCAGTCTGTCAGTCTGTCAGTCTGTCAGTCTGTCAGTCTGTCAGTCTGTCAGTCTGTCAGTCTGTCAGTCTGTCAGTCTGTCAGTCTGTCAGTCTGTCAGTCTGTCAGTCTGTCAGTCTGTCAGTCTGTCAGTCTGTCAGTCTGTCAGTCTGTCAGTCTGTCAGTCTGTCAGTCTGTCAGTCTGTCAGTCTGTCAGTCTGTCAGTCTGTCAGTCTGTCAGTCTGTCAGTCTGTCAGTCTGTCAGTCTGTCAGTCTGTCAGTCTGTCAGTCTGTCAGTCTGTCAGTCTGTCAGTCTGTCAGTCTGTCAGTCTGTCAGTCTGTCAGTCTGTCAGTCTGTCAGTCTGTCAGTCTGTCAGTCTGTCAGTCTGTCAGTCTGTCAGTCTGTCAGTCTGTCAGTCTGTCAGTCTGTCAGTCTGTCAGTCTGTCAGTCTGTCAGTCTGTCAGTCTGTCAGTCTGTCAGTCTGTCAGTCTGTCAGTCTGTCAGTCTGTCAGTCTGTCAGTCTGTCAGTCTGTCAGTCTGTCAGTCTGTCAGTCTGTCAGTCTGTCAGTCTGTCAGTCTGTCAGTCTGTCAGTCTGTCAGTCTGTCAGTCTGTCAGTCTGTCAGTCTGTCAGTCTGTCAGTCTGTCAGTCTGTCAGTCTGTCAGTCTGTCAGTCTGTCAGTCTGTCAGTCTGTCAGTCTGTCAGTCTGTCAGTCTGTCAGTCTGTCAGTCTGTCAGTCTGTCAGTCTGTCAGTCTGTCAGTCTGTCAGTCTGTCAGTCTGTCAGTCTGTCAGTCTGTCAGTCTGTCAGTCTGTCAGTCTGTCAGTCTGTCAGTCTGTCAGTCTGTCAGTCTGTCAGTCTGTCAGTCTGTCAGTCTGTCAGTCTGTCAGTCTGTCAGTCTGTCAGTCTGTCAGTCTGTCAGTCTGTCAGTCTGTCAGTCTGTCAGTCTGTCAGTCTGTCAGTCTGTCAGTCTGTCAGTCTGTCAGTCTGTCAGTCTGTCAGTCTGTCAGTCTGTCAGTCTGTCAGTCTGTCAGTCTGTCAGTCTGTCAGTCTGTCAGTCTGTCAGTCTGTCAGTCTGTCAGTCTGTCAGTCTGTCAGTCTGTCAGTCTGTCAGTCTGTCAGTCTGTCAGTCTGTCAGTCTGTCAGTCTGTCAGTCTGTCAGTCTGTCAGTCTGTCAGTCTGTCAGTCTGTCAGTCTGTCAGTCTGTCAGTCTGTCAGTCTGTCAGTCTGTCAGTCTGTCAGTCTGTCAGTCTGTCAGTCTGTCAGTCTGTCAGTCTGTCAGTCTGTCAGTCTGTCAGTCTGTCAGTCTGTCAGTCTGTCAGTCTGTCAGTCTGTCAGTCTGTCAGTCTGTCAGTCTGTCAGTCTGTCAGTCTGTCAGTCTGTCAGTCTGTCAGTCTGTCAGTCTGTCAGTCTGTCAGTCTGTCAGTCTGTCAGTCTGTCAGTCTGTCAGTCTGTCAGTCTGTCAGTCTGTCAGTCTGTCAGTCTGTCAGTCTGTCAGTCTGTCAGTCTGTCAGTCTGTCAGTCTGTCAGTCTGTCAGTCTGTCAGTCTGTCAGTCTGTCAGTCTGTCAGTCTGTCAGTCTGTCAGTCTGTCAGTCTGTCAGTCTGTCAGTCTGTCAGTCTGTCAGTCTGTCAGTCTGTCAGTCTGTCAGTCTGTCAGTCTGTCAGTCTGTCAGTCTGTCAGTCTGTCAGTCTGTCAGTCTGTCAGTCTGTCAGTCTGTCAGTCTGTCAGTCTGTCAGTCTGTCAGTCTGTCAGTCTGTCAGTCTGTCAGTCTGTCAGTCTGTCAGTCTGTCAGTCTGTCAGTCTGTCAGTCTGTCAGTCTGTCAGTCTGTCAGTCTGTCAGTCTGTCAGTCTGTCAGTCTGTCAGTCTGTCAGTCTGTCAGTCTGTCAGTCTGTCAGTCTGTCAGTCTGTCAGTCTGTCAGTCTGTCAGTCTGTCAGTCTGTCAGTCTGTCAGTCTGTCAGTCTGTCAGTCTGTCAGTCTGTCAGTCTGTCAGTCTGTCAGTCTGTCAGTCTGTCAGTCTGTCAGTCTGTCAGTCTGTCAGTCTGTCAGTCTGTCAGTCTGTCAGTCTGTCAGTCTGTCAGTCTGTCAGTCTGTCAGTCTGTCAGTCTGTCAGTCTGTCAGTCTGTCAGTCTGTCAGTCTGTCAGTCTGTCAGTCTGTCAGTCTGTCAGTCTGTCAGTCTGTCAGTCTGTCAGTCTGTCAGTCTGTCAGTCTGTCAGTCTGTCAGTCTGTCAGTCTGTCAGTCTGTCAGTCTGTCAGTCTGTCAGTCTGTCAGTCTGTCAGTCTGTCAGTCTGTCAGTCTGTCAGTCTGTCAGTCTGTCAGTCTGTCAGTCTGTCAGTCTGTCAGTCTGTCAGTCTGTCAGTCTGTCAGTCTGTCAGTCTGTCAGTCTGTCAGTCTGTCAGTCTGTCAGTCTGTCAGTCTGTCAGTCTGTCAGTCTGTCAGTCTGTCAGTCTGTCAGTCTGTCAGTCTGTCAGTCTGTCAGTCTGTCAGTCTGTCAGTCTGTCAGTCTGTCAGTCTGTCAGTCTGTCAGTCTGTCAGTCTGTCAGTCTGTCAGTCTGTCAGTCTGTCAGTCTGTCAGTCTGTCAGTCTGTCAGTCTGTCAGTCTGTCAGTCTGTCAGTCTGTCAGTCTGTCAGTCTGTCAGTCTGTCAGTCTGTCAGTCTGTCAGTCTGTCAGTCTGTCAGTCTGTCAGTCTGTCAGTCTGTCAGTCTGTCAGTCTGTCAGTCTGTCAGTCTGTCAGTCTGTCAGTCTGTCAGTCTGTCAGTCTGTCAGTCTGTCAGTCTGTCAGTCTGTCAGTCTGTCAGTCTGTCAGTCTGTCAGTCTGTCAGTCTGTCAGTCTGTCAGTCTGTCAGTCTGTCAGTCTGTCAGTCTGTCAGTCTGTCAGTCTGTCAGTCTGTCAGTCTGTCAGTCTGTCAGTCTGTCAGTCTGTCAGTCTGTCAGTCTGTCAGTCTGTCAGTCTGTCAGTCTGTCAGTCTGTCAGTCTGTCAGTCTGTCAGTCTGTCAGTCTGTCAGTCTGTCAGTCTGTCAGTCTGTCAGTCTGTCAGTCTGTCAGTCTGTCAGTCTGTCAGTCTGTCAGTCTGTCAGTCTGTCAGTCTGTCAGTCTGTCAGTCTGTCAGTCTGTCAGTCTGTCAGTCTGTCAGTCTGTCAGTCTGTCAGTCTGTCAGTCTGTCAGTCTGTCAGTCTGTCAGTCTGTCAGTCTGTCAGTCTGTCAGTCTGTCAGTCTGTCAGTCTGTCAGTCTGTCAGTCTGTCAGTCTGTCAGTCTGTCAGTCTGTCAGTCTGTCAGTCTGTCAGTCTGTCAGTCTGTCAGTCTGTCAGTCTGTCAGTCTGTCAGTCTGTCAGTCTGTCAGTCTGTCAGTCTGTCAGTCTGTCAGTCTGTCAGTCTGTCAGTCTGTCAGTCTGTCAGTCTGTCAGTCTGTCAGTCTGTCAGTCTGTCAGTCTGTCAGTCTGTCAGTCTGTCAGTCTGTCAGTCTGTCAGTCTGTCAGTCTGTCAGTCTGTCAGTCTGTCAGTCTGTCAGTCTGTCAGTCTGTCAGTCTGTCAGTCTGTCAGTCTGTCAGTCTGTCAGTCTGTCAGTCTGTCAGTCTGTCAGTCTGTCAGTCTGTCAGTCTGTCAGTCTGTCAGTCTGTCAGTCTGTCAGTCTGTCAGTCTGTCAGTCTGTCAGTCTGTCAGTCTGTCAGTCTGTCAGTCTGTCAGTCTGTCAGTCTGTCAGTCTGTCAGTCTGTCAGTCTGTCAGTCTGTCAGTCTGTCAGTCTGTCAGTCTGTCAGTCTGTCAGTCTGTCAGTCTGTCAGTCTGTCAGTCTGTCAGTCTGTCAGTCTGTCAGTCTGTCAGTCTGTCAGTCTGTCAGTCTGTCAGTCTGTCAGTCTGTCAGTCTGTCAGTCTGTCAGTCTGTCAGTCTGTCAGTCTGTCAGTCTGTCAGTCTGTCAGTCTGTCAGTCTGTCAGTCTGTCAGTCTGTCAGTCTGTCAGTCTGTCAGTCTGTCAGTCTGTCAGTCTGTCAGTCTGTCAGTCTGTCAGTCTGTCAGTCTGTCAGTCTGTCAGTCTGTCAGTCTGTCAGTCTGTCAGTCTGTCAGTCTGTCAGTCTGTCAGTCTGTCAGTCTGTCAGTCTGTCAGTCTGTCAGTCTGTCAGTCTGTCAGTCTGTCAGTCTGTCAGTCTGTCAGTCTGTCAGTCTGTCAGTCTGTCAGTCTGTCAGTCTGTCAGTCTGTCAGTCTGTCAGTCTGTCAGTCTGTCAGTCTGTCAGTCTGTCAGTCTGTCAGTCTGTCAGTCTGTCAGTCTGTCAGTCTGTCAGTCTGTCAGTCTGTCAGTCTGTCAGTCTGTCAGTCTGTCAGTCTGTCAGTCTGTCAGTCTGTCAGTCTGTCAGTCTGTCAGTCTGTCAGTCTGTCAGTCTGTCAGTCTGTCAGTCTGTCAGTCTGTCAGTCTGTCAGTCTGTCAGTCTGTCAGTCTGTCAGTCTGTCAGTCTGTCAGTCTGTCAGTCTGTCAGTCTGTCAGTCTGTCAGTCTGTCAGTCTGTCAGTCTGTCAGTCTGTCAGTCTGTCAGTCTGTCAGTCTGTCAGTCTGTCAGTCTGTCAGTCTGTCAGTCTGTCAGTCTGTCAGTCTGTCAGTCTGTCAGTCTGTCAGTCTGTCAGTCTGTCAGTCTGTCAGTCTGTCAGTCTGTCAGTCTGTCAGTCTGTCAGTCTGTCAGTCTGTCAGTCTGTCAGTCTGTCAGTCTGTCAGTCTGTCAGTCTGTCAGTCTGTCAGTCTGTCAGTCTGTCAGTCTGTCAGTCTGTCAGTCTGTCAGTCTGTCAGTCTGTCAGTCTGTCAGTCTGTCAGTCTGTCAGTCTGTCAGTCTGTCAGTCTGTCAGTCTGTCAGTCTGTCAGTCTGTCAGTCTGTCAGTCTGTCAGTCTGTCAGTCTGTCAGTCTGTCAGTCTGTCAGTCTGTCAGTCTGTCAGTCTGTCAGTCTGTCAGTCTGTCAGTCTGTCAGTCTGTCAGTCTGTCAGTCTGTCAGTCTGTCAGTCTGTCAGTCTGTCAGTCTGTCAGTCTGTCAGTCTGTCAGTCTGTCAGTCTGTCAGTCTGTCAGTCTGTCAGTCTGTCAGTCTGTCAGTCTGTCAGTCTGTCAGTCTGTCAGTCTGTCAGTCTGTCAGTCTGTCAGTCTGTCAGTCTGTCAGTCTGTCAGTCTGTCAGTCTGTCAGTCTGTCAGTCTGTCAGTCTGTCAGTCTGTCAGTCTGTCAGTCTGTCAGTCTGTCAGTCTGTCAGTCTGTCAGTCTGTCAGTCTGTCAGTCTGTCAGTCTGTCAGTCTGTCAGTCTGTCAGTCTGTCAGTCTGTCAGTCTGTCAGTCTGTCAGTCTGTCAGTCTGTCAGTCTGTCAGTCTGTCAGTCTGTCAGTCTGTCAGTCTGTCAGTCTGTCAGTCTGTCAGTCTGTCAGTCTGTCAGTCTGTCAGTCTGTCAGTCTGTCAGTCTGTCAGTCTGTCAGTCTGTCAGTCTGTCAGTCTGTCAGTCTGTCAGTCTGTCAGTCTGTCAGTCTGTCAGTCTGTCAGTCTGTCAGTCTGTCAGTCTGTCAGTCTGTCAGTCTGTCAGTCTGTCAGTCTGTCAGTCTGTCAGTCTGTCAGTCTGTCAGTCTGTCAGTCTGTCAGTCTGTCAGTCTGTCAGTCTGTCAGTCTGTCAGTCTGTCAGTCTGTCAGTCTGTCAGTCTGTCAGTCTGTCAGTCTGTCAGTCTGTCAGTCTGTCAGTCTGTCAGTCTGTCAGTCTGTCAGTCTGTCAGTCTGTCAGTCTGTCAGTCTGTCAGTCTGTCAGTCTGTCAGTCTGTCAGTCTGTCAGTCTGTCAGTCTGTCAGTCTGTCAGTCTGTCAGTCTGTCAGTCTGTCAGTCTGTCAGTCTGTCAGTCTGTCAGTCTGTCAGTCTGTCAGTCTGTCAGTCTGTCAGTCTGTCAGTCTGTCAGTCTGTCAGTCTGTCAGTCTGTCAGTCTGTCAGTCTGTCAGTCTGTCAGTCTGTCAGTCTGTCAGTCTGTCAGTCTGTCAGTCTGTCAGTCTGTCAGTCTGTCAGTCTGTCAGTCTGTCAGTCTGTCAGTCTGTCAGTCTGTCAGTCTGTCAGTCTGTCAGTCTGTCAGTCTGTCAGTCTGTCAGTCTGTCAGTCTGTCAGTCTGTCAGTCTGTCAGTCTGTCAGTCTGTCAGTCTGTCAGTCTGTCAGTCTGTCAGTCTGTCAGTCTGTCAGTCTGTCAGTCTGTCAGTCTGTCAGTCTGTCAGTCTGTCAGTCTGTCAGTCTGTCAGTCTGTCAGTCTGTCAGTCTGTCAGTCTGTCAGTCTGTCAGTCTGTCAGTCTGTCAGTCTGTCAGTCTGTCAGTCTGTCAGTCTGTCAGTCTGTCAGTCTGTCAGTCTGTCAGTCTGTCAGTCTGTCAGTCTGTCAGTCTGTCAGTCTGTCAGTCTGTCAGTCTGTCAGTCTGTCAGTCTGTCAGTCTGTCAGTCTGTCAGTCTGTCAGTCTGTCAGTCTGTCAGTCTGTCAGTCTGTCAGTCTGTCAGTCTGTCAGTCTGTCAGTCTGTCAGTCTGTCAGTCTGTCAGTCTGTCAGTCTGTCAGTCTGTCAGTCTGTCAGTCTGTCAGTCTGTCAGTCTGTCAGTCTGTCAGTCTGTCAGTCTGTCAGTCTGTCAGTCTGTCAGTCTGTCAGTCTGTCAGTCTGTCAGTCTGTCAGTCTGTCAGTCTGTCAGTCTGTCAGTCTGTCAGTCTGTCAGTCTGTCAGTCTGTCAGTCTGTCAGTCTGTCAGTCTGTCAGTCTGTCAGTCTGTCAGTCTGTCAGTCTGTCAGTCTGTCAGTCTGTCAGTCTGTCAGTCTGTCAGTCTGTCAGTCTGTCAGTCTGTCAGTCTGTCAGTCTGTCAGTCTGTCAGTCTGTCAGTCTGTCAGTCTGTCAGTCTGTCAGTCTGTCAGTCTGTCAGTCTGTCAGTCTGTCAGTCTGTCAGTCTGTCAGTCTGTCAGTCTGTCAGTCTGTCAGTCTGTCAGTCTGTCAGTCTGTCAGTCTGTCAGTCTGTCAGTCTGTCAGTCTGTCAGTCTGTCAGTCTGTCAGTCTGTCAGTCTGTCAGTCTGTCAGTCTGTCAGTCTGTCAGTCTGTCAGTCTGTCAGTCTGTCAGTCTGTCAGTCTGTCAGTCTGTCAGTCTGTCAGTCTGTCAGTCTGTCAGTCTGTCAGTCTGTCAGTCTGTCAGTCTGTCAGTCTGTCAGTCTGTCAGTCTGTCAGTCTGTCAGTCTGTCAGTCTGTCAGTCTGTCAGTCTGTCAGTCTGTCAGTCTGTCAGTCTGTCAGTCTGTCAGTCTGTCAGTCTGTCAGTCTGTCAGTCTGTCAGTCTGTCAGTCTGTCAGTCTGTCAGTCTGTCAGTCTGTCAGTCTGTCAGTCTGTCAGTCTGTCAGTCTGTCAGTCTGTCAGTCTGTCAGTCTGTCAGTCTGTCAGTCTGTCAGTCTGTCAGTCTGTCAGTCTGTCAGTCTGTCAGTCTGTCAGTCTGTCAGTCTGTCAGTCTGTCAGTCTGTCAGTCTGTCAGTCTGTCAGTCTGTCAGTCTGTCAGTCTGTCAGTCTGTCAGTCTGTCAGTCTGTCAGTCTGTCAGTCTGTCAGTCTGTCAGTCTGTCAGTCTGTCAGTCTGTCAGTCTGTCAGTCTGTCAGTCTGTCAGTCTGTCAGTCTGTCAGTCTGTCAGTCTGTCAGTCTGTCAGTCTGTCAGTCTGTCAGTCTGTCAGTCTGTCAGTCTGTCAGTCTGTCAGTCTGTCAGTCTGTCAGTCTGTCAGTCTGTCAGTCTGTCAGTCTGTCAGTCTGTCAGTCTGTCAGTCTGTCAGTCTGTCAGTCTGTCAGTCTGTCAGTCTGTCAGTCTGTCAGTCTGTCAGTCTGTCAGTCTGTCAGTCTGTCAGTCTGTCAGTCTGTCAGTCTGTCAGTCTGTCAGTCTGTCAGTCTGTCAGTCTGTCAGTCTGTCAGTCTGTCAGTCTGTCAGTCTGTCAGTCTGTCAGTCTGTCAGTCTGTCAGTCTGTCAGTCTGTCAGTCTGTCAGTCTGTCAGTCTGTCAGTCTGTCAGTCTGTCAGTCTGTCAGTCTGTCAGTCTGTCAGTCTGTCAGTCTGTCAGTCTGTCAGTCTGTCAGTCTGTCAGTCTGTCAGTCTGTCAGTCTGTCAGTCTGTCAGTCTGTCAGTCTGTCAGTCTGTCAGTCTGTCAGTCTGTCAGTCTGTCAGTCTGTCAGTCTGTCAGTCTGTCAGTCTGTCAGTCTGTCAGTCTGTCAGTCTGTCAGTCTGTCAGTCTGTCAGTCTGTCAGTCTGTCAGTCTGTCAGTCTGTCAGTCTGTCAGTCTGTCAGTCTGTCAGTCTGTCAGTCTGTCAGTCTGTCAGTCTGTCAGTCTGTCAGTCTGTCAGTCTGTCAGTCTGTCAGTCTGTCAGTCTGTCAGTCTGTCAGTCTGTCAGTCTGTCAGTCTGTCAGTCTGTCAGTCTGTCAGTCTGTCAGTCTGTCAGTCTGTCAGTCTGTCAGTCTGTCAGTCTGTCAGTCTGTCAGTCTGTCAGTCTGTCAGTCTGTCAGTCTGTCAGTCTGTCAGTCTGTCAGTCTGTCAGTCTGTCAGTCTGTCAGTCTGTCAGTCTGTCAGTCTGTCAGTCTGTCAGTCTGTCAGTCTGTCAGTCTGTCAGTCTGTCAGTCTGTCAGTCTGTCAGTCTGTCAGTCTGTCAGTCTGTCAGTCTGTCAGTCTGTCAGTCTGTCAGTCTGTCAGTCTGTCAGTCTGTCAGTCTGTCAGTCTGTCAGTCTGTCAGTCTGTCAGTCTGTCAGTCTGTCAGTCTGTCAGTCTGTCAGTCTGTCAGTCTGTCAGTCTGTCAGTCTGTCAGTCTGTCAGTCTGTCAGTCTGTCAGTCTGTCAGTCTGTCAGTCTGTCAGTCTGTCAGTCTGTCAGTCTGTCAGTCTGTCAGTCTGTCAGTCTGTCAGTCTGTCAGTCTGTCAGTCTGTCAGTCTGTCAGTCTGTCAGTCTGTCAGTCTGTCAGTCTGTCAGTCTGTCAGTCTGTCAGTCTGTCAGTCTGTCAGTCTGTCAGTCTGTCAGTCTGTCAGTCTGTCAGTCTGTCAGTCTGTCAGTCTGTCAGTCTGTCAGTCTGTCAGTCTGTCAGTCTGTCAGTCTGTCAGTCTGTCAGTCTGTCAGTCTGTCAGTCTGTCAGTCTGTCAGTCTGTCAGTCTGTCAGTCTGTCAGTCTGTCAGTCTGTCAGTCTGTCAGTCTGTCAGTCTGTCAGTCTGTCAGTCTGTCAGTCTGTCAGTCTGTCAGTCTGTCAGTCTGTCAGTCTGTCAGTCTGTCAGTCTGTCAGTCTGTCAGTCTGTCAGTCTGTCAGTCTGTCAGTCTGTCAGTCTGTCAGTCTGTCAGTCTGTCAGTCTGTCAGTCTGTCAGTCTGTCAGTCTGTCAGTCTGTCAGTCTGTCAGTCTGTCAGTCTGTCAGTCTGTCAGTCTGTCAGTCTGTCAGTCTGTCAGTCTGTCAGTCTGTCAGTCTGTCAGTCTGTCAGTCTGTCAGTCTGTCAGTCTGTCAGTCTGTCAGTCTGTCAGTCTGTCAGTCTGTCAGTCTGTCAGTCTGTCAGTCTGTCAGTCTGTCAGTCTGTCAGTCTGTCAGTCTGTCAGTCTGTCAGTCTGTCAGTCTGTCAGTCTGTCAGTCTGTCAGTCTGTCAGTCTGTCAGTCTGTCAGTCTGTCAGTCTGTCAGTCTGTCAGTCTGTCAGTCTGTCAGTCTGTCAGTCTGTCAGTCTGTCAGTCTGTCAGTCTGTCAGTCTGTCAGTCTGTCAGTCTGTCAGTCTGTCAGTCTGTCAGTCTGTCAGTCTGTCAGTCTGTCAGTCTGTCAGTCTGTCAGTCTGTCAGTCTGTCAGTCTGTCAGTCTGTCAGTCTGTCAGTCTGTCAGTCTGTCAGTCTGTCAGTCTGTCAGTCTGTCAGTCTGTCAGTCTGTCAGTCTGTCAGTCTGTCAGTCTGTCAGTCTGTCAGTCTGTCAGTCTGTCAGTCTGTCAGTCTGTCAGTCTGTCAGTCTGTCAGTCTGTCAGTCTGTCAGTCTGTCAGTCTGTCAGTCTGTCAGTCTGTCAGTCTGTCAGTCTGTCAGTCTGTCAGTCTGTCAGTCTGTCAGTCTGTCAGTCTGTCAGTCTGTCAGTCTGTCAGTCTGTCAGTCTGTCAGTCTGTCAGTCTGTCAGTCTGTCAGTCTGTCAGTCTGTCAGTCTGTCAGTCTGTCAGTCTGTCAGTCTGTCAGTCTGTCAGTCTGTCAGTCTGTCAGTCTGTCAGTCTGTCAGTCTGTCAGTCTGTCAGTCTGTCAGTCTGTCAGTCTGTCAGTCTGTCAGTCTGTCAGTCTGTCAGTCTGTCAGTCTGTCAGTCTGTCAGTCTGTCAGTCTGTCAGTCTGTCAGTCTGTCAGTCTGTCAGTCTGTCAGTCTGTCAGTCTGTCAGTCTGTCAGTCTGTCAGTCTGTCAGTCTGTCAGTCTGTCAGTCTGTCAGTCTGTCAGTCTGTCAGTCTGTCAGTCTGTCAGTCTGTCAGTCTGTCAGTCTGTCAGTCTGTCAGTCTGTCAGTCTGTCAGTCTGTCAGTCTGTCAGTCTGTCAGTCTGTCAGTCTGTCAGTCTGTCAGTCTGTCAGTCTGTCAGTCTGTCAGTCTGTCAGTCTGTCAGTCTGTCAGTCTGTCAGTCTGTCAGTCTGTCAGTCTGTCAGTCTGTCAGTCTGTCAGTCTGTCAGTCTGTCAGTCTGTCAGTCTGTCAGTCTGTCAGTCTGTCAGTCTGTCAGTCTGTCAGTCTGTCAGTCTGTCAGTCTGTCAGTCTGTCAGTCTGTCAGTCTGTCAGTCTGTCAGTCTGTCAGTCTGTCAGTCTGTCAGTCTGTCAGTCTGTCAGTCTGTCAGTCTGTCAGTCTGTCAGTCTGTCAGTCTGTCAGTCTGTCAGTCTGTCAGTCTGTCAGTCTGTCAGTCTGTCAGTCTGTCAGTCTGTCAGTCTGTCAGTCTGTCAGTCTGTCAGTCTGTCAGTCTGTCAGTCTGTCAGTCTGTCAGTCTGTCAGTCTGTCAGTCTGTCAGTCTGTCAGTCTGTCAGTCTGTCAGTCTGTCAGTCTGTCAGTCTGTCAGTCTGTCAGTCTGTCAGTCTGTCAGTCTGTCAGTCTGTCAGTCTGTCAGTCTGTCAGTCTGTCAGTCTGTCAGTCTGTCAGTCTGTCAGTCTGTCAGTCTGTCAGTCTGTCAGTCTGTCAGTCTGTCAGTCTGTCAGTCTGTCAGTCTGTCAGTCTGTCAGTCTGTCAGTCTGTCAGTCTGTCAGTCTGTCAGTCTGTCAGTCTGTCAGTCTGTCAGTCTGTCAGTCTGTCAGTCTGTCAGTCTGTCAGTCTGTCAGTCTGTCAGTCTGTCAGTCTGTCAGTCTGTCAGTCTGTCAGTCTGTCAGTCTGTCAGTCTGTCAGTCTGTCAGTCTGTCAGTCTGTCAGTCTGTCAGTCTGTCAGTCTGTCAGTCTGTCAGTCTGTCAGTCTGTCAGTCTGTCAGTCTGTCAGTCTGTCAGTCTGTCAGTCTGTCAGTCTGTCAGTCTGTCAGTCTGTCAGTCTGTCAGTCTGTCAGTCTGTCAGTCTGTCAGTCTGTCAGTCTGTCAGTCTGTCAGTCTGTCAGTCTGTCAGTCTGTCAGTCTGTCAGTCTGTCAGTCTGTCAGTCTGTCAGTCTGTCAGTCTGTCAGTCTGTCAGTCTGTCAGTCTGTCAGTCTGTCAGTCTGTCAGTCTGTCAGTCTGTCAGTCTGTCAGTCTGTCAGTCTGTCAGTCTGTCAGTCTGTCAGTCTGTCAGTCTGTCAGTCTGTCAGTCTGTCAGTCTGTCAGTCTGTCAGTCTGTCAGTCTGTCAGTCTGTCAGTCTGTCAGTCTGTCAGTCTGTCAGTCTGTCAGTCTGTCAGTCTGTCAGTCTGTCAGTCTGTCAGTCTGTCAGTCTGTCAGTCTGTCAGTCTGTCAGTCTGTCAGTCTGTCAGTCTGTCAGTCTGTCAGTCTGTCAGTCTGTCAGTCTGTCAGTCTGTCAGTCTGTCAGTCTGTCAGTCTGTCAGTCTGTCAGTCTGTCAGTCTGTCAGTCTGTCAGTCTGTCAGTCTGTCAGTCTGTCAGTCTGTCAGTCTGTCAGTCTGTCAGTCTGTCAGTCTGTCAGTCTGTCAGTCTGTCAGTCTGTCAGTCTGTCAGTCTGTCAGTCTGTCAGTCTGTCAGTCTGTCAGTCTGTCAGTCTGTCAGTCTGTCAGTCTGTCAGTCTGTCAGTCTGTCAGTCTGTCAGTCTGTCAGTCTGTCAGTCTGTCAGTCTGTCAGTCTGTCAGTCTGTCAGTCTGTCAGTCTGTCAGTCTGTCAGTCTGTCAGTCTGTCAGTCTGTCAGTCTGTCAGTCTGTCAGTCTGTCAGTCTGTCAGTCTGTCAGTCTGTCAGTCTGTCAGTCTGTCAGTCTGTCAGTCTGTCAGTCTGTCAGTCTGTCAGTCTGTCAGTCTGTCAGTCTGTCAGTCTGTCAGTCTGTCAGTCTGTCAGTCTGTCAGTCTGTCAGTCTGTCAGTCTGTCAGTCTGTCAGTCTGTCAGTCTGTCAGTCTGTCAGTCTGTCAGTCTGTCAGTCTGTCAGTCTGTCAGTCTGTCAGTCTGTCAGTCTGTCAGTCTGTCAGTCTGTCAGTCTGTCAGTCTGTCAGTCTGTCAGTCTGTCAGTCTGTCAGTCTGTCAGTCTGTCAGTCTGTCAGTCTGTCAGTCTGTCAGTCTGTCAGTCTGTCAGTCTGTCAGTCTGTCAGTCTGTCAGTCTGTCAGTCTGTCAGTCTGTCAGTCTGTCAGTCTGTCAGTCTGTCAGTCTGTCAGTCTGTCAGTCTGTCAGTCTGTCAGTCTGTCAGTCTGTCAGTCTGTCAGTCTGTCAGTCTGTCAGTCTGTCAGTCTGTCAGTCTGTCAGTCTGTCAGTCTGTCAGTCTGTCAGTCTGTCAGTCTGTCAGTCTGTCAGTCTGTCAGTCTGTCAGTCTGTCAGTCTGTCAGTCTGTCAGTCTGTCAGTCTGTCAGTCTGTCAGTCTGTCAGTCTGTCAGTCTGTCAGTCTGTCAGTCTGTCAGTCTGTCAGTCTGTCAGTCTGTCAGTCTGTCAGTCTGTCAGTCTGTCAGTCTGTCAGTCTGTCAGTCTGTCAGTCTGTCAGTCTGTCAGTCTGTCAGTCTGTCAGTCTGTCAGTCTGTCAGTCTGTCAGTCTGTCAGTCTGTCAGTCTGTCAGTCTGTCAGTCTGTCAGTCTGTCAGTCTGTCAGTCTGTCAGTCTGTCAGTCTGTCAGTCTGTCAGTCTGTCAGTCTGTCAGTCTGTCAGTCTGTCAGTCTGTCAGTCTGTCAGTCTGTCAGTCTGTCAGTCTGTCAGTCTGTCAGTCTGTCAGTCTGTCAGTCTGTCAGTCTGTCAGTCTGTCAGTCTGTCAGTCTGTCAGTCTGTCAGTCTGTCAGTCTGTCATACTGTCAGTCTGTCAGTCTGTCAGTCTGTCAGTCTGTCAGTCTGTCAGTCTGTCAGTCTGTCAGTCTGTCAGTCTGTCAGTCTGTCAGTCTGTCAGTCTGTCAGTCTGTCAGTCTGTCAGTCTGTCAGTCTGTCAGTCTGTCAGTCTGTCAGTCTGTCAGTCTGTCAGTCTGTCAGTCTGTCAGTCTGTCAGTTTGTCAGTCTGTCAGTCTGTCAGTTTGTCAGTCTGTCAGTCTGTCAGTCTGTCAGTCTGTCAGTCTGTCAGTCTGTCAGTCTGTCAGTCTGTCAGTCTGTCAGTCTGTCAGTCTGTCAGTCTGTCAGTCTGTCAGTCTGTCAGTCTGTCAGTCTGTCAGTCTGTCAGTCTGTCAGTCTGTCAGTCTGTCAGTCTGTCAGTCTGTCAGTCTGTCAGTCTGTCAGTCTGTCAGTCTGTCAGTCTGTCAGTCTGTCAGTCTGTCAGTCTGTCAGTCTGTCAGTCTGTCAGTCTGTCAGTCTGTCAGTCTGTCAGTATGTCAGTCTGTCAGTCTGTCAGTCTGTCAGTTTGTCAGTCTGTCAATTTTATTCTTTGGGCATTCATCAGAGGGAAAATTGAAATTTTATTTTTAGGCCTAAAAATAACGGTACCTGACATATAACCGTTTAGGAAAATCTTATTTTTCTCGTAAACAACTCCAACGATTTTGATAAAAAAAAATTTTTTTGTTGGCAATAGCTATCATTTAATCTGAACCAAGTTTACGGTGAAAAGTCTTTTTTCAGTACCTTTCATATAATGTTTTTTTTTAATTTTTGGTTTTCTCGGTAACAGTACTTTGGATCTCTGTCAAATTTTATACCTGAGAAGATATAAGTTGCTGAACAAATTTTGCATATCAAAATTTTGAAGAACTTTTTGCTTAAATTAAAATTAATTATTGAATTTTATTTTTTGAAAAATCAATATTTATAAAACTAATCAATAAAATTATTTGAAATTTTATATACACATGTACATTGTTGTTCCAAGAACTTTCAAATGATTACGAAATACAAACATAAAGATCCAAAGTTGTCTGGTAAGCCAAATGAAATAAAATTAGCCAGACACGTCAATGATGTTGATTTTATTTTCTATAAAAGGATGTTAAAGGTTAACAAATTAAGAGAAAGTGTTACATTTTTTTTACTTACAACTGGTAAGAAATTAATACAAAAGAACATGATCTTTAAGCAACGAATTATACTAAAATATTCTATTTTTTCTCAAAAATTGGAAAATCTCATGTCCTTATATACATAGTTTGACAAATTAATAATTTACTGTCTCTTTCTTTTGGAAAGAGATGAAAATATTTAAATATTTTAAGACAAAAAAGGGAAATTTTTGTTAGGGCGTTACCGCCGTAGGCTATTTCAAATATAAGAATAAAGACTTAAAACGAAGTGGTTAACTCGATGACATACATTAATATTCTCTAGAAAATTTCATACCAAAGTTTAAAAAAAAAATTGTGTTCAAAAAATCAAAAATAAAAGACAGGATTTCATCAAGACCCATCCTACAATTTTCGAGATACGTTTTTACAAAATTTTTATTGATCCGTGGGATCTCATGGCGTTTTTCGTTTTTTCGAAAAGGCGATTTAAGTGGTTTATCAAAACGTTAGTCTCGAAGCCGAACTGATTATTCATCGACTGGAGTGGCCTAGTGCTCTTCTTATCCTATTACCAGATCATCAGCAGCAGAAATGATGTCGAAATTGGTGGTTTACTAAAGTTTTGTCTCCGTGATGTCCAAGATTCGACTGGGACTATCCGTACAAGATATCGGCAACGCTACCTTGCATGTCTTCCTTGAACAATTCTCTGAATCCGAGAAGTATGAGAAGAAGTTCATCGGCTCACGATATTGATTAATTGCATTTTATAGCGACTTTCAGTTGATAGTGAAACTATGCTATTAGCTGTGGCCGTGGTTGGCAGTTGTCGTCAAATGATTGATTTCAAATGATTTCGTTAAATCCTAGAAGATCTGACAAATATTATCTGTCAAGGTCAGGCGTTACTTTAGGAAGCACTCCAAAACGTTTTATCCAATTTACGAAGAGGGTTCTAGTAAGCACTTTAGCAGTAGAATCCTTTAACGGATAAGCTTCAGGCCAGCGGGAAAATCGGTCAACTATAGTGAGACGAAATCGAGGTGGATTTGATCAAATCTCAAAGACAGCTATTCGAAGTCTCCAATTTGGAATACCCTATTACGTGTAAACATTTGCCGTTGGCATGGATTGCATATCTTTACCCAAGCCCTGCGGTCTCCGCGAATTGAAAGCCAGACGAATTTTGAAGATACCAGTCTTACTGAAGCGTTGGTACAAGGGTGGCTCAGACTGTTCAGTGATTCAAATAGTTGACGAAGGACAAAGGGGTTTTGTGACAAAGCGTATAGCAATATCATTAGACACATCACAAAATATTTGAGGATCGGAATTTGGAAGATGAATTTCGACAACCTGTAATGGAGAAATAGATTTAAAAAATGTTATCAAGTTTATATCACCTTTTTGGAATTCGTTCAATAGAGCTTGTAGCCTGTAAAAGTTAAAGGAATCCAGGCCCCTCTTCTGCAATTCAGGCGATAACTTTTCGCATCGTTAAAAAATGAAACGCCCTATTCCTCACTTATCAACTCACATTAAAAATGTGTTTCTGCACGTTGAGGCGATAACTTAAATATTTCATTTGGTTTGGCTGGAATTTCAAAATGGAAGGCGATAAATTGAAATGTCATTTTGGCATCTCAAAAACAAAACAATTTTTTTTTTTATCATTTGTTTTGTTATTTATTGTTTAACTAGCTAGAATCAATAATAAGCAGGTTTTGGATTTTATTAAGTTTAATTTTTGATTAGGAAGAACTTCCTCACCTTAGAATTTTCCTTTGAGTATCGTCGCGCTAATTACATTGCTCATAAATTTACTTAACACCAAACGCGTACCGTTGCACAGTTGTGGTTGGTTTATGTTTCGGAGCATGATTACTACGGATTGTACGGTAGTAAGTCAGGCACATCCAAGGAGTTTAAGAATTCAATTGAATAGTTGGTGGCTTCATCTTTATTTGTTATACAGTCAATAGATTTGAATGAATGCATTGTTGCAATGATCTCATTCTGAATTATGTAGTTTAGATAATTTACATCTTTATTCTTAGCCGCTAAAATTGCTCGATCACTCAACCATTCATTATTTTTGCAGTTAGTACATAATGATGTTTGAGAATACTTCATTGTTGATAAGTTCGTTTTTCGATGAGACAAAGTTTCAGAAATTATGAGGAAATCATACCAATCCTCTCGATTCGTCGACAGGAACTCGCCCATTACCGATAGTCAGCAATTGCTCAGAGAAATCTTCAGCAGATGTATCATTAAGAAATGCAATTCTCATGCTTGTTGTCAGCTTAAGTTAGAGGAAGATGAGGCAAACGTTTATTTCGTCGGCAGCCGTTGATCTTGGAATTATTGTCAGTGTTTGGCGAAAATCGCCAGACAGTAAAAACATTGCTCCTCCAAGACATCTTGAGTCATTGCGTAGATCTTCCAATGTTTGGTTAAGTGCTTCTAATGCACGTTTATGCGCTATTGTGCATTCGTTCCACATGATGATTTTCGATGGTGATAAAACTTTGGCCATTGTCGAGTTTTTTTCAATATGACATCAATATTACATGTTGGTTCTTCAATAGTTTGAATATCTAATGGTAATTTTAATGCTCAACGAGCCGTAGGGCATCCTTCTAACAACGTAGCTGCTATTCCAGAAGAACCAACTGCAACCGAAATGTTGGATCTCACACGAACAGTGGCTAAAACTACTGACATGAGGAATGTCTTACCAGTTCCATCAGGGGCATCCAGGAAATATAAACCACCATTTTCATCATCAATAGCCTTCATTAATGTATCACAAACTTCCTTTTTTTGGGGTCAACAGGGGTACATTCGTTTGAACTACTAAATCTTATTCCCGGTGATCATATTTACGTTCATGTTCCAATTCTTGATTAAAGGTGTTATTCATTTCACGATTTGTCGCTGGCATTCCTAGCCTGACTAATAAACTACCGCACATGAGGTAACACATGTCTTCGATCAAGAGTAAATCCCGATTATATATCTTTTCATTCATCTCAATATCAAGATGATTTCTTTTTATCCTTGTATTTGTACCACAGGTTAGATGGGTTCGATGGAAAACATGTCGAAATGGTGATAGCAAATAATGTGTATATCTGACTTGGAGATGCAGAGATAATGGCTTCAATTGTCGTATCCCAATAGGTATCGTTTTCTAGTAAATTGAGTTATTCACATGCAGTAAGATATGTTGGAAATATTATACCATTAACAATCCGTAGTGTATCAACTGACGTTAGCCCACGCACATTTACCAGCATCAATAGCAAAAAGAAGCTTTCACTGATTATTACTGATTATTGATTTCTGCAAAGATATATAATTATCAAATTTTTAACCATACTGGACCATATAAAAAATTACGTTTAGCTGTCATTTGCGTTTTGTTATTCAGAGTCGGATGCGTTTTTGTTATACCACTTTTATAGTGACTTGCATTCTTTTTGACGTTTTATGTCACGTCACATGGGAACGCGGTCGAATGGGATAAAAGGTATTCTATATCCGTCTCATGGTTCTAAGCTACCTCAGTTTCAGTTTCAGTTTGTTAAACTATAATAAGACTTGTACATTAAGAAATGGTTCTTTTATAGTACAAAAATTTAAGATGATAATCGTTATAAGAACAAATTAAAGAAATAGTTTTAATATTAAAATTTAGTGAGATATTAAAAGAAAAAGGAGAGACAAAAAAATTATATTAATACCAACATACTTAAATTGAATCTTTGAGAAAATTTGAATTTGAATTTGAATTGAAAAATCATTAGAAAACAAAAAATTAAAGTATATATAATTTAAAATTTGTAATTAATTTGTAACTTATTGCTGCGTAGCAAGAAAAGTAGTTCATCATAGATTTTTTAAAATTTGAGATATTGATAAGACTTTTAATAGAGATAGGTAAAGTATTCCATACCCTAATACCATGAACGAAAAATAAATGAGACGAGATTAAATAATTGAATCTTGGCAAAATCAGGTTTTGAGATCTCTGTGATCGTGAAAAATTTAATTTTTCATAAAGGTACAGGGGTGATCTGGTTTGCATTATAGTATGGAGGAAAGTACAGTTTCTAGCCTTTTAAAAAATTTCCAACGAACATCCGATAATGTTACGGGAGACGGCTGATACATGGACATACCTCCTTATTCCATATATATAGCGTGCTCTGTCGTTAAAAGCTACCTGAAGTTTGTGTCTTGACAACGAGTCAAGGTCACTATATATAACTTCTGTATATGTTATTATTGGCAATATAAGAGTAATGACTAAGCGTTTTCGAATTTCTATTGGCGTGAAACTTGAAGAAATCCAAAGCTTCCTCAGGCAACCATATATTTTTCCAACTACGGAGTTGATATGGTTGCTACAAGATCTCCCAGACTTGTCACAGAATCAGCTAAAAAGAGTTTGTGGTTTGACAGCCATATGTCTTCTAAAGTGCTTTTATCGAATTTTGTATGAGAAATTGCAATGGCTTGTGAGTTTGTGGCATTTAAAAGAAGGCCATTTTTAACCGACCACACAAGTATTCTGGCAATGTCTTCATTTAAAAGGAATATTAGCTCCGCAGTAGATGTTAAAGGTCGTGAAATATGAAGTTGTACATCATCCGCGTACATGTGAACTGAAGCATGTAAGCATTCAGCTGGCAAGTCATTAATAAAAATGCAAAAAAGCATGGGTCCTAAGATTGACCCTTGTGGCACTCCTTGGGAGAGATATTTTCGTGACGATGACATATCGTTATAAACAACCCTCTGAGACCATTTTTCGAGGTAGCTCTCAACCAACCTTGCCGCATTATTTCCAAAATTAAAGAAATTCTTAAGTTTCCAGCAAAGAATCCTATGGTTTACTTTGTCAAATGCTTTAGAAAAGTTAAGTAAACATAGAAGCGATAAATTACCTTTGTCATAGTCTTGCCGAATTTCTTCAAGGAGATTAACCATGGCAGTGGAACAACTATGCCGTGGTCTAAAGCCAGATTGCTTGCAAAACAGTAAGTTTTGATTTTCCATGTGAAATTTTAATTGTTTGGCTAAAATAACTTCAAAAAACTTTGAACAAACGCGGAGGGATGCTTATTGGTCTAAAGTCACAAGCCGAACCAGGATCAATCTTCTTAGAGATAGGTATAACCCTCGCATTCTTCCAATTATTTGGGAAAACTTAATCCATAATGCAATAATTAATTATGTGTGTCAAGTGAGATATTATAAAAGGGGCGATAAGTTTAATAAATTTGAGGCACAACCCATCCTTACCAACAGCATTTGACTTTAGGGCAGCTAAACTTTGCATAACCTCAAAACACGAAACCATTTCAAAGGAAAATTTAGGACTTGTGCCAGTATTGGTAAAGATGTTTACGTCAATGATATGTGCTTGCATGTTGTTGGATAAGAACTAGTCATTTAATTCGTCGGGATTGAAATTGGAATTATCGACGCTCCTCTTACCGATACCAATTTCCCGAATGTTGCGCCAGAGTACCGTAGAAGGAAGAGAAGTGCTTAGCTTGGATCTGAAAAAATTGCTTTTGGCATTACGTAATACCTTTGTTGCATTATTTCGTGCTAGCTTATAGGCAGACCAACTTCTACCACTCGGGCATTGTTTCCATTTGCTGTAATGAATATTTCTATTATTAATTGCAAGCAAGACATCAGTGGTATACCATGGACAATCTTTGTTCCGAACAAAGAGTTTTTTAGTGGGAGCATTATGATCAAATAGTTTAAGAATCAGGGTCTGAAAGTATTGAAGTTTTTCGTTTGGATCAGGAATTGATCTTCAAACGTCCCATGCAACCGCTTTAGCTACTATATGAAACGCATTTATATTGATAGAGTTGAAATCTTTGAAACTAAATGAATTTGAAAAATTTTGATGGCAAAAGTCAATGTAATAAGTGCAGACCAGCATATCATGATCGGAAATTCCACCAAGTGAAATTTGATCAGATAAAAGAATGGAACTAGTATCAGCAACCATGAACGGATCAAGAATACTAGATCTCTGATTGGAACCGTATCTAGTAGGGTACGAGTTTACAATATTTAAGCCTACAGAAGCCGACATGTCATGTAGCTGATATGCACGAGAGTCCTTTAGCAACAAATCGGCGTTGAAATCCCCGTATACAATGACATGCTCATGGGAAGGAGAAAAATCCGAAAGCGCAGAGAAAAAAGGCTCCGGTGATACACTTCTGTCAGGGCCGTAATCACAAGAAACTAAGCTTTTCACATTTCCATTATAAATCTCTGCATTATGTACTCAACTACAGAACCCAACGTTTTCTTAAGAACTCTGCACTTAAGGGATGACTTATAATAAATTGCAATACCACCACCTGTAGTACAGGTGACTCTATCATTACGCAGTAAATTGTAACCAGGTATATTATAAAAAGAGTCGTCGATATATTCCTTGAACCAAGTCTCATTAATGCAAATAAGGTCGATGTTTCGATTATTAAAAAGGTAGCGAAAAAAATCTTTCTTGGAAGTATTCAAACTGTGCGCAGTGAGACAACAAATCTTAAAACCCTCACTATAGCCAGATAAAACATTCAAAATCGCCCGAGAAGAAATTTCACTCACGCGCGAATTAGAAGATAAGGCATTATTATTCATATTCATGAAGAAAAAAAGAAAGGGTATACAAAATATTTCAAAAAACTGTGGGAATAAATTCAAAAATAACAATTTATTAATTTATTAACAATTTAGAAAAAGAATGTAAATATAAAGCTAATAATAAATAAAATAATAATACCTAATTATAAAATAAGACAAAAGAAAAAAAAAACAAAAATGGCAATAAACAATTCAGTATACAACTATCAAAATCAATAATTTAAATAATAATATATTGTTTACTTTATGTTTTTTTTTCTTTTTTTTTTTCTTTTTAAATAGGCACTGTTTATGTTGCGGTTGCAAAAATGTCAGTGCTGCTGCCTGCTGTCGTTTTATTTTCAATCTGTGATTCTTCATCTGTTTTGGCTGCAAGGTCTTCATGGTTTTCGCATTCAGTGGTGATTTTATTTAGACATTTTATACTTTCTACAGAAAGAGGTTCTCCATCTCCTCCCCACCAATTTTCAGCCAAATCGGTTCAGGCGTTCTTGAGTTAATAAAAGTGTAACGAACACGACTTTCTTTTATATATATAGATTTTCTTAAAATTGTGTGGTTTCGAAGTTAATCTGCGTTTTAATATTTTAATTTGTTTGGAAAAAAAATATTTTTACAAGGAAAATCTAGCCACTTTAGTTTACCTTGTTGATTGTTTTTGCTCCTAGCTATTCACAAAATGGATTAAGATTGCAAAGAACAAAAAAATATTCAGCGTAAATAAACTACGATATAATTTGGAAGTTTCAAAAGCAAAAAGATCAAGAAAAAAATCAGTTAGACTTGTGATTTTAGAATCTTTTCAAAATGTTATCCGGCAAAATCAGGAACTCGAAGGGGGTACGAGTAGTTTTTGCAATGTCTTTTCACAACATTGATGTGCGATCCAGAATCTGTAACAGAAAACATGACTATTAGATCCCCAATTTTTTGATTTGAATGTAACTCAGAGTTCTCTTAGATATGCATTAATTCTTAAATAAGCGTTTGAAATTGCTGTGATCACCATTTAGAGTTGCTTGAAGTTCGTGCAATATCAGAAAATCCAAGTAGTATAGCTAATGAAATTACATTCATGCAAGACATGGGGCCTTGCCTGCCATCCAGTGGTTGCGTTGCCATAATATTGTTTGGATCTTCTCACTTTTTATGAATTTTTTTTTCTAAAATTCTTTATTTTCACACTAATATTCTTTAGTTTCTCATTTGTTTAGTGTACAATTTAAAATTTATTGTGAAATGGTAAAAACTTTTCTGCACACACATCACAGATTTACAATTAGATAAATAAACAATGTAAACAAAAACACAGACAATAGCAATTAAGTAATTATAATATAAATATAATATTGGACAAAATTAAAAAAATATGAAACGAATTTTGAGGTACAACAAGTCTTACTTTGAGCAGATCCAATTTTGCTTCTTCTTAATTTTTTATCTCACTAGCTATTTTGCTAGTGATAAAATTTGACGTTTAAATCGAAAAAGTTAATGATTTTCATAGATACAGAAATATATTTTATCGCATTTTTCCAGTGTTTCAGTTCCGTTTGTTTCAGTCAATAAAGTTAACGATTGTCAAACGATACAGAAACACGATGATGCGATAAATTGATTTTTGTTCCGATTTTCACCGTTTCTCGACCATTTTTATCGATTCGGAAGTTGCAGAACAGGGGTACAGGAATCTTCTGAGTTGCGTAACTGTTGTTGGAGGCTTTTAACCAATGATGGTCTGGATTTGTTCTTCAGGTGCTTGCATTACGTTACTCGATACTAAATAACCAAAAAACGTGATTTTATATCTACCAAAATAGCACTTCGCTTCGTTCATGATAACGCCAATTTTGTTGAGTCGTTCGAAAAGACTTTGGAAATAATGCTCTTCATCGTCATGTCAGGTACGTACGGAAAACAGAAGTGCAGACCATGTGTGACTTCAACGATGAACCTTTGGAAGGCTTGCGCGGCGCCTTTCGGGCTCTAAATTTCATGACTGTAAACTAGAATAGCCTAAATGGTATCACGATGGCCGTTGTCTTGATTTTGTTCGTGTGCAATTGGGATCTGATTCAATGATCTCACAAGATCAATCTTTGATATTATTTTTTTGCCTATGAGATTCGCTGAACAATCTTGGAGATTTCAAGGCGGTAGTTGTTATATGCACTTAGGATACGATGAACTACTGCGTTGATCGATTAAAAGAATAATAAAAAAAAACAAGTTCAACGAACAATTATGTTCCTACTAACAGAACGTAATACATAAAATCAAGTTTACTTCTACAGCCATCCTCAAAACTATCATCCAATATAATCTCTATATTCCCAATGGCTACGTCAATTCCTCGATTATACTATTTGTATGCAAGTCAAATCTAAAATGACATCACACCATTTCAAGGAGCCGATTGATTTGATATAGCAATGCTTGATTTCTTCCCTTTGCTTCACTGAAAACAACTCTTAACTCTCACCATACACAAAGTCGTATCCCTATCCATCCTTAAAAATATAAAATAAAATCCTTGAAATGCCATCATTTCACCGAGAAACCAACACAAAATGAAATAAAAAAAAAAATAAATTTAAAAAGAAAGTTTTTTTCTATACACAGGATACACACATAAAACTCGTCCATCAATCCGGCTAACGCTATCCAATCAATAGCTTGCCATGGAAGTGTGAAGATGTCGTCCCAATTGCCGTCTTCATATTCTTCTCAAAATCGCACATAGTTCTATCCAGTACCTTGCCAACTGAATGGATGGAAGAGCTGTAGGAGGGTATATAGCTTGAAGCCTGAAGACCCGGCCATCTGTTGTGAACAGCTTGTATGAACAATTTTTTTTTTTTTTTTTTTTTTTAATTTCACACTCAGCCAAACGCGGGAAGTATCTCAAGCGATTTATTGCATTGCAATCCCTCTAAGGATTCGTCGTAAAAAAAACTTTGATAGCAAATGCACTGCAAGGAGGTGATGCTTGGTAAGCGCATCCGAGCTATTTACAAGAAGAATTTAGAAAATCCGTCGTTCATTATATATTATGCAGCTTTGAGCTAGCTGAACGTGGTAAATCCTTTTTTTTTTGTTAATATGTATTTCAATCGTATTCAGATATTTTTAAACATGATCCTGAATACACTGCACACATTATACTCTATTACTCAAAGTAGAACCTAAATGTTTGAGGATATCTATTCTTTAAGAAGGATTCTGAGATATTTTTTTAAAAATTATATCCCGTGAGCTTTTTCTTCGAGAGTGATTCTAAAAAAGATTTCATTAATAAATTAATTATGGGGATGTCCTTGTTGACACAGATATTCGGAGTCCGTCTTTGTTCGTTAGTTAGAAAACAGAAACGCATTATTATTTATACAAAGCATTACAAAAATTTTGTGAACAAAGTAAACTAATGGCCGTCGAATGATGATGCTGATGCACTCAAAAAAAAACAAAAAAAAAAGAGGATACTTTAGCAAAGAACTGAACATTAAAATTCCATTTAAAATTTTCTTTGTCCTTTTTTCTGAGCGAGAGTCCGAGTCCTTTCGTTGATGCTGATAAACCAAAAAAAAAAATTAAAATCGCTCGGAGTCTGTGCATCTGCGGATACAAAACGTGATATCATAGCCAACAAAGTATTTGTGCTCTTTACATGCTGCACCCGCTTACTGGTACAAAATTTTAAATCCGTTGGATCTATGGTTGCTTTTGTTCTTATCTCTCCTCGAATTCTGTCCCCCGCCACCACCGCATAATCATCCTATCCGTTCCCAGTACCCTGCCCACTCTAATTTTCCAGCGATGGAGAAATGAAGAGAAAATAATTGCCATTCAGGTTTTTTTTTTTTTGTTATGTAAAAGAAGAGTCCTTGTTCTTCGCTTTATTTTGCTTGTTTTTTTCGTTCATTCGTTAGTTGTTCGGGTTTTGTATCCTTAGGTTTATTCTTGTCCTGCTTATGCTGCTTATTTGTTGTTTTTGGCCCGAAGTAATTAAAGGGAAAGTATTTTTTGGTTATTTAGATGTGGATTTTGGGGCGCAGTTAAATTTAAGCGCTTCAATGGCGGCCAGAGGATAATCGTTATTCATAGTATTTCTAGGTAGTATATCTAAGTAGATACATGGGGATATCCAAGAATATCCAGGAAATAGATACAAAAGCAGTTTTTTTAAATTTTTTTTTTCAAGCAAAAGGCTTGGCTTTTGTTTTATTCGACAGATCTAACTGACAGTTTAATTAAAGACCACTAGCAAGGCTAATTGGCTGCAAAGAAGATTTTGCGATTCCTGGTGAAAATGGACATGATTATTTGCCCATAGGAATTTATTTGTAAAGCTCCAGTCTAGCCAGGAAATTTATCGTTGTGGTATTTTTGATTATGTAAATTATTTTGAATTATTTTTTAAACATTTGAGAAATGCAAATGAGTTGAATAATTATTATAAAATGTTGAACTTGGAAAACTGTGTTCGGAGAGGTTAAGGATTTGGCACTGTTCCAGAATAATTACTCGAATTCACGGTTAATTTGAAACTACAACAATATTTTAAAATCAAACTGAATGAATATAGAACTGCAATGTGATGTTAAACTAACTAAATTTTGTATTGCTTCTTAGAAGGGTATATATGGACACCTACAGCCCAAACGGGTGGGCCGAATTGCTTCAAACTTGGTATATAGAGTTTTTTAGGTATTGTACAGACGGAAAATTGAAATTTTTTTTTAGCTAAAAAAAAAAACGGTACATGCCATATAACCGTTACGTTCAAACCTATTTTGTGGGTGTGTGGGTTTTTAGGTACGTTCGATCCTATAGTTGAAAAAAAAATTAGAAAAATGTCTAAAAACGGTACTTTCCATAGGACCGTTTTTTTTGCTTTCGACTATCTTATTAATGGCTTAACCGATTCTTTCGAAATTTCACAAAAATATAGGTTTAGGTTGCCCAATTTATACCGCGTTCCAATATTTTTAACTAATATATCTTTGTATTTTTAAAATCATTTAAAAAAAAAATTTTTTAAATTTATTATTCCAAAAGTGCTCATTAAATTTTTTTCAAAAATTATATTTATTTGTATTTTATCAATACCTATGAATTGGCGTTTTTGAATTTTTTTAAAAATATTTTCAAAAGGCTTTTAAAAAAAAACTTTTTTTCTCAAAAACCGCTCCACAGATTAAAAATTTTTTTTTTTCATAAATTCAAATTTCAAGAAATAAAATGGCGCACTTTTTTTGAGCTCAAATTAGTTTAAGTATTTATTTCAGAATTTTGATTTTTCTTTCTTTAAATAAACAGATTTAATCTTTTGTTTTTAAGTTTATATTATTAAATATTTAATATTGTCATACCAATTAATTTTAGAACAAAATTATTTAAATTTTGTATATGCATGTACAAAATTGAGTTAAAAATGACTTTAAAAATGTATTTAGATTTTTAATAGAAATCTTTTGCAAACGATGTGATCGAACATAAGAGCAAGTTCGTGCGATCCAGTCGTGCATTTTATTTTTTTTTTGTGAGAATTGGCAACCTAAGCCTACATATGTATGAAATTTCGAAAGAATCGGTTAAGCCACTTATGAGAAGTCGAAAGCAAAGAAAACGGTCACAGGGAGAGTACCGTTTTTACACATTTTTAAAATTTTGTGTTCAACCATATAGACTAAGAGCCCAGGGCCGGCAGACATACGTCATTTTATCATAGCTGATTTTTTTCTGCGTATAGATACCAAAGCAGACAAGAATGAAGGGACATTCCGAATTTTAAAAGCTGGGGCTTTTCAGAGATATACAGTTTTAACAGTGCATTCTCAACTACGTTATTTTATCAAAGCTGATTTCGGGGTATGTTTAAGGGGATAGTGTCTCAAACTTTGTTTGATACTTATCAAACCCGTACAGTGAGTCGTTTCGTCTGGGAGACACCTTTAAGGTGACAACTTAAAGGTGTCTCCCAGAAAAAAGCCCCACTGTAGGGATTTGACAAGTGTCAAACAAAGTTTGAGACACTATCCCCTTAAACATATCCAAAAATCGCTTAGACGGAACACGTAATTCATGATATATTTCGGCATCAACCGTTCGATTCGGACATGACGGTTAAGAGATCGTGAGGGCTAAACGATCTTCATGATTGAAATTTTACAGGAAGTAGCTGACGGATGAATATGGAATTGCCCTATTACAGTACCTTATGGTTCACCCAGTTGCGGATTAACCTGCTGGGCGCCCTGAGGCACGCTTAGTGATAACCGCCCCCTTTTTATAATACTATCTAAGGATCGTAATTTGAATGGTCTAATATCGAAGAATAATGGACATGATTGTCTTTTTCGGGTGAGGAATTTAAATGCGGAGTGCGGTATTATTTTCGAAATATCTAATTTGTGATAGGTTTTTGATAAATTGTATAGAATTTTGTAAACAATATTGCATTACTGGCAACCCGTCAAATATTTTTTTACGGCAAAGTATTATTGCGTATACACGGTGGCAATTAATTTAATAATAAAACCCAGTAAGATATATATAAGAAGTCTAAAGAAATTTCCGAACAATTGCCCTCCATTTAAAGAGACAAGTAATTTTGTTATATAAATTTTAAGTATTTTTTATTTTAAATTAAGCGATAGGTATTTAACATTTTTACCCATTTCAGTATAAAATATTAGTTTACCAACATATTACATTCTGAAAAATAACTCACTTTTCTTTCACTATAAAGTCCTTTATAGTCACTTTTAGTATCACCCCTGAGTGTAGTCCGTCGTCAGTCAAAAAGCGTGTTTTCTTATAATTGGGCGCGCATTAAAGGGATTTTGACTACCATTAATATGTTCCAGCAGAGTGCGAGCGTTAGGAGAATAGGGAAGCATTTATCTGTGAATGGCTCAACGAGATCGTCTAAAACACAGTTTTTGTGCAACCTTAAGGCCCCATAGGTAAGTGCGAAAAACGTGTGCGACGATCTTTAAAATCTAGCTATGATGGTTTCTTTCCGATCATTTTAAGCTAGTAACTACTCGTACTAACTAACTAACAACTGCGAACAGCACGATAAAAATAAATTCATGCTGACTGTTGATATCTGAATCGGTACGCTTTATTTCATCTTATTTGTTTTATTGTAAATTAAGGTTCAAAAAGTCTTACATTTAACTATTATTCTTGAGAGTTTTAGAAATTTTCAGGTTTAATTTATGTTTATATCATAAAGAAAATAACGTGAGGTTTGCATGACATTTAATTAAGGGAATCTTCTACAAAATAAAACCCTTATGTAAAACTTAATCGTGTCACATTATGAGTGAGAACAACTCGACGATTTTGGCTTATTCTTTTTTAGCGGCCGCGTATTTCTAATGCGTTATGCGTAATAATGTTACTTGTAATTTATAACAAGGAATAAGTAGAAAATAATTTCTTATAGGGCGATTTTTCATTACGTGTTTTCGAACTGTTCGCGCAAACAGTCTTTTCAATAATAGGCAGAAAATCAGGCCAGGGATTTAAATTTCGTATTTTCGGATACCAAAAATGATGAAAACCCCATTTGATTGGCATTAGGTAATCTTTTTTTGCTTACTTTTTTAGAATAAAATAGAATAATGTACAAAATTTGCCGCCCCCTACAAGTTGCCGCCCTAGGCTCGAACCTCACGAGCCTAGGGGTTAATACGCCACTGGGTTCACCCGCTCCTTCTTGAACAAAATATAGAGAGGCGATATTCGAATCGGAATGTCAACGTGTGCTTTGAACCCTTAGAGTGTTTTCCGGTGCATCATATGTCACATGTAGATATGTTGTTCCCATAGTGATTGACCAGCAGATGCCATTTGACGTCCCTGAGATCCACAATGACATTCAAGTTGCCTTCAAAATCTTTTTTCCCTCTGGCATATTTCGAATTCAATGATTTACATTGCTTTTAATTAAAAATTACGACTAATGAATTTATGATTGGCTTCCACTTGACTCCTATATGAGGTTTTCAGTAAACCAATGAAAACAAGTTGAGTGTCTTCTTGGAGTTTTCCTCTAGCGAAAATTAATACATCCTCGTAGACTATATAATATTCAAAGTCAACGTTCGTTTTATCTCTGAACATTTTCAAAAACGAAGTAGGCAGGTAGGCACTCCAACTAAATACAAAAAAAAAATTAAACTCCGTCAACAATAATTCACCACTCTAAAAAAAAAAAAAAACATTTTTTTTTTAATTCTAGGTTTATGTAGAATTTATTTACCTTAAAAAACAGAGGAGTAACTTGCAATTGATATTGCGAAGCACTTTGCTACTCTTCTGTACTACCAACTACAGCTGCTGCTTGTAAAGTCAAAAGCAATTGCCACATCTTTTCCCCAAACTTACCTAACCCTTTCCGTTTTCCGACAAGAACTCATAATTCAAATTAATTCCACACTACTAGGAGTATATTAGCGTTAGTAATCCTTGCATGGCAAAGGCACCTTAATGGCACTCACACAAGTTTCGCTGCAAATACCCACTCAATGGCACAGAATTGCTGAATAAATAAATAAGTAGCTACCTAACTGAAAACCGAACCACAGCCGGGGCCTGATGCCTGCTGAAGCTTCTGTATCACCATTCTCCTAGATGCTGATGTGTTTTTTGAGTAAGCCTTTGGGTTTTTTTTTGAAGCAAATGGGTATATAGCAATAGTTGGTTAGTTGAAGGTATAAAGTATAGATGAATCCACATGACGGTATGGAAGGCATCGCGCTCAAGAAACTCTACATTCACATATGGAATATATTCACAAAGGCTCTTATAGACCTGTGCTGCTCGTTGATGCCGCGCACCCTTCCACTGCCATTGTCGTTGCCTTTGCCATTACCCCTGAGTCATTTAAAGGCATTGCGTTTCTGGCTGGCAATCATTTCATGAAAGCATAGCTCCTATAGTCCTAAGGATGGTTTCAACCACGGAATCGTTCCTGGTTGTTTGGTATACATTCGTACCTTCAGGAATATAAACACTGGGAAGCATAGGAAATAGTCTTAAGCGGATCCGCTAAGCCTTTGATTATGAATTATGCCTCCTGCTACGTTCCAGATATACATTTGTATGTAGGAATGTGCATTGTACAGTTTCCACCTGATGGCAAAATACCGATGCGATGGTGATGATGATGATGGGACTAGTGGTGATTACTATGATAATGACAGGGCGTATCCCGACCGCCTGAGAACCAATTCCCCCAGTGACTTACAGCGAATTTAAGAGAAGCCAGTGAGACTGAGGAAGATCCAAATGAGGAACCAGCTGGAGGTATCTATATGCAACCCTATCAGGCTGTCATAACGCAGAGCACAAAACATGTTGGCTCATCGTGTTGTGAGGCATATTTAGTTCCAGGATTAAATATTCTAATGCCAATGGAACAGTGCGAGTATAGGTATAGGTTAGGTATACTCGTATGATGTAAAGCTGGTTGGTAATAATGACAGCAATGATGCAGAGAAAATGCAGGAGTAAAGGACAAATACGATGTCCTCTATAGCCACACGTACACACATGTAACTTATACGGTGACATATTATGGAGCTGAAGCTCTTGTGCACTATTATGTGCTGCTCAATCAGGTGTGGCGATGTAAAGTTTACTGATACGTATGAGTGGTTCCCATAAGCGATTGTTGCTGTGAAGGATTAGTTCAGAAATTATGATTGACAGGCATGGCAGTGTTTCAGGAAATTCTTGTTTTTGATATTTCTCAGCCATTGATTCAAGCACAAAAAAAGCACAAAATGTTTCAATAAAAAACAAAAATAAAAAAGATTATTATCGATATTGCCATTGTTACACAAAAATATATTAACACCATACGAACACACACCTAGCACGAACTTGTTTCGAAAAGGATATTTTTGCAAAAATGTGCTTTGAGTGGGATATGATATTCATCCCGTTATGAAATGCATTACATCGGCTCGTATTAGATGTCCTATGGACATTTTCTGCCTAAAGTGGTTTGTATGATTTTCCACCTATGCAAGCTATGCATTTCATGGAATTGCTATTTTTCGAAATTGTGTTTTATTCTTTTTTAGTTGGAAATAGTATGAATTAAATTTCAGATGAACCTCAGCAGTTTTAAGTGAAGGTTCTATTGAATCCTAGTTGTTGGAAAAAACAGGTTCATTAATTAAAAACTGTGACGGAGGGTCATAAAATAAAGACAAAAAATTCTTTAGGATCATCCGGTTGTGGGGATTAAGGCATTGGATTCATAACTGTCACTTATTTGGCTTGAGTCAAAATCGGTCTCAAATCAGTACTGAGTACTTGTATCAAATTGTGTTGAATAAGTTCGAATAATTAGTCGCAATTTCATTGTCATTATTCGCTGCTACCCATAAACCTGTGTCGTAATCATTTTAAGAGATTTGGACTACCCTTAACAATGTCCAAGCAATATTGAAACGGTGACCATGATGTATGTTGGATGGTTAGGAAAAATAGAGCCAAATAATGCATTCCTCATTCGTATAGGAGATCATATCAATAATGAAAATAAGAAACAAAGTCGGAGATAAAATGGAAGCCCCATGGGACAGGATGCAGTTCAGCCTTAACCAACAATATACAGAAAATCAAGAAGCGAGCAACTTCTTTCCCAAACTTGATTATTTCTTTTTCCATATTTTCCTTTTTGACACAAATGACATTTGGTGCGTTCAGCAATTTGCTCACATGCTTAGTCGATTTTGTCCGAGCATATCGAGTGCGATCTCCACATGTTCAGAACGAAAAAAGAAACAAACATTTGGAGTTCTAAATGCTCTGATTTAAAAAAATAATAAAAACTAATTTTTTGTCAACTCAGACTCTGCTCTAAACTAAAAATAAAAACGCCTTTAGTTGGCTGAGGTCGTTCTTAGCCTGTGGTTGATTCTTCCTCTGCTGGGTACACCACCGGGGACGGGGGTTGGGTTCGAAGACTCGTCGGACAGTTGCCCTATTGTTCATATGCTGTTCGTCTCCCAGCCATTGCACCTGATCTGTATTTTCAGCTTTTTGACCCAGTCGACGAGAAGCATCTTACTCTGAAAGTTTCCTAGTAGATTTGTATCAGATATTTTCAATTTACATGCTTGTGCCCCATAGAGCAGGATCGGGATGATCAAAGTTTTGTAAGAGCCTACTTGGTTTTGGGCCTTACTACATAAATGCCCTCTTTGTGCAAAGACACAGTGATTGGCGAGAATAATTCTTCGTTTGATCTTTTAACTGACTTCATTTCGCGAGGTAATAGTAGAGCACAGGTAGACAAAGTCCATGAATACTTCGAAATTATATCAATCTATCGCGAAGTCTTGTCCGAGTTTAAAAGGTTGGGATTCCTGTGTCGATGACAGTATACATTTTGTTTTGTCCTCATTTTTTTTTTTATATTCTACGCGCGCTCAAGGGATTATACTACCCTTTAAATGTTTGGTCAGGGATGGCGGCTGAACTAATGCGGAGAAATTTTCATCTTATTTATCTATGTCCCTTACAATTCGCATTAATTTTTTTATTCTTTGTCATATTATATCGGTATACTAGTTTTACTCAATCATATGTTGTTAGTTCTATGCCTAAACAGCATGTAAACCAGCAAATCATTTTATCATTCATTAGCCGCCAAACCAATTGTTGCCCCCTCCGATGTAATACCGACATCACTCACTTCTGTTGGCCAAAGATATCTGTGTCATATACATAAGCAAGTAGCTAGTAGAACTGACGTGTGCGTACATAAAATTAAGGACGATATTTGATAGGATACATGATAGCTCGTCGCATTGCATTAGACCTTTCTCAGCAACATAAACAGGTTCGGTGGGGTTCTTAACGATTTTGACGGAATATACTGAATTCTCCATCGGCATCCTGAACAAGCGAGTGAACTTGGCAGGAATGCCTACAAATATAGCATGGGTTGTATTCGCCGATACTCACTATCATACGTCAATTTAAAATCGATACACAAGAAGTGCTCCATAATTTTGGTGATCTGTCAGTAAGTGAGTGAGTCAGACAGTCATTTACTGTTTTTGCGATTTTTGCAGTCTCATATCTCGGAAACTACTAGTGCTACAGAATTGAAAATTAGTGAGTTATCTAAGCCTGGCTAGCTTAGCAAATGCTGAGAGATTGAATGGGTCGGAAATCGCATGAGTTTGTTCCTGTACAAAGTGTTTAGTGCCAGAACCTGGGTGGGCATTACCGTGCACTTTGATAATAAAAAAAAATAATTGGATTCCTATAAAATAATATATGACTCTTATTAAAAAAAAGAGTGTGTGTACTTATGTACACGCGCTAGAAATAAAACTTCCCCAATTTGAAACAATTTTTTCTTTCATAATTCTATACCAGCTAAAACATGGAAACTGGTCAAAGAAAAATGAAGTTGACATTTTTTGATACCAGCCCCAAACTTGCATTAATACATCACCCATAACGACCCTATTTCTGCTTCACACAAGGAAACTGAGTTGCCGGCAACTGGGAGTTTGATGGCGAGAAGGGCAAGAAGTAATCAGAATGAAAAAAATCTCGCCGGTCAACGATTTGAAGAGATTATTTTGACGTTTTGCTTTGCATTCCAATAAGCCCAACATTATAAACAAATCACACAAGGACCGGAAACTTCTGTTGTCTTTTGACATTTGCCTACAAGCTAGAACACGCAAACAAGTTACTTTTCCGTTCATCTTCCTATAAACATATAGGCAACACAGCCCTAGCAATTTGATTTTGTTTTGTTTTTCGCTTTCACATCTATTCATGAATAGAGTCTTAGTATGTTAGTATGTCTTATTTGTGCCCAACATAATCTTCCAAGTTTCCTCTTCAGTTTCCTGGTGCAGTTTTGTCATGCGAAAGCTACAAGCAATTAAAGGAAAACGTCAAAAAAATCTCCAGCAACTGGTTTCCGTGTGAAAGGTCTATTTTCCAATTATACAAACGTCACCGTCGCGTCGCGTCGTTCGAACTTTGATTCTTGGTTCAGTAATTTTACATTATATACATTATTCTACTCCTTATACATATATAAATCTATGAAATACCTACTGAAGCTTCGGCAACGAGACCATCGACTTCAGCTTTACACACATTAATACAGCACAATATACACTGATGTTAAATGTATATAAGAACATCAGCAAAACGACCAACACAAAATAGCGATCACCCCCATAAAAAAATTAGTCAAAGCAAACCGAGCAACAAAAAAAAAGAATACACACACACAATGCATGTAGCTATACCCTCAGAATGAGAATCCACAAACGTACCACCAAAAAAAATCGTCAGCGACTCGCATAATGCAGATAGTCCGGTATTACAAAGCGCGTGCTTAACCCTGCGTAAATGAAGTGCGAAAGAGAAACAAAGAATGACACGATGAACCAGAAATACATCTATCTGAACACGCGCGGGTAGGATTTTTCTTGCGTGTTTTTGAAGTTTTTCTTTCTTTTTCGAATTTACTTCATTTAATTTTCGGTGTAGATGAATGAACACCAATCTAAATGGCTGACGAATTTAAATGGAGCAAAGAAAACATTTCTAAGCTTATTTTAAATTACCAAATGAAAACCATTCATAAATAACTTTACCCTCCATTTTTCTTTTAAAAATTATTTTTGTTCAATATCTGTACTGGCCAAAGACGATAAAATGAAAGATAGCTGTCAAATAAACGCGCAGTACTGAAAATGAGAAAGAGGTTTCGTGTAATAACACGCGCGTTAGCGAATAGAAGTTCAAAAGAAAATAACCAAGGATTGCTCGTTAGACTGGTATTACACGTTTAAACTAGATGCATACCACATTTCGAACAACGTAAATTCAAGAGACAAAAAAAAATTCGAAAATGTGAGACACAAAAAAACTGCCGTGTGTCGCGGGGGTAAGTTTTCGTTGCAACAATTTGACGTCTCATCCTTAAATTTTTTTTTCTCTCTTGCGCTTATACGTTGTTTGAAAAGTCGCATGCATCTAGTTTCAACGTGTAATACCAGACATAGTGATACCTGTTTTTTTGTCATCACAACACTTTCAAATGGCTGATGCCATCTTTTTCTTTTCTATTCCGGATAGTGTTTTTTTTTCTTTATTCATTCCATTCTAGATATTCTGGATAAACATTTCGTCTTTTCCATCCATTCTATTCCATAGTCGGAATAAATAAAGAAACACACTCTGTATGTCTATATTGGTTCACATTCGTCAAACATACTAGCCGTGTTTTATTGGGAAATTTATCCGCCGTAAGTTTATCCGTCGTAGCATTTTTCATACAATTCGCTACGGTCGATAAAAAGCTAAAGTAGAAGCTACGGTGGATGGCTGGTTGACGTTCAGCCGAGTCTCGATTCTGATTTTGTTAGTTTTGTTGGTACGATTGATAATTGAATTGAATGTCGATGGATGTGTTCATGGACTGTTATAATTATTTTTGATTCTTTTTTTTTCTTTTTTTATGGTTGGCCAGTTTATATTTCTCAAATCTTAGATAACTCCATTTAAAAAAAAAATTATAAGCTGTTCTTCCGAAAAGTTTCTGACTTTTACTATTAAAAACTGTATTCTTTGCTCAATTATTTTCTGAAGTACGTCTTAAATTGCACCTACCTATGTCTGCAATTTTGCATACCCCTAATGTCAATTAATCAATTTTAACAAATTTTGATATCCATTTTGAAAAAGAAACCAATATTTATCGAATGAATTCCGTTTTACTTTTATTTTTGACTAACCAAGCCCAAATTTCGTTTTGTGTTCAATTTTTATTGATAGTTGTAAATAAACGGAGCTTGGTGAAAAAAATCATCTTTTTATTTAGATCTACAAAAAAGCAATTTGAGAAGACAAACCGCATTGGGTGGAACTGCACTAGAGAGGAATTGCTTGACACTGCGCCGCAAAATATTTATTCGTATAAAATTCTATGAGCTATAAGGCCAGAGGCGCGCACATATGCAACTTTCAGTTTTGCAACAGTTTGGTTGCTAAAGTTAATACCCTGGACTTATATGAGATTGCGAGCACATGCAAAAACTATTCACTCCGCAATTCGAGCAACTTAAGAGTTTGTGTTTTGGCACAAATCGAACGGTTGCCCCAAATAAGTTCTTCAGTTTGTATCACATCGAACTATAATATAACTGCACGCACATTAAATCAAAATGGTGTTTGTGTGGTCGTTTATCTCGTTGATTGATTTTTAAGTTGGTTATGTGCGCGATCATCGTTCAACTAGTGATTAAACTATTTCGTTTCGGCAAAATTGCATGTGCGCGCCTAGCCTAAACGCACTAAGGGGAAACTGAACTCACAAAGTGTGGTTTTTCTTCACTGTTTAATGGACGTTGGCCATGGGCGGTATTCGATTCACTACATGGACATGGACTGGGCATACATTTTTGTGATCCAAAATGGTGAAATGGTAAACCAAATGTTAACTTTTTGTTACTTACTCCGCGTATGTTAATTACAGTCTGATGAGTAAATATTGAATTGAAAGCAAAACATACTCAGAAAACAAATTTGTAAATTGACTTGAAAAATAAAACTTTGGCTATCGATAAGCTCAGAAAATAAATAAAGGCATGAAATATAAGGGGAGTGAACAATTTAAACTACGTTGTAGTGTGCGTTCCAAACCAAGAAACATTCAAAGGAAACAAATAAATCACCGGCACTTTTGTTTTCTCGTGTGAAATGCATAGACCATTTTTAAAGCAATACAAAAATTGCCCTGTGTAAAAAGAAACTTTACCATAGTCTATGAACAAACCCGTTCACTTATCATTTCCTTTCTATTGGTGCAAAATGAATGTTCGAATTTAAAATTGCAAATGCAGAAAAAATGAAAACAAGAAATAGGTCTGTAACATAAATTAAATATTGGTAGTTTTTCTACTTTCTATTTTATATGAATAAAAGCTAATTATTGGTCATTATTTTGATATTTTCTTAATTTTACTTTGCAAAAGACTCTTTCATTACTTGTGACTGCTGTACAGGGGTATCATTTTTACAAAAATAAAAAAGCTACGGTCCATGCTACGGTCGATGCGTTTTTTTGGGAATTACTTACGGTACAATGGATAGATTCCCAATAAAACACACCTACTGTCAGTCACAAATGAGTCATACCAAAATTGGAAAGTTTTGTAGATTAGGTGTCAATTAATTAAATTTCATTACATTCGTTAATTATTATTTTTAAATTTTAAAATGTTTATTTTTATTGTTTTAAACTATACTTTTATTTTACAATTTTGCAAGTGGATTTAATGTTTGTTTGTGTGTGTGTGTTGTGGTTTTTAATTAATTATAATTTATTTTTATCCATTTTTATATCACTTGTTCAAAGTAACAATATAAATAAATGAAAATAATAAAATAACAAATTCTGTTTAAACATTTTGTTTTTATTTTTTTTGAAATAAAATAAAAATAAAAATTTAAAAAGAAAAGAATATAAAATTTTTACAGCAAAAATAAAACTTGAAAGAAAATTCCAATGCAACAAGTATTAAAGAATAGTGGAATAAAATTTGTATTATTGTTGATTAGTGTTCGTAGTGGATCCATCAGAAGTTATTTGTCGTACTATGGATGAGATGAACCCAGGCGCGGATTGACATATAGTGAGTAGGGGGAGAAGTGTTGAGCCAGTGACGGATGCAATGGCATTGGCATTGCTGCCAGAGACCGTGGTGGAGCTAAAGCTGAAGGAGGTAGCATGGACGGTTTGCTGTAGAGATGATATCGACCCGTCGCTGACAATGGGCTTAAAGGTGGTGTTGGGTATGTTCTCTGAAAAAGAGGATGATTTGGTGGAAACCCTCCGGCTGCTGCTGCTCCTAACATCGATTCGGGCATGGAGGCGGTGTGCGTCCGCAGGTATTGAAATAGCTCGTCAGATGTGCTGAATCGCTTTCGACAATAAAGTGCATCACCGGCAATCCAGCTGCACACGTATGGGAGCTGTGAAGCTGCTGTCAAGGCGGCCAGTTGCGCGTGGACACAGGCAGCTGCTCCTGCTGACTTTGGGCCGGACGGAGACTCGCAGTGCGGGCAACTGGCTGAACAAGGCTGCCCAGCGGCTTTATTAAGAAAATGAGGACTCGACGGGCAGCCCGTGCAGTATGGGTCTCGACAAACTGGCGTCATCATCGCTGATGCGTCGATGCCTTTAAGTCGGGCATAATTCAAGTAGGGGTTCATCGCTGCGGCCTTGAACATTGTATGATGTGGAGACATCAGGGCACTTGCTGTCATTAGATCCATGGGGTACCCCAGACCCAGAGGATATCCAGAGTAGTAGGCTTGTCCACCTGCCGTTGCCATGCAGGGCCTTCATATACTGAGCTTCGGACCCAGATTTGGACACAGGACTGCTTTGAACTGGTGACACACTCATATTGTTGCTGTTGTTTCCATCACCAAAGGATTCCTTGGACGAGGCACGATGTGGACTAGGATTTGGTTGATCAGCGTTCTGATGTATACTTGCCACCGACGAGCCCGTCGATGGTGCCGCTGACAATGTCGAAGGAGTTTTGCGCGGTCCTGTATTCGACGATGATGTCGTCGGTCCAGGTGTTGCAATCATTGCATGTGAGTCTCTTTGTGAAGTGGCACTTTGGTTTGAATCGCATCGCGTTGCTGTGTTGCTTTTTGGCATCTTAACTCTTACACTAGATAACGATTATTGTTTGACTCATAAGGCTTAAACCTAGATTTGACTTGTTGGTGCTCCGTAGAGCTCGTCGACACTGACGAAGACTGACTTTCTACCGGCGATGACTTATCCCGGCAATCTGTGGATTTATTTGACGACTTGGTCGACTTCTCGATGTTTGCCAAAAGTTTGGATAAGGCGTATCAGATCCGATAGCGCTGCAGTCTGAGCCAGTAGGGCCAGAGGACTATTTTTTGTGTCAAGCACGAAATTTGTTCCCACATCATCGAGTGGAAAGGATCCAGAAACGCAATGCCCTGACGACATCATATAGTTGGTATTCATGGGCATTATATGATTGTTGTTTCGCAGTTTTTATCTCCCTCGCTGAAACTACGTATGGAATTTTGATTCATCTTGTTAACTAATAAACAAATACGTTCCACTTAATCTTTTCCTTTCCTTTCGTTTTTTTTAATTTCATTTCGTGCAGCACCATGGAACAAATTATCGGTTTAAATGTTGCATTTGGAAGAGCACAACTAATTAAGACTTTTTTTTCGAACCGAATCCGAAAAATCAACAAATTATATGATTTGCACATCACAGTTTTAATCATTACATAAAAACATTCACTTTTCTAATTAAATAGAAATTAATTCACTAGACAATAAATTACCGAGTTATTTTTATTCAGACGGAGTTGATCTACGCGACGCCAACTGTATTGGCAAAACATTACGTGACGACATGAATTGTCTGTGTATCCCCGTCGTAGTTTGGCACTAATTTAAATAAGAACTCCTTAACAGAAGTTTCGTTTTCCTATCACATCCATTATGTTTAAAGAATAAACAATTCTTACAAATGCATGGTTTCGGATTTGATAGCGGACTTAGGATTCTTTGTATTACTGGTCTACGGTTAGCAACATGACAGTTTATTTTCTTTTTTTTGTATTTTTGGCAGATTTAATTTGTGTTTTCAATTTAATATAAGTTATTAATAAAAAAGATTAATTTAAAAAGTTCCAAGTAATATTTGGAACAGTGAAATAAAACAAACAAATATCGTACCGGCAATGCTATCACTGATGAATCGGAGTCAGATAGACTGGAGCCATTTTTTGTGACTAAATGAAAAGACTATATTGAGTCAATAATTTAAAAAAGTTTCATTAAAATATACATATATGTTCTTATATTCCATCTAAAATGATAAGTGACGTGAATAAGTGCCTTTCATTTCAAACGTTCATATTATGTAGGAAATTGTAGAACCTCTCCTTTTACCGACTAACCACATCACGAACAAATTAAAGTTGATAAGACTAGATTCTGAAGAGCGTTTTTATTTTTTTGCTTACAAGCAATGTAAGCACAAGATTAACAGAAAAAATTATTTCTGAATGAAAATTCAAGAACAAAATTTTACAACGCAGTTAAAATTCAATTATAATTTTCACATCCACAAGCTTCGTCATATCTAATAGTCATCCCAAACGAGATCCATAAGCTCCTTTTCTTTCCATTTTTTGGTATCCGCATCTTGTAGTATGTTGTCCTGAATAATAATAATAATAAAACAAAAAACCAAAAAATATATTTTGAGTTCGGCAATGAAAAACAAATAAGAAAATGGCAGCAGCAGTAAAAAAAAAGCGAGGTAACAAAACAAAATCCATGACATTATCTTATGCGATGCACTTATCCTCTTATATCCTGTGATTCTGTCGCTTGTGGTTAAAGGATACTTTATAAAGAGGTTAGCTTGTATGAAAAACATTTACCACACACAGCAACCACGGTACAGCATTTAAAGCTAAGCTTTATTTATTCGAAGCCATAAATAATTCTTAACGAAGACTTTTCGGTTAAGCGAAAATTTATTGTTCCTTCTTTTTTTTTTGGCTCGTCTTTCGAGTCGAGCCAGTCTCCCGGACCTGCAGAAACAAGGAACAACAACAAAATACTTCACTACAGTACAACGAGTATATATGGCCAGGCAGGAAACGAAAAGCCCAATACACACGCTCCCCTTTTTCCTTTTTTGTTTATGTTGAACAGGAAACACACTACACACATGCTTCACTCAATCACTATGTTTTGTAAAGCAATAGAAGGAAAGTAAGTATCCGAAAGGGATCGAAGGGGGTGAAAATAGGAGGGGCTGCTAACAGCATTGTGTACGTTATCGTATAGCCATTGTTTTTTGTGTGTTGACGAGAAAAAAAGCAAAAAAAAAGGACGAAGAAAACACACATAAAACAATGAAAAAGGGTTAGACGAAAATAGAAAAAAAGAACATTTTTACACACAAAATTTTGCAGATAGTGAACAATTTTTCCTTAAAATACACAGATGCGAAATATATGCATTTACTCGTAATAGGGTATAGGTACACCTACATTGATTAATTTTCCCTTGAACACAAAAACCAAATAACAAAAGGGGTCTCTTTTCTCGGGGCTTCTTTGTTAAAACCCTTTCACATTTTTAAAATCGGAATGTCTTAAAAATGTGTAGGAAAATAATTAATTTTAGTTTTTGCTCAGTAAGGAAGAACAACCTATACTCACGAATATACATAGATTAATAGGTATGCATAGATCATGGATGAAATAGGTATTGGGTTTGGGTAAACATGAACTTTGTATATATGGCCTATATGAGTTTCAAATCGGAGTTGCACAACAAATTTAATTTAATTTCCACACATTTTTGACCAGGCTACAGGCTGTTCCAGCTAAATTCATTCCACACGTCAAGATGCCCACTTGAGTCCGCCACCTGAATTTTGTTCTGATTCTTCTATGTATGTTATGCACATAACCCACATCTAGTCGAAGAATCAGGGTCAAGTCACCTTCTAAAAAGATTAAAAAGGTCAAAACTTGGCTGTAATTCCTTTCCCAGAACACTAAAGCACTACGTCCAATGCAGTGACCGTTATGGACTTCTACAGAAATTGAAAGTTTTTCATTGCTTACTCCCAGACTTGCGCTAGTACAAGTGCACTCAACTTCTGGATTTTTAATTTGACTTGTGATTTTGTTTTTCTTCACTCAAAGTTCGCAGTTTCAAGTTTCGATCCTAAGACCTCGAGTTGATCAACTTCTGGTTTTCTCAGCTTCCGAAAATAGTAGAAGCAAACTAGAGAGCTTTCTGCCAAAATCGAATTCGTAATACATTTTGATGCATCTTCTATCAAAAAATATTCTGATATCAATAACAAATTATAAATTGTAACACTCACTAAACAATTATTCTTGTTTCACCGATTGAATCACAAAATAAATAAAGAGATTAAATCTTTACTAAAACCGCCGAAGCAAAAATATCTAAATTGCAAAAAATATTTTTTTTTTTAAATTGAACTATATGCCTGTAAGACCTAAAGTCTTTTAAATGCAACCTGAATTGCACGGCACTAGTTTGGCCGTGTGGATTTGAGAACCAGGTATTAACTGTCTCATTTTAACCCATGGGCGGCAACCAATTAAAATTGGAGGAGAGATCGAACCCACACGTCCTATTTAGCAATCAAGCACTTTATCCACTGCACCATTGAAACAAACAATAAATAAGTAGAGGTTTTAACGAAGTTACAAATTTAATCCCTCAATCATCTTTCCAATATCCCCCCCTACATTGCATGCATTCATCGACCAGCCAACTGCCACTTCAGTTTTAATTGAATTTTCAAATTCCAAAGCCGGTGAATAACAGATGTACAACCAGACACGTGACCATACGATTTGTAATGAAGACATAACATTATCATCCAATCAAACTTCACGCCATATGAATTACATGGCATAAGATTTTCTGTACTTAGAATACACTTTCACTCATTACGGAAAATGAAATGGGGGTAACATTGGTGCGGAAAGGCATGGACTTCTGCCTTTAGTGTTGCATGTACCAATCCGGTGTACAAAAGTGAAGTGCCTACGAGCACACTACTGAGTGTGTGGTGCCCTAGTTAGGAGTTTCGTAATTGTTTGTCCTTGTGCCGTAAATTTTGTGCCTTTGGTTTCGACCACGGCCGGGGACTCTATCCGAATAAACTTTGTTCCTTTGGTTTCGACCAGGGCCGGGGACTCTACCCAACCTATAATTTGTTTATATTTAACTTTTGTAAAGAATATGTGTATGAAATACCGTGTTTTAGTATTCGTGATTGAATTTAAGGTACTTGAAGTGGTCATTCTTGATTGCCACTCATGGTGCATTGCTGAATGCATTCATAAATGTATTGCACTTCGTAGTGCAAAATATATGAAAGAACAATAAGTGAAACATCATATCGTCTCTCTCTCAACCTGCGGCATTTTGCATATAAAAAACCAGAATTTTTGTTAACCCTTCGTCTTAGATTTGTTACGCACCATTGGCTGGAGGTTCGCGGCTGCGTATAATAAATTAATTTGTAAAGTAGATTTAAATTAATTAAAGTAATAAAGAAGAGAATGTTAAAATTATAAAATTAAGAAAGACACGGAGTTTTGATTCTTAACAAGGGTACACATTTGTTAAGAAATACTATTTAAAAAACTAATAAAGATTGATATTTAACGGATTTCTAAACTGAGTTTTATTGCTTTCTTCAGACATTGGACCCGCTGACGCTACGCAAGTTGGCTAACTTTTACATTTCAACACTCTAGTTGAGATTAAAAATAGCGAAGAAAAACAAATTTCAACTTATCACTTAACTCTGACGTTTGAGTCAACTCTAGATTTGGTCAACTTGAGAGTTTTCGGCAAGTTGACAAATGGTGAAGAAAATGGCTCAAAGTGATCTGCATAGAGGTCTCAATAACATTAAGTTTATAGCAATTTAGTGTAAATTGTTGTACAAGTTCGCTCCGCATCGAATCCACCACCTTCACTACCGAATCAGCAGCACCATAATTCCAGTACCCGTACATAACATAATTAAAATTTCATTAGTTGCTCTTTTAATTCACACTGTACGCTATCAAAAAATATAACAAGAGGATGTACGCAATGACTATTCGGGGCGTAACATATACTTGGGGCAAACCCTAATTTGGATTAGAAGGATTTGCTGAGGATTAAGTTTTCCATTGATCATAAGGGGTGGGAAACTTTTTGTTCATTTTCAATACTTTATTTTGGACACTCGTGTGCAATTTATCAAAAATCGAGTTCATAGAATTAATCCTTTGATCGTTGCAAGCCGAAAATTCAAAGAAGAATGTACACCATTATGGTAAGACCCATTATTACCTATGGTGCGGTCGCATGGCACAAACGAACTGAACTATTAACAACTAGGAAAACACTAGAGAAAGTACAAAGGCTCGCATGCTTAGTCATAACAAGAGCAATGAGAACCTGCCCTACATCAGCCATCCATGGATGTTATACTTCATCTGTCTCCTCTACCCCTACACGAGGTTGTTCGAAGTGCTGCAAGGAGAGCCATTATGAGATTTGCCAAAGAGAGAACCGGGACTGGCAAATGTATAGGTCTCAGGGAAAGAGACAACATTCAGAAGTCTTCAGTAACAGACCTTATTGACATTCCAAGAAATGGTATGATTCAAAAATATTACTTCGAGAAAAACTTTCCAACGAAGTTAAGTAGCAAGAAAGAGTGGGTAAGGGTTACTGTTAACTACATTTAAGGCAAACACCATCAAGTGGTACACTGATGGATCGGGAACGTCGGAAGTGACTGGTGAAGGAATCTTCGGAACAAGAACCAAACTTTCTACACCGAAGGGATATTCTACTAGTATTTTCCAAGCTGAAGTTCAAGCTCTAGGAAAATGTGCAGATTGTAACCTCGAAAGAAATTACAATGCACAAATAATGTCATCATAAAAAGCTTTGAGCTGCTACTCCATCCATTCTAAACTGGTATGTGAATGTGTAGGCAGGTTAAATGAACTCGGCAAAAATAATAATGTCACACTTGATTGGGTACCTGGCCACGTAGGTGCCCAGGGCAATGAAGAGGTAGACTTTTTAGCAAAAATAGGTTCGTCGACTCCCTTAGTGACGCCTGAACCATACTGCGCAATAGGAGAAAATGTGATTAGAAATAAAATCAAAAAAGAAGAAAAGGCCATAAGATCCAACAATTGGAAAAAAAACTCCCCAAACTGGGACATTCCAAATTGTATAATTGTTCCGGTCACTGCAGCGCTCGTAGCAACACTTTAACTCCTCCTGGAGCATAGGGCAGCAACAGATTCCCTCCATCTATCTCGGTTCACGGTGCTTTAGCTGAGCCTACGAATGGAAATTTCAAATTACTTCTTGGGAATTATAACCAATAACGTTTCACAGATCTTCAGTAGAAATAACCTCAGAATAATAAGGATCTCCTTCCAGGGCCCATGTTCTGTAACTTTCGTATCGATAAAAGAAGTCGAGAAACAAAAAAAAATATGCTTGTTTTGTTGTTAAGATGCCAAAATTACTTTTTTCAATTTATGGCCTTCCATTGGAAAATCCCAGCCAAACAAATAAATATTTAAGATATCGCCTCAACTTAACAGAAACCCATTTTTTTTTTCAGAGGCGTCAAGTTAGGAAAAGTTATCGCCTAATTTACGGAACATGGGCCCAGGACACTGCAAATTAAAAAGACACTTTAACATCCTTGGCCTAGTAAGTAGTGCCACATGCAGGCTCTGTGATACAAATGAGGAAACGCCGGACCATAATCTGAGCAATTGTGATACACTTGTCCACTAAAGGAAAAAACAGACCTGGGACGATACCAGGTGGAAGAGAGTGACTTACCATCTCCAAAAATACTCTAAATACTCAAATTTATGAGGGAATTAAATTTGGAGGAAGAGCTGTAAAATGAGCTTTCCTCACCCAGCTCTAGGCGGGGGGCACAATAGATCTCAATGTCGCAGTGCAACAACCGCATAGTAATATTAATTCATTTAATCTTTTGATCGCATTTCGGAGGGAATATTACTGATTTGAGAAGTCGCTGTTAGAGTGCAAATTAACTCCAGTGGCGTCGAAGACTGATTATCTATTTATCAGGTGTTCAATGTTCCAAGCTTGTCTGTCAAAGATGTAAGGGATAAGCACATTTAAGTTTACCGACTGTAAAGGTACGAGTATGTACAGTTTATGACGAAATACTGACAGGAAGCAGATAATTGAGTTTGTCAATTGAGGGTTGTACCGTCAGGTGATGTTTGAAAGTTTTATGAAATAGTGAAACCATCTGCCCAAGGTTACAAGATACGAACAGAAGCCTGCCAGGATGAGAGTGGAAAATGGTAGTGGATACACCGTCAGTACTGAGAACCTGTAAAAAAACATTTCTCTAGACTGCTTAACGGCGAAGGCAGCCCAGATACCGTTGGTAGGCAGAAAAATTAATTCAACTTGGGCTATGATAGTCAAAATTTACGTCCATCCGACCTAAACGATGTACCCTTTGCAATATCTAAACTTAATTTATTCGAGGCTGCTGATATGGATGTCCTACCAACCGAGCTATTTGAAGCAGCGGTAAACGAATTGGTAAAGAGCATATACCAACTAATCTGAAAAGTTTGGTCGAATGAAAGTATGACTGATGAATGGAACCTCGGACGAGGTATTCTGAAATGCGCCAAATAAAGAGTAATAATTAGTCTCCTAAGCGTCGCTCATAAAATTCTGAAGGCCGGTCAAATAGGATAACCGGATAAAAGTTATTGTTATCGATCTGTTCGGCGTCTATCAGAGTTGGTTTAGGTCAGGCAAGTCCACTGCCAATCAAATCTTAATACTCGGACAGATTTTAAAAAGGCACAGAAATTCCAGATCGATGCACACCGCCTCTTTATCGATTTTAAAGTCGCGTATGATAGCGTGAATATATCGGCAAGTTATACAAGTCATGTTATATTTCGACATTCCTGCCAACTTTGTCCGGTTGATCATGATGTCGATGGGGAAATCTGACTGTTTCGTCAAATTCGGTAAGAACCCCACTGAACATTTTGATATCACTGAGAAAGGTCTAATGCATGGCGACGAGCTATCATGCAACCTATCAAACATCCTTCTGGAAAAAAATTTATGCAACGCCCACGTCCAGTTCAACTAATTGATTATGCAGCAGATGACACATATATCGTTGGCCAACAGAAGTGATCGGTGTCGGCATTGAATCGGAGGCGGCCAAAATTGTATTCGCGTTTAATGACGAAAAAAAGAAAGGTATACTGTGTTTGACACAGGAATCCCAACATAACTTGGATGTAATCAAGGACTTTGTCTACTTTTGCTACATTATTACCTCACAATACGAAGTCAAGCCAGTAAATAGATCAAACGAAGAAGTATTCTTGCTTATAGCTGTTTCTGTGGAAAAAGAAGGCATATTAATTAGTAAGGCCATCTCTCAAATAACCAAGGAGGCTCTTACCAGACTTTTTTCATCCCGGTGCTACTCTATGGGGCAGAAGCATTAAAACTGAAAGTATCGGATGAAAGTCTAATAGGGTACTTTAAGAGAGGAAGATTTTTCGTTTAATTTTTGTTCCACTGATGTGGAGTGCATTGAATTAGTTTCGAGGAGAACGGACTGAATAGCGACGTCATAGGGGGAACTTACCCCTACCCCTCCTGGCTCTGGCCGAACAATCATACTAGTTCTATTTTTATGATTAACTAGGACATTTTCACAAAAACGACTTCTTAAATGAATTTTTTTTTGTCAGAGTCCATGGTTTACGTGTTTCGACACCAATGGCTTGCTGATTATCCTTTTATATCCTATTCTGTCAAACTGAGAGGTGTTCTTTGTTGGAATTGTGTTATTTTTAAGCCCAAAGTTGAACGCGGACTTCAAGGTCGGTTCATTCTAAATGAATTTACAATGTACAAAGACTTCCATAAATTTGTTAAAGATCATTTAAAGTCCAGCTGGTATTGTGAATCTACTGGAAAAGTGAATGATTTCTGCTAAGTTTTAGAAAACAAAGCCAAAAGTGTTGACCAACTTATACATTCTTCAACAGAAAAACAAATTCAAACGAACAGAAACAAAATCATTCCTATAGTCAAATCGATTTTGTGACAAAAACAATATTCCTTTGAAAGGCAAGACGGACGAAACTGCAGTTTTCAACAACTTGTTGCATTTCAGGGAAGATGTCGGAGATTTAATTTTAAAAGACCATCTACTGCATTCACCTGCAAATGCAACATATATTTCTGACTTTACACATAATGAACTGATTGAAATTTGTAATCCAATTTTAAGAGAGAAACTAATTGAAGACGCCAACAAAAGCCAATTTTTTTCGGTTATTGTGGATGAATCAAGTGATATATCTGGCACGTAACAACTTTTAAGAATTTGAGAATTTTTAGGTTTTGTGGCACTGCAAAGTATAGACGCTGCTACCATTGCGCATACAATATTAACGTCATGAACCAATTTCGGATTAAATTTGTCAAAAATTGTTGGTCAAGCTAAGGATGGGTGCTCAGCTATGGCCGGGAAATTGAGTGGGGTGAGGAAACGGATACAGGACATATGTATACCCTCAAGCTAATTTCTTTCACTGCAGCTCACACAAATTAAATCTGGTCATTAATGACGTAAGCAAAGTTTCTGAAATCAGAAATGCTGTTGAGATGATTAAGGAAGTTATAACTATTTTTCGCAAAGTCCTTTAGGACGAAAATGAATACCCAGTAATCCTCTGTTTTGTGAAACAAGGTGGAGGGCAAAATAGAAAAGCATTCGAGTTCTGAGATGGAATAATAGAAATATAATAATAATGTTTATTGAACTGATATATATACAATTACCTCTTAATTCTATTTTACATTACTTATATAACATTGATATTTTAAATTTGTTTTTGCACTAAAGGGGCTAATATTATACATTGTTTTATTTTTTTTTTGTTAAAATTATTAAAAAAATTGTCCTTGAATTTCTTGTACTACTTACTAAAGCCTGTGTGGATAATATGGGGTTGTGCAAACCCTGTTGTTTTCTGGTGATGTGGGGGTTAATGTGGCATCTAGCCACGGTGGTAGTTTGACGCTGCATTCTCGTAGAATTGGATTGCTTCTTCGTCGTTGATATAAATAAGTCCTTCGTCCAGTAGCGCTGTCACATCCAGATATCTTGGCTCGGGGTATCTCTTTTCGCTGGTCATGCTATTCACTAGTGTGTTTGGGAGGTTGATTAGGTTACTCGTCAGTCTTTTGGCAGCACTGATCATGTACTTATCGAGGGGTGTTATTGCGGACGCCTCGAAAAGTCGTTTGTTGCTGAACTGGTTTTGTCGTCGCTTCGCTGGTCAAAGTGCAAAATCGGATGATTTTCCTCTCAAACATTCCAAGCCTTCTCATGCTGGTTTTGGGTACAGTAAACCATGCAGAAAACAATATGTGATAATGGGCCTGAGAAATTGCTTATAGATAAGCAGTTTCGTCTTCTGGCTGAGTCCATTCCTTTTCCGCATTAGGGGGTGAATTCGGTGAAAAACGAAATTTGCCTTTTTTAGGGTAGCGTTCACGTCCGGGTTGAAACGAAACCTCTCTTCGAAATTGATACCCAGATATTTCACAGTTGGTTTGGATCTTAGTTGTGACCCATCGGGCAGATTGATAATAATACTTCGGCAACTTGTGGCTGACGGCGTGTTCCGATGTACTTGGAAAATTAAAAATGGTTTGTTTGTGTATAAGCCCGTGTATCCAGATGCTGTCGAATGCTTTCTCAATATCCAAGAAGCAGCTAACAGCAACATGGTAGTTGTTGAGGTATTACCAACATCCTTCTGGAATCTCAAGAGTGGATGTAAGGTTGAATGTTGCTCCCTAAATCCGAACTGCATATCCGGAATGATCCGGTTAGCGGTGCAGAATGTCTTCAACCTCCGAAGAATAAGTGCCTCAAGAATTTTGCTGGTGTTGCTTAGTAGAGATATGGGACGATATCCTGATACGCTCCCCTATCTACTTTTTTCGGTATCGGCACTATCTTCGCTGTCTTCCATATTTTCGGAAAATAGCAGTTGTTGATGCAATTGTTGAATAGGATCGTGAGAAATAGTATCATGACATGGGGGAATTTCCTTATGATATAGTTGGAAATCATGTCTAGTCCTGAAGATTTCTTGCGTCGTCCACTAACGATTAGCTCGGCGGCTTCTTTGGGGTGTGAGATGGAATATCGTAGTTGTAATTTATGCGCTGCAGAAGCTTTCGGAAGAGGGTAATAGAATAAAAAAGCAACGTGCCCTCCTGTTTTATCACTCCTGCAGAAATTCGACCTTTTTAGTTTGTTTGTTTACGATGTCATATTATTCATCGACAAGGCTTTGACCAAAATCTGTCAACAGTAAAAGATCAGGTCAATGTTTTGAATAAATTGTTTCAACAAAATTGAGAGGATGCTGACAATTGCTCTAAACCTCTATTGGAGGCAATGGAAAAATGCTTGAGGGAATCAGGCATAGTTTTAGGCTGTCCAAGAATTATTCAAAAACAAATCCATCGATCAAATGTTGCCGGTTCTTCCCTCAAAATTATTTTAAAAAAGCTATTTATATTCCGTACATTGATTCCCTGATAATGTTTCAGAAGAAAATAAAGCTGCATTTTCACTATTTCAGATTACACCAAAAAATATGCAAATTTTGGATTCGCCTGAATTCGAAATATGTAATTATACAGAAAATAATGGAGAAATATGGCTGCTTTCTGTATAATTTCCTGGCGGAGTCTAGTATGTGGTACAGTTTTAACAAAATGCAGACTAATGGAAATGATTGTTCAAACATTTTTGATTTTTTGAACAGTGTACTTGAGTCTTATTCATCGATTTTTTTTACATCTACAATGACCGACAAACGACTTGATTCTTTGTACATGATGTATGTTCATCGAAATATTGTCAAAGATCAAACAAACTTTTTCAACGAAATATTTGATCGTTTTGTAAAAGAGCCGGGGCGGCTGCAGTGGCTACTTACTAAGTAAAAAATGTTGAAGTAAAATAATATATTTTCTCCCTTTTATAATTATTTAAAGTCAACTTTTTACTTCCTCTAAACCATCAAGTTTGGTCAACTTCTGCCAAACAACCGTAACACGTTAGTGTCGCAGTGATCAAGTCCGGAGAACTCACTAAATAATTCAATCGGTAGTAGCGACGGGCAGTGTGTACAAATGGCAGGGCCTTAATCAATACGAGTTAATGACTCGCACTTACTAGGAATTCCAAGTTCATGTGAACAGTTTCGGTTCACAATCCCAAGCAAGAAAGTGGTTCAGCGGTTTACCCGGACCTCTCCGTCTAGGAAATACACGTTGATACTTTCATATTAGCGCGCGTGCAGCCCAGGACATCTAATGGCATTCCAGACATGTTATAGCTCAATCCCATTAGTGCCAGACGCAATTTGTCCATTTAAGAAGCTAGTGTCCTTATAATGGGACAAACAAACAGGTACCACTAACATAAACGAAGGCTATGAAAGCTTCAAAACCATATTCCTGGGGGTGGCCGTGGCGCGATAATTGTGTGTTCGCCTGTCAACCTCATGGTCACAGGTTCGATCTCTGCCGTAGTCTATGTCTTCTTATTTTTCCATTAAAAACCAATTCTAAAAATAAATGTCATACAATGAGTTGCTGGCTTACTTATTACATGCTGTTTAGGCATAGAACTAACAACATGTGATTGAGTAAAACTAGTATACCGATAAAATATGACAATGAATAAAAAAATAATGCGAATTATAAGGGACATAGATAAATAAGACATGGAAATTTCTCCGCATTATTTCAGCCGCCATCCCTGGAGATAAAATATGACACAACAACCACCTACAGTCTCCGAATATCGCGCTACACATCTTTCCTATCATTCTTTCTCTTCCTTAACCTCACCCTCACGCCTGCGCTGTGTTAAAAAATTTAAAGGGTATTCATAATCGACACATTCGGGTCTTCGGCAACACTTTCACTTACAGCAGCGATATTTTCAGTGGTACGAGCGAAGCGACAGCGCACCTGCCCAACGAGTCTTCAAACCCAACCCAAATTGTGAAATATGCAAAGGAACGAAGAACCTATAACAGTTGAAGAACGACCTCAATCAACTTGTTTAATAAGTAACTGGAAGCAGCTGATGGCTAGGGACATACAGCTATAGCTGGAAGAGATTGTTGGTTGATGACGTAATCCATCCTAAATCACATAATTCCATTAATTTTACAGTGTTCTAAAATTTTATTAGAATGTCCTTGATGCCCATACAAATATTTTTCTTTAATTTATCCTAAATCAGTTATGAATGTTTTGAAGTAAAACCCTGACTGTATTCTGATGCATTCCCTACTTAATAGATTTATTCAAATAATGTCAGTTATCAAAATATGGATAGTGATTGATTTATCCGAAAAGGGATCAAAAGTGACTTAACTGAACTTACACACTTCTTGATCCTTAAATGTGTCACTTTTCCAATTTGCCATCAAAACATTTTCAAGCACTGACATTCATCCAATGAAGATTCTGTCATCACTTCCCATATTCATTTATATTTTATCAATTTTGTTTTCCGAAAATCCTTAATATTTTTGTATCCGTAATATATTCAACCAACAAGGCGTACCGCAATATACATACATAAATCGTAAATAAAATACAAATTCAGTGTATAACACAATTTATCCACCGTTTCGCACATATTCACATTCCATTATATTCAATTTTGGCCCACTCGACATAATCTTCAAAAAAAAAAAATCCTCTACCAAGGTTGGCTGGGAGGCACACATCCAGTCATACACAAATGTATGTATCCTTGAATATTTTGTCAATAAAATGCAAATTCTCGCATTGAATATATGGGTATACACAAACACACAAAACGAGCACTTTTCAAAACTGAATCCCATCATAGTCATGAAGAGCACCATTTACTCCTGTGCGCTATACAAATCGACAAAATACCTAACCTATTCTTGGAATTATTTTATCAATAAATTCACTAGACAAATTCCCGCATTCCCACTCAGCGATGACGAGTGACCTTCTATTTTATTTATTTTTTGTTGTTTACCAAAAATTATGTTCCAAAAAGTCCTCTTCCAAAATGTAAATATTACCAACAATTCCACAAATATCCTTTTTAAGAAAAAAGTCAGAAAATTATCAAAGCACAATTTTGCCCACACAACTAAAAAAAAAACGAAATAAAATATATCCTGAAACTCTTTAAAAAAAAAATCCCCTTCGATTTCAATACACATAGTGACACTCCCTTTCGGTTCGACAATCCTTACAAAAGAAATCGATTTCAAATCAAATTGGAAAAAAGTTCCAAGCCAGTTTAGATACCTTCATAAAAACTAAATAAATAAAAGGACGAAAGAAAAACTAACTAATTTCGACTGTAGGAATAGAGCTTGATGGCGATTGGGTCGTCTTGTTCGGATAGAAATGAGGCTAAGTTATACAGGAAAACAGCACACCTTCTACGATTTTAGAGACAGAACGACTAAAAAAAAAAAAACATCTCTAGATAAACGACACTATACATTGAATAAATTATATGCCAGGTGCACGAGTGAACATATCATTGTATGTGTATTTGTGAGTCTTTTTTAAAGCTATGCAGTCTCTGATGGAATGGTTCAATATCCTATTCGACTGTTGGATTCAAAGGGAGAGCTATTTCCAGCAGTTTTTTTTTGCAGAATGAAAAGAAACTACGGAAAGCTGGAGTATTGAAGGTGCTGACTTATAGTCTAGTCTTACAAAATAAATATCCATTTGCAGATGATACAAAAATAGATAGATGTATTTGTTTTTTCTCTCGAAAATAAAAAAAATTAAAAAACGTACTAGAACTAGTAGGAATAGAGTCCGTATATTATTTAAATTGAGTCATATTACGTTCAGGGTTTTAATGGTGTGCATAATTCCAATAGCTAAGAATGTGTCTTAAAAGAAGAGTCTTTTGAACAACAATTTATAAATTCTCTTTGTGCACCAAAAAGTTTCAGGTGAGTGTGTCGGAATTTCCTTTTAAAAAGGGCTGAGCCATAAGTCAACATTTTGTTCTGAAGAATTGGTTCATGAATACATCAGTTCGATAGAGAAATTCAAGTAGAATTCGATGGTTTCAAGCCTGAAACCATCAATATAAATATTAGTGTGCCGCCTTGCCCCCGGTAGTCTTCGCAGTCTTAATTAATGATCTACAACTCGCTGAAACTTGCAATCCACTCAATAGTCTTGCAAATGTAAAAAACAAATTGTATAATCTTATTCATAATAATATTTATTTCAGTTTACCAACATGGTTTCTTAAAAGGTAGATCCACCACTACAAATTTATCAATATTTTCAAATCTTTGTCTATCTCAGATGGAAATGCGTTCTCAAGTCGACACTATTTACACTGATTTTTCAAAGGCTTTCGACCGCGTTCAACATAGTGTTCTCTTAAGAAAACTAGAGATCTATGGATTCCACTCTCAGCTCCTAATGTGGATAAAGAGTTATAGTAGGTAGAAAACAGGTGGTGAAAATTGATAATGCCTTGTCTAAGGAAATTATAATTTTTTCGGGAGTTCCTCAAGGTAGTCACCTTGGACCACTTCTTTTTATCATTTTTATTAACGACTTACCATTACATCTTACTTTTTCTAAATATCTTCTAGTTGCTGATGATTTGAAAATATTCAGCTCCATAAATTCATTGAACGATGCAAAGAACGTTCAAATTGATTAAAATAATTTAATTAATTGGTGTAATATCAATGGGCTATATTTTAACAATACAAAATGTAGCGTTGTGACATTTTCTAGAAATCTTTGTCCATTATATTATAATTATAAACTCGAAAACGACATTTTACAAATATTTGATTGCCATAAGGGTCTAGGCGTAATCTTCGATTCTAAGATGAATTTTTCAAATCACATAGACCATGCGATCTCAAAAGCAAACTCATGCTAGGGTTTGTTATTCGAAATTCAAAAGATTTCGAAGACCCATATACATTGAAAGCTCTTTATTCTAGTCTTGTCCGACCACATTTAGAATATTGTACTGTTATATGGAGCCACTTTACCGCGTCTAGCATTTGTCGTATAGAAAAAGGTCAAAAAAGGTTCACAAAGTTTGCCTTACGAAAAGTTTTTGATTACTCTAATGTTCCATCTTATGAGACGAGGTGTATTTTAATTAATCTAAAACCTCTTGCTCAGAGAAGCAAATTAAATTGAATTGTAATATTGACTGTCCGGTTTTGTTATCTATGTTTTTTATTTATGCGCCTTCTCGAAACTTGTGCCCGCGTAACTGTGATTTTTTAAATGTTCCTTACCACAGTACTAGTTATGCCAAGCATAATCCTATCACAAGAGCTTGTATGGATTTTAATGAATATGATTTTGCAATTGATTTTAATATTATTAGAAATGTTTTGAAACATAAATTATTAAATTTGTTATAATGCTTAATTAATGTTAAATTATGTTTTTTATTTTTTTTTTTAAACTATGTTTAATCATGTTATTTATCATAATTCAAATAGTCTAAAAAGAGTGTGTAGCTTTTAAGACGAATAAATAAATAAATGAGAGTACTGCCAGCTTTTTTCATTATTCACCCCCTTTTCCTTCTGACGTGGAAATAAAATGGCAAAGTAAGAGAAGCTCGTTAATTTCTCATGTTGATACGATTTTCTAATGGGGAATAAGAGACCACGTTCAATTTAATGCTCCGGAAACTCAATGCTGGTTACTATCTAGGCGAAAACCAGTCCTAGGCCCATACTGTCAATGAACGCAGCATATATCTCTCTATTCTTGATATGCACGTAACAAATTATTTATTTTCGAAGAATCAAATAATTTAAGTCGCCAGAACGCTACCAAATGTTTAGTATTATTCAGATCACACATGGGTAGGTGTTCCCAAAACGTACCTGCGAGTTTTTAACCTAGAAGATATATTAGCACCCAAGTAATATTTTTCCTCTCATAACATTTTGCAATAACTTGAGATGAGATTAATTTAAGGGAGCGAAAATAATCATGAAGAATTGCTTTGAGAAGCGAACTCTTAAAGTTTTTGCGTGTATATGTCATGGCTTAAAACTGATGTGCTTGATATTTATTTTTGATAGTATTTATAAGTCAATAATTCATTATCTTATAATGGCGATACATTATTTTATTGTATTGTTTTTTCGTATATGGGAGCTAAAAATTTATGCCGGGGAAATTGTATCTATACTAATTCTTAGATTTTACCTCGAAAAAAGCGCCTTCAAAATAATAATTTAGTTTATACTTTTTATCAAGAAGAGGTTCACCTTAGATACTTTTGGGAATCAATTAATTTTTGAAATTATAGTGGATGATATGCAATCATAAATGCAAAAAAATAACTTGTGGGTCAAATTCAATCTGAAATGCAATCCATATGATACACTAAGAGCCTTAATGCTGCATTTACACAAATGCCAAAAGCTCAATAGAGAAACGTCGGTCGAAAAGTTAAAGTAATACCCATTTCAATTGTTAAATATTTTGTATCAAGATCAGAAAGAAATTTTTACAATTAATGCTATTGTTTTGCCATTTATGTTTGTGAAATTTATAATACATATTATAAATTGTTTAAAAAAAAAAGAGTTTTTTTAAATAAATAATTTCAACATATCTGCATTTTGTATGATGTGGTAACCCTCAAAATACTCAGACAATATATTCGGCGTACTTAAATATGGCTGCTGTTGAGATGACAGAATCTTTTAATATACTTATGTACAATAAGACCATTATAAGATATCTGTTTCTTCTACTTTTACCCACTCTCATTTACTTAGTTTATTTTAAGTCTTCTTATTCATTATATTATAGGATTAATTAAAAAAAAAGCGAGCAAGATAACAAGTTACATATATAGTGAACTATTAATTACGGGCGTAGTAAAGGAAGGGGGCCTCAGCTACAAAAGTAAAACATGAATTTGTTTTTATCATAGCACGACACTAGAAGAATGCCAATTTATTACAGATATTTGCCATTGAAAGTGTGAAATATTCAATTATTATTCAAAATATCGAGCCCAATAGAGATGGCATAATCATACAATTTTTTTTAAATTTGATTTCCAAAAATTATATAAATTTTTCTTTTTTGATGAGACGTTTTAGTCGATGGCGACGATCAATCTTCTACTAAGATCCACGGCCCTTTAAAAACAAATGTTGAATGCTTCATTTGATATATTGTGTTAATTTTTGGTCGCGTAACACTTGCATTTTCAAATATTTGAAAAAAAAAAACCTTTAGAAAAATAAACACTTTTCGGAAAATTAAAACATACAATTCCCATCCGTTTTTTAAACTCGACTACGTCCCTGACTTGGGGTATGATGAGTTACTTTGTGATTCCATGTGGCAACTGGAAAACTGCAAATCCTATTAGCATCCTGTAATAAAATTGTTAAAATATTGTATACTGAATTAGTTAGAACTGAATTCCATATCAAAACTATATTTTTGTTTACACCTTTCTTTAACAATGTTAAAACTTGTCAAATGTAAAGCTCATGTAAACTTTTTTTTCATTATCTCTTATCAACTTTCGTTTGCTCATCACCCACTCTTTCCTCAAATTCTATTAGATAAAGAACTTTAAATTAATAAAGCTTTATATTATAATCGATTTCTTGTTCGACAATCGTCTTATTATTTAAACAGGTTATGGGCCCAGGCATATTGTATTAAAATAAATTAAAGAATCGCCTTTAAATTTTTTATTAATATGACAACTTTCACCGGAAAAATTCCATTATTAAATGGAGAAAATTTCGACACATGGAAGCCTCAGATGGAGGCGCTTCTGCATAAAAATCGTCTCTTGACAATAGTAAAAATTAATGTTTGGGAAAGACCCACTGATGCAGTCAAATTGATGGAATGGATGGACAAAGATCAAAATGCCAGTTGTGATGTAGCCCGCTCAGGTCTCTTTGGTGAAATCGATCGCCACATCGAAGGAGATTTGGGACTTTGTAGAGTCCACGTACAATAGGAAAAACACCCGAACTAAAGTCCAGGAATTTCGTAAGTTAATTAATATGAAAATGAGCGAAAATCAAAGGGGGTGGCCGTGGCGCGATAGTTGTTTGCTCGCCTGTCAACCTCGTGGTCGCAGGTTCGATTGCTGCCGTTGTCTATGTCTTCCTATATTCCATTAAAAACCTATTCTAAAAATTGTCATAAAATGAATCGCTGGTTTACTCATTACATGCTGTTCAGGCATAACACTAACAATATGTGATTGAGTTAACTACTCATTAGTATGTCAAAGAGATAAATAAAATAATGCGAATTATAAGAGACATAAATAAATAAGACACGGTAATTTTCTCCGCATTAGTTCAGCCGCCATCCCTGGAGATAAAATCTGAGACAACAACCACCGTCTCAATACATCGCGCCACATATCTTTCATATACTCTTTCTCTTCTTTCACCGGATGCCGCGCTGTGTTGAAAACATATAAAGGGTATTCATAATCCCTTGAGCGCGTGCAAAATTATAAAAAAAAAAAAAAAAGTATGGAAATTTACTTAATTCAATTTAATTCTGTTGTGTCGCGCCTGTTCGAGATGGATGCTAAATTGGCGGCGCTGTTACTGGATAGTCTACCTGAGAGTTACAAGCTAATTCAAGCTGCATTCAATGCTGCCTCTGATTTCCCGAAGATTGATGTTTTGCGAGCCCGGTTGCTGGAAGTTAGTCAAAAGGAAAAGCGAGAAAGTGCTAGTGAGGTAAAAGTTGAAGCCCTTAAAGTTAAATTTCACCCTAAAAACTTGGATAATCAGCGACCAGGTTTGTCAAATTCATTTAATTTTAATTGTCATCGCTGTGGGGAAAAAGGGCACTTAAAAAGGGATTGTCGAGTCAAATTATATAAAGCAAAATCTTATTATGCCCAAAACCAAACGGCAAATGAGGGAGGTTTCGTTGCATCCGAACGAACTGAGCGATGTAATTGTGCTCCAATTGAAAATCAAAGCAGCCGCCGGGAACCGACTATCTTTCCTAATAGAAACGCCTAAATATATTTTTAGGGTTGGGGACAAAATTCTGCCCCGGTCAAAATTATTTTAACAAAATTCTGCTTCGCGCTTTTTAACATTTTCCAAACTTTTGATTTCTGTATTATTTGCAGAGTTTTGATGAGCAGAGCATATAGTCTTATTTTCTTAAAAGTTTAACAAAAAATTATTTTTTTTGTTTCTTATGTATATGGGGGTGGCCGTGGCGCGATAGTTGTGTGTTCGCCTTTCAACGTCTTGGTCACAGATTCGATATCTGCCATAGTCTAGTCCTGTTATTTTTCCATTAAAAACCAATTCTGAAAATAAATGTCATACAATGAGTTGCTGGTTTACTCATTACATGCTGTTTAGGCATAGAACTAACAACATGTGATTGAGTAAAACTAGTATACCGAAAAAATATGAAAAAGAATAAAAAAATTAATGCGAATTATAAGGGACGTAGATAAATAAGACATGGAAATTTTTCCGCATTAGTTCAGCCGCCATCCCTTGAGATAGAACCTGAGACAACAACCACCTAGTCCCAGAACATCGCGCCACACATCTTTCCTATAATTCTTTCTCCTCCTTAACCTCACGCCCGCGCTGTGTTGAAACATTTAAAGGGTAGTATAATCCCTTGAGCGCGTGTAGATTATTAAACAAATATACATTATATAGTCTTAGTCGCTCAATTCCTTAAAACAATTATTCAGTTAGTGTCCATTGTTAACCCTCTGCGAAAATGTTTTGAGTAGGTACCTAGTTGCAAATGAATTTTTTTGTAATCTCTTTTCATGCTTAAGTTTACCGAATGGATTGTTATATTTTTGTTTCCCGTTTGCTATTGTAAATAAAATAAAATGCACGACTGGATCGTATGAAGTCGCTCTTGTAGCTAACAACTTTTATGTAGCTAACAACTGACGCTGTTCGTAGGTGAAGGTAGTCTAGTTATCCTGTGCAGGCTTAAAGCCGATTTAGGTAAGAATATCTTGATTCTTAATATAATGAGTTGTGAAATACATGATTCAAGGAAGGTTACATAGACACATACCGGACTTACCTACAAATGTATATTTAAATGGATTTGAATTATGTCAGTAGGGTAATACCTACATATAGTGAACCTAGGTATATAAATATATACATACATACAGTGGTGTGCAAAATAATAGGTGCGAAAAAAAATGTTTGAAAGTTTTAGTTTTCTTAAGAAAGAGTGAAACAAGTTCTACTAAAATGACTTATAAAACATGTCGCAAGACTCTTGCATCCTCTTGTTGCTGGTTTACGTGCATACGGCGATTGATTTTGATTTATTGGCCCTTGAATGATTACCTTTGTTAAATTTCGCTGTGCAAAAATATTGTTGTATAATTGTAATAGTCTCATTCGTGGTTTTAAATTAAGAGAAGTAAGTTATTATTTCTTGTATGACTAATAATATTTGTATTAATTAATTTAACTATTTGTAAACTGGTAGTAGTAAACCTGGGTCGTAAATCAAATTCTTCTCATAAGTTAAGAGAGATTATCAAAAAGCTTCGAAGTGAAGAAAACACCTATAAAACAATCATAAGATAGGTTGGTTGTTCTCAAAACATGTGCACAAATGCCTTAAGATGGACCAGCCATCCAGAAAAACAACTGAAGCCACTAATCGACAGATTACAATCGCTGCTAAGACTAAACCTACATTTACAATTTTTCTTACTTCATCTTTTTTTTTAGTACACACCTATTATTTTGGACACGACTGTATGTATATAATGAAAGTGAATGCTGTATAGGTGTGTAAAAATCGTTTTTTAAACTTACAAAAACTGCCAAATCCATCACTTTAATCGGTTTCTCGATAAAAACAAGAAAACCATTAGATGCCATCGATCAATGAACATTTTATAAAAAAGTATCTCGAAAATTGTATAACGGATTTCGATGAAATCCGGTTTTTTATTTTTAGTTTTTTGAAAACAAATGCTTTTTGATATTTTGTTATGCAGTTTTTTAGAGTTTATTAATATACACGTGACCATAAAATTTAAAATATTTTTTTTGGTTAGTTTTGAAAATATTGATTTAAAAAAAAAGTTTTAAAAATTAATTTTTATTAGAAAAAAAAAAGTTATTTAGATTTTTGATATGCAGAATTAGTTTGGATACTTGGGTCTTCCCAGATATAAAATTTGAAAGAAATCCAATTTACCGTTACCGAGAAAAAATTAAAAAAAATAAAAAAACGTTATATGAAAGGTACGATTTTTAGACTTCCCGTAAACTTGGTGCAGATTATATGATAGCTATTACCAACAAAAAAATTCTCAAAATTTTTTATCAAAATCATTGGAGCCGTTTTCGAGAAAAATAGGATTTTCTTAAACGGTTATATGGTAACGTTATTTTTAGGCCTAAAAATAAAATTTCAATTTCCCCTCTGAGGAATGCAAACAGAATCACACATACCAAACTTGAAGGTAATCGCTCAAGCCGTTTAGACTGTAGCTTGTTATACATACAGACGGACAGACTGACAGACAGACAGACAGACATTTTTTGCCGATCACTTTTTTAGACTTCTCTATGATCGTAATGTCATGTTTATTTTTTACGAACTTATAACTTGCCTTATAATACCTATTATAATCAGTAAAAATGAAAGTGATAGAAAGGTAACAGGACATTCAGTTCTCAAGCTTTCACTAAGCATGCAAGTCCAAATAGTCCTTAAATGTAATTTGTTAGAAAAATACAATTACCGCAAGAAGTAATTGAACTATCAAACTTTATATTGAAGTACTTGGTGGCGTTTGGTGCTACTATCTATCCCGCATTTTCAAAAAATCTTAAGATATCTGGGTCAACAAAAATTGTTGAACTGGCAAGTCTGTTGAAAATATTGAATTTTTGCAATATGACATTTCAACTCCAGAAGGATCCAACATCTGTCATATTTTCAAGAAAATTGCGAACTTGAAGTAAGTTAAGCAATGTACCTATAAATCCAGAAACAGAAATGGAAAAATCTTCTAACAATAAAATGTCTACATATTCAATTTAATGGAAGAATTAGTGAAGAACCTACTCCTAATAAGCAAAACAAGTTACGAAAAATACCACAAAGTTGAGCGGAGGAGCAATTTTGGGGAAACAAAATTGGAGACGCACAAGATTAAATCCTCATTCATAAGAGAAGAAGATGAAATATTGGATTTTCCAAAGGAATTTTTCAGTTAATGATCCCAAATATGCGTAACACATTCTAAATTTTAAAATTGAGTATCTACGTGAATCTTGGAACATCCATCAGGTAAGAGTTACATAACTATATATACAGGTACAATATTATTATTTAAAAAAACTAATAAATAATCCAAATGGATCATTAATTTTGATTAAAAATTAACTACTTCCAAAAGTACCACTTATTTCGTGAGGCATGACGTTCGAGTTCAAACGTCTTCAACTTTCAATACATTTGTCTTGAGTTCATTAGAGCTATCAATAACACACAAGTAAAATGTTTGTAAGTACCTTCGCCTATTATTTGGCCAATTATGTTCTAGATCGCTAAACCATCTGATATTACATTTTTTTTTTGAGAAAATTGACAACAAACAATTTAATTTTCTCACCAGCTTTGTAATATATAAGATGCACCACTGGATCGCACGTACTTGGTCTTATGTACTTTAGTACCTATATCGCAACTAGTATATACATATGTAGGATGTGATCAAATATATAAGACCAAGTACTTGAGATCCTGTCATGCATTTTTTTTATGCCGGCGCCGTACTTGCATAAATACATTCCCTATAAATACACTATCTTCCAATTGTATATACATCACCTTCGTTCGAACTTTGATTTTTAATGAAAAAAAAAATCAAAACTCATTTGGGATTTATGTCCCACGTGAGAAATAAGTCATACAAATTTGGCAAATTAGTTTTTATGACTTATGTCTCACGTGGGACATAAATCCCAACTTTTGTTTGGTGTTGATGGAAAAAACTCCCAAATTTTATAAGACATAAGTATGGCCACATGTAACATTGTGAAATCATTATTCAAAACATAAAATAGATTTCACGTGTAAACAATAAATTAAAGAAGCTCCGCGCGTAAAGGAGAGCATGTTGCCCCCCTGCTTGGCACAATATAGGATTTGTGCGGGATACAAGTTTGGGTATATGCAAATTTTTCTGGAACTTTTTAGAAAGTATAGCATATTCCCAAACTTGTACCCACCCCAAATCCTATATTATGCCAAGCAGGGGGTTGCGAGCCGAGCTTTTTGTACGCCGTGAACAAAATTGCAAAAAACACTTCACACAATTACCAAAAACAAAAACTTAATAGTTGGACAAAAGTCCAAAATATTTTTTGTGGGACTTATGTTACTATATGCTACCAAAGTCAGAACCCCCTTAAGCCGACGAGCGAAACCTAAGCGTTTGACAAATAGTACATCACACTTGCAAAAATTTGAGCTATAAAGTGCGTCGTAAAACTATGTTGCTCGTCATTTCCACACCTGAAAATAAATAGGTAATTATACTCTGTCTCAGAAAAATAGGCAGTACACGTCTTATGGGAAAGCCTTTTCAAAATCGATAGGGTGTCATATTTTTGCACCATACTAAATTGAAAAAACTTGCCCCATAAAAAGTGTTTGCCCGTCAGTAAATATATAAAATATTTAAAAAAAATCCGACGCAGACCCAACGTCCTACTCAGCGCACATCTGAGTGTGGATGTGGACTGATTTGCGTTTGCTGTGTCCTGTGGCTGCTGCTGCTTTCAACCCACATTAAATATTGATGTACTTTCAGAGTTACCCGTGTCGATTTGTTAACTCGATCGGTTTTTTTTTCCTTAGATTTCTGTTGAAGTGCTTTTGATTTGAGAGCTTTAAAAAAAGTTTTGAATGATGAGTGTATCGTGGAGTATTTTCATTTTTTACACTTCTCTTAATGTACGCAAAATACGTTAAAATACAGCTACAAAATTTTAAGCTGTTTTTTTGAAGAAGAAAATTATTTGCGTAGATTTTCGTAGCGCGCGGTGAAGTGAATTTAAAATGGCTTCGGTGTGTCCGACACGTGAAGCAGATGGTTGAGCCTCAAATGGGGGAAATGTACAGTTTTTCGGAACGCTCTTGTTATAAACCCAGGGAAAAGATACCAGCAGCAGTAGCAGGAGCAGCAGTAGCAGGAGCAGCAGTAGCAGGAGCAGCAGCAGCACCAACTCCTATTCTGAATATTTTGTAAATATAGTTATTTAAAAGAGAATTTATACTTATTTTTGTTATTTAATTTATTATTAATCCTAATGAATAAATATTTTATTTGTACCTGTTTTTTATTTAAAAAGGATTTGGCCTACTGGCACCTTTTATCTTACCTCATGGTGGTGTGGAAAAAGATAACATTTTTACGATTAAATAAAAACTCCTATCTAAAAAAAGCGTGGTAACCCTACACAATATTCTTTCATATCTGCGTCCATTTAAAATGCACACTACGAAAACCCTGAGAGAGGTTTCTTGGGTGACAGATTTATGCAATTCACTGTAGCAAGAATGAGAGGCAAACGTCCTATCTTGCCTGTACAGCCAATTTTTCTGGGACAGAGTAAAGTAGCTATTTAAAGAACAATTCTTCTAATTGAAAGACCCTTTAGATCCACATAATTACGTATAACAGTAACGTCTTCACTCACCAAATACAATTCGGAAAACAGTCTGAAAAAAACACTACTTAGCATCTTTCTACACAAAAAAATACTTTACCTGCACTTTGCCATTGAGATAGTTTCCTCGAATTTCAATTTTAAGAGTATATACATTTCTTCTTTGCCTTGGAATGTTTTTATATAAAGTACTCATAAAATCTTATTTGCATTTTATTGCAAAATCATATTATCCTTTTCTTCCTCTTGTAATAGAAATGCTGCAGTCTTACTTATGCTGAAAGGTATCAAAATACGACTCACACTGTCTTGTCTGTATTAACATTATTTCCATTGTTGTACAACATCTTATTGTTTATTTGCACAGGAAGTAGAGTATCCTTGTAAAACTTTCACTGATCATCAATTTTCGCTTTGTAACTAGCTTAGCAGGAACAGAAGATGAACATGAACGCTGAACAGCATTAAACCTAATTCGACGAGTACCTGGTAGTTATGCATAACTATAGTGTGTGCTACAAAGGAATCAATAAAATTGCAAATTCGAATTGAGAAAGAAGGCAAATGCATACGGAGAGACGAAGCTCCATATATCATTATTGGCTTGAAATGACACTAATAGATACATGGATGGAGGAGCAGGTCAGGGATAAAGTCAAATAGAGTTAGCATCGAAAAAGATTACATCAAACAATTGGAGCTTGTAGTTTTCCATGGTCTCCTGGAAAAACACATCAATAATATCCACAATACTATTATAGTAGAGATGATAAACTTATCGTATACAGATATATGTCAGGTATTGCATGTACTTTTGGAATAAAATAATAGGATCAAAAATTTTAAAACCAACGAGCCATCACACCCTGATGGGTTACTGTTGAACCAAACTACACCAAACGTATCTTTTTATTTTGCTTTAATCACACACACTCACAGGACTATAAGGACGCGCCGCTACAGGCAGAATTTGTTGTACATGAAACGATTTAGTTGGTAGGTATAATATTTTCTCTAGCCTCGAAACTTACAACTTTTGTGCTTGCAACAATATTAGCTTGTATGAAACGTCTGAAGTAGAAAGCTCGGCACTCTTTTATGAATATTTTAATCAACCCGAATCTAACCCATTCATCATTATCAAATTTATTTCCGAAGGACTCAATTTCACTCCATTTCAAATAATAGATCATTTCCGGCAGAAATATATTTTGAGTTTTTTTTTGGAAAAAAAAACGAGAATCAATTCCAGAGCCACCGGATCGGTAAAAACCAGGTGGCAATCCGTTTTTCGAATTGGGATCTTAGAAAAACTGTTTCAGCTGTGGCGTAAATTTAAACATGAATCGAAATATCTTTAAAAGCATCGTTTATTTGTTATTTCCGCATGCCGGCGATATACCTATATCATGACAGGTAAAATTAAGGGTCACATTTTGTTTCTTATTTTCATGCGAGCTTATAAATAGTTCACACCCACTTTCAACAAAAAAAAATAATTTTTAGGGAAAACGACTGATTTCGCTTAAAGTAGTAACAACAGCTTCAATTTACCAGAAGAAATATGTCGATGGCCCATTCGTTGATGATATTTCTGAGGAGGTTGGCGAAACCATTAGATTTGGAAATTGTAAAAACTCTGCAGGACCTGACGGGATTTCTAATTGTCTGCTAATAAAAGTTACCCAATATTTTCATTCTACTGTTGATGACCATGTTTAACAATTGCTGGAACAACGGCTTATTTCAAAAGCTTGGATAACTGTTAAGATTGTTCCAGTGCCACAGAAAACCAGCACACTAAATGTGGAAGACTAGAAGCATATACCACTGATCTGCTCCTGAGGAAGGTTAAGTACTTCTTTGATGAGAGAGATCTAATATCATAGATTTCAGGAGATGTACTCAAGGATATATCATTTACTGGAACTCTAAAGCGACTAAAGCGTGGGATTACAGTGGGATGCCTCAAGGGCAAAAGAGAAGAAGACAATGTTACTTGTTTTTATGACATGAATATCTGGTATAATTGTAAGAAAAATTTTAATCCTATAGATTATGTAGTGTGAGCTATAGATCAACGCCAATAAAACGAAACTTAAATGCTTTGCGACAAACAAGAACAAGAAGAAATAAAATGCACGACTGGATCGTACGAACTTGCTCTTGTAGCTAACAACTTTAATTTAGCTAAGCATTGACGCTGATAAGTAGGTAGGTAAGCTAGTTATCCTATGCACGTTTAAAGCCGATGTAGGTAAGATTACCTTGATTCTTAGTATAATAAATTTTCGAATGGATCATTCAAGGAATAGCTACATAGGTACCTACCTACCTAATGGATTTTAATTAATTGGTGCAATATAACATATGCATACATAAGATACCTATGATTTATAAAGACACGTTATATGTATATACTCGTATAAATTAATAAGGGCCTACATTGTATTTAGTATTCAGTGACGTACGCAAAAAGTCATAAAAACGGAAAAATAATAAGGTATAGAAATAAATGGATAATCCACATAATTAAATGTTTTTATATTGCTTAGTCGTTATAGTTTAAGGGAAAACAAAGATGAAATTTGAATTCATGGATAAATAATAATATTCTGAAAAAAAAATTCAAAAATCGTTGAATTTATTAAAATAAATTAATTTTTTATGTATGTGTAAAATTTTGAAAACATTTGAAGAAAAAAATTTGAAACGCCATTTGAAAATATTATTAATATGCATATAAAATTCAAATTTCAAAAAAAATTTGAAACTGGTTTTTTAAAAATCGATTAAAAAAAATGTATTTATTGTTTTAAACTTAAAACTTTAAAAAAAATTTTTTAACATTTTAGTATGCAGTTTTATTGACAACTTTAGAGAGCATTTGTATGAAAAAAATTATTTTAATCGGTTCAACCAATGTTGAAAAAGTCGAAAATATGACAAGTGGTTCTATCGGAAGTACCGTTAATAAGAACGAAAAAAAAAATATTTTTATACTTGAAAGTGGACTGTACTAATTTAATAACACACACATTTTTTTATAAAAATTCTTAGAGCCGTTTTCGAGAAATTAATTTTTTTCTTAATGGTTTTTGTTAACATTTGTATGGGAGGTAGGTACCGTTGTTTTTTATTTTAGAAAAATATTGTTTTTAATTAGTGAAGATAATTTAAAAAAAAAACACCAAATACGAAGTTTCGAAAAAATCAATTTCGAAATTTTGAGTTTTCCAAAAAAGAAAAATTAATTAATTAATTTCCACGAAATATTTTTTTTTTGTTTAAGCTTTCTATGTCCAGTGGCCAAAAAATTCCAAGACACAAAAAGAAAAAACAAAACTGGGAACAAGCTTAGAAACGGAACAGACACAAAAGCAATAGTTGAAAGTAAAAAAGTAACCATAGAAAACAAAACTAAAAATCAACCGGCTAACGCAGTTGCACTAAGCAAAACTGATGAGAATAAATCCAATTCCCAGATTGTAAAAAATGTGCGGAAGAACGATTAAACTTCTTTCTATAAAAGATATGCTGGAACTTATCTTGAAAAGGATTGACCAACAAGATTTAAACATAAAACAGCTAAGCCAAGGAGTCGCCCTTAAAAAAACAATGATGGACAGAACACTTAAAATCGCAACATGGAATGCAAACAATCTTTTGCAACATGTATCAGAACTAAACATCTTTTTGGAAATAGAGCATTTAGACATATGTTTGGTGTCCGAAACTCACCTCGGTATAGAACAGAGTCTGGATAATAAATTGCCAAATTGTACGTGTTATCATGCTCCGCCCCCAGCTGACGAAGCTAGGGAAGGATCAGCAATACTTATTAAAAAGTGCTTAACACGCAATGAAGAACCAAAGTTTACGAATGAAAACATGCAAGTAACAACAATAAGTATTGGTATAAAAAAGAAAGAATTTAAGATAGCAGCTATATACTGCCCACCGAGGCGCTCTCCAACTGAAGAAGACTTTGCAGAACTCCTAAATTTGTAAGGACATAATTTCCTTGTTGGTGGCGACTTCAATGCTAAGTACACCCACTGGGAATCTAGGCTCATAACTACAAAAGGTAAACGTCTATACCAAGCAGGCCGCAAATACAACTGCGAATTGTATTCTTCTGGTTCGCCAACATATTGGCCATCTGATACTAACAAAATATCAGACCTTATAGACTTTTTCGTAGTTAAAGGTATTAAACGAAATCATAAAGCGAAGCAGAAATATTAGAAAAACGTAATCCCAAGCTCGTGAATAAGAGAACAAACTGGAACGAATTCAGAAATAAACTTGAAAGTTTTATAAACCTGAGATCTCCTATGCAAACAATTGAACAAATTGATCATGAAGTAGAACAATTTATTGCTGATGTGCAACAGGCTGCAGAAGAAAGTACTCCAACTATTTCAAACGCGAGAGAAGAAGAAATAAAATATCCTGTCGAAATAAAGGAGCTAATAATGGAAAAAAGAAGAGCTCGAACAAAGAGGCAAACTACGAGATTCCCTGGTGATAAGGCACTTTTTAACCGTCTTAACAACGAATTAAAAAGAAGAATCAAAAATGACTCACTTAGTAGATTCCTGAAAAATATGACGACGGATGCTTCTTCCGAATACTCCGTATGGAAAGCAGCTAAGCGCCTAAAACGACCTCAGGCACAAAACCCATCTGAAGATGGTAAATGGATCGCAAACCCGAAACAAACGGCTGATCTCTTCGCTGAACATCTCGCGAATGTTTTTATGCCATTCCCAGCAGACACAGCTATAGATCCCTTACAGTTTGTGGATAGAAACGACGAATGTGAAATATCTTTTGTTATAAAGAATTAAGAAGCATGTGTCAACATAAGTTGTCTAACAAAAAATCTCCAGGGTACGATCTAATAACTGCTCAGATTTTGAAAGAAATGCCATCAATAGCCTTCAAGAAACTCCAATTTATAATTAACGCATGCCTTAAAACTAAGATATATTCCACATCATTGTAAAATTGCAGAAGACATTGTTATACCTAAACAAGTTAAGCCACCAACAGAAGTAACATCTTACAGACCAATATCGCTTATACCAATCATTACAAAAGTTTTTGAAAAACTGCTACTGAAAAGGCTTAACAAAATAATAGAAGAAAGAAGAATAATTCCGAGCCATCAGTTTGGATTTAGAAATAAAAATTCCATGATAGACTAAGTGCATCGAATTAGGGATGTCGTGGAAGAGGCACTTGAAGAAAAACAAGTATGCTCGGCTATATTCTTAGATGTTGCTCAAGCCTTTGATAAGGTTTGGCACTTGGGTCTTGAGTACAAACTGCATAGGGACCTTCCCAGGCAGTATTACGAAATACTGAAATCCTACGTTACGAACCGACTCTTTAGTGTATGGTACGACCAAAATTACTCGGAACTAAAGAAAATTGAAGCCGGTGTTCCACAAGGAAGTGTCCTAGGACCAACCCCTTATCTGTTATATACAAGAGATGTTCCAGTGGACATCAACGCTACCATGGCCAACTTTGCTGACGATACGGCAATACTGGTGCAAGATAAATCCGTTACGAAGGCTATACAAAAATTGCAAAATGATATCGATAAAGTTAGTGATTGGACGCAGAAATGGCGTATCAAATTAAACGAAACAGAATCGACGCATATAAACTTTACTAACAGGAACAGTAAAAGGATTCCCTCCGAGGGATCCTAAAAAAAACGCGAACGCCTGCCCACTAGGGGCAGGCCCAACGGTTCGACTTACTTAAATTAAACAATCCGTTATTTATTAAAATCAACTGATCTTTATTACCACGTCCGACCTGTTTTAAGACTAACTTAAGACTAACTCTTCCCACACTTAATAAACCATATCCCAATTCCATTCGCCGCACGATGATTCGCAGCGTCAGCGACCTTGAAGGCTTCCGTGCATTTACCTCAAAATGCGCTCATACATGATCCTCGCCAATCGTGGGAACCTACAACTTGCTCGAACATGATTTGCTGACCTGGCAAATCATAACGGGGTGCATGTAAATGCGGCGTGTTAACTGGAACATAAACAATGTTCCAATATTTATAAACAATACAGCAGTACCTTACTCCAATACCGCCTAATACCTTGAAATGCCTTTGGATGCAAAGCTTAAATGGAAAGAGCACATCAAAAAGAAACGAGAAGAACTTAACTTGAAATACAGAAAAATGTACTGGTTACTAGGAAAGAACTCTGACCTATCTATCCAGAACAAACTAACGTTATATAAGCAAGTACTGAAAACCGTTTGGACATATGGCAACCAACTATGGGGCTGTACAAGGAAAACAAATGCTGAACCCATCCAAAAATTCCAAAGCAAGGTCCTTAGTGGAATAATAAATGTCCCTTGGTATATAAGAAATAGCGATCTACATCGTGACCTTCAAATTGAAATGGTTACAGAAGTGGTAAAGTGACAGTGACTGTAAAGTCATACCAACTCCGAAATGGAGACCGTCTTAAATGTACGAGACAATGTTCGGAGATTAAGAAGAACCAAGCCTCATGAGCTGATTGGTCCTGATTTCACCGGTGGTTTGAGTGCGGTAAGAGTCCCACACTACTCTATACCGATTCTTACAGAGTCTCTTTCGAAGATTTTGATCGGATAAAAAAAAAAAGAACTTTCTAGGAGCTTCTGCGTAAGAAATTTCAAAAAAATCAAATTAACCGTTTCCCAGAAAATCGAAAACCAAAAAAATCGTTCTACTAGAGGTAATAACAATTATTTTCCAAAAAAAAATTATAGAAAGGTACCTTTTCCCTTCATTAATGAACTGATTATTTTTTTATAAAAATCGTTGTAGCCGTTTTTGAGAAAAATGAGATTTTTGGTTTTGGCACAAAAAAATGTATGGGAGCTACTGTTATTTGTCGTCTTAAACAAAGCAAAATGAAAAAAACGTGTGGTCATATAACCGAAAAAACAATATGTAGCAAGTTTGAACAAATCTATCAATCCGCTTAGGCTGTAGACTCGAGGACAGAGATACAGACTCACAGACAGACGGAATTGGGGGATCTACTTTTTTGGTGTTCTCTATGATCGTAATGTCATGGTTGTTGCTAGAATTTTTACTTGCGATTATAGGTACTATAAAGCAAGTTATGTATTCGTAAAAAAAAAAATTCGAACAATCAAACATGACATTACTATCATAGAGATCTACGGCTGAACCGATTTGGTTCAAACTTGGTACTAAAGCGTTTTAGGTGATTGTCCAAAATACATTTTTGAATCTTTGTTTTAGGCCCAAAAATAACGGTACTTGCCACACAAATTTTATAAAAATTGGTGCGAGTACTACTTTGGGTATGGTCAACATTTCGGCCAAAAAAAATTTTAAAATATTTTGTTATTAACGGTACCTGCCATACAACCAGTTTATTGAATTTCGACTTTCTCATAAACGGCTTAACAGGATCTATTTCAAATTCTTAATAGTATTGCATTTCAAAATTTAAACAAAAATTTTTTTTTGGATTTTTGAAAAAAAAAAATATTTTTTTTTTTTGAAAATTCAATATTTCGAAAACGGGTGGACAATTTTTTTGAACTTTTTTTTGTATTTATATTATTAAATATTTAAAATGTTCATACCAATTTTTTTTTTAGAAAAAGTTTAAGAATATTTATATATAAAAAAATTAAGTGAAAAACTTTTAAAATATATTTAGTATTATTAAAAATTTTTGCATATAATGTGATCAAACATAGGAGCAAGTACGTGCGATCCAGTCGTGCATTTTATTTTTTTTTTTTTAACGAATCCATAACTTGCCTTATAGTACTTATAATCGCAAGTAAAAAAAATTGTTGCCAGAAGTCTAACCATCAGCATCAAGCTATTTATAAGAAGCCAGAGAGATCCCCACAAAAAACAACACCAAACGCACCGAGGTAAGCTTGACCAAGACGATAAAGTTCAACATGCATGCCACGGCAATTCTTAAACGTGCAAATTTTCAATTAATCTACTTCACCCTCTAATAAGAAGGCCGAACGGACTAAGCAGGAAGACAAACCTTCTTATATAACAAAAAATATATAAGACTCGTTCTTTAATGCCTGTCCCATGTAGTTTACCACATCTCCTACAACAATAAAGTAGATACAACTTTTCAAGAGGAATATCTTGAGAGTGTGCATTGGAATGCAGGAAATATTGGCCTAACAATTACATGCTGATGCTGAGTTACAGAATACGGAAGAACTAGCAAGAACATCCAAGCCCAGATATTCAACAAGCACTACTCAAGGAAATATTACCAGGTGGAAGACACCTGATCCAAGAAGCATAGCACATTCCACGAATCTTTGAAGGAAGTTCATTTTATGAGAAGACTATCAGTAGACACCACAGAGGATGAAGTCAAAATATCTTACATAACTATCAAAAAAAAAGATAAAGATACCAAATAATGAAAACTACTATTTCCGTAATCGCTTAAAATTATTTATTTATCCATTGTTTTTAAGTCAAACTATAATTTGAAAGGATTTGGGCTCCAGAAATCTCTTTCAACCTATCATAAAATTTATATCACAAAACTGCTAGGCCCTTTCTGGAAAACTGTTTTTACCGACCGACGTACGAAAAATTGAGAGAGAAGATCTACATGTGGCAAGATGGTGAATGTATAGACTTGAAAGTCAAAATGCAACAAACAAATTGTCCCTATTATTTTCCTAATCCCAGTGCCCAAATACAAAGAAGATTAACTCAGCACACATAGTAACTAATATTCAAAGATTATCTCTTTTGAGATGCTTTTCTTCTAGCCGTTTTTTTCTTTTCTTTGTTAACTATTAACTTAAACAAACTTAATTTCTGTTTTTAAAGCTTCGGGTTATGTCTGTTTTAATGCTGTAATGTCCTTTAAAATTCGATCATATCCTTAACCTGTGCTCGGGGTTGCTTATAATCAATTTAATTGCAACGCAGCAAAAACAAAACGAAAAAAAAACTTAATAGCCAACTCCTACGTGCAGCATTTGGAAAATTGGTCCTCGGTTCTGTTGTTTTCCAACAAGCTATACATTTACCACAGCTTTTACGTTTAGTCTTTTTTTTTTAACTCTTTATACTATACATTTTTTTGTTTAAAATGTAAAGAACTCTTTCCTTGCTAAAATGAATCTGAAACCGCAAATGAAAACTAACATTCTTTTTAAATTTTCAAACAGAAATAGGGTGTTCCGAGCTCTCTCGTTAGAAGAAATTTTTCTTAATAAGATTCTTGGAAATACATTTTTAGAAATCAGAGGGATACACACCAAGATTAGGCTATCCTTCTCAAGATAGATAGATAGATAGATTCGTTATTTTTCAATCATAAGGTTTTACAAAATTTTATATAAAAATAAGGTCATGGCAACGCTACCGTCTGCCTCAAACGACATTTCTTATGATATACAAAATAAAAATATAATAAAAATTTGACTAGGCACAACCATCCATTTCTCCATTAAGGGTTTCAAACAAAAATTTCTAGAGTAAAAAAGCTAACTCCAAATTTTAATCTTCGGACTTCTTGTAGAATGGGACACTTGGCCTCGAAGTGGTAAATATCTTCATTTTCTCTTCTATTACAAAGATTACAAACCTTCTATAAAGTAACAGAATCAGACTTTTAACTTATGTTAGGGGTATTCACAATCCGATGTATCTGGTCTTGTATCATTGTAAAAGTATAAAAGTGTATCATTTTTTTGCACTAGAACAAACAAATATACTGAATATCAAAGTCTTACACTCTACACAGAAAAATAAAAGAGTGTACGATTTTTTTAACACAAGCTAAGCTTTCTTCAGAACAAATGTGAAACAGATTTTGACATTTGCTTCAGCGTTGCTACAGATTAGTAAAGTTGTGTTCACAGTCTGTTGTAAAAAAAATAAAATTTTACAATCTTACAAGACTTGTACACCAGATCGTGAATACCCCTATTATATTTCGCTACATATCACGTAATACAGTGATAAGTGGGACTATAAAGCTTATAGCATCCACAAAGAAGATGAGGAAATCCTACCCCGAGAAATTTGAAAGAAGATGCAAATGGGAAAACGGTTCAGCGTAAAACATACTCAGCGATAGAAGAGTATCATGGAAGTGTAATGGCAAATAAGTAAGTCCAACGTAGGAAAAATTGAACATTGAAGCTCCCTCCTCTAGGAGATAGCAGAGTGACACGATCAAATTGGCAACACCCGGTAGTTGAATAAACAATAAAATCGACCGACCGGGACATATCCTTTGGAATGGAATACTGCGGGTAGCCTTGTAACCGAAAGCAGGGAATACTAAATGTATTCCAGCAACATTTAAAGCAACTTCCAAATTTAAAATTTAATTAGATCATGACCCAGTTCCACCATCGAAAATAGAACAGGAATTGCTCAGCTCAGCTCTTCAAATATGCATATGTTTTTATTTGACGCATGCATCAATTCATCAACCCAGCTCCATACGCCCCATAAAAAAAATGGCGACCATATGTCTTCCTAGAACTAGATCTAGAACCCTCCTAAACGTCTCAAGGAATATCCATCTAGCGGACTTACCCGGAAAGACTCTTAAGCATTATTATGGCAAAGCGTGGAAAAGAGCCACGAACTTCAAGTGAATACACACTTCATGGACTCTAAAGCAATTTATGATATCATTCATCGTCAAGAGCAATTTATGGCATTGATGACCGAATTGGGGATTAAGGAAAAACTCATCCAGTTGTGTCGTGAGATGCTAGAAATCACACGTTGTAAACTACATCTGGGAATAATTCCTCCGAAGTAATTCTAATATGTATAGACTTTCGGGAAGAAATGAAAAAGCAGATGACTTCTTCCATCTCATTGCGAAACAGTTTATTCTAGGCTTAAACGGAGAATGTGCAATCTTGAATCTGGGTACAAAGGAATGTCCTCTCCCGTTGATGATATAATGGTCTAATCAACTTTATTTTTTGGAAGAAGTACGGACCAATAACTTCGCCCTAAACTGGTATCTTTTGTATGAGCCATTGTGCATCATTGTTTGTATGGTGGAGTAGCCGTTGTCCGGGATACGAGCCTCGTCTCTAAACAAACTCTCATTTTACAGACGCCTCTAAATCAACAATTAATAAACGTGTTAAATATGAAAAAATATATACATATATTTGGGTATTCGTTCCGCTTTCACGCCTCAACGACTGAACGGTTTTTAATTGTAGGTGTATAGATGTAATTAGATTCCCGTGGGATAGAAAGTCCGTATAACATCGCACGGGCATCTGCTATTAAAAATGTTGTGAAAAAAATTTTTGTAATTCATCAATTAAGAACGAATGGGCCGATTTAGTTCGAACTCTTTTTTAGTTGTTCGTAAAATCCACGAGAAGGTTTTTGCGAAAGAAAATTTTGGGCCAACCCTCCAGAAAAGTCGGGAAATTTTAAAAATCGAAAATAGATTTCTTGTATTTGATAGTGTAGGCAAATGTTCCGGAATGGTTTTTCAAATGAAAAAATATATATTTCTTAGTGGAAAACTCGAAAAATTCTGGAAAAGCGCGAACATTTTTTTCTCGATGATATACATATAGATATATTTAAAGCATGATTTGATGATTTTTGGGCAATATAAAGGTGGAAAATTTGTTGTGAAGCTTGGAAAACTCCCTACTAATCCATCTAATATTATAAATGTAAAAGTTTGAATGGGTGGGATGGATGTTTTTTACTCAATAACGCCAGAACGGATCTGGGTAGAGTTTGGCACAGAGATAGATTATAGTCTGAAATAATATACAGCATTCCTTTAAGCTAGGTAAAATGTATAGTTTCCGTGGGATAGATTTGTTTTAATTTTCTATAGGGCTCATAATAACATATCTGCTCATTCTAGAAATAGCCTAAGTAGCTTTTGTTCACAAGAAGATAAAAAAGCACAACATTCCCAAATACACACTCTATTAAGACATATGTCATTTTTATCCTGAAAAAATGGAACCGAACAAAATATATACTTGGGTGTTTGTTCCGCACTCATGCCTCAACCATTGAATGGATTTTAATGAAATTTGGTAAGTAGTTGGATTAGACACAGGATTATCCTACAAAAATTATCTATTCAAATGGGAGAGTTTGTGTATTTGTTCCGATTTCATGCATCAACGACTGAACGGTTCTTCATAAAATTTTTTAGGTGGACAGGTGATGTCATTAGATTCCTGTGTGATAGAAATTCCTTAGCATTGCACGGGTACCTGCTAGTTCTTAATCAACCTTATATTACGATTGGCGTTTATATTGAACGACAACTCTCACTTTTTGTGTCGAGTTACTTTTTAGTCGTTTTAGTGTCGGTATTACGATGATTAAACGCCACTCGTTGTCGATAAGCATACGTTCCACATAGGTAGCTGATTTTGAAAAAAAATTTAATTTTCAATACAGCTGTCATTAATTTTTAAATTCATATTCATTTTCTGCCGATTAATTTAACAAAAGTCGCTAAATAAATAGTGTTGCTGAATTTATTTTCTCAAGACAAATGCGAACAAGAAACCAACAAAATTGATATATGTATTAAGCTTTTGAGACGGTTGATAGTTTCGGAGATGTTTTCGTGCATAAAATATGATATTTATATATATTTATTTTGATGCTGTGTTTATTTTAAAATGGCTTCAAGTTCTTCGAAGGACACCAGTAATTTGTCATACCTTATTTATACGTTTTTTTTTGTGATTTATTTTTACGTTAAAATAGATTAGGCCTTCTGGGGGACTCTTAAAAAACGCGCCTACTATCTTACTTCTTGGTGGCGTGGAGAATGATAGATTTATTTTTATTTGGATTTAGTTTAATTTCTTTTAGATTTAGATTACGATGTAGATGTTTCTGTTCATGAAATCTAAATTAACAATCGGTAACCCAGCGACATTTGTGAGAGAAATATGCCAATTTATAATGGCAACCATGGAAAATGGAAAAGCTTTATAGAAATAGAGATAGCTAATTGAAATCCATAATAAATATTAAGGGTGAAAGGCAAATATCCTTTCTTCCCTGTACTGAAAATATAAATTGAACAGAGTATAGGTATTCGGACTGAATAAGGTAGCCTTTCCTTACTTCAATAAATAGCAGTACAAAATGCAATAAGGAAGAAGGATATTATGTGTTCCATCAAATTTTAGACTTGGTCTTAAAGAATTCAATGTTGTGCTATGATTCCCATTTGATTTTCTTTTCTGCATTTTGACTCCAAGAGATGTTTCATTTGTTCAGCATTTGTAATTTTCCCCTTTAATAAACTCAAACTTAATAAAAAAAACTGTTAAAAAAGAATACCTGTACAATACAACAAAACTTATATTTTTATTCAATTTCGCTACAAGTCGTTTTAACATTTTTGTTCGGGAAAACAGAGCATTTTAGTTGGCGTATATAGTTACAAGGCGTAACGCATATTTTAATAACGATGAGTGACGTTTTTCTCACAAAAATTTAAGTTTCACTCGAATTAAGGCGTTACGCTCAGAAAAATGACTATAACACGCCAATCGTAATACAAATATTTGAAAATGACAATCGCCATTTAAGTGAAAGGCATACCGTAATAAGGGTGAATAATCTTTAAGAGTTAGCATCTGAAGAGCATAATTAAAAACGTTTATTCGCCAAATTGTGTTGATAGGTACGAGACACACAACCATCATGTTTAAACTAAAAGGACACTGCTCATAACTAAGGCTGAGTTCATAACTGTAAAGATACAGCTACACTACCAGTATCCAGTTCATTAATGTATAAAACTAGTAATATTTCTGTAGAAATTTGGTATCACTTGTGTTCATTAATGTAGTTATACTGCAATACTACAGTAAAAGTATCGCAAACTTGTATCTTTCAATTTCCTGTTACAAAAAAGTATACAAGCAAGCATGTGAGGAATACTTATGTTTTTTTCTTACATCTTTTACAATATTTTATTGTAAAAGAACAACTTTTTATTAAATAATGATAAATAAATATAATTAAAATATTTCAGCTTGATTCCAAAAATTGGATCAATTTGAAGATTTCTTAGTCATAGAAAAATTACTTCTAAAAACGTCTTCGGGATATTCGTGTATTGTTCTTAGAAAATCTGTATACTTCGGAATCTGCCTTGTAATGCTACTAGAGCAACGACATGGCGATTTTTTTTATAATATACACGCGCTCGAGGGATTATCTACCCTTTAAATGTTTCAGCACAGCGCTGGCGTGACCTGTGGTCTCAACGAGCTTATGGAGACCACAATATATTTTTATAGAATGCTATCTAGCTAACTAGAAAACCTTTCTCGTGGAGACCCATGTAACGTTGGTGTGCAATATATTTTAGAAATCAAAAGCACTCTTCTTCCGCGATTAATACTTTGTTTTCTTTGTATCATTGACAAAAAAAATGCAAATTTCCTAAATTGGATCCGTTTAAAACATTTAAAAAAAAAGAGGAAAATAAATAAGAATTATTGTTTTTCCTCTCCATTTCAAATGAAACTCACTATGACTTTGGACCTATCCGAAAAAAAATTAGCAATGAATTTCAATGGGCATAATTACTATATACTTTGATGAACGGAGTTTATACCAGGTTTGTATACTGCAATGATACTGTATATTTTGTGGTCATAAAAGTTTTAGAATAATGTTACGGTAGAGTTACTGAAAATATTTTACAATTATGAACTCAGCCTTAGTACTATTGTGTGGGACATTTTTATCTGTCCCTTTTGGTCTTTTTTTTGAGACGGATCATTTTAAATTGTAACATTGTATTAGGTAATAGCTGATCTAACATTTTGCCGATTGTTTTGAAGTTAGTTTGAATTGGCAGGACATAAAGGGTCGGCCATCTAACGTTTTTTTTTCAACTAGTGCCTATTTCGTGAATGGTAACACTTAGCTCATGTCTGATTTGACAGGTAATGAGTTTTATCCTTCCGCTGAACGAATATGGTTGTGTATACGCTTGAATAACGCTGGGAAATATCACGACATTACTTTGAAAATCATGGTAATGTTGCAGAATGTGTGCGAAAATTGCGTACGGATTTTGGAAGAAGAGAAGCACCGTCAGCTCCGTATGTTATCTTGTCAAAAAAGTGAAAGAAACTGGCATCCTCATCGATAAACAAAAGCGTGAAAAGCCAAAAGCAGTTCGTTCACCCGAGAATATTGCTGCTGTGGCAGAAAGTGTACATGAATCGCCATCAACATCAATTCACCGTCGTTCTCAACAATTGAACATTTCGGAGACATCATTGAGACGAATTTTGCATAAAGACCTTGGTAAGACGCCATACAAAGCTCAATTGGTTCACGAGTTGAAGCCAACTGACCAACCAATGCGTTTTCGCTTCGCTAAGTGGGCCTGCGATCGACTTAGAGAAGATGCCAATTTTGCCAAAAAAAATCATCTTTTCAGATGAAGCTCATTTTGATCTTGGCGGGTATGTAAACAAGCAAAATTGTCGCATTTGGGGCACAGAAAACCCGCACGCATACATTGAAAAGCCGATAAACCCATTGGGCCATTTTTCTTCGAAAATGAGCAAGGAGTGGCCGTTACAGTCAACGGCGATCGTTATCGGGCCATGTTGAACGAATTGTTGTTCACAAAAATTGAAGAGGAGGATATTGGCAATATTTGGCTTCAACAGGACGGCGCTACGTGCCACACAGCCGAAGCTACACTCGAGTTTTGCGCCCTGTTTTTGAATATCGCATTATCAGCCGCAGAGTTGATGTCGCTTGGCCACCTCGGAGCTGCGATTTGACACCGTTGGACTATTATTTGTGGGGTGCCGTAAAAGATAAGTGTTACGCCGACAAGTCAGAGACAATTGACGCTTTAGAGGACAATATTCGTGAAGCCATTAGTGAAATACAGCTGCACACAATCGATAATGTGCTTAAAAATTGGACCGATCCTACACTGCATGGCCAGCCGAGGCAGCCATTTGAATGAAGTTATTTTCCATTATTTACCGGAAGGATTTTACTTTCAAATAAAAAAGCAATATGAGAAAATATTCAGTAGTTTTTTTTTATAGCATTTTCAAAAAAAAGTTATTTGGCGGACCCTTTATAAAATGTTTTGAAAAAAAAACACGTGGCACCATCGACTAAAACTGAAATGGTTAAAACGATAAGGAAGCTTTGTTTTGAGCGGCATGAATAGGATTATTTAGGAATCTCTTTCAAGGTTTACGATTAAGTCTATAACACCCTGTGTTTGCCTAAATATAACATGAAGGCAAGCAGGCACCCCTTGGCACTATATCTCTCCCTCTATATTATTATCTTTGAGTTTGGTTGGAGCAGAGGAGTTTTCAGCTATAGAGAATTTCCACAAAGGCAAACGTTATTTGTTGGCTGATGCTGCTTCAAAACAAAAAAAAAAACTAATGTATAAATACGAGTGGCAGAACAAAGTTTTTCTTGTTTACCAACTCTCTTTTCACTTCTGTATAAGGATAAACAACATAAACCTAAGTAAAGTTGAGGACAGAACTAACCGAACCAGTACCCTCGACTGAATGTTCGGCCACTCGGAAAACAATTGCACGACACTACTCGTATGAAAAAAAAAATATAAACAAAAACAAAAATAAGAAGGACCATGCTGTAGTCGTATTGTTCTGAGTTAAAAGTACCACTACCCGTACACAAACTCTGTTAAAGCTATATAAATATGGTCTACGCAAAAATAAGCAAAAAATTCACTCAAAAAATTCCTTATAGCTAGCTATGAATATAATAAATATTCTATGTGTCTTTTTTTTAATATTTAAAAAACAAAATGAAAACAATGCCGAATTGTTCCTGATGAATGGATATATTTTTTGGCTTTCCTTTTTTTAATGAGTAATTTTTACTTTATCCCTTATTTTAAGCGTATAAGACCCGGCGAAAAAATGACTAATTACTTAGGAGCTCGCAATACTGAATACATATTTTTTTTATCGTTTTCTTTTTCGCAAAAAGAGAATATTTCACAGTGTTCGCAGTAAGGCGAATTCCAAAGAATGAACTGTACATTTTATTTGATACTGCTACTACATTTCAAAAAATAAGCACAAGATACAAATCTTAAAATTCTAAAAATTATTAAATAAGCTGTTTTGTTTTAATTTTCAAAGCCAAACATCATCGTTTTGTAGTGTACCCGATACAGCATACGTTAGAAACGCTGTTTTTGAAATGCTATATCTTGTCCGATTTAAAACGTTTTTTATTTTTAATTTTTCTTATTACGGTTCAACGGATTTCGATCAAAATGTTTGTGATAATATTTCTTAAAATTCAAAATAATACTTACATACATAAATGTTCTAAATTATATTTAAAAAAAATCATATTTCTGTTTGAAACTTCAATACATACTCGTATATATAAAACGGAGTTTTTCAATTTCTATTATTAATTACTTAAAATTGTAATGCAAATATTCCTAAAGAATAGAAAAAGTTTATATAAAAGTAAGTCAACTATGACTTTAAACAAATATTTAGCTGTTTCTAATAAAAAATTTTTGCATGTTATGTGATCGAATATTTAATTTAATTTTAATTTTGCATAAATGAGCAAAATCTGAAAATTTCAGCCAAACCACTTGAGGCTTTTCCAAAAAGCAAAATAAAAATTCAAAAAAATTAAAATTAAGCGAAATATATTTTTTTTTGCAAAATGTTTGTCTCGTCCGTAAGAAATAAAATGCACGACTGGATCGCACGTACTTGCTCCTATGTTCGATCATATTATATACAACAGATTCTTAATGGAAACGGCTAAAAGTATTTTTAAAGTCGTTTTTCACTTAATTTTTTATATATAAAAATTTGTTAAATTTTTTCTAAAAAGAAATTGGTATGAACATTTTAAATATTTAATAATTTAAATTTAAAAACAAAATTTCAGAAAAAATCGACCACCCGTTTTCCAAATATTGAATTTTCAAAAAATAAATATTTTTTTCTAAATCCAAAAAAAGTATTTTCGAAAATTTTGAAATGCGTTATTATTTAGAATTTGCGGTAGATCTTGTATACAAATTTTTATCGAAACCCGTTGAGCCGTTTTTGAGAAAGTCATTAATAACAAAATATTTTAATTTTTTTCGGCCAAAATGTAGACCATACCCAAGTTAGTACACACACCAAATTTTATCAAAATCATTGGAGCCGTTTTCGAGATAATTAAGATGGTAGAAGAGTTTCTATGGCAAGTACCGTTATTTTTGGGGCTAAAACAACGATTCAAAAATTTATTTTGGACAATTAACTAAAACGCCTAACCACCAAGTTTGAACAAAATCGGTTCAGCCGTTTGGGCTGTAGATCGTTGTACAGACAGACAAACAGACGGAATTGCCGGGCCCACTTTTTTGTGTTCTTCATCATCGTAATGTCAAGTCTGATCAAAATCTCGAGTTCGAATGCAAAGGGGCCATATAAATATGTATAGTGCTAAAAATAGTAAGAATTTCATCAAAATCTATAGCTAAGTTTTTGGGGAACAAATATCTTGCTTAGGTAAGAGATGTAAATTATTTCTATAAATTAATAATAAAAGACTTCAGAGTTAAGTTTTCCTGAAATATTTTGATTCTATCAAACAATTTTTATGGAAAATTAAACAAATCTAAGGGCACAAGTATTTACATTATCAAATAAATATAATAAATACAAAAAAGTGTTTAATAGTGTGGGAGAGGGAAATATTAAAAGTGGAATGATTTATTATTGTTACCTTATTATAAAAAAAAGTCAAATGACTAATGCTCCTCCGTTGCGTCGTTGGATGCTATGGAATATTTTGCCGTTTTGTAAACTATAGGAGCTGCGTTTTTTTAAAATTTAAATTGAATATTCTCGCGTTGGATGTTTTCAAAAAGACTTTCTTTTATAAGCTTACTTATAATCACAGAGAACTCTGTATTTTTTTTTTGTGGGGGAACCAAAATGATTCGAAAAGTGTCATGTACTTAGATTAAGATAAAACATTTTTAAAAACATAAGGTATTAACAAAAAAATTCATTTTACTCTACTGGCGGTCCCAGGACTCCAACGCAGGGCTTGACCGCCCCATTCTTTTTTGTTGGATTTGCTGATGACTGAACGTTTTTCCTGGCCGGGACCAGTTACTTTGTAGGTGCAAAAAGGAATTTGGTGAACGCCAGGTTTCCTTCTAGACGTCTTGTGCTTTCAGAGCTCGGTCAATTTTTGAGACCGGATTCCGTGGAACTGATAACAAATTTATATAAATGATGTCGAGTCCGGAGTTCGGGAAACTTCAGATCAGTCTAGAGTGAATCTTTTTTTGAAATCACCAGTGACGTCATCAACACCCAAATCCGAGCAAAGCTAATATGTACAATAAAATAATTTTTTTTAAGACAAACACCATATTTTTTTGCCGTGGTTTTTTTTCAGATTCTTGACCCTAATATATTTTATTTCATTTCGTGTAATAAGACTCCTGAACGAAGCCGCCTGGCCGTTTGGTTTATTTTTTTATTTTTTATTCGTTTCCTTTCCTTTCCTTTCCTTTCCTTTCCTTTCCTTTCCTTTCCTTTCCTTTCCTTTCATTTCCTTTCCTTTCCTTTCTTTTCTCTTCTTTTCTTTTCTTTTCTTTTTTTTTCCTTTCCTTTCATTTCCTTCCTTTCATTTCCGACAATGTCAAATACATACAAAATGTTCCTTTTTGACAATGTCAAATTAAATTTGTTGCAAACATATTTGAAATAAAATTCACGACTCGATCGCACGTAATTGTTCCTATGTTAGACATCACATTATATGCATACGATTAAAAACGCCTTTATGTATTTTTGAAGTCGTTAATTTTTTACATATATATATTCTTAAATTTTTTCTTAAAAAAATTGGTATGAACATTTTAAATATATTTATTATATATAAATTCAAAAACAAAATTTCAGAAAAAATCGTCCATCTGTTTTCGAAATATTAAATATTCAAAAAAAAAATTTTTTTTTTAATCCCAAAAATCTTTTTTTCGAAAATTTTTAAATGCAGTTTTATTTAGAATTTGAAGAGGCTCCTGTACAAACATTTTAATCAAAGCCGATGAGCCATTTATGAGAAAGTCGAAAAAATATAATTGTAAGACAGGTACCGCTAATAACAAAATATTTTAAATTTTTTTTACCAAAATGTAGACCACACCCAAGATAGTACACACACCAATTTTTATCAAAATCGTTAGAGCCGTTTTAGATATAATTAAGATGGCAGACAAATTTGTATGACAAGTACCGTTATTTTTGGGGCTAACACAACGACTCAAAAATCTATTGTGGACAAGCACCGAAAGCGACTAAGCACTAAGTTTGAACAAATTAGGTTGAGCAATTTAGGCTGTAGATCGTTCAACAGACAGGCAGACAGACAGACATACGGAATTGCGGGACCCACTTTTTCGGTGTTCTCTATCATCGTAATGTCAACTTTGATTAAATTCTCCAGTTCGGTTTTTTTTTCCAAATGCAAAACTAGCCCCATAGTACTTATATCGCAAGTAAAAATAGTAATGATTAAAACTTAAAAATTCCTTAGTATATTAGGACCAATTTCATAACTTCTCATTAAATTTAAAATCTCTGTTAAAAATGGGAAATTTACGAAATTTTAATGGATATCTCTAATTAGCATCAGCTGTTATAGTGTTATTCACCTATGTGGAACTCTGGAATTTTCTTTGAACGTAATTAATTTAAATGTGTGGTAAAGCTCTTCATAAATACTGCAAGAAAACAATAAATAATTGATTTTATGGTCCTTCTTTTATTTATGATTTTTTTATAGGTATGTAAGTATCAAACTAAAAATAAAATTAAACACACACAAAACACACATCAACACAATACTCGTATAATAATCTAGTGTCCCTAACTAAGTCAAGTTTGATACCCAACCCGCAGCAGTATTGTCGAAGTCATAAATGGAAAGATGTTAAAGTTTACCTAATGTTTTTTTTTATTTGGTAATTCCTTTAGCCCTGGGTGTGTAAGAGATGATACAGATGAAAAAAAAAAACTGTTTACTGTATATAGTTTATGCGTTGGCATCTATAAAATCCACTCGAGGATAAACTGCATGAATGTTGCACACTCTAGTACTTAATTTTGTTGTAGCGTTCGTTCCCCGTAGGGTCCTTCTTCTTGAGAGCATAAAGTAGTACATAGTAGTTGGTACTATACACAATAATTGATGCCATTAGGAGTAGAGTATTGAGTGCGGAATGAGAGAAGCGGAAGTGGGCGAAACCCGTTACCCGTATAGAATGGAATCTAAGAGAAGGAAATGATGACTGCGGTCTTTGGAGCTTAAGCCATTTTGACCTTGTTTACGACTAAATAGTGTGGTTGAGAGCATAGAACCTTGTTATTGAATAGTTTATTGGTTAATCGGTCGATAAGCTTGTATATTCAACCAAGGATGATTGCTTATATTGCTGGGGGTTCACTGCTTTAATGAATATCAACAATATAGAATTTCTCATTTCAATTGCAAGAAGTGTCTTTGGTAATATTATCAATTAGTCATCGAAGTACATAGCTCTCTATAATAACTTTACTCCATGCAGTTGGGCGATGTAGATATAATATGCAATGACATCATTAAGATATTGTTAAAGGTATGCACTGATTTGAAGGTAATTTCATCAAATATTAATTTAATAATAAATGTACACAGCAATTTTGATTTGATTCCTTTAATAATACCTGTATACGGATATTGAAAATTAGAGATTTTGAGAAAGTTTCAATATTAACTGGGATACAAGATGGGACAAATGTAATAGTATAACGTGAATTTAAATTTGGCATTTAAGCAAATTTTGAAGTTGAGCTTTGACTTAAATTACTGTTCTGTTTTTTCATTGTAAATATGATAGAGAAGAGATTAGATAGATTAAGATTAGATTTCTTTTTTTCATTAAAGGTATTATGTACAATGTTCGTGATTTAGAATACGAACTTGACAATTCTATACTGTCTTCCGGATATCACATTTTAGGGTTGGGTTCGATATCCCGCTTTTTATAATCCCGTTTCTTAAAATACAGCTTTTTATAATCCCGCTTATTTAAAACCAAGCTTTTAAAAATAGGGTCTCTTATAATAACGTATTTAATATAACTCCGTTTCTCATTATCCCGCTTTTAAAATCAACACAAGTCCGAAAAAGGATGACGCGAGCAACCCCCCTGCTTGTACAAATATAGGATTTGGGGTGGGGTTATTTAAATTTATTTGTGTAACATTTATCAAAATACTTAACAATCTTGGCGGGACTAAAAAGCGATAAGTCGGGATTTAAAAAGCGGGATTATAACAGATAGGTATTTTGAATAAATGGGATTTTAAAACTCGCGATTTTTGAAAAACGGGATTTTAAAAAGCGGGATTCCGATACGCTCCCGAGATCTTATAATAAAACTAGCGGACCCGACGAACTTTGTCTCGCCCCAATTTAACGTCTTCAGGCAAAACACAGATAGTTAAAATTTCAATATAATTTATTTGAATGGAAGCGAAATCAGTAGAGAGAGGTATGATAAACAATGTTTTTTTATTTTTTCCCGGCGCAAAAACAAACAACAAATACGGTTTTCCAACACGCTGACAGGCAACGTTAGCAGGGTGGATTAATAACTTCGGCTCCAAATAACATCATTTGAAAGCATCCCCTATTTTTTTTTGTGTATTCGCTAAGAAATATTTTGATACAATGGCTCTGGCGGATGAGCCAAACCGGACAATTTCACCTTGCAACCAGTGCAGCATAAGCCAGGGTTTCCGATTGAAACTTCAATATATCGCAATGCAGGCATACGACAGACAATGAACCCAAATCAACGCAGAGAAAATCTTTGTAGGAGATTGCGGAATCGTTTTCGTATTCTTGTATAACATTTTGTAGAATTTGAGGTGGTGATTGTGTAGCCAGAACCTGGACAATTTGGGCGCGTCTACACGTTCCTATTGCGTTTGATTATCATGGACATTCTGTATAATTATTGCATGACGTACACGTCCAAGGCATAATCGTCTAATAGGTGTTGCTTGCGGAAATCCAAGAGAAAGGCTATTCTCTTATGTTATTTTTACTTGCGATATAAGTGCTATACATATGTATATGGCAAGTTTTGCATTAAGAAAAAAAGTCGAACTCGAGATTTTGATCAGACTTGACATTATAATGATGGAGAACACCAAAAAAAGTGGGTCCCGCAATTCCGCCTGCCTGTCTGTCTGTAGAACGATCTAAAGCCTAAACGGCTGAAAAGATTTTGTTCAAACTTGGTGTTAGGCCGTTTAAGGTGATAGTCCAACATAAATTTTTGATTCGTTGTTTTAGCCCCAAAAAATAACGGTACTTGGCATACAAATTTTCTACCATCTTAATTCTCTTGAAAACGGTTCTCACCCTTTTGATAAAAAATTGGTGTGTTTACTACTTTAGACATGGTCTACATTTTGCCAAAATTGTGTTTTTTTGTTTTAATATTTTGTTAATAACGGTACCTGCCATACAACCATTTTATTAATTTTCGACTTTCTCATAAATGGCTCAACGGATTTCGATCAAAATTTGTTCGCAGGAGTTTCTTCGAATTCTAAATAAAACTGAATTTTAAAATTTTCGTAAAAAAGTTCTTTTTTGAAAATTCAATATTTCGAAAACGACGAATTTTTCTGAAATTTTGTTTATAAATTTATATTATTAAATTTATAAAATCAATGGAAGAAAACGCAAACAATATGTTTATATTTTTTTTGTTTTTGTTTTAGTGGACTGTGTGGATTTAAAGCCAATTGAATGTTTTTGTGACCTTTAGTCCAAAATGCGTTTCGCCCAGGTACTACAGCCGGGCTCATCAGTTAGATGCTGTAGTACCTTTCTAAGACGCATCATTGTTTGACCGATGTTAACCGACTTTAATAAAACTTACAGCGATTACTCACTGTAAATTATATTTTTCTAGGTGAATTTGGTTAGATTCATTAATAAAATGTTCATACCAAATTTTTTAGAAAAAAATTAAGAATTTTTATATATAAAAAATTAAGTGAAACACGACTTTAAAATTATATTTAGCGGTTTCTATTAAGAATCTTTTGCATACAATGTAATCGAACATTGGTGCAAGTTCATGCCATCCAGTCGTGCATTTTATTTCTTAGTAAATTAGGAATCGAAATTCCTATATAATCTTATTTCTTAAAATGAATAAAGCCTCGGACAAACCAAGGTCATTGATTTCTTTGGCTATCTTCCACAATTCTTTCGAGTTTTTTGTCCGACCAAGTCTTTGGGCCTTACAGTTTTAGAAATCAGTTTTATTTTACTTCGATTTACCAGTTTTTCAGTCTCATTTTTAGATCATATCTTAGACTACTGGGGTCACCCGGGTGTAATTTACGTATTTGGTAGAGAGCAGGGCAGCAGCAAAGAAGGTATGGTATATTCTCCTACTCCTCGTCATCCATGCAGCTTCTGTAAAAGTCGTTCTTGAAAAATCCAAATCTTATTGACGCCGTTATTTCTGTAGGGGATCTAGTTTTCTTCGCACCTATAGTGTTCCCTGCCTATTGATGATCTTTTCGACACCAGCTGTCACTTTTCATCCCAAAAAGGCTTGAGAGGATGCTATCCAGACGACAGACTATTGTTTCTGAATGGCTCAAATATGGAGTGTTGTTAAGTTAGAAATCTTATCTGATTTAATAAAACCCCTCCAGGTTTGTTTTTGGCTACTTAACATCGCTAGTAAGGCCATACGCAGCCTTTAGCTCAAAGAGAATCAAGAGTCAAACGAAGCACGGAAATCAAGCAACATTTTCAACAGTACCATATGGTTCGAAATGAAAAAGAAGACTGGACCAAGCTATTGTGAATACCAGATGGATTGATGTGGATGAATAGAGCGTGGATACATTCTCAATTGTTCGTAGCAAATCCGATTGTTGGATCGATTTTAGCCAAGTCTCCAAACAGAAGATAAACGATTTGAGCTCTTTTCTTGCAACGGCAACGTGGCGAAATGGATTTTGATAGAACTCCATTAGCTCCTGCAGATAGTAATTCTTCAGATTCCTATGACCCCGAGGAGGCTGACTTTATGGATTTCTGAAGTAATTTTTGGTTCAGAGTGCCCAGATGATGTTGAGCTGATACAAACTTTTATTAAAGTCTCAGTCAAAAAATTTGCTAAATTTTTCACACTGTGGATGATTTCATACGCACATTGACATTCAAGTGGAGCCAGCAGACGATGACACACTTTAATATAACTTGCTTGAAAAATTGTCGTCATACTCAGAGCGTGGACAGTGATCCGCATAGAGATCTGCTCACAAAACCGACACATTTTTTTCAGCGCTAACAGGTTCGTGCTACTACAACGGTACTCTACATTTAAGGCTGCTTGTGCCGCCATTTCCACCTAACTAATGAGTTATGAAAGATAACCCGACGAAGAAATTCACAATTCGTTACAACTTACCAATTTCCTGTGTATCGACAACATAATTGTCAAAGCACAATGACACTTTGGACACCATTTGCAAAAGAATATGACACATTTCCAGATATTGGCATTACTTTTTCCGGCACCTTTATATGTCCTGAACAAAATATTGATATAGTGGGTTTTCCAATAAGAGGTGATATTTTGATATTCAAAAAAAAGAACTGCGTTGTTGAAGCGTGTATCGTTCCATTTTTATTAATAGCGTAGTTTCTACTTGTCAAATGTCAAAAAATGACAGCTTCAAAAGTGACAGCTACCGAATTAGCGGGCTATTCAAAATAACACCTCTTATTGGAAAACCCCTTATATAAACTGGTAGATATTATTCAATTTGGTGAAACTAATTTAAATCCTTGAATTTGGCAATAAATTCAAAACGAATTGACATTGTTACATTCGTGTAACTTTGAAGAAAGATTTTTTGGCCTCAGCTGCATCAAATTATTCTTCAGATTCCATTATAGCTACTATGTCTAGAGGGAAACACAATTGACAGATCGTTCGCATTTGATATTATATTTTACCATTTCTGAGAAAAGCCCTGTATGCACGTGTCCTGTATCAGTTTTTTTTGGCACTGATGGCACCTCACATTATAACGTATCCTTATAGGACAGTGATTGATGAGACTAAGGTATTAATGTATAGTTTGAATAAGTTGACCCCTTAGATGGTTCTGTATTAAAAATTGGGTTAATTGACGATGACATTAATAATGAGAGTAGAAAGAGTTAATCCGGAATAAAGTATCTTTAAAAATGAATCAAACAAATACAGAATATTGAACTAATTAATTTGGGTTCAAGAGACAGTGACAGTGTCCTGACAGTAACCGCCATTTGCAAAAGATGTAACATTTTGCGGTATTGTGATATATATTAGGGCCACCTTGTACATAGGTTATATTGATTGAACTTGTAGAAAGCTTGGACTGAGGATTAAAAATAATAAAATTAACATTACAAATATTTGTATAAAAAAATTATTTTTGAAAAAGGGCAATCAATTTTATACAAATTATATTTCATTAGGGTGGCTCAACTTATATATTTTTCTTATTTTAAATTCGAATATGTAATAAATATTTTGACGGAGACTTAATATTGCACTCGTAATAAACAAGTAAAGCCTATTAACATTATGTATAATTATAGAACGCAGAACGTAAGACAATACAAGGATACTTAAAGACAATGGCGTAAAATTTTAAACAACCCATTGTTACCAATATCATAAGTGCTTATTGATTGAATAACTATTTCAAAATTTTTAAACCTTTTCTAAACTAGTAAATTGCTAATTAAGCAGAAAGCTGAGCATTTGTAGAGTTTGAATTTTGATGAACACATTATTATTGTTTTGCCTATTGAATTAATTATATGTTGATGAAAACCCAACATGAGCTCTAAAAAGATATTAGTTATTTCTATTTTCATCAAAATAAAAAAACCAAACAAAATTGAGCACCAACAGGACTCGAACCTAGTCACCTCGCGTGCAAGGCTGATATACTATCAGATTCCATAATGGATTTAGCAAATTGCTAAAAGTTAAAGTAGCCATTCCGTGATCTTAACTTTAGTAAAATGTTAAAATCATTTAAAATTAACTCAATCATCTTTTTAGCTTAGTAAATTGCTAAAAGTGGCTTAAGCATTTAGTAATATGTTAAATCATTTTTAGTATGATACTAGGTAAAAAAAGGATTTTGCTAATTTTAAACGAGTTTGGTATCGTATTACCTTCTAAACATTTTACTAAAGTAAAAACCATCGGATGTCTACTTTAAATTTTAAGTATCGTACTAAATTCACATGCCATTCTGATAGATTCTGGATGGCAATGGCGCAGTGGATAAAGTGCTTGATTGCTAACTAGGACGTGTGGGTTCGATCCCCACGCTAGGCGCATTCTTTTCTATACCTCCAGTTTTAATTGGATGCCGCCCATGGGTTAAAATGAGACAGTCAATACCTGGTTCTCAAATCCACTGTGCCAAACTAGTGCCGTGTAATTCAGGTTGCATTTTAAAGACCTTAGGTCTTAAAGCCATATAGTTGAATTAGAAAAAAAAATAGTATATCGGCTTTGCACGCGGAAGGCCCAGGTTCGAGTCCTACTGGTGTCAATTTTTTTTTGTAAATAATGAAGTTAAAATGATGAAAATCTAAACATCGAATACTTATTTAGAACACATGTTGGGTTTCTATCAACATGTAATCAATTTACAGCACATAACCACAATAATTGTATTCATCAAAATCCAGACCCTACAAATGCTTTGCTATCTGGTTAATTAACATTTTAAAAGGTTTAAAATTTATGAAAAGTTAGTAGACTACTATGTTTACAGTATATTGCTAACTAGTATCGTGCTAAGGCCTTAATAATAGGCTGTTTAAAATTTAAAATATTGCGGCGCCAATATTTTTGTTTATATTTTTGTAAAAATAATATGACATCCAGCCGGATGTGAAAGTTATCAACAAGTTTAAAATACGTCGGGTTACGAAAAAAGTTCGCAATGAATTAACGGACAAAGGCAACAGTAACCGTTTTTTTTTTGTAAATTCATTTTTATTTATTATTAACTTAAGACTAGCTTAAAGCTAGACAAAAATGTTTAAAAATAGCCTAATTATCAATAAGTTACAACTAATATACTGGCCATTTACGGGCGATCTAAACTAAACTATCTCTTACTACTAATGTCTTTCGACCTAAGAACTATTTAAATTTATTCTAATTATTTTATGTTATTTTTGTTTTACCAAGAAAATTAAAAAAAAAAAACTTGGTCTCGTATCATTTTCAATTTTTACTTATAAGTTACCTAAATCTGGACTTAAAATAATTAAAACTAGATACAACTAACTTATATACTAACTAAAAATAACATAAACTACTTAATATACCTAAAAATACCCAAAACCACTTAAAACTACTTAAAAACTAGAACAGCCACAGCAGCTTTTTTAGGTTGTTTTTATATTTTTTTTGTATACTTTGCAGATACACAGAACCATGCAACCCACACAAACATGTACATACGTACATACATATTCGTATGTACATACATACACAGGCACGCAGCTGCATGCACATATGCCCCCGCATACATACATATTTTTTTTGTGCCACCCCGACTGTTCCTTATACCTAATTTACCTAAATCTACGTAAGTCGGCCAAGACATACCATCCTAATCGACTTTATGTATCATAATGCTGTTCAGAGAGCCACCAGAACTGGTTCTCTTGCTTCACCCTATTCATTCGGTCGCGATCGGACACAGTCCTACTGAACGAAGGCGCTCTTCTCCACCTTGGACGATGACGCCTCGACCATACAGCCAGTGGCGACGCGTGAATAAAATGCGGTCGTTCAAGTTTACAGATTACATTTATTTTGGTTTTATTTATACTCAAGTTCAATTCTTCTTGTTTTTTTTTTAAATATTTTTATGACATTTTGATAGAAAGAATCTTCCAAACTTTTTTTCGCAAAAGTTTCTTTTCGATTGTAATCATTGACAATTCTGATAACCTACTCTGGCCAATTGTAGTTCTAAAATACGTCTTTATTCTTTTAAGTGTTGAAAAAGATCTTTCAACGGATGAAGTTGTTAGGGGAAAAGTAATTACCAGTTCACATTGTTTAATTATTTGTAGGAAAACCGTAACTTCTGAATGCCATTTTTTATCTTAAATTTCACTCCAAGCTACAAATTATAAAATTATTACTTGAAAAAACGAAACACACTTCCAAAATTTAGTTTACAGGAGAATCTTTTTGTTACATCCACTCAAAAATGATCTTCCAGCACGAATAGAACAGAGCCAACAAACAAAAACCATCCCATATAAGTACATATGTGTAGGCACATGATTATCACTTTGTGTCTACACATCCCATTGAGCAACTTGAATTCGTTCACCGTTTATTTGAACGACTTGGCATTGTATTTTATAAAAGGTCCGCCATCTAATGTTTTTTTTTCAACTAGTGCTTATTTCGTGAACGGTAACACTTAGCTCATGTCTGACTTGACAGATAATTAGTTTTATCCTTCCGCTGAACGAATATGGTTATGTATGCGCTTGAACAACGCTGGGAAATATTCCGACATTACTTTGAAAATCATGGTAATGTTGCAGAATGTGTGCGAAAATTGCGTACGGATTTTGGAAGAAGAGAAGCACCATCAGCTCCGTATGTTCGTTATCTTGTGAAAAAAGTGAAAGAAACTGGCATCCTCATCGATAAACCAAAGCGTGAAAAGCCAAAAACAGTTCGTTCACCCGAGAATATTGCTGCTGTGGCAGAAAGTGTGCGTGAAGCGCCATCAACATCAATTCACCGTCGTTCTCAACAATTGAACATTTCGGAGACATCATGGAGACGAATTTTGCATAAAGACTTTGGTATGACGCCATACAAAGTCCAATTGGTTCAGGAGTTGAAGCCAACTGACCATCCAATGCGTTTTCGCTTCGCTAAGTGGGCCTGCGATCGACTTAGAGAAGATGCCAATTTTGCCAAAAAAAATCATCTTTTCAGATGAAGCTCATTTTGATCTTGGCGGGTATGTAAACAAGCAAAATTGTCGCATTTGGGGCACAGAAAACCCGCACGCATACATTGAAAAGCCGATACGCCCAAAACGAGTCACTGTTTGGTGCGGATTTTGGTCCAGAGGCATAATTGTGCCATTTTTCTTCTAAAATGAGCAAGGAGTGGCCGTTACAGTCAATGGCGATCGTTATTGGGCCATGTTGAACGAATTTTTGTTCACAAAAATTGAAGAGGAGGATATTGGCAATATTTATTTTCAACAGGATGGCGCTACGTGCCACACAGCCGAAGCTACACTCGATGTTTTGCGCCCTGTTTTTGAAGATCGCATTATCAGCCGCAGAGCTGATGTCGTTTGGCCACTCCGGGGCTGCGATTTAACACCGTTGGACTATTATTTGTGGGGTGCCGTAAAAGATAAGTGTTACGCCAACAAGCCAGAGACAATTGACGCTTTAAAGGACAATATTCGTGAAGCCATTGGTGAAATACAGCTGCACACAATCAATATTGTGCTTAAAAATTGGACCGATCGTGTAGGCTACTGCATGGCCAGCCAAGGCAGCCATTTGAATGAAATTATTTTTCATTATTAACCGGAAGGATTATGCTTTCAAATAAAAAAAGAAACTTGAGAAAATATTTAGTAGTTTTTTTTATAGCATTTTCAAAAAAAAAAAACTTATTTGGCGGACCCTTTATTAGCGTAACGGATATAATTGTTGGCACCTTTAAATAAGCTTACCAAAAACTACAATTATTAGAATCTGACTTCAATTTTCTTCACCCCAAAAATTTACAATTATTGTCAACTATAAACTAAAGGAAAACAGTATTTTGTTTTTGGTTTTTTTATTTATAAGATTTGTAGTTCATTTAATTTGAATTTAAATTAACAAATGGTGGAGAAAGAAACAATTTTGCCTACACCTTTCTTCAAAAGAGGAGCCAACATGCCTTTCATTAGATTTACTCCTAGATTATCTGATCGTTTTGAAATTTGGACGGATTTGGTTTGAGGGCACAGTAAAATACTTTTTCATCCCCGTTAACTCTATTACATCTTCAAAGATTGATAAAAAATCGTCCTTGCCCAACAAAAATATCTGCTACCGCTATACATTTACTCTTGCTGGAGAAACTGGATCAACTGTTCAATCAAAAGCCAATAAATTTTTCGATCAACTCATTGACGGCTTGGTGACACAATTTTTTTTAGGTTATGTCAGAGAGCCAACACGATGACCGATTACGCTGACAATATAATGTAAACGTAGTGGTATTTAGAAATAAATGAATAAAACTTAAAATAAATTTTTTTAAATTGCTTAGGTGTTAAAGCTTGACAAAAAAAATGTCTTTTAAGGTCAACCAAAAAAAAACAAAAAAAAATATTTTCTTATTTGTAATTCTTAGGAAAGAATTTGAATAACCAATTTAAAGCAATTATTAATATCCGTATCTTTCATTACAAAAAAAAAAACACTAAACTGTTTTTGAAAAATCCATTTTTTAAAAATAAAATTTGATTTTTCTTAAATTGAAATAGTATTTTTTGGAGCATTTGAATATGCAGTATTATTTTAATGAAAATCTGCAGAAGAAAAAAAATTAATCGGTTTTATAGGCGTGTTTTTTTCTAAGCCCCGGGGAAATTGGACGAAAAAAACGATGAGTAGGATTAACAATTTGCCTGTTAAATCCAAAAACAACTAATCCCCGGGGGTGCTTAAACCCAGAAAATTCTCGGGGCTTAGCGATTGGAGAGGATAAAAACTGTACTACAAAAAACTTTTTCACTAAGTAATCGATAAAATGTATAGAAACTTCAAAACTGACATTTCGACATGTCAGACAATTACCAATTTTGTTTGGTTTGGTTGATCATTTGGTCTAAGTGTGTCAGTTGTTTTCCTGACGGCCATGTCAACCTAACCTAACCTACCTTTTAATATACATTCCGCAACACAACAACAAATCAATTTTAACAATTTTCGCTTTTGTATTGCCTCTATGGTTTTTTTAACCTCGCCATGAGCACAACCTTCTACAACGATTTTCATTTTTGCGTTTATTTTTATCATGTATTATTAAAACTTGACTGTGAAATCATTATTAAATAAAAAAGCATTTCCTGAAGTTGATATTCGTTCAATTAACAAGAATTGAATGAACAACAAAACAAAGGTTTCTCTGAGAAGATTGTTTTCGGCTGCGTTTTGTTGTACACGGGAGCAACCCAATAAAGATTCTCTGCTACATCCTTGGCATACTTCAATCTTCTTGATCGTCGTCCGCTCCTGCTCAGACCTATATTCCTAATGACATAGGAACTGACCGTCCCGCCCGAATAAACAACTCGTCCACTACCCAGCAAACATTTTAGTTCAGAAATGAACGATAATTAATTCATAAAAGTGAAGAAACCGGCCGAAAAAGAATTCACTTTTTATGCAATTTGAATCCTTTTACCTGGGCTCTTAGACACCAATTTGAATCATTGTAATAATTCATTAATGATTTGAAAATTCGTCATTTAAATGAACGTATATAAGAGCTCCATATATTCATTTAAATGATTAATGCCTGAATCTTTTCTAAATCATAAAAATAATTCCAATAAAATTCAATTAAGTGAAGGATTTCTAAGAATATACCTTCACTTTAATTAATCGTACAGGAATCATTTTTGCGATTCAGAAAAGGTTCAGGGATTAATCATTTAAAGCAATATATGGAACGGTTATATACGTTCATTTAATTGCAGAATTTTCAGATCATGAATGAACCATTAAAATGATTCAAATCTGTGTGTAAGAGCCCAGGTAAAAGGATTCAAAATACATCATAAGTGAATTCATTATTTCTGATTCATTTATGATTGAATATTTCATCGGTGAGCCTCTGGAACATTTTTTGATTTGCCTCTTGTTTGGCTTTTATAGCTTCCAGGACTTCTTAATTGTTACACGATGCTATAATTAAAGAAGTGATTTTTATATTTCTAAGAAAATTTAACACCATTTTGTACATACCTTTATATTTTATCATTTGCTTTTTTATATATATTTTTTGTTAAGTAAGTAGGTACCCATTTTCTATTAAAACACAAGCTGATGGTTATATACATATCTAAACCGATCTTTCGAAAAACTTTTCCGACCTGATAATCGACTATGCAAACGAAACTTTTGTCATTAAAATGACCCGTCATCATTACCCCTTGGTAAAAAGAAAAATAAAAGGATGAACAAAAAAGTATCTCCATATTAAGGATCCAACAACAAAATCTGAGTGTTGTTTTTTTTTAGACAGAATACATATCTCTTTGTGTCTCTCTGGTAAGAATTTGTAGGATCTTTGTATATATTCATAATTCATTCAAAAAACTGAATGTTTCCTGAATATTATTCTTCATTTTTGGTGATTAGAATCTGAACCTTCAGATAAATGTTTGCTGGGTAATAACATGTCACCAAAGACCGACGAATGGGGTAGTTTTCAAGTAGTTGAATTCTATGTACCACTGTATTTGTGAAAATTAAAATTAAAAGAAAATCACATCGGCTAAAAACAATTTCCAAAATACTTGATTTCAATTTTCAAATTACTTGATTCACATTTTTTTGTATAAATAATAATTATCTTGGTTCTTTTTATATTATTTTAATAGAAAAGTAGTTTAAATTCAATAAATATATCGAAATTACACAAAACAAATCAACCCGATGATTTTTAGATGAATGAGGAAGAGTTAAACAGTGATGTTTATGTTTTTCTTGCATTACAGCTCTTCTTCAAATGTCATCTTACAAACTAATACAGCTGCCAAGTATTTCACTAGGCGCCTTGGTCGTTTTTTTCAACCAATTCCCCTGGGGATTGCAAAAAAACGCACCTAATGAGATATTTTAAAGAACCAATTGGTTCTATGGGAAATACCGATACGTTTTACGCAGCGCACAAATATTTATAATTTTATTTAAAAGTGGACGGCACTAATTTAAGAATACGCATTTTAATCAAAAGTGTTGAAGAGTTTTGGAGAATTTTTTTTCTTTTTTTTTTTTAATTTTTTTATGCGCAAGATGTGATAACGTTAAAAACTATATAAATTTATAGTTTCGAATGAATCGATTAAGCCGTTTTCGAAATATTGGGTTTTCAAATGAGTTTTTGAAAAATTTAGACTTAAAGTTACCTACTCTTTAAACTGTTTTGTAACATTTCCATAAGCAATTTCAGAAAAATCAAATGAAACTTTTTCCAGAAAATCTAAAACTAAATAAAATAAATTGCACGACTGGATCGTACGAACTTGCTCTTGTAGGTAACAACTTAAATGTAGCTAACCATTGAGGTTAAGTTAGTTAGGTGTAGTTATCGTATGCAGGTTTAACGCCTGTAGGTAGGATTAACATGATTCTTAGTATAATGAATTGTCGAATGGATGATTCAGGGAAGAGTTACATAGGTAACTACCTACAAATGTATATTTAAATCTTCTAATGGATTTTAATTATGTAAGTTAGGAGAGTAAAATGTATCTACATACATTTGCATATAAATGGAACCTAAGCATGTAAGCATGTACATACAAATAATGAAAATGAAGGGTTTGTATAGATGGGTAGGTAGCTATATGCCTATGACTTTATAATTTACGTGCAATATGCATACATAAGATTCATGTGATTTTAAAAGACACATATGTAACGGGTGATTTTTTTGCTACTTGGTTTTTGACGTTTATATTTTTGACAGATCACTCATGACAAATTCCATGAACATTTGACATTTCGATTTAGTATTGTTTGCCATTTCATCATGAATAGACTTACGCCTGAACAACGTTTGCAAATTATTGAAATTTATTATCAAAATTCGTGCTCTGTGAAAAATGTGTTTCGCAAGCTACGCGAAACCATGCATCAATTGAGAGGCGAATTTGGTGAGCAGTTGATCTCACGTTTTGGCGCAGTCAATTGGCCACCAAGATCATGTGATTTGACCCCGTTACACTATTTTTTGTGGGGCTATGTTAAGTCTATTGTCTATGGGGACAAGCCAAACACGACTGCTGCCTTGGAAGCCAACATTGAACGCGTCATTGGTGAGATTCCGGCCGAAATGTGTGAAAAAGTTTGCCAAAATTGGACATTCAGAATGGACCACCTGAAGCGTAGCCGCGGGCAACATTTAAGTGAAATTATTTTTAAAAAGTAAATGGCAGAAATTGATTTATCGATCCAAATAAAAATTTCATTCACTTTTTACAAGTTTCTGTGTTTTTTTGAATTTTCAAAAACCAAGCTCTTAAAAAATCACCGTTATATATAAATGTGATAATACTCATAATAAAATGTTTTTATATTGCTTTGTCTTTATAGTTTAAGGGAAAACAAAAATGCAATTGGAATTCACGGATAAATAATAATATATTAAACAAAAATTTCAATAATCGTTGGAGCGGATTTTAATAAATTAAATTTGTATGTATACAATTTTGAAAACATTTTTAGAAAAAAAAAACTTGAAACGCTTTTTTGAAGATATTATTAATATATATATAAAATTCAAATTTCAAAAAAATTCTGTGATTGGTTTTCGAAAAATCGATTTCTGAAAAAAAAATATCTATTTATTTTTTAAAAATCAAATTTTTTTTTTTTTGAAATTTGAGTATGCAGTTTTATTAACAATTTTAGGGAGCAATTGCATAAAAAAATTATTTCAATCGGTTTATCCAATGTTCAGAAAGTCGAAAATATGAAAAGTGTTTTTATGGGAAGAACCGTTAATAAGTACGAAAAAACATATGTTTTATATTTGAAACTGTATTTATTTAATAACTGTATTTATTTAATAACATCCAGAAAATGGAAAACCAAAAAAAATGGTACTAATAGAAGTACCAAAAATAACAATTTTTTTCCAAAAAAAAAATTACCAAAATGTTTGATTTCCCTTTATTAATGCACTTATTTATTTTATATTTTAGATTTTAGATTTTAGAGATTTTTTTATTTTGGCATTTAAAAAAATATATTGGCATACAAAATTACAAAAATCTTTAAAGCATGGCTTAGCCACTTGACTGATTGACAATTCATTTTTTAAGATAAATATTAAACGATTTAATATTGATAATTAAATAAAACATTAATTAAAAATCACCATTAAGTATTTTGTTTCTATACGATAGAGCAATTTAGCAGAATTTAAACAATTTGCTAACATCCATTTCCTTCAATAGCCCTATTACTTTTTCTTCTGTTAGTGTAATGCATCCAAAAATATTTCTTCTAAATTCTCTCAAAATTGGACACCGCCCCAGGAAATGGAAAACGTCTTCCCTTTCTTCCCAATTGCACAGACTGCATATAATTGGTAGGTCTTCCCTGTGTGGTATATAGTTCAGGTTCAGTAGTTCTCCTCGCAAGCGAAACATCATAGCTATTTCCTCTACCTTGTGTTCATCTCTGAAGTAGTTATTTTGATTAAGGGAGTACATTAGTTGACCATAAATTGTCCGGTGGAGGGAACCAGATGCATCCTCTTGGAATTTTGCTCTTGATTGCGAATCCACACGCTCAATCAGCTTATATAACTGTTGTTTCCAACTTCTCGTATCCTCCAGATTAACATTTAGTTCTATTCCACATTCTCCAGCTAAATTCAACCAATCTTTAAAAAACCCTGATTTGCTTTGTAACATTTGTGCTGCTGCCTTTTTTGGTAGTCGATCATTAGGCATTTGCATAACTGTGAGCACATAGTCAACCTGCAGGTTAAGCGTATTTATAAACAATGGTGACAGTCCAGTCTCGATCATAACCATATAGTTAGGAGAGTTAGGTGGAAGGTGAAAAGATCTCGTAACGAAGAACCTGAGAAGCTTTTCCACAGTTTCATATTTTCTTACTCCCCAAACTTGAGCAGCATACAAAAGGACGGACTCCGCAACTGCCTCGAACACCCGATATTTACTGCTGTGAGCTACATGTTTATTGTTCAAGCAAGACTTCCATGCAATATTTATAGTACATTTGGATTTTGTAAGCTTGTCTTTCAAATGTCTTTCCATACTCATATTTTTAGTCAAATACACTCCAAGATACTTGTACTCTTTGACAATCTCGACAATATCACCATTGTAATACCATTTTTCACTGTCACAGGCTCTGCCCCAATTATTTTTTATGGCCTTCGATTTTTCCAAATTGACCACTAGACCCCATACGACACAATATTCATACAATTTATTAATCATCAGTTGCAGCGTTCCCGGTGAGTTAACCATCAGTGCCACGTCATCCGCAAATAAAAAGGCTTTAATTTGGATTCCTCAGTACTCAATATCTCCTGGCAAAAGTCGATGAGATCTTCCAAAAAGAGAGCAAATAAACTTGGACTCAGCGTACAGCCCTGCTTAACTCCTGTTTTTGTTGGAAACCAGTCCGATCTAAGATCACCATTCGAAACAGCTGCTTTTGTATCTTTGTACAGGTTTTGAATTTAGTGGCCAAATTTATGTGATATGCCCATTCTGTAAAGCTTGTACATTAATGCACTGCGGTCTATCGTATCGAATGCTGCTTTAAAGTCTACGAAGAAAACATATAGCTTTTTCCGTCGTTTGAGGTATGAATATGCAATACATTTAAGAACAAAGACGTGGTCTATCGTAGAGTATCCAGCTCGGAAACCCGCCTGAAACTCCTTCAAAAGGTTGTTTTCCGCAATCCATAATTTAAGTCGGCTTTGTAGCACTGCGGTGAAAATTTTATATGATGCATTTACAAATGAAATGCCTCTGTAATTGGCAGGCTCCGCTGTACACCCTTTTTTAAAGATGGAGAATATTAGAGCTTCCTTGAATTGGTCCGGTATGACTCCGTAATTGAAAATATTATTAAACACGACGGTGAGTGTTCTAATTAGACTATCTGTCCCATACTTGTACAATTCGGATGGTATTCTGTCGGAGCCAGCTGTTTTACCATCTTTTAGTCCTTCTATTGCTGATTCTACATCACGCTGGGTGAAAGGAGCGTCCAAATTTACATCACAAAAACGAGGTGCTGCATAATAAATTTGCACCGGATTTTGTGCTGGTGGGTTTAAAAGTTGCTCAAAATGGTTCTGCAGTAACTGTGGACCTAGATTGGAGTTGATAATATAACTTTTTCCATTTAGTTTACGACCCAAGTTCCAGAACTCTGAGCTACTCTTACTTACAGCTAGCTTACGACCCTCATTCTCGTAAAATTCTTTTTTCTTAATGCTGACAAGGATTTTGAATTTTTTGTTGGCTTCCAGATATTCGTTTTTTGTTGCTGCATCATTGAATTTCCGAAACCGATTAAGCCGCGCGTTTGATGTGTCTCTTGCCTTCTTGCAACTTTCATCGTTGAAGGTTGGAGATTTTCTATTGATAATGTTTTAAACCGGATATGTTAACTTAATTATTTCCTCTAATTGACCTAAGCTAGAGACTTAAATAATTTTTTTATAAAAATCGTTGGGACGTTTTTGGGAACAATGAGATTTTTGTTTTTGGCCCAAAAAAAATGTATGCGAGCTACTGTTATCTGTCGTCTTAAAAAAATGAAAAAAATGTGTGGGCATATTACAAAAAAAAAACAATACGAGTATCTACCAAGTTTGAAGCAAATCTATCCAACCATTTAGGCTGTCTGTAGAACGATCTACAGCCTAAACGGCTGAACCGATTTTGTTAAAATTGGTGCTTAGGTCAGGTGATTGTTCAAAATAGATTTTTGAATTGTTGGTTTAGCCCCAAAAATAACGGTACTTGTCATACAAATTTTTCTACCATCCTAGTCTCTAACGATTTTGATAAAAATTGGGGTGTGTACTACCTTGAGTATGGTCTACATTTTGGCTAAAAAAAAATTTTAAGATATTTTGTTATTAACGGTACCTGCCATACAACCATTTTGTTGATTTTCGACTTTCTCATAAACGGCTAAGCGAATTTCGATCAAAATTTTTATACAGGATCTCCTAAATAATACTGCATTACAAAATTTTCGAAAAATATTTTTTTTTTGCATTTTTGAAAAATTCAATATTTCGAAAACGGGTGGACTACTTTTTATGAAATTTTCTTTTTAAATTTAAATTATTAAAAATTTAATCATCATTATCAAAATATTATGCACTCTTGAATTCTCTTGTCTGTTTTTGTTGGACTTCGGGATGTTTTGCCGAAAGGATTTTCATGTCATTAAGAATAATCAATTAAATTTCAATCGCAATTTACGGTTAGATTTATCCGAAGTAGAATACCCAAAAGGAGAGATGAAATATCAGAAAAATGTGCAATATAACTTAAAGCTTTGATTTTCTTGTACCTAACCTATCTTATCTATATTCTTTTTAAATGTTTGTTAAATCCACTTGCATATGGCTCAACTGCTAATGAATAAGATTTTGACTGGTTTGATGATCTCATTGGGTACATTTTTCACTTTAGTTTTATTGCAGGCTTATGTCGAAATTGAATTGCTTAGGTACGTCGTTTTCTTGCCAGAGTGTTTTATGATTAAAATTTAAACGACACAGATAATCGTTCGTTAAAAAGTGAATACGAAATGAACATTTGGCATGTAATCCGCAAGCTGTATAATATATAAGGACAATAATGTTAATATAAAATTATTTATGAGGTTCCCATTAAGAGAACATTCCTTGTAACGTATATATATTATAGCACCGCGTTGCTACCCGTAGTGTGAACCTATAAGGATAATCACGATTTTCATAGGCAGAAGGGGGAGTTTTCGTCCTTGTTGGCGCGCATTAATTCACACTAACTCGATTGTTCATTTAATTGCCATCTTTTGGGGATAGAGACAAAAAAAATGTCAGAAAACTTCTGGCGACTACTGCTTTAATGCGTCCGCCAATCATTAACATTTTTATTATCTCGAAGGACGAGAGGATTAGTCAAAGGTTTTCTACTTTTTATTTTTGTTCAAGGTCCTTCTGTGTGTTAATGGAATGACGAAAATAAAATTTAATACAAAAAATGGGAGCAAAATCCTTAGAAAGAATTCAAAAGAAAAAAACCACAGCTCAAGGGCGCAGTTGGCTATCCATAAAATCAGCCGGCACATAAATCCGTTTTTTATTTTTTCTCTTTTTTTTTCTAAGCTTTCAGAGGGCATTTTTTGATAAAACCACATCCATGGTCGATAGCGGAAAAGGAATTGTAGGTATGCAGCATGTTTAATCTACCCGTGCATTAAATATATCCAAAGCTATCAAGAGCACAAGACCGCTAAAGTTGAAACCAATTTAGGTACTTTGAACATTCACAAAATCCTACTGAATTCTAGATTCTGGATTCTGGCTCATGGCTTGGCTGGGTTTCCAACCAAATTGGATTGGTTAGTAAAAGGATTTTCTGGTCTGGTTGTTCTTAACCGCAGAGAAATCTACATTCTGATCGAAAATCGGTTAATGTCAGTGACATTTGAGCAAGCCTCAGCACCTTTAGCAGGATCAACTCCGGACGGATAGAAATAGGATATAAAGTGAACTATATTTTTGCACAGTAGTTGACTATAACGACGACCCACAACGACACGGGAAAATGTTACTGCATTCAATTGGAGTTGGCATTCCGGCAAAAGTTTAATCACACACATTCCCACATATTAAGCAATGGCAACAACATTGCAACACAGTATATGTATATGTAGGTTTGTTTAAATAATTGTTATCTTTTATTATTTTTTTTTTTTTTTTTTTTGGAAAATGAAGGTGGTTCAACAAGGATGTTTAACACGAAAGGACACACAAGCACACTTGTCTTCTATAGGCACACACAATCAGGCCGACGACGACGACGATGGCAATGACGATGACGACACGGCTGAGGCAAGCACTCTTCTCTGGGCTCTGTAAGCAAGCAAAGGAAGGCTATTTAATGACACAGCAATTAGACTTTTCAGGTGTGGGCGAGTTCTTTCTTGTGGGCCAGAGAATTGGTGGCTATAACGGAGAAGCAAGGGCCTGGGAAGGGTCTGGTACATGTTATGATAATGATTGTGGTGGTGGTGAAAAAATTAACTCTTCTTTGCGCTTGGCACACTTCCCAGGGCACTTTCGCTCTAATGGTAGACATAGACATTTTAATGTGGATTACATTTGCCAGTGTGACTGGTGAGCTGTTATATGGCAAATCTGCAGGATTTGTGTTGTTCGTGTTGATCGGTTAGCACCGGCATTAGGGCGGGCGGACGGAAAGAGATATGGCATTTACATGAAATTAACAACAATGATGAGGCAAATTAATTCTGAAATGTGAAAGGACTCGGGGACAAGATAGCGTATGTTGCTGCATAAGAGGTTTTCCGTATACCTACCATATATTTGAGGACCTACTTAACGGACGAACGGTAGGGGTTTTCTTATCGTGATTTTGAGTATTATGTTGGGACATAATAGGCTCGACTATTAAAAGATGGTCTTCACAGTATTTAGGCAGATATAAGTGTTGGGGGAAATTAAATTGCAGTATAAAAATAATAGCTATACCTTGAGGGTATAGTCGGTGTTGACCGAATTTGGTTAGATCTTCAAAACAAACTTTCGAGATTGAGGATTTTATTAGTGAGTGATATGTTGAAAGGTCTCATTTTGGGAGGGTATATTCTTGGATACATTTTATCAGTTTTCAGTGTTCCAGAAAAAAAAAATATATATATACATATATTAGATGGAAAACCAGCGACAAAAATACTTACGTCGCGTCATTTAATAACGCAAATAATAATTAGTTTTATTGTAATCTTTCAACATCCCGAAGTCTGCCAAGCTTCTAGTGATGGGTTTGATAGCCACAGACCCCGAAAGGGGTAAACAAAATCGATGAACTAACGTCATTTGATAACGGCTGAATTTTTCCTAGGTCGTAGCCAGTGATGTCACGGACTCGTTTTCGAAATTGGTAGACCTTTTGGTTGGTGGAAATGGCCGGTAGACGACCCATAATGGGCGGAAAAATCGGACCTACTTACGTCATTTGGTAACGATTCTGATAAAGACCATTGCTTACGTTAGTTCCTTTATACGCGTTCCCTGACGAAAATCTTGGTGGAAAGTGGCCGGCAGACGATGTCAAAGATTCCATGATTTTCCGTTATTATAATAAATACCGGCTGTTAGAGAACATAATTTTGGTTATTTTTTTAAAGCTGTTTATTGGTAAAAGTCAGAATATTAAGATCAACTTAAAATTTATTCAGAAAACATAATGGGGCATATTCAAAGTCAGTTGCTATGAAAAACTTAAATTTATTCTATCTAATTATCATAAAATAAACTAAAGTTTTTTATAACAACCGCCTAAACAGTGACTATAAATATCCCAATGTATTTTTGATTTAAAACATAAATAAATTAATTAATTATATTTTATTTCCAGATTAACTGTTAAATGTCAGTAAGGCCATAAAATGATTGCAACTCCTTGTCAGCATCTTCGTCGGCATCGTCATCATCATTTTTGTCGAGTTTAAAAATTATTATTATTACAAGATTGTCAGGATATCCACATTCATTTCATTGAATCGTTATAATGTTACATACGTGCACATCAATTATATCATCGTAATTATTTGGTTGAACAATAATTGTCTTTAACAAACAATAATAGAAAAATATAGTTCACTTTCAAACCAACGTAAATTTTACTTGTGCTCCTGTTGTATCCAACCCGATTTCATGTGGTAACAATTTTGTAGGTAGTTCTAAATTAACGGTTAGCCATAGGATGTACAATTGGTTGCTGTAGTTCGGATTTACAAAGCGGCAAATTCGTAGGTTCGATATTTTTGATTTTTTTTTAAGGGTTCACTCTTGTTTTTCCCCTGGAAAGATGTGGTGAAAATTTCGAATCTACCTTCGTTTACATTATCCGCTCGTCCCACGTTATACATATCAAAAGTTGAAAATACCACATCTTGTGACTCAACCTATTGAATCAAGAGTGAATCAAACAGCTTCACAAACGCTTTTTGCATGTGAACTCTTTTCTGGCAGAATAAAAGGTTTAGTTTTTCCTTTCCTGAAGAATGCCGGGTGTTCCAGTCATAGCATGGCATGCCAATAAGGTTCTTGACACTGATGAATTTTCCGTCTGCTTCAAATTACGCCATTATGATACGAAAACTGCCAAGATGAATAATAATATTATCAACCAAGTAAAACGAAAGATCAGACAATTAAAAAAGCACGGGGAAGACATCATTGTCCTCACTCTATCCAGCTTGGACACAAATTAGATCTTGACAGAGTGGAAATCGTGGAAAGGGAGAAACATGTCTCCAAGCGGTATACTCTAGAAACGCTTCATATTATTAATACCAAAAACAATATGAATCGTAAACAAGACAGCCAAAACATTTCATCGGCTTACTGCTCTTTGGTAACTAGGCAGAATCTGTGACAATTTAAAGCCTACTAAACTTCAATCGAAGTGTTTTTAATTTTTTTTCTTAAACATTGCCTTATATTTGCGTTTGTCATTCATCGTATTATTTATGTTATTGTTAACACCTGAAAAGTTTAAAAAAAGGATGAATGTCATTGTAAGCTTGCCAATTCAACAGAAGTCCAGGCGGTTCTATCATCAACAAAAAACTTAGCAGGAACACGTATTTCCATTAACAAGGATCTCACTTCAATTGAACGATTAGAATAATTTCATTTGCAAGTGCAACCTAAAGGGTCCGCCAAATAACTTCTTTTTTTTCAAAAACAGGGCGCAAAACATCGAGTGTAGCTTCGGCTGTGTGGCACGTAGCGCCGTCCTGTTGAAACCAAATATTGCCATTTGAAAACTTAAAATTTCGAAAACGACTCAAAAAATTTTTTCGAAACTTCGTATTTGGTGTTTTTTTTTGACATTATCTTGAATAAGTAAAAAAATTATTTCTCTAAAATAAAAAACAACTGTACTCCCATATAAATGTTTAAAACAAACGGTTTAGAAAAAAATTTATTTCTCGAAAACGGCTTTACGAATTTTTATAAGACAATATGTGTGTTATTAAAATAGTACAGTCCAATTTCAGGTATAAAAATATTTTTTTTTCGTACATATTAACGGTACTTCCATAGAACCACTTTTCATATTTTCGACTTTCTCAATATTGAATGAACCGATTAAAATATTTTTTTTTTTACAGATGCTCCCTAAAATTGTTAATAAAAATGCATACGAAAATTTAGAAAAAAAAGTTTTTCTATGTTTAAAAAATAAATAATTTTTTTTTTTAAATCGTCTTTTTAAAAACCAGACACAGAATGTTTTCAAAATTTGAATTTTATATGTACATATATTAATAATATCTTCAAAATGGCGTTTCAATTTTTTTTTCTAAAAATGTTTTTTTTAATTTTATACACACAAAATTTATTTTTTAAAAACCGTTCCAACGATTTTTGATTTTTTGTTTTGATCTATTCTTATGTATCCATTAATTCAACTTGCATCTCTTCCTTAAACTGTAACGAGAAAGCAATATAAAAACATTTAATAATGTGTATTATCCATTTTTTCCACGTTTTTATCTTTATTTTTAACGAATTTTTGCGTTCGTCACTGAATACCTACCTACTATCTATATCTTTAAAAACCTTACGAACATTATATTTATATTGCACCTAAAATATAAAGTTATATGCAAATAGCTGCATACCGACATAATTCTTCACTTTCACTATTAGTTATGTACATAGTACGTACATTTAAATTCATATGAAAATTAAGAATCTGCAGTCAAGGTTATAAAAATGAAAAGCTAATCAAATTTGTTTGTTGGACCTAATCAAGTCACAAACTAAAAAAAATAAAAAAATTCTTTTTTGAGTTTGATTAAGATTCAACATAGTAGTGACGCAAAACTATAGAAAAATAGAAGTCGGTATTTCAAACGTCACCCTAATATAAGTTCGACTGGGCCAGGCGTATATTTACTTTTTCTTTCGTTGTAACAGGATTTCCAGAAATATAGCAGGATTTTTGTCAGTTTTTTTTTCCGAAAAAAATTCAGCATTTTTTTTAAATCACAAAATCCTGCTAAATTTGTTATTGGTCACATTGGTTGGTATACACCTACATTCTTGGCAACATACATACTTATATGAAAGTACCTTTCTTCAGCTCTACATGTGTACATAAATATATAGGAACACAATTAATCAAATTAGTTTTGAGTTGGATGAAGAGACTGTTATCTTGTTTTTTTTCTTTGATGTTAAAAAAAAAACCAAACGCAATAAAACAAAATCAAAATAACTCTCACAGCACGTGTTTGGCTTAATTAAATTATGTAGGTATTTATTTCCCCCAAAAACACCATTGAGAGAAAAAAATGTTTTAAAGGAGACCCGCGTGTGCCGGAAGTTAAATTAACATCAGAACTTTGTGAATCTCAGAACCCAATTTTTGAGTTCCCAGAAGTCCTATTAAAACGAAAAACTCAGTGAATATTTCCATATCCTAGATTTCACAATTATAATAATTTGTTCGTTCGCATTGCCGCTTGCGCGCATAAAGCTGTTTTGTGTTGAAGTGAAATAATTGACATGAAAGAAGAATGAAAAATAAAGTCGGTGTTTTTAGAGAGAAAATATTTATATACTCGTAATATGTGAATCGAGTCTGTATGACTTTCTTATGTCATAACTAAAATTGTTTTCGAAAATCTGAAACCCCTGGGACCGATGTCACATATCGTTTGAAGGAGAGAAATCATTGTTCTGTTGTTCCGAAATGTAGATATGTAATGCCAGGGGGAGTCACCACCCATCATATTCAAGAAATTGAGGAAACTCAAAATATGAAAACGCAGGATGAAACACAGCGGAAGCCTGCCAAGGAGATTGTGCTCTGTCTGAATCTCTGGGGATTGAACTTTCTGGTAGAAAACAAAATATTGTAATAATCTGCACGAGCACGATGCTGGCGACGTGAGAAAGATCCTTTGCAAAGCTCGACTAAAGAGAAGCATATTTATGCGGAAAATACCACCAAAGTATCTTCAGGTAGGTAAGGTTGTCCATGAGTAATAGATAGAAAATATGAAAACTTACAGCAGTTCCCATCAGGCAGGAACCAGGAAGGCAAGGGCGAGGTTGAAGATAAGATAAAGGGGTGAAGCGGTAACGAAAGGAAGCGTGCTCTACAACATGATTTCAAATAACAACTCCTTTTGGTAGCGATTTTTTTTTTCGAACATCATCGTCCTTATATTTGGCTAGGTCCGGAAGAAAATCCTGGAGTGCAGAAATAACATCAGCATCAGAAACAGCAGTAGCAAAAGCAGCAGCAACTGCATGAAGACCTCGCACGTACATATACACCACCAGATGTATGAGGACATTCATATTATGCTTTTCTGTATGCAGCCATGCATAATTTGCAAATGTCAGAGCTGAGCTGTCTCCAAGGATTTCAAAGCGGACGAAAGCTGAGGGCTTCTTTTTTCTTACAAAAACATATACAGAACAACATTTTTTTTTTATTTTTTTATTTTTAGTTTTGTCCCGCTTCTTGTTAGGATAGGTCTCTTCAGGCATTATCTAAACTGAATCATAAACTAGGACCCCGACAGCGTTGACAAGAAAGCTGAGTAGAAAAAATGGACTGAACTTCACTCCAATGTTTGTTTTCTTTAGGGACGACAAATGTGATCGGCAACTATGGGAGTTCAAGACTTAAGAAGGACCTGTCTTCATGGACTTGTCCCATTTTCATTGCCAGAGATGGAAATATATTTAAAAGCAAAATTATATTCTATATAACTAGTTAAAAATGGGTGGATGTGTGTTTTTTCAAAAAGAAAAAAAAATACTCTCAATACGTTTCTGAATCCTGGAAGGTGGCACACTTTAGCCAAAGTCAAAAGTTTAAATTAACAATTAAAGTCATCCCCTTTATGGGTTTTAATTTGATTTTTTCTCTTTCTATATTTCTTCTTCTTTTTCTGGTTTTTCTTTACTTTTTTTTTGTTTATTTTCATTTCGCTCTGAAGAAGGGTTAAGGATATCGTTGCGGATTTGTTTTTGGAATCCACGATGTCATTAGTTTAAGTTTTTGCTTCCTGTCGCTGTCGACCAGCCTTACTATACAGAGCAGTGCAGTGACTGTTTTTTTTGTGTGGATTTTGTTTTTTTTTTATTTTGAATGGAAATAAAATGAAGACTCGTTAGTGTACGTCCTTTTTCGGATAAAAGAAAACTGAAAGTGAAATCTAATTTGTGTCCATGTGGAAAATGTGATTTAGTAAAATATAGTTTTTGCTTGCCCTCCTGTATGGTTGATACACGGTTTGTGCTTTCAATCTTTTTTAAGAAATCTCTTAACTGGTTTAATTGGAAGGATAAAGATAAGTAGATCATCTCTTGGTTGGGAGCATATTTTTTTTAAGTTTGTTAAAGTAGTGGTTTTAGATAGTTTTCTTTAAATAAATTTGAGGGAGATTGCCGCTGAAGATATAAATTGAGTTAAGTAGATATTTATGGCAAATAAAAACGTTTGAATGATATTTTCGCTATTCAGATTTTAAAGATTGTTTCGATGTGAACAATAAATGAATTCCTAAAACAATATTTTGACTAAATTTTTATAGGTACATATACAAAATTTCTTTAATTTTTTTCTGGATAAAATTTAGTATGGCAATTATTTATGTAAATAATGTAATTAATAATATAAGCTTCAAAATATAATTTTGAAAATAAAATCGCTATCCGTTTTCGAAACATTAAATTTTCAAAAATAAAAACAAATAATTTGTTTTCTAAAATCCAAACGAATATTTTTCGAAAATTTTGGTATGCAGTATTGCTTAGAATTTGAATGGAATCCTACATAAAAATGATTATCGAAGTCCGTCAAGTCATTTATGAAAAAGTCGGAAATAATAGGAATGGTTGCATGGCAGGTACCCTTAATAACAAAATATGTAAGCAAAATGTTCGACCAAAATGTAAACTATACCCAAAATAGTCCACAAAGTTTTTTAATCAAAGTCGTTATCGAGCTTATTAGGAAGGTAGACAAAATTGTGTGGCAAGTACCTACATTTATTGTTGGGCCTAAAAAATCGACTCTAAAATCTAAAACCATGTGAGATCACCGGGACGAAACGCCAATTTTTGTTGGACTTAAGGCCGTTAAAAGCTATTTTGAATCAATAATTCAACAAGTCCAAATATAATAGTGCTAAGTCTTCTACTTGGCTGATGTATTTCAGTAGTATATGGAATTTGTATTATTAAAAAAAACTTCTTACTCTAAAATCTATTTGAGAGAATCACCTAAAACTCCTTAATATACTAAGTTTGAAGAAAATCGCTTCAGACATTAAGGCTGTAGATCGTTCTACAGGCAAATAGGCGGACAAACAGACAGACGGAATTGCGGGAACCAAGTTTTTGGTGTTTTTCTATGCTCGTAAGTTTTCAAGTTTGATTAAAACCTCTAGTTCGATTTATTTTCCAATACACTGCTCGACTTGATTAAAGTTCTAATTTGCATGCTTTCCAGCTTAATCTGCTCTCCGATGATCAACCAGATGTTGCTCCAGATCTATTTGACGAATCAAAACACGAAACCTAATGATTGAATTTTTTTTATTTTAAGGCATTATTAACGTAAAAAAACAAAGCTAAATCAAATTAAAAGAAATTTTTGGTTCCGTTTTTTTTTCAATAATTTTTGTTATTATTAATTGACTTTTAAAACAATGTAATGTTGTTTTCTATTTGCCAATATGGATATTGATAAGAGTTTGCGGATTTTTCTGGGAAAATAGTACGTAACGTTGTCTGAAATATATTTTTCAATCGTTTTTTTGGGTCCAAGACTAACGGTACCGGCCATAAATTTTTTTCAACCATCTCAATTATCTCGAAAACGGCTCTAACGATTTTGATTAAAAAAAATGTCATACAACCATTGTTTTGACTTTGGACTTTCTCGAAAGCGACGCAACCGATTTCGATCAAAATATTTGTGTAGGAGTATAAATAATACTGCATACCAACATTTTCGAAAATTTTTGAAAATTCAATATTTGGAAAGCTTACTTCCGGAATCTTAATTGACTCTTTTAATCATCCATTAATAGGAATGGATTGAATTTTTCATAAAATTCGTTTGCTGGCATGGGAAGCTGTTTTTTTTCTTTATTTCCATTACTGTGAGTTTTAGCATGGAATAATAAGGCCAAGGTCAGAGGTGGCGGTGACTCGCTGGAAGGATGACGATGAGTGAACTCTAAGATTGGGTAAGCTTGAGGTTTGGGGTTACTGCACAATTTTAGAGGTAGCAGTAGCCAAGGTGATGTCCTTTGGACATATTGGGTGGGCAAATCCTCAGGAGGGAAAACAACACCTATGACCCTCTCCCTTCCCCCTATGGAATTCACACCCCTACATTTTGGACAATTTCGGGCTTCTGCATTTGAATTTTGAACCCGATTATTTACATTCACTGGCACGAAGAAACGTAACACTGTTCAGTGCTACAGTGGTAAGAACCCACCCCGCCGACGATCTAGGATGTGCTTTAACTAGCATGCCTCACTACCGTAGCCTGGACACCCTCTACTTCCTGCTGCCTGGATCGGCCTTACGGTCCTGTAGAAATAAGGTCGGAAAGGTAGTATAGGAGGTAGGGGGCCAACACCGGTTCCGTTACAACACTTGAAATTTTTTTGAGATTCAGCTTGAATCATGCAAAATCATCAAAATTGAAATAAGATACTACCTTTTCAGTCGAGAATTATTTTTAAATGGTTGGTCCCTAATTTTTTGTTTTAGGCATTCCTTTCCCTAATGGTATAAATGTGGTTGGGTATAGGTGGTTGGGTGTGTATGAATAGGGTAGGCCCTGATGGGCGTCAACCAGGCAATGCCCAATCAATTGTGCTTATTTTACCTGCTTGCGGTAACCACCGCATAGTGGCTTGTCAATCCGGTCATTACTGCTAAATTTATAAGTGCGAGTGTTGAACACAGAAAAGATAGCAACACTATAATACTCTGCTTTAATGACTATTCTGATCGACTCGCAGAAGTCTTGCACAAGCACTTCAGAAAGAGGAAGTCGGCGAATGAGCCCAAACAATTGAGTCAACAGTCAAAAAGCAGATGACCTAATGAGCTACTTCGACGTATTTGGAGATTGGAACAATCCAATGCAATTCAGGGCATTGGAATAAAGATGGTGGCGGATGAGCCCTTAATGGGACAACGGCAGCGCTCATATCCCCGAAGCGGGTTACTGACTCCGGATTTTCCGGCTGCTTTTGTCAAAGGAGTCCAACTAAAGTCCTGTCCCTCCAGGTTGGGGATTGTGCGTGGGTTTAACAACCCCGCTATGTAAAAAATATAAGTTGCGAAGCGACCACTAGCTTCGGAAAAGGACGGATTAACTGTTGACGATCCGGCAAAATGTATTAAGGACAACGTCCTTCGGATCTGCACGTGGAATGTTAGAACTCTTAGCAGGCCAAGTGCAGCTGAACAACTAACGGAGGCCCTAGGCTGCCACCGAGCAGGAATTACTTCAATCCACTAAGTGCGATGGGATGGACCGCGCAAAAAGAAAATGAAAAACTGTGACGTACTCTACGGTGATTGTGAAATAAAATCACAGCGTCAATTTCGGTACTAGGCGATTTTAACGCCATGTAAGGAGGAAATCTTTGGTAGGACTGTCGGAAAACATAACCTACACGACAAAACGTCTGAAGACGGACTTAGGCTAATTGACTTTGCCGCGGCACGTAACGTAACTATTGCAAGCACACGGTTTTCCCATATCGAGATACACAAAGGGAGTTGGCGGCATCCAGATCAAATAGGGGTGGCCGTGGCGCGATAGTTGTGTGCTCGCCTGTCAACCTCGTGGTTGCAGGTTCGATTTCTGCCGTTGTCTATGTCTTCTTATATTCCATTAAAAACCAATTCTAAAAATTGTCATAAAATAAGTTGCTGCTTTGCTCATTACATGCTGTTTAGGCATTACACTAACAACATGTGATTGAGTATACCCATAAATACGACAACGAAATAAATAAAATATTGGGAATTATAAGGGACATAAATAAATAATACACTGTAATTCTCTCCGTATTAGTTCAGCCGCCATCCCTGGAGATAAATCTGAGACAACAACCAGCTCTAGTCTCAGACCATAGCGCCACACATCTTTCCTATCCATCTTTCTCTTCAGTTCTTGTATGATTACATACTTGCTTTTTAAAGCCATTTTTCGTATCATTTGATGACTTTGAATGCCCAACAACAACTTGAGTGTGCTACCACCAAGTTTTTTCTCAACTAATTTGGCTGGAATTATAGCTATTTCACGACTTGCCAAGGTCGATCATCAGACTCCTTTGCTCTAGTGGTACTGGTGGTAGCACACTCAAGTTGTTGTTGGGCATTCAAAGTCATCAAACATCTTTCTCTTCTTTCACCGGATGCCCGTGCTGTGTTAAAAAAACATATAAAGGGTATTCATATTCCATTGAGTGCGTGCAAAATTAACCGTCAATCAGATTGATCACGTTGGGATCGAGGCAAGGCATGCCACCAGTATTTTGTATATTCGCACCTTCCGAGCAGCTAACATCGATTCGGATCACTACCTTGTTGCAGCCAAAGTAAAAATGCGAATAACCCGAACGTCACAACAACGGAGTAATACTGTGAGGAAGTATGACGTCGGAAAACTGTAAGCGCAAGAGACCGCCGGAACCTATGCCGATGGAATATCCCTTAACATCTCAAGAAATCCATTGCCGCCAGCATCGAGTGCCGAAGACCAGTGACAACGTTGCCAACAAGCCATCAGCCGTGCCGAAACTGGTGTGCTAGGTTTCACCAGACCTTAACCTCGACACTTCTGGTACGATGACAAATACAGGCAGGCACATGCAGCTAAGCAAGTGGCATATAAAGCGGCGCTGCAAAGAAGGACGAGAGCTGCTCGCGAGCTCTACGAGTAGAAAAGACGGGAACAACACCGGCTTCTCCAAAAGAAAAAGAGAGCATGAGAAGTGCGCGATCGAAGATTTTGAGAGATGCTAATCCAATAACAACGTGCGGATGTTTACCAACATGTAAAAAGGACGTGTCAAAGCAAAAAAACAGCCTATAGAGATAGGAATGGAAACCTGGTAATGGAGTCACAGTCGGTGCTGAGTACATGGAAGGACTATTTCTACAGACTGTTAAACGGCGATGAAGACCAAAATCCCGCTTTCAGGCAGAATGAACCATTCAATATGGACGATGACACATAAAACTTCCGTCCCACTGACGAAAATAAAATGAGGATAGCAATATCCAAACTAAAAAACAACAAAGCTGCTGGCCCCGACGGACTACCCGCCGAACTCTTTAAAGCAGCCGGAGATGACCTGGTACAGTGCATACACCAACTCATCTCTAAAGTCTAGTCAGAAGAATGTATGCCTGATGAATGGAACCTCAGCATCGTTTTGGCCGATCCACAAAAAAGGAGACCCTCTAAGCTGCGCCAACTATAGAGGAATAAGTCTCCTGAATATCGCGTACAAGATCATTTCTGCCTTATTATTTTAACGTCTGAAACCATTCGTCAGGAACCTGATTGGACCCTATGAGTGCGGTTTCAGGCCAGGAAAGTCCACAATCGATCAAATTTTCACACTACGGCAGATCCTGGAAACTACCCAAGAACTCCAAATAGATACCCACCGCCTCTTTATCGATTTTAAGGCCGCGTACGGTAGCATTTACAGAGACGAGCTATACAGAGCCATGTCTGATTTTGGCATCTCCACAAAGCTCGTCCGACTGTTTTGTATGACGATGGAGAACTTAAGCTGCTCCATCAAGGTTGGTACTGACCTTACATAATCTTTCGTGTCAAAAAAGGATTCTGACAAGGTGATGCGCTATCGTGTGATTTCTTCAACTTAATACTTAAAAAAAATGTAAGCGATTCCCAAGTTAACTCTACGGACACAATTTTTTACAAGTCTATGCAATATACGCATACGCTGATGACATAGACATCATTGGCAGAACACAGTGAGCTGTCACTGGAGCTGCAGTGGCTAATATGGGACAGACTAGCAGTCAATGAGGCCAAAACGAAGTACCTGCTGTCCACAAAAAATGACACACAACACCGGCGGATTGGAAAAAAAGGTCACACAGACAAGTACAACTTTTAGGTAGTTAGAGGCTTTGTCTATCTCGGATGCGCTATAACATCTCTCTCTCTCTCTTGCCAATCCCTGTTCCTATGGGCTAGGGAGGCAATAGAGTAATAAAGTCTTCTCTCGAAAAACAAAGGAGACTCATTATAAGACCCTTATCATCCTTGTCTTGCTCTATGGTGTGGAGACATGGAATTTATCGAAAGAGGTTGAAGATATCCTTAGTCATTTCGAGCGTAAGGTTCTCCGCAAGATTTTCTGCCCTATCTGCCTTAACAGGCTGTGGAGGAGAAGATTCAACCACGAATTATTGTACGAGCTGTACAGCGACATTGACATGTTACAAGAAATATTATCACGTTTTAGATGGCCAGGTCATGTAGAACGTATGAACAACAATGCTCCGGCTCGAAGGATCTTCGACTCCAATCCAGAGGGAAGACGCAGTTACGGAAGACCTCGCCTAAGGTGGCGCGCTCAAGTGGAAAATGACCTCAACTAACTTCAAGTGCGTAACTGGAGGCAGCTAGCCAAAAAGACCGATCTAGCTGGAGATGCGTATGTTTGTTGAGGCCCAGGTTCGCCCCGAACTGTAGCGCCACCTAAGTAAGTAAGTAAGTAAAGGTAAGAGTATACCTATATAATATGTACATATAGTCTAAGAGCTAGCGACAATAATAGTTACGTCATTTGATAACGCAAATAATAATTAGTTTTATTGTAATCTTTCAACATTGGTGACAAATAATCCCGAAGTCTGCCAAGCTTCTATTGGTGGGTGTGATGGCCACAGAAAAAAAATCGATGAACTTACCTCGTAACCAGTGATGTCACGGACTCGTTTTTGAAATGGCAGACAATTTGAGTGGTGGAAACGGCCTACTTACGTCATTTGAAGATTCTGATAAGAATCATGGCTGATGCTAGATCCTCAGTAGTCTTTATTCGCGTTCCCTGACGAAAATCTTGGTGGAAAGTGTCCGGCAGACGATGTCAAAGATTCCATGATTTTCCGTTATTATAATAAATACCGGGTGTTAGAGAACATAATTTTGGTTATTTTTTAAAGCTGTTTATTAGTAAAAGTCAGAATATTAAGATCAACTTAAAATTTATTCAGAAAACATAATGGGGCATATTCAAAGTCAGTGTCTTAGCCGTTGCTATGAAAAACTTGAATTTATCCTATCTAATTATCATAAAATAAACTAATTTTTTTTATAGCAACCGCCTAAACTGTGACTATGAATATCCCAATGTATTTTTGATTTTAAACATAAATAAATAAATTAATTCTTTTTAATTTCCATATTAACTGTTAAATGTCAGGGACTTTGGAGAAATCTGATCGATTGACCTCAAGGGAATATACGGGAAGTTGCTGTGCAATGGAGCCATTCATCATGGTCCTTCGTGATGAGCCAAGATAGTCAATCCTCGTAGTGAAAGACGGGCAACGTTCAGGAATGTTTAGCTTTCTTTAATGAGGCCCTTCTGCACTGGGCGGCTAATCTATCTGCTTAATAGTGTTGTCTCTCAGGTGGTTGCGGTAAGCGGAAGGTTCTGAGGAACTGGAGGCGAAGCACCCATTTACCAAGATGAGGAAGAGAGGTCAGTTTCATAAGCCGGAAGCTCGGCTAAGTCTTGTTGTGAGAAAGCGTGTCCTGCAATGGGAGTTGCTAAAAGAGAATTGAGAAAATGAGAAGAGAAAAGAGAATAAACTTTTTTTTGAAAGAAGGAAACTCTTTGCGTGTATTTGCCATGGCTAAAAACTGATGGGCTTGGTATGGTATTTGTGATAGTATTTATTTTGTAAGTCAATTATTCATTATTTTATAATGTCGATACATTATTTTATTTTATTGATTGTTCGTATATGGGAGCTAAAAATTAATGCCGTTTAAATTGTATCTACTAATTTATAGATTTTACTACTTAAAAAAACAAAGCGCCTTCAAAATAAAGCATATTTAAATTATTTAATTTATACTTTTTATCAAGGATAGGGTTACCTTGGCTAATTTTGGGAATCAATTAATTTTTGAAATTATAGTGGATGATATGCAATCCTAAATGCATAAAAATTAACTTGTGAGTCAAATTATATCTGAAAAGCAATCCATATGACACACTAAGAGCCTTAATGCTGAATTTACACAAATGACAAAATGTAATTGTTGGTAGATATTTTAATGTCACAAAACATGCTATTGTTTTGCCATTTATGTTTGTGAAATGTGTAATGCATATAAATTTATTAAAAAAAAAGGGTTTTAAAATATATAATTTTTTAGAATTATTATCCACATTTTGTATGTGTGGTAACCCTCAAAATACTCAGAGAATATCTTCTGCGTACTTTAATATGGCTGCTGTTGAGATGAGAGAATCCTGTAATAATTCCAATAAGACAATTATAAGAGTTTGCTTTCCTTTACTTTTACTCACTCTCACTCTCATTTACTAACTTTATATTAAGTCTTCTTATGGGAATATTCATTATATTATGGGATTATTTAAAAACAACGAGCGGGATAACAAGTTACATATATATTGTCACTCGGTGGGTATGTTAATAAACAAAATTGACGTATTTGGGGTTCTGAGAATCTTCAACTAATTGAAGAGGCCATTACATCCACAAAAAGTTTGTTTGATGACACGTTTTAGTCGACGTCGACGATCAATTTTCTAATAAAATCCACAGCCCTTTAACAACAAATGTTGAATGCTTCGCTATTTGATATCTGTTAATTTTTGGTAGCGAAACACTTGTTAAAGTTGGATTATTGTGGAAGCTTGAAATAAAACCACCGATCTTTAACAATGTTGAAAACGGAAGAGAGCGTATTTATTAAGAATGTTTTATACACACATGACTTCGCTTAGTCTAATTGTTCGTTCACATTTTTAACAACACTTGCATTTTCAAATATTTGCAAAAACCTTTAGAACAATAAACTTTAAACCTAAAAATTTAAACAGACAATTCACATCCATTTAATAATCTCGACTACGTCCCTGACTTGGCGTGTGACGAGTAAGTTTGTGATTCCATGTGGCAACTGGAAAACTGCAAACCCTATTAGAATCCTTAAATAAAATGTTGTATAGCTTAAACTCTATAAGGTTCGTTATAGAATTTTAAAATAGCTTAGACTCCGATAAGTCATTTGTTATGGGATTTAAGATATATAGGCGTTTAAATTTCATAACAAGATTTTTATAAAGCTCTAAATTCTTGGAATCTTGTTAAAGGAGGCAAATTTGTTTTAAGTATACGATTTAAGTTATTTGAAAATTGTAGAGAACTAAGTTCTTATAAAAAAAACGTTATGAGTATAATTTAAGTTTCGTAACAAGCAATTAACTCTAAGGATAGTAATGGGACCTACAAGAGGCTTACAAGATTGTTTTTCACATTTTGGGAGCTTAACTCTGGAGAATATGTTAGTTGGGCATTCAACAGCAATCGCATGAATAGTGTAAATGCATCCGATAGCATCAGGTTTGCAAACACCTGGGTAGCAATCAACGGGTTGCCCTTGCTTTCGTCTTTGAAATGCTTTCGATGATGCATTCCAAGTGAAATATTGTGGCACTTCAGCGTACATATACATATTATATAAATAAATTATTTATTGATGCAATGTTAAAAGAAAAAAATACACTTTAAAAATGTCTATATTTCACTACAATTTCAGAAAAATTAAACAATGTTTGTTTATTTCTGCAAGCTATATGCATACTTGGAATTGGAAGTAAGCACATTGCGAAAAAAAATTGTCACTTATAAATGCTTAAACGCATGAAGAAATCCGAAAAAAAGGACGCAATCCAAATCACATGGTTTTTTACACAAAACAACAACAAAAAAAGTTAAACTTATTTTTATGCCAAGCAGAAAGACCAATTAAATTTGTCTTAAAAATCAGCATCTAAAATCCCACACAATGTCAAACAATAATAATCTAAAAAATAGGCACTTGAAAAATTTCATTCAAATCGATCGAGCCGAAAAAAAGAAGCTAGCCTACAAACATAATTTGGATTGTTCTTTATATATAAGAAGAAGAGATTTTATCCCAATCGGCATAAGATTTTTCATCCCGTAAAGTTTGAAGTGCATTATCATAATATCTGTGCTGAAGTCAACTTCACAATTCAGGGAGCAAAGTAACGATTTAAAAAATATTATTCATGAGAGAGTGTTCCCCAGGGATGAGGTGTACATGACCCTCTTCTGTAAATTATTCTAAAATGGTTGGTGAATCATAGATTTTGTTCACCATTTGTACACACAACGTGCGGTCGGATCGGATGTAATGAAGATACCTGTCTAGTTACTATTAGAGGAAGCAAACCGGCCTTTAATTCCCCATGCATCAATTAAGAATTCTGAATTTATATCCCCTTTCACAATCAACTACCTGCAGATGGAAATTCTAAAAAAAAAAAACATTAAATAAAATTCAAATCAAAATCAATATTACACAGAAATAAAGTAAAAGAACAAACAAGAAAAAAAAATCAAATCAAATCAAAAACAAAAACAAACCATAACACAAAACTTTTTAAATCAATTAGCTTCTGGCATAAACCATCATCGGCATTAATATTTCATGACAACTGTCCTACAAACATAAAAAGTTTACATAAATAAACCTCCAAGGTAATTTGCCTCAGCGCAAATAAAACAGAGTCCTTTTTTGTATAGTTATTTGCTTTATATTGCTCTGCTCCGGCTGCTACTAGTATGTCCTGTGCCTGGTGTCCTTCGTCTCGCCAAAACTGCTCTACTCCTCTGTCTATAACCAAATACTATGAACACCAACCAAAAAGATAAAAAGTAATAACAATAAAAAAAAAGGAAAAGAAAAAAAATTACAAATAAAAACCCACAGTGAATGTAATAACAACCGAACGACGACGCGACCCTTCCTCTATCGACCCCCTTACCATCACCGTCATCGAGCAATAAACCAAAAATACCTACAGAATAATATTGGCTGTCTCCGTATGTCGTCTCGGAAGCGGGTTTAGGTAGGGTAGAGCTCGGACAATCTGGCCTGGGCCGGCCTTTAGTATTTGTCAGTCAACAAATCCAAATCGATTGTAATTCTCTTCCCTTCCCAACCCCAGGTAGGGGTTGTGGCGTGAGTTGGTTGGGGACCAGTTTATCTTTTCATATTGATCCCAAATTTCATACAAACATCTACAAATTACTCTTAAATTCAAAACAGACAGCAGAACACGACAATAATACAAGTACATGACGAAAATGAAAGAAAATCACAGGGAAATCGGGGAAAGGCAAATTTAGAACGAAAAAAGGATCACAATGGAATGAGATAGCCGGCAATTTTACAGCCCGAAAATTGGGGGTAAGTAATAAACCAGCAAAAATGTGATTTAAAAACCTCACATACCAAGCCAGCCTCTTGAATGTGTGACAAAGGAAACCACATCATGAGTTGGCATGAGGTCTGAGAATGACCATCAAACTGTGTGTGTATAACCCTCATTTAGCCTCTACCCTCTGGCTATAAGATATCACACTTAGACTATATAGAATAGATAGAGTGATACCTCGGAAGATGGTGGGCCTTGGCCATACAAGGATCATCTTAATTACGTTCAGGTGTAAAATTCCATCATGAGGGCAAATTCTGGGCACTTTTATATTTAGACCCAAAGTCAACCACATCATACTTTGAACGAAAGCATATTATGAGCATATATCTATTCAAAATAACTAACCCCATCTCGTGTTGTCGTCGTGTCGCATAAGACATATATTAAACATAATGTGCAGTGAGTCAAGAAATCTTTCGTGCAATTATTTTTTACGAAATTTACTTTTTATGTATTTATGATATTGTAATACAATTGGAGTTGATTTCTTGTTTTGATTAAGCCTACAAACTTGTCGAATGAAAGGCAAATTTTGATGTAAAGGGTTATCCATTTTGCGGTTTCAAAAGTAAACGTAAATAAATCACATATAAAATATATTTTTTTCATGATATTTCTTTTTTATTATAAAGTTTGAACGTTGAGATTATGTGTGAAACACTACATCATTTAAATGACCACCACGCGAATTGTTGCAAGCATCGATTCTTTTGAGGTCATTTTCGACCACTTTTTGACACATATTGGGCGGTATCTCAGCCATAACTTGACGAATGTTGGTTTTCAAGTGCTCAAGAGTTAAAGGTTTATCTGCATAAACACGGTCTTTCGCGTAGCCTAACAAAAAAAAATTCCAGCGGTGTCAAATTCGCATGATATTGGTGGCCAGTTGATATCGCCACGACGAGAAATTATGCGGCCAGTAAATGTCTCTTGCAATAAAGCCATCTTCGCTCGAGATGTGTGGCATGTCGCACCGTCTTGTTGAAACCACGTATTCTCCAAGTCGTATTCTTCAACAGCAGGCAATAAAAGTCGGTTATCATTTGACCGTTAATGTCTCTTGCAATAAAGCCATCTTCGCTCGAGATGTGTGGCATGTCGCACCGTCTTGTTGAAACCACGTATTCTCCAAGTCGTATTCTTCAACAGCAGGCAATAAAAGTCGGTTATCATATGACCATAACGCTTCGAATTGACGGTGACAGTCGTTCCATCGTCGTTTTCGAAGAAGTTAGGTCCAACCACACCTCCGGACCAAAGAGCGCCCAAACAGTTACTTTTTGTGGATGTAATGGCCTCTTTCCAATTACGTGAGGATTCTCAGAACCCCAAATATGACAATTTTCTTTATTAATATACCCACCGAGTTAGAAATGATCTTCGTCGCTGAAGAAAATTTTGTTCGAAAAATCGCCATCCACTGCCAGTTGTACAAGCACCCATTCGACGTATCTACGACGTTTTGAATGGTTAGGTGGCTTCAGTTGTTGCGTGAGATGGAACTTATATGGATGTAGGTGCAGATCCAAATGCAAAATACGCAATAATGTGCCGTAAGACAGTCCTAATTCCTGAGAACGACGAGGAATCGACATATTCGGGTTTTCGGCAACACTTTCACTTACAGCAACGATATTTTCAGTGGTACGAGTGAAACAATGATGCACAGGCCTTACATTATCTGTAACCAATCCAGTCTCTTCAAATTTCTTCACAATTTTGCCAATTGCTTGGGTAGATGGACGATTATGTTAACCATCAATTTGTATGCGTTGTGCGAAAAATAAGCGATCCATTTTCAAAAATGTCAGACTTTCAACCGAAAAAAAAATTGGTTTAACGACTTAGTTTGACAGATGTCGAATTCCAGCCTTATACTTTTGAAACCGCAAAATGGACAACCCTTTACCTTGAAAATTCAAGAAAAAATGTATTATTTTTTACTTTTCGGATCTTAATAAATATGAGCATATTTTTAATAACTATCAGGTTTTGACGTAAACTTCATTACGTTTGTCGGCCATATCTTTTATAGCTGGTTACCTTTTTCCAGAATAAATAAAATGCACGACTGGATCGCACGAACTTGCTTTTATGTTCATTCACATCATAATGCAAAAGATTTCTATTAAGAATCTAAATATATTTTCAAAGTCGTTTTTACTTGCGATTATAGGTACTATAAGGCAAGTTTTGCATTCGTCGCAAAAAAAAGTTTTGAGATAACAATCAAACATGACATTACGATGATAGCGAAGTCGAAAAAAGATGGTCTAAAACTTCTGTCCGTCTTTCAGTCTGTCCCTCTGTCTCTCTGTATAGACACCTACTGCCCAAACGGGTGGGCCGTATTGCTTCAAACTTGGTATAGAGTATTTAAGGTATTGTACAGAGTGGAAATTGAAATTTTTTTTTAGCTAAAACAATAACGGTACCAGCCATATAACTGTTAGCATCAGTGCAGCTTTTTAGGTATGACCGATCATATGGTTGAAAAAAAAAATTCTAAAAACGGCACTTTACATGCGACCGTTTTCTTTGCTTTCCACTATCTCATAAATGGCTTAACCGATTCTCTCGAAATTTCATAGATATAGGTTTTATGAAATTTATATTTTGAAAACAGCTCATTATTTTTTATTCAAAAACTATAGTTTATGCATTTGCCGAATACCTATGATTTGGCGTTTTTGAAGTTTTTTTTTTTTTAATTTTAAAAAAGTTTAAAAAAAAACTTTTTTTCTCAAAAACCACTGCACAGATTTAAAAATTTGTTTTCTCATTAATTAAAATTTATCCAAAAAATAAGATGGCGTACTTTTTTTTAGCTCAAATTAATTTAGAATTTTGAATTATTTTTTCTTTGATCAAATTAATTTAGAATTTTGAATTATTTTTTCTTTGATTAATGCGATTTAATCTTTTGGTTTTAAATTTGTATTATTATATATGTCAGATTGTCACACCAATTTTTTTTAGAAAAAAATTAAAGAAATTTTGTATAAAAAAAAATTAAGTAAAAAACGACTTTAAAAATATTTTTAGATTTTTAATAGAAATCTTCTGCATACGATGTGATCGAACATAAGAGCAAGTCCGTGCGACCCTGTCGTGCATTTTATTTACTTAAACTTTTATATACAATTTTTTTTTAATATTTAATAATATAAACTTAAAAACAAAATTCAAAAAAAAATCATCCACCTGTTTTCGAAATACTGACTTTTCAAAAAAAATATTTGTTTTTTTATTTTTATGCAGTATTATTTATAATCTGAAGGACCTCCTATGTAAAAATTTTGATCGAAATCTGTCGATCCGTTTATGAGAAAATTCAAAATAAAATAAAATGGTTGTATGGCTGGAACCGTTAATAACAAAATATTTTAAAAATATTTTGACCAAAATGTAGAGAATACAGAAATACAGTATCTTTTTTATTAAAATCGTTATAGCCATTTTCAAGATAATTGAGATGGTAGAATAAATCGTATGGGAATTACCGTTTTGTTTTGGCCCTAAAAAACGATTTAAAAATCTATTTTAGACAATCACCTGAAAAGGTTAAATACCAAGTTCGAAGAAAATCGCTTCAGTCGTTTAGACTGTAGAGCGTTGCACAGACAAACAGACTGACAGATGACCCCACTTTTTTGGTGTTCTCTTGTAATCTCGTAATGTCAAGTTTGATTAAAATTTTCTATTCTTCTATTCTTGGGAACGGGTCAAAATTCTGGCTTCAAAAACTGCTTTTCAAAATTCTGCTTTTAAAATGAAAATTCTGCTTTTCAAAATTCAGCTTTTTTTTCATTTTTTCTGCTTTTTTAAATTCTCTCCGTCAACAAAGAAGAAAAAAATTCTGCTTCTTTTTTTTAAATTTTTAATTAACTTTTTTTATTTATAATAGCAAATGAGAAATAACTTACTTACTTTTACTTTTGATGGCGCTCACAGCCCAGGATGGGCTACGGCCTCAAACAACAAGCCCCTCCAGTCAGCTCTGTCCCTAGCTAGCCGCTTCCAGTTTCGTACACCAAGTTGTTTAAGGTCGTTCTCCACTTGTGCGCCACCTGTTAAGAGTTCTTCCTATGCTGCGTACACCATCGGGGTTGGATTCGAAGAGCGTTACTGTCCATACGATCCACGTGCCCCAGCCAACTTAGCCGTTGTATTTTAAGCTTTTTGACCAGGTCAAAGTCGCTGAATGGCCCGTATAGCTCGTCGTTGAATCTTCTCCTCCACACTCTTTCGATACACACCTGACCAAAAATCACACGAAGAATCTTCCTCTCAAAGCACCCTAGCAGACTTTCATCCGATTTTTTCAATGTGATGATTCTGCCCCATAGAGCAGGACCGGGATGGTAAGGGTCTTGTATAAAGTCTCCTTAGTTCTCTGAGAGAGGGTCTTACTACTTAGATGCCTTCTTAGCCCGAAGAAACAGCGATTGGCAAGTGTAATTCTTCGTTTGATCTCTGCACTGATGTCATTTTGCGAGGTTATATTGGAGACCAGGGAGACGAAGTCCTTGACAATTTGGAAGTTATATCTGTCCATAGTGATATTTTGCCCTAGTCGACGATGCTGAGATTCCTTTCTCGATGACAGCATATACTTCGTCTTGTCCTCATTAACCGCCAATCCCATTTTAGCCGCCTCCGATTCAATGATCGCAAATGCGTCTGCCACAGCTCGCTTCGTTCTGCCGACAATGTCTATGTTGTCTGCATACGCAAGCAATTGAACTGACTTTTGATAAATTGTACCGCTGGTGTTGACATGTGCGTTGCGTACAATTGCTTCAAGAACGATGTTAAATAGGTTGCATGATAACGCTTCACCTTGCCTCAATCCTTTCTCAACATCAAAGGATTCGGTGGTGTTCTTACCGATTTTGACGGAGCAGCGAGGTTTCTCCATCGTCATCCTGCACAATTGAACTAGTTTGGCAGGGATGCCGAGATGGGACATGGATCTGTATAATTCGTCCCTTTTCACGCTATCATACGCGACTTTAAAATCGATAAAGAGGTGGTGTGTATCGATCTGGAATTCCTGTTTTTTTTTTTTCTAAAATCTGGCGGAGTGTGAACATTTGGTCGACGGTTGACTTGCCTGGCCTAAAACCACACTGATAGGGGCCAATCAGATCGTTGACAAAAGGTTTTAAGCGGTCACATAGGATAGCCGACAAGGTTTTATAAGCGACGTTTAGGAGACTAATTCCTCTGTAGTTGGTGCATTTCAGAGCATCTACTTTTTTGTGGATGGGGCACACTATGCCGAGGTTCCATTAATCGGGCATACTTTCATCCGACCAAATTTTGCTGATGAGTTGGTGTATGCTCCTTACCAATTCATCTCCCGCTGATTTGAATAACTTGGTTGGTAGACCATCCCCACCAGCAGCCTTGTATGACTTAAGTTTGGATATCGCCAGCCGCACTTCGGTTAGGTCGGCCATCATCGTCCAAGTTGAATGGAACGTTCTGCCTACTAGCGGTATCTTGGCTGTCTTCGCCGTTAAGCAATCTAGAAAAGTGTTCTTTCCAGATCCTAAGCACTTTCTGTGTGTCTACTACCATATTCCCACTCTCATCTCGGCAGGCTTCCGTCCTAGCTTTGTATCCTTGGGTGAACCGCTTCACACTCTGATAAAATTTTCGAACATCACCCCTGCCGCTACACCCCTCAATAGACTCGGCTACCCGCTTCTCGCGCTCTCTCTTTTTCCTGCTGAGAACTCGGCGTTCCTCTTTTCTTTTTAGCCGGTAGAGCTCCCGGGCCACTCTCTCTTCAGCTCTTGTTCCAGTCTGCAGCATTACCTGGTAGGCCTCGTCATTAGCTGCATGCGCCAACCGGCACTCCTCATCGAACCAGTGGTTTCGTTGTGGTCGCCTAGTGAAACCCAGGGCATCAGAGGCGGCACTCCTAATGGCTTGTTGAAATTGTTGCCACTGGTCCTCTGCACTTGATGCTGGTGGTGAACTTGCTGAGAGATTAAGAGCAAACGTTCTGGCGGTCTCTTGCGACTTCAGCTTCTCGACATCGAACATTTTTACAGCATCAACTTTGCGTTGTGGCGTCATAGATATCCGCATAAGTAGTCTATCTACCACCAAGTAGTGATCCGAGTCAATGTTGGCCCCTCAGAACGTTCGGACATCCAATATGCAATAAAGAAATAAGAAATAAAAATAAAACAAAACAATCCATTAGATAAATTAAAGTATGAAAAAAAAATTACAGAACAAAATAAGCAAGCAAGTAAAAACCAAAGAGAACAATGCTTTTTGAAATGCGCCTAAGGTAGCCAATGTGACATCTAGATCGGTTCTCTTTTTTATAATTCTTTTTATTTTTTCTTTGAAAGACAACTTACTGAATAAATTGCCTTAAGAAGTTGACCGACAAAAAAATAAATTTTAATTAAACTCTTAAGAAGGTAAGAGTATGCTCTGCTTATTAAAACTCTAGAAATAATAAAGAAAACAAAGTTTTGGAAATATTTGCAGAATTTTGATGAGCAGAATTTTTAAAAGCAGATTTTCGGAGAGCAGAATTTTTAAAGCAGAATTTTAAAAGCAGAATTTTGAAAGCAGAATTTTGTTAAAAGAATTTTGACCCCGGCAAAATTTTGACCCCAACCACTATTTTTTTCGAAATTGAAAACTTGCCTATTATAATAGTTCCTATATCGCAAGTAAAAAAAATTGATGTTGTGATTAGATTCTACGCATTTTGCTGGCTGGGAACCCTCTATTGGAAATTAGAAATTTCTAATTTCTTTTCAGACATTGAAAAAAAAAAGATAAGGTGGCACTAAAGTATTCTGTTGTTCCAAAAATTCAACTTTAAGTTGGTTGAGCTCCTTTCCATGGTGGTCCCCATCTGGTGTATTATGTCTCCCCTGTTGAACTGCACCTTTCTTCGAGCTCGTGCATTTTCCAAGCAAAATTATTTATGTAGTGTTCATCCGCTCTATTTGACTAAAATGGCTTTAGATTTCTCCTCCTTTAATAATCATCACGGGATCAAAATTCACCACCATGAAATTTTACTTTTAAAATATTGAAAAGATTCCTAGTTCACCTTCGATAATTTCCATGGTTTTCGACAGTACAGAGAGACAGGGCGAAAAGATAATTGTTTAATAAACGGTACTTTAGTTGCTCAAAAGAAGACTGCTAATTATTGCCCTTCTTTGCTTATAGCAATTATAGATTGATAAAAATTCTCCCTTCGATATCCTTAAGCTATATAAATTCCCCTCAAAAGCCAAAGTTACGAGTATATTGGATTGGAAGTCGAGTCGATGTTGGAAGTTCAGACCGACATTCTTATTTTTAACCTTTTAACTCATTTTCGCTACTTCCACCTCAGTACTCACAAAAGTGCGCCACTGCCCACTATCATTTAATTATGTTCTTTTGATTAGTCAATATCCTATCGTCCGTCATCTGTGAGCAATTAGACGCAAAATCATCTGGGGTTGGTGAGAAAGTTTAACAATATTTTTTTTTAAATTATTATATTAATGAAGCAACATTGAAGCGCACCTCCGTATGGTTTTTTTTTGAGGATGACAAGAACTACAAGTGAAGTGAAATTCGACCTCGTTGATGGGACCACCACTGCGAGTAAATTTGCAATGATTAATTCCTGCGTAGTGGTGTGCCTGCTTAACTCTCTTAGCTACAGAGATTCCGAGTTTTATTAACTGAAAAATAACTCGTAGTATGTAGGTATGCAGAATATAAGTTTCGAGTTTGAAATGCAATGAAAATCTAAGGTGGAAATCTATTATGAATTACAACATCATAGTTTGTAGGTATATCTTATTCCGTGACACTATCCAAGACCAGATGTTTCTCTCATGCTTTTGAAACATAACAGCATTATTGGTATTTTTTTCTGGAATAGCTACAAATAAACTGTTGAAACACTGCACAAATTTGATTCCTTCTATTACCATACTTTTTTTTAAATTTTCAAATCAAAAATAATAATACATTATTGCAATAGACCGAAGGAAATTTTAAAAGTAATATGGTTCAATTATTAATTTGGGTTGAAAACTTTCAAAATATTACAAAGATAACAGTGATATAATGCTTTGTATTAAAGCCTTACAAGCGAATGTTCAAGCACCGACTATTGAGTCTGAAACAGAAGAAGATTACGCAAACGAAGAGTAATTAATTAAATTTTGTATTACTAATTTTGAACATAATGAAATAACATTGTTCTTATTTTTAACTAAGCTTTTACAAAGTTCCGTTTCGTCAAAAAAATAAAATGCAAGACTGGATCGGAGGAACTTGCTCTTACGTTCGATCTCATCGTATGCAAAATATTTCTATTAAAAATCTAAATATATTTTTAAAGTCGTTTTTTAATTTATTTTTTTCTAAACTTAAAAACAAAAGATTAAATCGGTGTAATCAAAGAAAAAATAATTTGAAATTTTGAAATAAATACTTAAATTAATTTGAGTTTAAAAAAAATACGCCATTTTATTTTTTGTATAAATTTAAATTTGACCGGTTTTTGAGAAAAAAGTCGACTTAATACAAAGTTCCTCAAAAAAATCGAGACAAATAGGAAAATGTTGTCATGTGATTTTCCTTCCCTAACACACAGGATACTTTAGCGTACGAACAATTATTTTGTAAATAAACATTGATGCTCATATGCTTATCATTAGGCAGTTAACGCCGATGTAGGTATGTTTACCTTTCTTAGCTGTTAAAGTTTGGTGAAAATGATATCCCATTTAAAAAAAAAAAATATTTTTTGTGTAAATACATATGTAGCTACCTAATTGTTAACATACTATTAAAGTTTTAATTAAAAAAAAAATCACTAAGGCTTTATGAAAAATCCATTTTCCCAAAAATGTTCGATTTTATTACGAGTTTTAAGGAGTATCTGCAGGTCTCTTAACATTTTTTTTAACATGTATATGGTAGGTATAGTTACCTACCGTTGGTTTTGTTTTACGTTTGTGTTTTATTCTTTAAGAATTCATGCAAAAAAAAAAAACTAATAAATACACAGTTTCGAAGAAACCCATTGAGACGCTTTCGAATTATTGATTTAAAAAAAAATATTTTTTCAATTTAAAAAAAAAAGTTTTTGAAAATCGTTGGGTAACAACACAATAATGCTTAGGCTTTTAAGGAGCTCCCCATCAAAAAATCAAAAATATCATCAACCAAACCGTTGTCAGGAATAACAAAAAATGGTTCTACTAGAGATACCAAATATAACCATTTTTTGACCAAAAAAAACGAAAAAGGAAATTTTGCATTTATTATTTAATTTAATTTTTCTTATAAAAATGTTTTATGCCGTTTTTGTGAAAAATAAAATGTAACGTATATTTTTGGGTAAAAAATTGTTTGGCACGAACCTTATATTTGGTTTAAAAAGTAAAAAAAAACGTGTTAACAAAAACCCCAAAAAACAATATTTATCAGGTTTGTAGATAATTCATTAGTCAGTTTAGGCTTCCAGACTATAGACCCACAGAAAGAATTGTGAGACCGGCTTTTTTCGACTTCATCTTCGTTATCATAGTAATGTCAAGTTTGATCAAAATCTCAAGGTCGATTTTTGTTTTCTAATGCGAAACTTGCCCTATATAAGTGGTACATATCTACCTAATATCGCTAAAAAAAAGCATAATGTTTTATTGCGCATTTAATATTTTTGGATTAAGTTTGAAATAAGTGTAAAAATAATAGCTATATGAAATTTAAAACTGTTTTATATTATTTTTTAAGAGTTTGTGTGACATACCGTTAAAATTTAAATCAATTTTTTTTATTATTTATAATTTTGAAAGGTTCGGGTCAAAATTGTATGCTCGATTTATATTTTTTTAATTTGAAGTTTTAAAAACCTCAAATAATTCTGTCAATGAAAAAAGAAAAAATGGGCACTTTTGGCTTTTCGCACGCTCTGCAGGTTCCAGGAAAATACTTTTGTTTTATTTTTTATCAATAAAGCATTTACAATTATTTTAATTTAAGTTAAGATTTTTGTTTCAAATTTAAATAATTATTATGACTATTCTTTATTTTGTTTCAATAATACGTCCTTGAATAATTTTATAATTTTTTTTATGTTTTCTGGTTTAAATTTTGATTGCTAAATAATTTTCAGAACTTTTATAGACCCCGAGAACTAAGGGTAAAATTACCGGTAACAATATTAAAATTGCTAACAGTTTAAAAAAATTTTATTTTTTTTCACTTTATGTGTGGACCACCCTTATCTACGCCAATAATCTATGAAAATCCTCATTTTCTTCCTAAAATAATAAAAGCTATTTTGAATCAATAATTCAACAAGTCCAAATATTATAGTGCTAAGTCTTCTACTTGGCTGATGTATTTCAGTAGTATATAGAATTTGTATTATTAAAAAAAACTTCTTATATAAAATAATAATGTGTAAAAAGTTTGATGTTTGATGTTTGATATTATTTTAGTGATTTTTTTTTACCAAAAATAGGTGCACCTACTTGAACATACCCAATTGTTAATTTCAGCTTTATTTATAAAAAAATTAAATCATTATTAAGAAATAAGATACTTTAATTTTTTTCTTTTCACTATTATTGAATGTTTATTTCACGAATTTTCTTCGAAAAATTATTCGATCCACTGTATTGTGTACAATATATAGTATATGTGCTCGTGTGTATACCTAAGTAATTTTCGGTTGACATTTTATTTAACACCTTGTTTAAATATTAACTATATAGGGTTTGTACATAAAACAAACAAAGTGGCGATGGGGTATGAGGGTTTGATTTGGTTTTTGAGAAGGCTTTCCGTGGTAGTGGTGGTGGTGGTGGCTTATGGTTTTCATCAAAGCAACAAAGATCATTATCATTTCACAAGCTAATGATGGGTAGGAATATACATACAATATGAATGTACATACCTACATTTATTTATTATGTACATGTTCTTGAAATTGTAATTAACTTTTGAGATATAAACCGAAAATATGGGGTTTGGTAAGCCTTGAGTCCTAATAGTACTCGTATAGGAGATATCATCAGCTAGTCAAATTTATGCAAGCAATAGTTAAATAATAGTTAGTCGTATACCTGGGCTACCTTTCATTTTGTTGTGTGGTTTTAAGATTGTATGTGTATCTTGCAGCCTACATAAATTAAATAGTACAAACTTTCTATGTTACACAGAGATGAATCTATAGATATAGCCTTAAATTTAGAAGCGACAAGGACGACCGAACCTCCGGTTAAGAGACCAAACCATCGCGGATGTCTGAAGGATTGGTATTTGAATATGGGTGACTGAAAGCTGCATGTCCAGGATCGAAAAAAATGGATGGGGACCTTTGACGCTTCGTTAACATTATTTAACAGTTGTTTTTACTTAACTCGTTGTTTTACTTTTGAAGGCTACTAGAGCAATGTGATTCTTAAAGCTCATAACCAGTGTCTGACATAACAGTTTGACACTCAGCAAGTGAGACAGTTGCATTGTGGGACACTATTGCCAAGTGTGATAAGAACGAGTTTGAAAATCAAGTTAAAAAAGTATAACTAATATCCCCGCTATTTTTCTGAAAATTGTGTTCTGCGTTTTAAAACAATTGATGCATCAGCTGTTCCATCTATTATAATTTTTACTTGCGATTATAGGTACTATAAGGCAAGTTATGCATTCGTCAAAAAAAAAAGTTTTCAGATAACAATCAAGTATGACATTACGATGATAGCGAAGACGACAAGAGATGGTCTAAATTCTGTCCGTCTGTATGTCTGTCTGTATGTCAGTCTGCCAGTCTGTCTGTATGTATAGAAACCTACAGCCCAAATGGGTGGCCTGGATTGCTTCAAGCTTGATCTATGGAGTTTTCTGGTATTGTGAAGTGGGAAATTAATTTTTTTTTTTAGCTCAAAAAATAACGATAACTGCCATAACCGTTACGTTAAAGCCTATTTTTCTCGGAAACGCCTCTAACGATTTGGATTACAAAACATCACTGCAGGTTTTTAGATACGACCGATCATATGGTTGAAAAAAAAATGTTTAAATGTCTAAAAACGGTACTTTCCATAGGACCGTGTTTTTGCTTTCGACTATATCATAAACGGCTTACCAGAATCTTTCTAAAATTTCACACATATTTAGCCTTAGGTTGCCCAATTTATACTGCGCAACAATATATTTAATTAATATTTTTTCGTATTTTAAAAGCATTTTTAAGACAAAAATTTTAATAATTTCCATTTTGAAAACTGCCCATTAATTTTTTTTCAAAAATTATATTTATAATGTATTTGATAAATACCTATGAATTGGCGTTTTTCAATTTTTGTAAAATTTATTTTCAAAAAGTTTAAAAAAAACCGCTCCACAGATTTTAAAAATTTTTTTCTCATAAATTCAAATTTATTCAAGAAATAAAATGGCGTACTTTTTTTTGACCTCAAATTAGTTTAAATATTTTTTTCAGAATTTTGAATTATTTTTTCTTTGATTAATCGGATTTAATTTTTTGTTTTTAAGATTATATTATTAAATATTTAAAATTGTCATACCAATTTTTTTTTTTAATTAAAGAAACTTTGTGTATAAGAAATAAAGTAAAAAATTACTATAAAAATATATTTAGATTTTAAATAGAAATGTTTTGCATAAGATGTTCGCGCGATCCAGTCGTGTATTTTATTTGGTTTGTTTATCTCGTTTGTCCCGCCAAAAAGGCGATTCTTTTTCCTCCTCCAACTAACTACTTAACGATTAAACTTGGAAGCTATCTTTCCATAAAAACGCTGATAAATTATCAACTCAAAAAATATTTTGCTTTGAGTAAAGAAAGCTGTTTCATGAGAAGCAGTATGCCGAATTTAGGGATGTATGGGAAAGCTTAGCTTTTTATATGACAAGTTTTGCTTAATGGTTTTGTGTATAGAAGTCGAGTTCGAATAGAATTTAGTACGAGTTCAAAGACCGATATTATAAATAAATAAAAGGTTTAACTTTCCTACTTTTCCATCTCAGAATAATAGTGGTATTCATGAAACATTTGAAGTTTAATAAATAGTTGACTCAATACATGGGCTTCCATGAAACATGTCGCAATCGGAACCTTTACCATTTTACGAAATCGCAAACTTTAGTACGCGACTTTGCACGAATACTTTGACTTTTTCTGGGTTTGGTACTGGTGGTACGCCGTTATCCATGATGGCCATGGATAACGCGTTTCTTGCATGGTCTAATCACAGCCCCGGTGTTCTTTTCTGCCTCGAAGGGATAATTATCCATTGATGCACATGGAATTTTCTTTGATTTGGGAAATTAGTGGGACATGCACGCCCCCCCCCCCCCCGTACCCAATTAAGTTATATTGGAGGCTTTTTATTCACATCCGAAAATGCAGAAAATTCCCTAGCAAGATCTTTTAGCCGAACGATAACCTACGGAGGATATTCCTACCCTCTTTGCTTTTGAAACAAGTAAGTACAAGTGAACCGTTGTTTGAGGAAAATCTCCGCTGAGCAATATCATATCCAAACCAAACATCCCGAATCGGCTTTTAAATCCTACACTGTTCGGTCAACTGCCTCCAAAGCTCATTTATGCGCCACCATGCATTCATCACAAATTATGGTTTTGCATTCTCTTATCAATTTCGCTGCCGCCGAATTCTTGGTCATGTGCACGTTATTGGATTGTCAATCGTGAGAAAATTCATCGCCAGCTTCAAAGCGGAATGTTCAGTTCGACCGCCTTCTAAAAACAGTGTGGCAGCAATGCCATAGATGCCACAGGCAATGAAAGAGATCTTGGCCAAATTGTTGCTAGAATCAACAAAATGATGAAAGTCTTGCATGCTCCTACGGCCGACCGGCAACAGCGCGGATAAAGTCTACATTTACCACTTTTCTTCTTCTAATAACCTGTCGAATTTGTGGTGGTGATTGTGCAGAAGCTCACAAAAATTAATTAATTTCATTGATGAAAATTCATTATTACCAAACCAACAATTTGGTCTTAGATTTGGACATAATACTCGTACCTCCCATTCAATCTTAAGAATCACTAGACATATAAAATCTAACTTTATTGCAAAAAAATCAACTGGTCTTGTGTTACTAGACATCGAATCTGCTTTTGATTCTGTCTGGCATGATGCTTTAATTCACAAAATGATAAACTTTAATTTTCCCGTGGTCCTAACCGCATTAATTCGAAACTTTTTGAGTGATCGCAGTTTAAGATTCACGTTAACTCAGTTACATCAGGGGAACCCCAAGGAACGGTTCTTGCTCCAATTCTTTATAATATAACTTGGCAGACTTTCCCAATTTGAACAACTCTTTTTCATCAATTTTTGCTGACGATACCGCTATATACAGCTCGAATGAACTTCCTCTTGATATTTGTTGGAATCTTCAACAAGGCCTTCACATAATTGGTTCCTATTTTCATAAATGGAAAATAAAAATAAACGAATCTAAAGCTCAAACTATGTTTTTTTGCACGTAGAAAACATCCTAGATTTCTACCGAACAATCTACTTCAATTAAACGGTTGTAGTATCCCTTGGACAGATAATGTTAAATACATTGGCATGACCTTATATAAAACCCTCACATATAACAAACACGTAGGTAATGGTTAAACAAAACTGGAATTTTTGATTAAAATATTATACCCGTTTATAAGCCGAAGGTCTACACTAAGCTTGGAGAATGAGCTCATAATGTATTAAGTAATATCTCAGGCCCTTACTGTCTATGGTGCCCCTGTTTGGTATAAAAGCGCGCGTACTCATATTAATAAATTACATATTATGCAAAATAAAATTCTAAAAATGATTCTGGATTTACCGTGGCATTTCTCCACCTATGATTTACACAACTTGTCAAACGTTGATCTTTTCTTAGATAAATTAAACTCCCTAGTAAACAAGTTTTTCGATAGATGTTCATTTTCTGATAATCCTCTTATATGTGAGCTTTTGCCTAGTTAGTTTGTAAATATTTATCTAGTTTTAAGTAAATTATATATAAAAAAAAATTGTTAATGGGTTTTCATATAAACATACGCTTTCCCAAATAGACATGTTAAAAAATTATCATCCTTTTGTCAACCTATTTAAATAATATTAAAGCTGAATAAGCAATTTCTTCTGCACTTAAATTTAAGATCCTAACTATTGTATATGCACTAACATTATTATTAATGAAATAAATAAATGAAATGAAAATAAATGATTATGCAGTTTCAAGCTGTGTAATATAGGCACGTCGTCATTTATTTCGTCTGCATGTTCCTCTTGCGTTTGATCATCACGGACATTCTGATTAATTATTGCAAAACCTATACGTCATCCAAGGTTTGATCGTCTATCAGTAGGCGTTAGTCTCCCTAAAATGAATAAAGTCGTTTTTGACAAATCCTATTCAAAAGAAATGAGTGAGTGATTGTTTGTCAATGAATGCCCGCAACCTAAATGGATAACCTCACTTTTTAGATACACTCTTGTTTTCTGAATAAAAATATGATCGAAATATGGCATTGAATTTCAGTTGATCGTAATGCTTGTACTAGAGTAAGAGCCTAGGGCCGGCAGCCATACGTCACTTTATAATAGCTGATTTTTTTTTCTGTGAATAAATACCAAAGTAGATAAGAACGAATGGACATTCCGAATTTTCAAAGCTGGGGCTTTTCGGAGATATGCAGTTTTAACAGTGCATTCTCAACTACGTTATCTTATCAAAGCTGATTTTTTGATATATTTAAGGTGATAGTATCTCAAACTTTGTTTGACACTTGTCAAACCCCTACAGTGGAGCGTTTCGACTCCCAGACACCTTTAAGATGTCACTTGCGCGAAATTGAACGAAATGAAAACTTGGAATATATTGGCTATAATATGTGTACTGTGGACATAATAAGCTGCTCGTATTTAAAATTTTAACGATAATTCTTGAGATAATTGAAAATTGTTTAATTAAGGGTTTTTCTAATATAGAATTTACATATTATATAATAATGAGGTAAAACAGAAAATAAAAGACTAATTGTTTGAATTTTTAATCTTTGGTGAACACGAGAAGGCCCCAAAATCATCAAGTCTTACACACTATAGTCCAATGCTCATTAGGGTCATTAGCATTTCTTGAGAAAATCAAAATCGATTATTTAATGGAAAGGGATTGTCTATCATCATCATTAGATATTGATGATATGAAAATTTAACTGAGTTAAGGCTTTTCCTAGGATTGCCTGACCTATGTCGCTTAGGCTTGTTATTTCGTACATATTAAATATTTGGTACATTTTCAATTTGTCCTAAATTGCTACTAAATTACTCGTTTTATTGAAATGTTCGCGCCCCATGTCAACTGTAAATGATTTTCTATTATTACTTAATGATGTCTTTAATGCTATACGATTGTTATATTTGTTCAAAGTTTGCCTATAATGAGTATTTAGGGTTGGACATGGACAGTTTTGTGTCTAATTTGTTGCGTATTTCTGAGACGATTCTATTGCTCTATTATGTTTTTTTAAGTATTTGTTAAAGTAGCAACTCGGTTGACTATTATCGTGTTGAAATTTTTGAAAGACTACCCGACCCGTGCTCGCGTTGCTTCGCAAGCTTTTAATATATGTTTTAATATGAGTAAAAGCATATCATTATGCTCAATGAGACTGACCCAAATGTCTCCTATATTATTACCTAAAACCTTATATATGCTATCCGTAGCCGAATAAAAATTTTATATTCTGTCTCTGAAACAGAAATAAAGTGCACGACTGGTCTGCAAGTACTTGCTCTTATATTCGATCACATCGTATGCACAAGACTTTTAGTAGAAACGGCTATAAATATATTTTCAAATGGTTTTTTGGCTTAATTTTTATAGACCAAATGACTTTAATTTTTTTTCTAAAAAATTCAACATGACAATTTCAAGTATTTAATAATAGATATACATAAATTAAAAAAACATAATTTCAACAGAAATCTTCCACCCGTTGATTTTTTTTTATTCTTAAAAAAATAATGTTACGAAATTTTAGTATGCAATATTACCTTAAATTTAAGGCACAAAATCCGTTGTGCCGCTAATGAGTAAGTCGAAAAATAAACTTTCTATAGCAGGTATTGTTAACACACCAAAAACATAAATGTTAAAAAAGTAGCCAAGTTCTTCTATATACAAAAACCTTTGCGTAATAAGTCAGCCCTGAAAAGTAGTGAGATCTAAAAGTACTCCAAGTTCTAAGCTTATTATAGTTAAATATGAAATATTTTAAGTAAAGTAATATGGAAGAACTTCAAAATTATCACAGAAATCTGGTATTTTATGATTACTGACTTAAATTGTACTTGTTTACTTGGCAAGTTTTTATTTCAAAATTGAATAATTAAGAACTTGTCGTACTTTTAGATCTCATTACTTTTCACGGCTGACTTATTACGCAAAGGTTTTTGTATATATAAGAACTTGGCTACTTTTTTAACATTTATGTTTTTGGTGTGATTTCACTACTTTTTGCAAAGATTCTTTTTATCAGGAAAAGTGATTGCAATAAACGCTCAATGAGATTCTCATAATGAAACGTAAGTTTTTAATTTATGCCTTTTCTATGCACTACAAGTCCTACCACTCTACCAATTTTCATAAGTTAGAAGTGGTTCAATAATAATGATAAGAAGTGGGTGGATGAAACGCCACTGCATGAAAAATGTCATAATTTCAACTTTTTCTTTGCATTCACCTGAGAGCTGCACGCTCTACCAAATTTTATAATCCTGCACCGATCGGAAGTGCTCTCAATATTATTTAATATTAATTCTGTGAAAATCGGTGGTTGCCAGGCTTACTCAATGTAAGATGTCAGTTTTTTAATTTTCCCTTTGTTTGCATGAAAGCTGAACGCTGTAAAAAATTTAATCATTCTACGACAATCAGATGTGCTCCTTATAATTGGTATCAATTGTAAGAAAATGGGTGGTTGGCACGCGCCTGAATGTAAAATCCCAAATTTTAAAATACTGCCTTTGCTTGCACTTTGATCCCTACCGCTCAACCAAGTTTCATTATTCCACGACATTCAGAAGTGCTCCCAATAATTTACAAAAATTCTGTAAAAATGCGCGGATACCACGCCTCCAGAAAAAAAATCTCAAATTTTAAAATTTTGCGTTTGCTTGCACTTCTGGCCTTACCGTTCATCAAATTTCATCATTCTACGACAGGCAAATGTGCTCCTTATAATTGGTATTAATTCTATGCAAATGGGCGGTTGCCACTCCCCTGAATGTGAAATTCCAAATTTTAAAATAGTGCTTTTGCTTGCAATTTGATCACTATCGCTGTACCAAATTTTATCATTCTACGATGGTCAGAGGTGCTCCAAATAATGTATATCAATTCTATTAAAACGGGTGGATACAACGCCGCCTGAATAAAAAATCTTAAATTTTAAAATGTTGTCTTTGCCTGCATTTTAAGCCCTACGGCTGAACCAAATTTCATCAATCTACGATAATCAGAAGTGCTCCAAATAATTTATATCATTTCGATGAAAATGGGCAGGTACCACGCCCTCTGAATGGAAAATCTTCATTTCCTACCGTTGTGCAAAATTACAATATTCTACAATGTCGGGAAGTGCTCCATGATTTTGATGATATGTCAGTGAGTGAGTGAGTGAATGAGTGAGTGAGTCAGTCAGTCATTTACGGTTTTTGCGATCCTTGCAGTCTTGTATCTCGGGAACCACTAAAGCTTAAGAATTGAAATTTGGTTAGTTGCCTAAGCTTGGCAAATGCTGAGAGTTTGAAGTTCCTGACTTAATTGGTACTGAAGTTAGATAGGGATCCAAAATCGCCAGAGTTTGTTCATGTAAAAAGGGTGTAGTGCCAGAACTTGCCTGGGCACTACATTTGAAGTAAATATATACCCATATTGTTTTGAATATTTTTGAAGTGATAACTTTTTATGGGAGGGTAAACTGATTCGTTACGTAACGCATAACGCACTATCAACTAAAAGAAGTTTATCTTTTTAAGGAGTGGACCTAGAATTCTGAAATTTTCAGGAATGATAGAGTATATTGCGATAAATGTTTGGTAGAAAAATTGGATTCCAAGAATGTCAATAACCGTAATAAAACTGTAATATTTCGAATATTACATATATCAGTCAATTACTTTTGACTGGTTCCATGAATAGATTTCTCTGTAGGAAGCAGCTAACAAAACCGACCCATTGAACAGTTGTTCAACTCATGATCCAAAAACTCTTACCTATACTGATTCAAGCGAAATTCAATCACAAGTTGCAACAACAAGCTCATCGATTTCATTGAGTTCCAACAGTTGCAGTTCCTCATCATTGTCGTTGGGCCCACACCTACCTGTAACAACTTTCAATAAGAACATACAACGATCGAAACGTTGTCCAACCCCTTCAAACTCTGTTTCTAAATTTATGGACCGATTGACGGAAAGAGAGGAAGACTAGTTGAATGAAGCTTTGTGTAAGCTGGTTTTTGGATGCAACATTCCGTTAAGAATTGTTGATTCAATTCATTTAAAAAAAAATATTAAAAAAAATCGCCCTGCGTATGCAGATAAGTTTCCAGGTCGAAAAAAACTTTCAACAACGCTTTTGGATCAGGCCTATGATAAATGTGTTTCTTCAATTAAAGCATCTATCAGTTCGGATTCTGTTTTGCTGATTGACGGCTAGAAGATTAGCTCCAGCAACAGCAAGACTGTCGTCTCAATGCTACATTATGCTGAAGGCGAACAAGCATTTCTTAAGGCCTGGGACCTATCTGGAGAATCAGAGACTGCAGAAAAGCTAACAAACATACTTTCAGAATCTGTAGATATTGCAAAAGAAATTTACTCTACTCAAGTGTACGCTGTTGTATCTGACAATGCCAGCACTATGAAGAGAATGGGAAAAAATGCAGAGCATTTTATATGGCATAGCACTTGTAGTAGTCATATTGGAAATCTTTTAGCCAAAGACTTAGTCGACAAAAATATAAATGCCAAGGTTGCTTTGATTTTAAAAGAGTTCAAACAAGTAGATTTTGAAAAAATGGTTGTAAATCGTGGAGGCTCCAGAATTATACTGCCCTGTGAAACCAGATGGTGTTCATACCATGATTCATATAAATGCTTGGTAAACAATTATGATATAATGAAAATTGTAGCTGCCGAATCAACTACCAACAAAATAAAGTAGACTGTAGCTTTGTTGATGTTTGATGAAAAGTATATTGATGATGTTAAGAATTACATCGAGCTTCTTGATCCAGTCTGCACTTTAATAAACAGGTGTCAAGCGGTTGGTTGTTCTGCTGGAGAAGCAGTTCATCTTTGGTTGAGTTTAAAACTCCCAGGTAGATTTAAGGCGCAACACGAAACATCTTTGAAATCGCTCGTGGATATGGCTCTAAACAAATATGCTCTCTCAGCTTATTATTTACACCCTCATTTTGACAATGGGAAGCTGGCGGTTAGTCAAAATGAAATCGTGTGCCAGTTTTTGTTTAAGCATCTGAATAGTGATGGAATTGAAGATTGGGACTCTTTTAATAGAAAAATCAACTTTTTTAAAGATTCTTTATGAAAAAGATATTAAAAAACCAATTGTTTTTTGGAATATGGCCTCTATAAGACATCCAAATCTGGCAAATTTGGCAAAAAAACTTATTCTTATTCCAGCCTCTTCCGCTCAAATTGAAAGAGTTTTTTCAAGTTGGTCGTATGTTCATTCCATTTCGAGAAACCGCTTGACTTTTGAACGATCGAAGAAACTCTTTCATCTTTATTATTCACTGAGAATCGAGGATAAACAATATAATTGTTTACTGAAGACGTCGAAGACGAAAATGAATAATTTTGTATTTATAAAATACATAAGAATTTACCATTTTTATTATTATTATTTTTGTTGAAATAAATAAAAAATGCAGAGTGAAAGACTCAAATAATACAAATTTGTTTTGTTTATATGATTAAGAAGACAAAAAAAGGTTAAAAAATTGAAATAAAATTGATTGTCTACATTGATATGTAGACAATGATGAATTGTCTACGTTGTATGGTGTACACGTAGACAATCGTGTAGTCTACATTTTTTGTCTACATGGAACAGAACTGGTGTAGAAGAACAGTTATATGTTTGAAAATTCATTAAAAAGAAAATATGTGGTGGCTGTTTTGAGCTTTTATCATCAGTTCTAGTAGTCCAATCTTTAAGGTTAAGGTCTTAAAATTGAGGTAAGATTTGGGGCTAGAATGTGAATGTGTCTTACAACATATATATCTTAGAGGGGTTAAAAGAACAAATTTATTCTATTTTTATTCGTTTTTTTTTGACATTATAAATGCAAAAGTTGATGGAAAATTTCAATATTTTTGAAAAACAGTATTCCAATGTGATTTCCCTAGCCATTGTCTACAAAAGTGCTGGCGTAAGCACATACATCAATACCTTCTGAATAACTACCTTTCCCGATTAATTGCTTTTTATTTTGTATACTTTTATTGAAATTTGCCTGACAAACATTCTTTTAAGTACACATTTGAAATTACCGGATAAAATAAAACAGTTTGCGCTTCCTTTTGTTTTATGCTTCAAAATTCATAAATAAAAAAGTAATCATTTTAATCTATTATAATGATTCGTGGACCAAAGGCCGTTAAAATATATTTTGAATCAATAATTCAACACATCCGATTAAATATAATACAAAACACCCTCCTAATTAACCATGTCTTGCATAGGACAAAATCTTCCAATTTCAATGATCATTTTTTTTAATCTTGTTGGATATAGTTCACATTGGTTTCTTGTCAAAAAATCCATGTAAGATGAACTGAACTTAACAAAAAGTGCTACCAATCACTCACTAGCCAACTGATGAATCGAAGTGAGATAGCCGGAAACAGCTAGTTTTATGGACTAAAGGCCGATAAAAGATATTTTGAATTAAATTTTTCTTTATCAAAAATGTTTGTTTTAATTTTTATATATGTAAATATAGAGATAAATACCTATGTGCAATTAAGCGGGCTTTTTATAACTGCTTTGCATTTGGAAAAAATCGTTCTCGACGTTTTGACCAAACTTGACAATACTATGATGGAGAACACCAACAAAGTTTTTGCCGCAATTCCGTGTGTCTGTAGATCGTCTACAGTCTAAACCACTGAAGAGAGTTTCTTCAAACTTTGTTTTTTAGACCGCAAAATAACGGTAATTGCCGTACAATTGTTTCTTATAGTTTATATATTTTTTTATTAACGGTACATGCCATAGAACCATATAAATTTATTGATTTTCAACTTCCTCATAAACGGCTCAACCCATTTTGATCATAATTTTTATAAAGGAGGTCCTTCAAATTCTAAAAAAAATACTGCATACTGCATTCCAAAATATTTGAAAAAAAGTTTTTTGGAAAAGTTTTTTTGAAGTTATAACTTCTTATGGGATAAGCCAATTTGGTACAGTGCCAGTCTGTCTGCCTTCCCCTTCTCTCACGCGTGCGGCGAACTTATGAAATTAATCAAATTTATCTTGCTTTGAGCTTTGGAAGCTTTTCTCAAGTTAAAAAATTTTTATTATTATTAGTCCAACTTATATCAGTATAATTTATCACTTCTGTCGGGCGTCCCGAGACGCAAATGATTTTTTTTATCAAAATCGTTGCAGCTGTTCTTAAGATAATTAAGATAATCTGGTTCTAGTACAAAATATTGTCTGGTACTCTGACTTTTGAGGCTAAAAGAATGTTTAAAGATAGAATCGAGCCCATCACATAAAAGTTATATTAAGTATCAAGTTTGAAGCAAATCGCTTTATCGATTAAAGCTTTTGTTCGACCTATTGACAGCCTGACAGTGACGGAATGAATCATTCTTCATCTTCACTGTCATAGTACTATCAGGTTTGATTAAAATCTCGAGTTCGATTTTTGCTCCTAATTCAAAGCTTGTCCTATAGTATCTACATAATATCTAAATCAGCAGTTTTCTGGATTGGGACAGCTTACAAAGATTCGAATTTGAATGTCGAAAAAAAACTCCAAATTTCGTATATGATTTCCATTTTACGTAGAAAGATCCAGGAGATCCATTCATACTTTTAGCATTTACGCGAAAATTCGTTGAATAGTTAGGAACAAAAAACCCACTAAATCTGACGCTAAACTAAAATAAAATGCACGACTGGATCGCACGAACTTGATCTTATAGCTAACAACTTTAATGTAGCTAACTATTGAGGTTTGGCTAGTTATTAGATGTAGTTATCCTATGCAGGTTTAAAGCCTATGTGCGTAAGATTACGTTGATTCTTAGTAGAATGAATTGTTGAATGGATGATTCAAGGAATAGTTACATAGGTACCGACCTACAAGTGTATATTTAAATCTAAGTTATGGATTTTAATTATGTAAAATAGGAGAGTAAAATGTATCTACATATATACGTATTGATGCAACCTAAGTATGTAAACATGTATATATAATAATGAAAATGAAGGACGTAGGTGTGTAGGTAGCTATATACATACAACTTCATTTAGGTGCAATATGCATACATAAGATTTATGTGATTCTTAAATCCACATATATACATATAAATGTATGAGGGTCTACATTGTATTTAGTATTAAGTGACGTACGTAAAAATTCGTAAAAAGGGAATAATAATAAGGTAGACATAGATGTATAATACACATAATTAAATGTTTTTATGTTGCTTAGTCGTTACAGTTTGGGGGAAAACAAAAATGCTATTTGAATTCATGGATACATAAAAATATATCAAAACAAATTTCAAAAATCGTTGGAGCGGTTTTTTAATATATTAATTTTTTATGTATAAAATTCTGAAAACATTTTTAGAAAACAAATTGAAACGCCATTTTAAAGATATTATTAATATACATACAAAATTCAAATTTGAAAAAAAATTCTGTGACTGGTTTTTGACAAATCGATTTTCAAAAAAAAATTTTTCTTTATTTTTTAAAAATCGAAAAACTTTTTTGAAAATTTTCGTATGCAGTCTTATTAACAATTTTAGGGAGCATTTTTATAAAAAAAAATATTTTTATCGGTTCATCCAATATTGAGAAAATCGAAAATATGAAAAGTGGTTCTTTGGGAAGTACCGTTAATAAACAAAATATTTTTATACTTGAATGTGAACTGTACTAATTTAAGGACACACAATTTTTATATAAAAATTCTTGGAGCCGATTTCGAGAAATAAATTTTTTTCTTAACGGTTTTTTAACATTTGTATGGGAGGTACCGTTGTTTTTTATTTTAAAAAAATAGTTTTTTAACTATTCAAGATAATGTCAAAAAACCACCAAATACAAAGTTTTGAAAAAATCTATTGAGTCGTTTCGAGTTTGCAAAAAAAAAAAAATATAATTTCCAAAAAAAATTGTTTGGGAAAAATATTGGTATACAATAGTGTTTAAACTTTCTGGGAGCTTCTGCGAAAAAAATCTCAAAAAAATCAAATTAACCGTTTCCGAGAAAATCGAAAACCTAAAAAATGGTTGTACTAGGTGTACCAAAAGTACCAAATTTTTTTCCAAAAAAAATTATCAATAGGTACCCTTTCCCTTCATTAATGAACTGATTTTTTTATAAAAATCGTTGGAGCAGTTTTTGAAAAAAATAAATTTTTGTTTTTGGCCAAAAAAAAATGTATGTGGGCTACTGTTATTTGTCGTCTTAAAAAAATAATATGTACCAAGTTTGAAGTAAATCCACCGAACCGTTTAGGCTCCAAGCCCGAGGAGAGACAGACAGACAGACGGAATTGCGGGACCCACATTGTTGGTGTTCTCTATGATCGTAATGTCATGTTTGAATGTTAGAAATTTTTTTTTTACGAATACATAACTTGCCTTATAGTACCTATAATCGCAAGTAAAAATGTTGTTGTGTAATATAATGTTGTGTAGTTTTATTTTGTTTACATTTAGATAATTTGCATATGAGTTAGTACAGTGGGATTATACATGCTTAAAAAATAGTATGCATTTTTTAGACCAGTCATTTTCAGGAATAGGCAAAACATTTAACTTTCGGAAATCGAATGCCCTTCTGGAACTGCGGGGCCGTATAGGGTGTATCGTATTACTTAAGACAAGCTTTACTTCTATATTTACATGTATTGTGTATAATATGTATATTGCAGAGACTGATTAAAGAAAAATCTGAATTACCAACAAATTAAAAAAGTCATTATTATAAGGTAATGAAACGCCAAATTAGGGCTGGCAACGAGAAGAAACCATGCGAGATTTGTATTAGACTCGACTCGGTTTCGTCAAAATCGAAACATTTCAGTCTCGACTTTGGTGCTTTTAATGTAGTCTCGTCTCGGAGACCGAGATGAGACAGATGCTAATCTCGTTTTCGTTACCACGCCCAGTGTGAACTAAACAAGAATCCAATACCTACTGCTTTTCATGCGCGCCTGGTTAATTATTTTCATTTCGAGTCCAAAAACACACTTGTTCGGAAATTTTTTGTTTCAAAACGGTAGCTAGGGACAACCAAAATAAACAATTTTGAAAATTTTGTGTGAAATAAAAAATGGTGTTGGTATCTCCAATATAGGTCCTCATTATGAGTAGCGAATCAAACTTAAAATCTTCTTTGGCAAATTTTTTTTGACCAAAACCAGTCGAAAATTTGGTCCAAAAGTTCCACAGTGTGATATAGTGTGATAAAAAAAAATTAATTAATCAAAATTAGTCCAGCTTTTATCCTTAAATCGCTTTATCAACTAATTTGTGTCATCTTTTTTGACTTCCTGTCTTTTTTTTTCTTATTTTAAATATGGAGAGAATGGTTAGAATTTTAACTTTTTTTAATACATTTATTCAAAACTAACTTGTTTCTTAAGTTATAAGTTTTGAAGCAATCACAATGCATAAAGCCAAAGAAATAGAATATTTTATAAAAAAAAAAAACATTAAATTGAATTCCAAATTTGTTTTTTTTTTTGTTATTTTAAGATTTTCTTTTTCCTACTAATTTGCCTTCTGCTACGACTGTAAATTGTTTTATGCAGCTTAAGAAGGAATTTTCAATAAGCGCTCCTCTAGAACAACCACGTTGCTTTGCATTATTTTTTTGTTCTATGTTTGTATTTTCTTTTTAGTCTTGGGCGCTGCTATTGTAAGACATCTGCAAGAATGTGAAAGGAGAAACCTTTTTTTCTGTTTGAAATTATTATCTTTCTTTTTTTTTAGTTTATTTTAAATGTTTAACTATGCAGCCTCAATGGTATTCTCTTTGTGCTCATTTCACTTCACATTTGAGCTACAATACTACATGCCCTTACAAATAAATATCTCCTAAGAAAACAGCCAAGGACCCAGGAGATGATGTTGATTAATTTTTTCTACTTTCAAAAACATTTTTGTTTATTTGTTTCGTCTTTATGTTCCTTTTAAAAAATGCAAAATGTAAAATTCTCCTGTTGTCGACGCGGGTGCGGGATGCAAAAAAAAACTTTTGTTTCTGGACGCTATTTTTTCTTATTTTAAATAGTATTTATGTTTTTATTGCACCCACCGCGACCGGCACGCGCCCTTCTGTCGACCACCGGGACGATGATCCTGTGAGTGGAAAATCAAAACGAGCGCCAGTCTTAGTGATGCTATGCTCTTATTCAATTGTCCATACATATACCTTCGTACAACTGAAGGTAGCTTGACGCTTGAGATGTCCATTAAAAAATTCATTTTTTATTTAAACTATAATTTTAGTTTTAAAAGTTAGGAATAAAAAATATTGCATTGCTCGCGAGAAGTTTTTTCATTAAATTTTGCATTATGCAGTCTGCATTTTATGATTGTTAAAAATTAATTGTCAAAATATAATTTATGCATGAGATATGTTCTATGATGTCATAAAAGTGTATGAGTTTATGGGTAAACAAATCTATTGGCATGGGAATGGTATTTTTGTTATAGAAGACCAAGTTTTTGAAATGCTCCGGAATCATGATTCTAGTAGAAGTTTGTTGTTGTTGTTGAAATTAAATGTTTTAAAAGTTCTCAACTGGGTTTTCTTTTAGGTGAACTTTTAATAAAACTAATTTAGCCATGCGACAACTCTTCAAATGTGCATGAGTTGTCATTTGTCAATAAAACATTTATAAAGGAAATAGCCAGGTGCATTCATTTATCCTCTAAAAATGTTCAATCATAAGACTCTTACTTCTGGGATTGATCATCAGTTTACCGTTTTCAGCCCAGGAATACTTTATTTAGCCCAACCATGTGCTGACCTTTTTGTTTACCAGGGATTTATAGGGAAGCAAAATCTCGGGCATGATAATAACGTCTGCTAATTCGTTCTCTGGTTTCCGTCACGGGCCTCTGAGAAAGTAACTACAAAAGGGTGCAAACAGGTAAATTTATTACCTTTTTTATTTTAGTTTTTTTAGTCGCTTTTTTACTCTGGTGGATCAGCAGGTATATTAGAAGACCCGTGATGAGTTACAATCTTTGGCACATTCTATCTACTATTTTTGTTTCTTAATTTTTGGTCATGAAAAAATTTGGTTCTCTGAATGTGAACGTTGAAGTCCATATATAGCTTGTTGAATATTTCGGTATTTTTTTGGGAAAAACTTGATATTTTTGGTAGGTACCATTTTTTTGGTTTTCGATTTTCTGAAAAACGGTTGATTTAATTTTTTTCACATGTTTTATGCATATGCTCCTAAAAAGTCTAAACTCTCATTTAAACCAAAATTTTTCAAAACTATTTTTTTTTTATTAAAAACAAAACTATTTATTTTTGAAAACTCAAAATTTCGAAAACGACACAATGATTTTTTTCGAAACCAAGTATTTGGTAGTTTTTTGACATTATCTTCAATAATTAAAAAAAAATTATTTTGCTCAAACAAAAAAACAACGGTACCTCGCATACCAGAGCTAAAGCCAGCTCTGTTCAACAAATAGCCGTAATATATTCCAAAAATTGCTTTCCAATCTTCCATTTAGGTTCTTTTTGTCAAGAAAAACTCCCTGCATTGACTGTGAATATCAGTCACTTCTTTTGCAATCATCTATTCTCCTTGAAATAGCGTATGGTTTTCTTAAATGTAGATTAACTCATCAATCTCACTGAATTCGTTTCAAGAACTATATGTGCTTTTAGAAGCTGGTAAGGAAGTCGATGCAATTTCAATGGATTTTAGTAAGGCATTCGACAAAATCTCCCATAAAATTATTATCTTTAAAGCTTAAAACATACGGTCTCCCTGCTCTGTTTATATCTGCTGAGATTGAATCTTATTTAACTGATCATCATTTGTACACTCATTTTAAAATCAAGTAATTCTAACCATTTCTGTTCAACATCAAGTGCCCGGCAAGGTATCCACTTATTACCTTTGATTTTCCTGCTAACTGTTTATGATATTGAACTTATTCTTTAGGAATCAGACCTCAAGACCCAAGCCCTCGGGACATAAGTCTCAATTTTGCTTTTAATGACTTATGCCCAACATAGGCGAGAAAAAATTTTACCAAAAACTAATTTGGGACTTATATCTTACCTCGTGGTAGTGACAAAAATAGAAGACAAGAATATTTGGGAATTTTGCCCCAATATTACGTTTTTTTTTGTGCTTGTGTGAAGTGTTTTTTGCAATTAAGTTCACGGAGTAAAAAAAGCTTGGCGCGTAACCCCCCTGCTTGGCTCAACATAGGTTTATGGTGGGTACTAGCTTAGGTATATTCACCTTTCCACCGAGGTGTGATATAAGTCCCAAATTAGTTTTTGAGACTTGTGTTTCACCTCGGTGGGGCAAAAGTCACAAGGAGCTAAATTGGGACTTATGCCTGGGGACCAGCTTTTGACTGGAGGCATTGATTGTCCAGCCCTATATGACAAGATCACAGTGAACGTTAACCATAGTCAAGCTTGCGCGCCGAGCCTTTTGTAAACCGTGCACCTAACTGAAAAAAAACACTTCACATAAGTGCCAAATAAAAAACGTATAGTAGGACAAAAGCCCAAAATATTTTTTGTGGACTTATGTCCCAACAAGATGGGATATACGTCCCAAATTAGTTTTTGAAAGAAACGTCAAACTATATCAAGCTAGACAAGAATTTTTTCAGTGGCACTTATTATTTCAAGTATATATTAAATTAAATAGTTCCAAAATCATAAAGTATTTTCCGCTCGGTGTATAAACATAAAACCAACACGTCGGCAATAAATTTTTATCTGTAATTGCTTTTTTAAATTAAATCACTATTTTAGTATTTTTAATTCGCCTGCAAATTTTCCTTTGTTCAGCGGCCCATATGAATAAGAAAGATCGCATTCTACGTTGTACAGGTAAATTTGCAAACCAAGGAAACTCTTTCGAAATGGCAGAAAAACCCGACGCAAGGAACAAATTATCGCTCGAAAAGAAAAGGGACAACATGTCTTTTGTGTAAACGCTCTTCCAGCACAAGTTTAGAATTCTTCCATTGAATTATATGCAAATGACGTTCAGATTCGGTTAAGTTGCAAATTGGGAATGATAGACGATGTCGTTTGTCAACTGAACAACGATCTTGATAGCATCTTACGCTGGTCTAAAGCAAATAACTTGAAATTGAACCCCACTAAATCAAAATGTTTAGTAATTTACAAACAAAAGCTTGAACTCAATTATTTTCCGCCCATATACATCGGAAGACAGATAATAGAATACATGAAAGGTCCAGGAATCTAGGAATATGGTTTAACTGCACCCTTAGCTGGGACTCCCACATTCAAAATATCATTGGGAATATTAATGGCTGTCTCCGTAGTGTTTCTTTTACGAGGCAATATACACCACTGCACATTAGACTCCGCTTGGCAAAAACTTTAATTACCCAAATTATCACTTATGGACGTCAATTATTTTGCAATTAGAGCTCTGAATCGCAAAGAAATTTAAATGTTGCTTTCAACAATATAATTCGTTACGTTTACAATCTTAAACGTTTTGATCATATATCAACATATAAAAAAGTTTGCTGGGATGTACCTCAAACGCATACCTCAATTACTATGCTCTACAGACTTTGAACATCGTTCTAACAAAAAAGGAGCCTTTGTATCTTTATAATAGAATCACTTTTTCAGGTTCAGTACGGTCTTTTACACTTATTCAACCAAGATTCACTTGCACTGTTTCTGAGCTACAATTCCTTGTTTATGCTGTCAGACTTTGGAACCTCCTGCCCATAGACGTACGAAAGCTTCGAGGAAGGAATAATTTTGATCGGGTTCTGTTTAGGTATTTGGCTGAAAATTAAAAAAAAAATTAAATTGTACCACTTATTTTTTATTGAATTTCATACAATTTAAATATATATACTTTTTTCAAAATTATTTATATAATTTTAAATTGTTTTTAATAATTATAATGAAATGAAAAATTTTTATTTACTTATTTTTGTATTGTTTATTATTTTTTTTTGTAATTTTCAATATATTAAATTCTAGCTTATATTGTTATAGTTAGGTATAATAGCTTTTTAGTGAAATTTAACTTAACTTTTGCTCAAAAGGACTTAAGTCTATTGTAAAAGATGAAAATGAAATAAATGAAATGAAAACGAAATGTCTCACCTTGGTGGGACATAAGTCCCAAAAATCTAAATTGGGGCTTATGTCCGGCGGCCAGCTTTTGACTGGAGGCATTAATCATAAAGCTTACGGGCCGAGGTTTTTTTAAACCGTGAACCGAATTACAAAAAAATACTTCACATAGGGCTGGCAACGAGACGAGACCAGGCGAGACTTTTGTTAATCTCGTCTCGGTCTCGTCAAAATCGAAAAATTCCAGTCTCGTCTCGGTTTCAGTCCAGGTCTCGCCTAACCAAGTCTCGTCTCGGCCTTGGTCTCGCCTTTTTCTCGAGAAAATTTTAATGTGCGGTCTCGTCTCGGTCTCGGTCTCGGTCTTGGTAGCATCCTTAGTCTTGGTTTCTTTCGTGTTTTTTTGGTAGTAAAAAGATGTAAGATAAAGATAAGACGCATTGTTCCGATTGCAAATATAGAGTATGGTTGTGGTATCTCAGCAGTTCGTCGGTAAGAAAAATGCGGGAAAATGTATAAAACAAACTAGTGAGTCTGTTTTGTCTTTTGAGTTAAGTGGAAATAACATTTTGGAAGAATTGTGTAAGTTAATATATTTCATAGCAAAAATAAATAAAATATTAAAAAAAAGGAGTACCTACATACAACGCTCGATTTCTTAAAAAATAAATTAACCAGTTTTGTCAAGCCACAACCTGTCAAAAACCATTTAAGGATGTCCGATTTAAATGAATTAAATAAAACCTCTACAAAACTCAAATTGTACCTCAAAAAAATCGAAATTTTTCGATTTAATTTATTGCTCCATAAAAAGTTGATTTTAGACCTTTTAGGTGAAATTGCGAAAACAAAATATTGCTCAAATGTCAAGATATATTAAGCTGCCTACCTTTCAAGTCATGAACTGTACAAATTACAAATTCTCTACAAAATTCAAATTTAACCTCGAAATTTTTTCCTCCGGCAAAAATTGATTTTAAGCCTCTTGTATGACATTTGGAAAAAAATATTATCAAAACGTTAAAATATAGTTCGTTGCCTACCTGTCGAGCCATGAGCTGTCAAAATCCATTAAAGGACTGCTCCGACTTTAGTGTTTGGTAACGTGAAAAATCGTACGAATTGGTACAAATTTTCACATTTAGCTGTCAAAACCCCTAGAAAAAAAAACAAGTTTGGGAAACTTGGTGAAAATAAACGTACAATATGGATCTCAAGAATTCGGTCAAACTTGGCATCTGCACGTCTTTTCCAACTTTATTGTGCTTGCCAATTATGAATGAATCCAATAATGATATATTCTTGTACGTTGCTTATGATAAACAAATCATAAACTAGAAATTTTGTTCTGCAGTACGTAAGTCCATGAAGTTAAGGCCATAGACTTCACTTGAAACGAGTAAGTTTTACTTGTGTAGATCGAAAACTATGATTTTAAGTTGAATTTTATTAGTTGCGTATGAAAGCGCTCCGAATGGCTTATATTTTGTGCGAATTAAGTTTTCAAAGGTGTGTGATAACGTAAAAAATAGGCTGTGACGTTATCAGACACCTTTGAAGAGCCGTATTTCCAAGATAAAATTTGAATTTTCTACAGTTTTCTTAATCCATTTTAATCGGAGCAATCCTTCAATGAATTTGACAGTTCATGGCTTTTCAGGTAGGCAATAAACTATCAGCCCTATTCTGCTATCTTCCAATTCACGTAAATATTTGACTCAATTTTTCACTATTTAGATATTTTCAAATGTCTTCTATCTTTTGAGACCAAAGCTTTACAAATATTTTTTTTGTTTAATTCTTAAAAGAATCGAATTGTTAAAATTTATTTCTGATCGAAATTTTCAAACATTTTTTCCGTCGGATAGCAGAATACAAATATTCACGTGGACGTTTAACAGAATAGGACAGTATATTTTGACGTTTTTAAAATATTTTTTTTTCAAACCTCACACAAAAGGTCTTAAATCAACTTTTTCCGAAGCCAAAAATAAAAATCGGAAAAACTTCGAATTTTCTATTTAAAGCGTAGCCATCCTTCAATGGATTTTGTCAGCTTATGCCTTGGTGGGTAGGCAACGAACTATATTTTGATTATATTTTTTCCAAATGTCACCCAAAAAGCTTAAAATCAAATTCTTCCGGAGCATAAAATTTGATTTTATAGAGGTTTTTTTTAATCCATTTAAATCGGAGCGATCGTTCAATGGATTTTAACAGTTCATGACTTGACAGGTAGGCAACTTACTATATCTTGACATTTGGATAATATTTTTTTCCAAATGTCACCCAAAAAGTCTAAAACAGACGTTTTCCGGAGCAATAAATTAAATCGAAAAATTTCTAATTTTCTGAGGTAAAATTTGACTTTTGTAGAGGTTTTTTAATCCATTTAAATCGGAGCCATCCTTCATTGGATTTTGACAGCTCATGGCTTCACAGTTAGGCAACGAACTATATTATGACGTTTTGACAATATTTTTTACCAAATGTCACCCAAAAGGAAGCAACGCCATGCATACATAAATCGTACGTATTCTTCTTTGGATTTTCGCAATGCGCCTATCTCTGTATAACTATGTACATACATATATGGTTTGATATGTTAACGCGCATATAATATTTCGCAAAAAAAAACTTGTGAATATTATAAAAATTGAACATGAATAGATACTAAAAAATAATGAAATTAAAACAAAATTTTCTTATAGCGAAAACCGAAATCAAACCACCGAGACCCCCGAGACCAGCGAGACTCTCGTCGAATTTCGGTACCAAAAATACGGTCTCGTCTCGCTCTCGTCTCGGTCTCGTCTTCGGTACTTTTAGAGGAGTCTCGTCTCGTCGACGAGACCGAGACCGAGACGAGACCGCGACTAGTCTCGGTCTCGTTGCCAGCCCTGACTTCACACAAGTACCAAAAAAAAAACTAATAGTGGGACAAAAGCCCTAAATATTTTTTGTGGGACTTATAACACCTCAAGGTGGGAAATACGCCACAAATTAGTTTTTGGAACGTATTTCTCACCTCGGTGGGGCATAAGATCCAAAAAGCTAAGCTGGGGCTTGTGCCCCGGGGACTTATGTCCCTGCTACTGTGTACCTAGTTCGTTAGTTTAAATATAATCTTAAGATTTAAAGTGTTATCTAGTTTTAAGATTTTGATTGTTTAATTGTTTGTATAAGGCTTATAAGTAAATCTTTACTCTCAAGGTAAAGTGGCTTAAGTCGATTTTTAACATTTTAGAGGAGAAGAGTTTTAAATTTCAAAAATTATTAAAGAAAACTATGCTGATAAGGAGGCTGAAATTTCAACAAAATATAAACTTTTAATAACTCTTTTCAAATTAATTTTGAGATTTAAAAAAATTAATTAAGATTCAGTGTTAAAAGGCAAAAAACCTACATAAGCCTTTTTTTACTTTTTGCTTTGTTTTGTATATATTGTCTTAAGTCACTTAAGCCGTTTTTCCAATTGTGTTTTTTATTTTAATTTGAATTTAATTATACATAAGCCATTTTTCCCTAAAAAAAATAAAAACATTACATGACTTATGTATGTATGTATATACATATTTCATTTTATTGCTTTAATTATGTATACATAATGTTATTCAAAGAAGTATTTTGTCTTAAAAATAAAAATATTTGTAATTAGTACAAAACTATTATAAAATGCCATATGGGCCATAATCATGCATCGTGAAATATATTTTATTCCATAGCTTCATCTTCAGGTTCTTCGGTCAAATCGGGATGAAAATCTGGCTTTGATTCTGTGCACAGATTTCTATAGAAATCGTGGAACTGCTCATCAATTAAAGGAAGTAAGTTTATCAAGTCCTTTTTCTTGGCTTCGCTTATCTTATTGGGTGCATCGTACAGCATCTTCAGACAACCTGCGTTCACTTGGTTACATCCTCGTTTCTTTATATTGATCAGAAAAAAAGGTCCATTTTCATCCAAGGAATTCTTATAGTGAATTTTAAATGGATCGCCCATTAAAAAACGGAGCCATCTTATGTTTTTCCAGTTAACCTTATTATTATCTTCATCAACTTTGCGAAATACGTATTTATTTTTGGTTACTGACCCAAAGTCCCAGAAACTAGTTCGGGACATCTCGTTTACCAAGAATATTTTGTTTGTTCCAACTCCCCTTACAAATTGGTACCAATCTCTTGGGTGGTGAATTTTGAAAGATGACTTTTTTTTCTTTCTCTCAATTAATGAATGGTCAATGTCACACTCCATGTGTGTATGTCCAGGTATCAAAAATTTATGGTCAATGTTCTTTATATTGTTGCTCTCAGAACACACATGCATTAGCATCATCACTGCAACCATCTTATTTTAATTTTGTCCGAAGCAATTGTCGCTATAAAAAACGACATGCTCAATAACAGGTGATGAGGCTGATATTGTGTTGAGGTGCTGTAGCAGAGATGATGCAACCTCATTGCCACCCCTGTGTGCTACACCTTCGTGCCACATATAGCAATGCGGAGTTCCTTCGACACAGTCATGTACTGTGAGATTAAAACTATATAGCTGTCTTTTATAAAAAGATATTGACGACTGTAAATATGGTGTTGGAAGGCACTGCTGAAGATCAAAGGCAAAGACTTTTGTAGTTTGCAGATTTTTTGCAGTCTCAATATCCCTTTTCTTTGTTTCGTACGAAGAATCCGCATCGGCATGGTGTTTTGTCTGCTCCATCTCTATCTCGATAAGCTCATTTCCTGTGGCTACTGATTTTCGTATATCCAATGTGTCAAATTTTGTACAGGTATCTAATTTCGGTTTTTTGAATTTTATGTTTAACTCCTTAAAAATTTCTGTATATTTTGTTATGGACATTGGACTCTCGGTGTTTACAGTGTACAGTTTATACAGTTGGGATAAACTTAGATTACTGTCAAAATATTTTTGAGAAGAGTACTTACGAGTGTAATGGCTCTCGTAAGCTGGAATACTATTGATGTGTTCTAGAACCTCATTCTTTTTCTTCGCTGAAATTTTGTTTGTCGGAGTTGACTTACCTCGCATATCTTGCATTACAACTGTACTTGGAGATTGAATTTTCTTTGAGATAACAGTTTTTAAAAAGCGGTCAGGTTCACCCAAAGTCAATTTAAAACACATCTGGCAAACTTGTGTTCTGATTCCTTTCAGATTAAGGAAATAGCTATATGAGAACTGGCGGTTTCGAGGAGTCTTACCAATTTGTTTTGACCTGGTTGTTTTTTTATCTTCTACAGAAACGAGTCCAGATACAAATGCCAACTTCAAATTATAATTTCCAAGCTCCCAGTATTGCTTAAAAATTGTTTCCTGCTCTATAATTGAAATTTTGTCTTTACATTTACGTTTACAGTCGGTTAGTGCTTTTATAGTTCGTTCAGGGATATTTTTACCGGTTTTCGTAGTATATTTGTGACCTAAATTCCTTTTTTCACGTCTTGCTTTTCGGGATTCTTTTACTGGACTACTCACCGGATCGACACTATCATCTTCATTTTCTGGATTTATATTTTTTTCAACTTGCATAGCCATTTCTTCAATTTCAGAATTAGAAAAGTAGTTTGGTGATTTTTCTGGCAAACGAAAATCTGGATCTTTAATGCTGTCATCGCTGTCGTCGTAAAATGATTCGTCGGACAAAGTTCCCCATTCGGCTGTGCTTTTTTAAATTGGAGACGTTAATATCAGAAAACCCATGAGCACTGCTTGAAGATGTTTCGTTAGCAACAACTGGCAAAAAGACATCGTTCTCTGCATTTATAACAATATATAAATTGGGGGGTGGCCGTGGCGCGATAGTTGCGTGTTCGCCTGTCAACCTCATGGTCACAGGTTCGATTCCTGCCGTAGTCTATGTCTTCTTATTTTTCCATTAAAACCAATTCTAAAAATAAATGTCATACAAAGAGTTGCTGGTTTACTTATTACATGCTGTTTAGGCATAGAACTAACAACATGTGATTGAGTAAAACTAGTATACCGATAAAATATGACAAGGAATAAAAAAATTAATGCGAATTATAAGGGACATCGATAAATAAGACACGGTAATTTCTCCGCATTAGTTCAGCCGCCATCCCTGGAGATAAGATCTGAGACAACAACCACGTACAGTCTCCGAATATCGCGCCACACATCTTTCCTATCATTCTTTCTCTTCCTTAACCTCACCCTTACGCCCGCGCTGTGTTGTAACATTTAAAGGGTATTCATAATCCCTTGAGCGCGTGTAGATTATAAAAAAAAAAAAAAAAAAAAAAAGTAAAATAACTTCATAAATTTAATTGAACTAAGTTATTTTACCATTGAACTCCTTGGGTAAAGCTGAAGTTTTGACGTTCTCTGTAGAGCAGGTTGGAGTTATACCGATTTCACCTTATGGAATTACACTCTTGTTAGTTACATTACACTAGCTACAAACCTGACATGAACTGTGTTAGTTTAAAGAAAAATAATAATAAGCATGTGGTCAGCGCCACGTTCCTATAAAGTTTTTTTTAATTTAGGGTATTAAAACAAATAAATTTAAAAGATGGGTTTTATGATTTGTATATTGTATTAAAGTTATAATTATAAAGAGCATGAACAATCTACCAATGAAACAACACAAAACATGCCAAATATTGCAGAATAAACACAGGTATAATTGAATTACCTGATTCTGAATCATTTATTCCACATTGCTGATCAGGCACACACTTTCGAATACTTTTTATAAGTGCAAGGTGAAGCATTTGCTTTGCTCTATTCATTTTTATGTTTTTTTTTTTTTTAATTTTTGACACAAATGTATCTATTGGATAGTAAGTTGGCACGTTATATTGTTTAATTTTTAATTGATAGGAACTTTTCCTTAGCTTATCTATGTAAGTTCATCCAAACACTAAAATTCAATCTTTTAAAATTTATTTAAAAACAACTGAACAAATTGAATAATTTTTATTGTATTTCTTAAATCACTGCTTTTAGTTATGTATATGAAAACCATTACCATATGTAAATACTTTACCTACTAAATGAAAATACCTAATCAAAAGACCTTTCTTAAAGTTTTTTAGGAGTCAGTACCGTACACTTTCACAATTCAAATGACTTTGAGAAAAACTACTTCGACATAAGCCAATAAGCTTATGTCGAAGTAGGCCGGTTCTCATAATTTTTTTATTTCTTATAGAATTATTTGCGACACTAGGTAAAACGTCTTATTTGAACTTAAAACATAGCCTTCTCAATATTTGCGTTTGGTGAAGCAGCTTATGTCAGTTAGGCCAATGTTCAAAATGAAAAAAAATCTTATACTATTTTGTAATAGTGACTTGAGTCTAAGTAAGCCAAATAAAAGCAAAAAACATAAATTGGAAAATCGGCTTAAGTCAATTTAAATTAACCTTCGATATGGAAAAACGGCCTAAATTGATTTTGGAAAAACGGCTTAATTGGACTTAGTTCTCTATTCCTTTTTATGTAATTGTAATTTAAAAAAAAATCGAGAGAGGCTTAATTGGACATAAGACAAGAAATAATTGCACAGATTTAAGAACCTGGAGTTAATACGTTATTCCAAATGTAATTTTTTATTTTCATTGAATTAGGTCGTTTTGACAAATTCAAAAAAGGTGTTCAAGGTGTCATTCAAACAAACTGATTACACAGAAATGTAGCTAATTTTTTATTTTCTTAAATTATTAAAAAAAATTGATTTTGGCTTAAGTCGACTTAAGCCACTTTACCTTTTGAGTAAAGAAATTACAATTCCATTTTTCGACAGTGATAGAGCAACATTCATGATAATAATATTTACAATTGATTAAAGGTTAACTACCGTAACGTAAGCCTTTGTCCGGTTATTATTGGGGTAATTTTTTCCGCCATTCCTTATTTGCACTTGTTATAATTTATGGCAGAACGCAGTGTAGAGTATTATGGCGATGAATGAAGTTTGCGTGATGTATTGGGTAGTATGAACTATCTTAATATACCCACATTATGCATTGTAGTCATCCAGCTCCAGGGTTCACAAGACTGTCCGCAGAAAATATGACAGGCTTTGCTTTTTTTAGATTGTTCAATTGCTGCGGTCAACTGAATTCTGCAGTTTCTTATTAATAATTGACATTGCCTTCTGGGCGGGGTTTTCATTGTCTTTCCTTCATATATGGTAATACCATTACGGTCGGGTCGAGAGTTCTGTATTTTGTCTATATTAGAGTTCTTGACGACTTTAATTTAATCAAAATGACACTATACGTGTCACGTGAGACATCATCAATTCAGATTCGATCAACTTGATATCTTACTTTTAATGTGTCACTCAACATAGTAAACAGGTAACTAGTCCTTTTTTGGAACTTAAATAGAAGATAATGGAGTTTTTGCTCAAAACCTTCTCTAATATTACCTACGCCCTACTGGATAATTCACAGTATAGATGTCTAAATGAATATCCCTAATGTCAATTCACTAAAAGTATATATTCAATAAGGTTAGTAATAAAGAGTAAAGGCACCAATACGTTCCCTTGGTTTACACAGAGTTTTATTTGAAATTCCATGGAACTCCTGATGCAGGTCACCTTACCTTTATTTTGCCTTATTGGTTCATACATATTATCTTGCCCCCTCCCCACCCTGCTGATTTAGAGACTCTCCTTGACCAAATCAATATGTAAATCTCTTGAGAAATTGCCAGTTTTATTTTCTTCTCATTATTATTCTCATAATCGCATTTGTACGTATATATAGTTGATTTACCAGAGCTAAGCTCGCACTGTTCAACAAATAGCCGTATTATATTCCAAAAATTGCTTTCCAATCTCCCATTTAGGTTATTTTTGTCAACTGTTGTTCTCACTGCATTGACTGTGCATACCAGTCCCTTCCTTTGCAATTACGTCACGTTGCCGGGGGAATCTTTCCACAAGACCACAAGGCTGCTCTGTAATATACTATTGCTTAATACGGGGCGAATGGATATCTTTGATGGATGATTTTGAAGTGTTATCTGAACAGTATTCAGACCATATGCCCATTGTTTTGCAGTTTGCCTCACATCCCATTGAAAGAGAAGATACAAGAATCGTGCAATTACCCCCTAAAATGATGTGGAAAGAAGAAAATGCAACTCAGTATAGACTCAATCTCGAACTAAATTTGAGGACTCAATCAGAATACAGTATAAGTGAAATTGAAAATCTTATGCTAACATCATATCCTACCGGCGGACATGAAAATACAAAAACGTGTGTTTACAAAGAAAAATGGTTTGATGCTGAGTGCGAAAATGCAAGGCGTAAATCCTTCCGATGGATCAAGGTATTTCGAAGATTTGGTGATCGGTACTATAAAAGACTGTACATTCAAGCAAACACAGCTTTTAAGTTAATCTGCAAAAAGAAAAAGAAAACCTATTTTGAAAACGAAGCTCTCAAACTAACATGCTCTACAGATACTAAGCAATTTTGGCGTTCAATAAATAAATTTAACGGTAAAGTACCCCAAATTGGTATACACTTAGATGCTATTACACTGATGACCCATTTTCAAACGCTATTGAACCCAACAACTAATATTCATCTAATTCATTATGCTGCTTCGTTCCATACAAATGAAATACTGGACGCACAGATTACATAAGTCGAAGTTTGTGAAGTCTTGAAAAAACTCAAAGACGGAAAGGCACCGGGAGCTGACAGGATCCCAGTAGAATTCTTTAAATATGCGACGAGCGACTTTATCGACAAATTGTCAACGGCTTTTAATGAAATATTTGAAACGGGTAATCTACCGACACAATTTAAACAAGCGACTATCTTTCCCATCTATAAAAAAGGCAATTTAGCTAAAAAGAAATTATTTACATTTTTTGTGGATTTCAAGGCAGCTTTCGACAACATCGATAGAAGGGCATTAATGTATAAATTATACAATGCGGGAATGAGCCATAAGTTTGGAAAGATTCTCGAAAATATCTACCAGGATAACCAAGCAGCGGTATGGAGCGGAAGTGAAGTATCGGAATGGTTTGAGACAACAATGGGTGTAAGACAAGGATGTACACTGAGTCCGTACCTTTTTTTGATGTACATTAATGACCTTACGGACCATCTTCCTGGAGGAATAGAGTTAGATGGAGTTTTAGTAAAGGCCCTTTTATTTGCAGATGATGTGGTTTTATTTGCATATTCACCAGAATCATTGCAACTAATGATTAACCGACTTGATTCGTACTGCCAATTATGGAATCTGACAATTAATCTGGCCAAATCAAAAATAATGGTTTTTAAAAAGGGTTCCGGTAGAACTTGCAGTAACGGAAAATGGTATCTCAATAGGCAACCCATTGAAGTTGGTAAAACGTACAAGTATCTTGGAGTAACAATAGCTAACAACCTCAGTATGGAAACTCACTTAAAACAAAGGTTAGTGAAAGCAAAAAGTGCAATATCAGCAACCTGGAAAAGATGTTTCTCAAACCAACTAGTGGACCATAGTGTGAAACATAAAGTTTTCCTAGCAGTATCTGAATCTGTAATGTTGTACGCAGCACAATCTTGGGGGTACAGTCAGTATGAAATAGTAGAGAAATTACTGAGATATTATATTAAAAAATGTTTTAATCTGCCAAGCACCACGCCCAGTTATATGATAAATATAGAAACAGGCTTATCACCACTCTATATAAAAACCTTGAAACTGCACACGGACTATGTTTTGAAAATCTTAAACTTGCCAGATGATAGACTTCCAAAAATAATCGCCAAAAAGACAAAAGGAAGAAAAATTCTATGGTATAAAAAACTGTATGAACGTGCTGCATACTGTGGAATTGAATTAAATTTGGAAAATGGAAACGGAAGTTACGCTAAAGATTCTATAAACAATCTTATTTCAAAAGTAGATGAACAATACAGAGCTGACTGTATAAGTGTAGCTACTTCTTCAGTACATAGAGCAACATACAGCATTCTAAATCACAATTTGTGCGAAAGGTACTATTTCAACATGAACAATAGTAAGGAAATAATTTCAGCAATGTTCAAAATGAGAGTAGAGCTTATTCGTCTTAATTATATACCGCACCTGCCTGACTTACCAATTTACTGCAGCATTTGTAACTTATCTGAGAGGGAAGATGTTAACCATTTCATCGGCAGGTGTCCAGTTCTAAAAGGCTTTACTTTGGAACCAACATGATTCCTGAAGCGGAAGTTCGAGCACACCTCAACTGCGAAAACGATATTAATAAGCTTTTTCGCTACTATAAATCTGCAATTTCTTATCGAAATCATATTATTAATGAGGATTTTTAATCTTGTAAAACCAAAGCAAAGCAACATTGTATTTTAATGTCATAATACTTTTTGTATTCTAATCAAAAAAAAAAAAAAACTTATTATTCAATGTTTAAAGTCAATGTCAATCAGGCAGACGGCAATAGCCATGCTTATCGATTTTGTATTTTAAAAATTGTAACATAAACAAGGAATCATAAATAAAAATCTAATCTAATCTAATCTAATCTTTTAACAGACTCTCACAATATTGTCGGCAGCTGTGAAAAAAAGGCAGAAAGACCTTTCAACATGTAACATGGAATTAGTCTTTTTTTGTTATTGTTGAAAGCGTTTTGCTTAAATATTTAAACTCTAACACTCCGCATAATTTTCCCTTTTCTTAAAGCAACACAAAACATCGTCGAAGCTATTTAAATAAAACTTATCAAAAAAAAAGAAGAAAAACAATAAAGTGCCATTTAAATAAATTAGTCTCAGTTAATTAAAATCCGCCTTTACCAACAACTTGACTTTTGGAATTACCGCCCAGATTTCAAATCAGTTAATTGAGCTTAAGAGAATAAGAAACGATTAATATTCTCCCCCTTGGCATCAGCCATTGTCCGCATTTAACCTGAATTATTAATAATTTCCAAAATTGCTTCAATTAATTATTAATTGATTATTCTTAAGTAAAAGTTTTGACTTTAATAATAATTATTATTATTGTCGAAAACGAAGCTGAAGCTTACAATGAAACTTTTCTGCGAAAACGAAAACCCTTTCCATGCCGAACAATGTGCCCTTTAGTCACCATCCCCAAAACAAAGCATACCATAGCAATCACGTTTCGCGGTTCGCACTTTATTCCTGCGAAGACCAAAGTCAAAATCACAGAAGAAGAATAACTTAAAATGGGGACTGCTGATATTTTTTTTTTGAGTGAGAATTTTCCTAATTAATGAGCGGATTTAAAAGTTCACTTATATAACTTTGCAATAACCTAACAAATCCAGAACAATAAAAACTCAAGCTAACCTCATTTCCTGTTCATATAATTGAAGCAACAGTTCAAGTCCGATGTAGATAATATTGTAAGGTCTTAGTTGCGTCACAGTCACCGAATGGGGATTATGAGGGAGGCACGCACGCCTTACAAAAGTTATCAAGGTTTCGGTCTTGCTCTCTGTCTCTAATATACTTACTTACCTTACATGGTAGCTGAAGTAGAGTAGCTGGATGCTAATGATGAAGAACCGTTAAACTTTTGAGCTTATTTTGTGAAAATTTATGCAAAAAGTTCGAGAAGTTCGCACAGTATTCAACCTTAATCGTCATTAATAAGCAACCGAAGAACAACCGACTAAACAATAAAACAGCAGCAGTAGCTGTCGTAGTTGGTCTTTCGTCATATGACTATGCCACAATCACAGAGCAGCCTTTAGGCGGTGTGCCGAGAAAAAAAAAAAACTTTTCTTGAATACGAAAGTTATTATTACTCTTCTATAGTGTTGTGAGTTTTCTTGGAAATAATAATTTTCCCATTTCCTTCTTCTGCGCACAGAAAAAGAAATTGAAATTCGTCCTGCCAGTTGTTGTTTTGGGCATTGCGTTCTTCCTTTTAGCCATCGTCATTTGATTTCTTCTTCCTTCGGCCAGCTTCATCTTTATGGCCATAAGTTGTCGTCGACGGTAGGTTGGTTGGTTTGATATTCTGGCAAAGTAGTTTTGAATAATCCCCATGAGGACTTAGTGTGGCTCTACCAAGATTAAACTTTGGCTATGCAATAATATAAGTGTGTGTGTGCTCCTGCTCAACGCTAACTATTGGATTGGTTACTGAGTGTATAAGACCATTGAAGATTTCTTGTAATGCTTAATGACAGTGGTTGGTAGTTTAGCTGTCATCCAGAATCTAATCAAAATTCATTTGAGAAACATGAATTTTCATAAGAAGTTTTCAATGTCTGTCTGTCAGTGCTTTGGAACTTGCTCTCTGGTAGCGTTAGCGGCCTTCACGTAGTGTCTTGCATTTTATATTTTTGAAGGCGGACAGACAGACAGACGGAGAAGTCGTGAATTTCGTAATTATAAAAGTTTTTTTTTCAAAATTGAATTTAGATGTTCTTATTGGATTCTTATGAGCTATTTTGTTGTTTTTGTTTTGGAAACAACTGCTCTATGGAAAATTAGTTATTTTCGGAAAATCTTCTCCTTTTCTTTATTTATAAAATCACGTGAGCTTATACTACATCGTTCGTTAACTTTATCTAAACAACTTAACCGATTTTGACAAGATATTGGTTTGTTTTTATAAAACCCTATAAAATTGGTATTTTCTCGGTGGGTATTTCTTTCATGAAAAATATAATACATTGGTGATTCGTGTGATGAAAAGTGTGGGCGTTTGTAATGGTTTGGATAAGGTGGCTATCAGTAGAATAGCTGAAAATCTTTGTTCATTGTGATACATAACGGATATTGAGATTTCCTCTTTACTCGTTAAACCTTTATGAAGCATAAGAGGCTGCTAATGTTTGTATTTGTTAGATCAAGAGGATCATTGTAAAAAGTATCCGAGGTGGAGCCTTCATCCTTCTTAATAAAACTTCTGTAGATGTCGGAGGATTGATGATACAACCAACCTCCTTGAATTCTTACCTTTAAGCAGTGATGCGAGATGAGATTTCTTTAATCCCACCAAATTCCATAAAAATCCCACCATTTTTGTACTGGAAGGAAGAAAAACCACCATACTTTTTTTTGCAGGTTGAACAAAGTTTCCAAAGAAAACTAAACATGCTCTTACAGCAATTTTTTGTATTAAAGAAAGATATACAGTGAATTTCGATAACTCGAACCATAACTTGCCAACAAAAAAAACATGTGCGTCTCGGGACGCCCGACAGAAGTGATTGATATTTAATATTGAAATTCTTTAACTTGAAAAAATCTTTAAAAGTATTTATTTGTGAGAGAAAGGGAAGCTAGACAGACTGGCGCAGTAACGCTTAAATTATACGTCTATTTATCGATACTTATGCTACCACTTGTGTAGACGATGGCTTGGGCAATAACTTTGTGGAATTCTGTTTTTAAAAATATTGAAATTTTTCATCAACTTTTGCATTTAGGCCCGTTTGCTGATACGAATCATAAATATTTATGTTCAACTTAAAATGCTTATATTCTACTTTTTCCTTTGCGTAAACTGTCACATAAGTTCTTAAGTAGAACATAAATGCTTATTATTTTTATACCGACATACAGCCTTAAGTTTTACCTCAATTTGAAGATCTTAACCTTAAAGATTGAACTATTAGAATTTAGAACAAACGATATAAGCTTAAAACAACCACATCTTTTCTTTTTAATCAATTTTGAAACATAACTGTTCTTCTACACTGAACATCTATGATAGGAGTAGGTGGCCAATTTTGAATGTTTTTCTTCTGATTTGAAATAAAGATTGCAAAGCTTGTAAGTAATTATTAGATATATGAAAATAGTCTTCATTTTGTTATTGTCTGCTTATTAATTAAAGAAAAACCAAATGCATTAATAGAACCAGTCAAATGTAAATGACTAATATGTGTAATCTTCTTATTATTACAGTTTTCTAACGGTTAGTTACATTCTAGGAATCCAACATGCTAACCAAACATTCAAGTCAATATACTGTGTCATTCCTAATAATTTCAGATTTCTAGGTCCACTCCTTAAAAAGATAAAATTCTTTTCTTTTGGTAACGAAGCGGCTTACCCTCCCATAAGATATATATATTTTCAAATGTGTGATTCGAACCCACGCTCCCTACCGGGAACCAGAGATTAAATCTACCGCCTTAGTCCGCTCGGCCAATCTGACTTATGAAAGATGGCCGGCTAAAACAGATTTTATACTTTTTGTATAGTAAATTTGCATTCATCTATGTATTTAAAATAAATCCAGGCAGAACAATTCAATAAGAACTATGTAGTTGTAATATTGCATTCAATTAGATACATAGGGTTATCCATTTTGCGGTTTCAAAAGTATAGGGCTGGAATTCGACATCTGTCAAACTAAGTTGTTAAACCAATTTTTTTTTCCAGTTGAAAGTCTTACATTTACGAAAATGGATCGCTTAACTATCGCACAACGCATAAAAATTATTAAAACTTACTACAAAAATGGTGATTCTGCCACAGCCACATATCGTGCTTTAAGAGGAGATTATGGTCTATATAATCGTCCAACTACGCAAGCAATTGGAAAAATTGTGAAGAAATTTGGAGAGACTGGATTGGTTACAGGCCTATGCATCATCGTTTCACTCGTACCACTGAAAATATCGCTTCTTTAAGTGAAAGTGTTGCCGAAGACCCGAATGCGTCGATTCATTCTCGTTCTCACGAATTAGGGTTGTCTTACGGCACATTATGGCGTATTTTGCATTTGGATCTACACCTACATCCATATAAAGTCTAGCTCACACAACAACTGAAGCCAGCTGACCATTCACAACGTCGTAGATACGTCGAATGGGTGCTTGAACAACAGGCGGTGGACATCGATTTTTCGAACAAAATTTTCTTCAGCGACGAAGGATATTTCTCACTCGGTGGAAACAAAATTGTCGTATTTGGGGTTCTGATAATCCTCAAGTAATCGAAGAGAGGCCATTACATCCACAAAAAGTCACTGTTTGGGGCGCTCTTTGGTCCGGAGGTGTGATTGAACCTTAATTCTTCGAAAACGACGATGGAACGACTGTCGCCGTCAATTCGGAGCGTTATGGTCATATGATAACCGACCTTTTTTTGCCTGCTATTGAAGAATACAACTTGGAGAATATGTGGTTTAAACAAGACGGTGCCACATGCCACACAACTCAAGCGAATATGGCTTTATTGCAAGAGACATTTCCTGGCCTCGTAATTTTTCGTCGTGGCGATATCTGGCCACCAATATCATGCGATTTGACACCGCTAGCCTTTTTTGTGTGGCTATGCGAAAGACCGTGTATATGCAGATAAACCTTTAACTCTTGAGCTCTTGAAAACTAGAATTCATCATGTTATGGCTGAGATACCGCTCAATATGTGTCAAAAAGTGGTCGAAAATTACCTCAAAAGAATCGATGCTTGCAACAATTCGCGTGGTGGTCATTTAATTTAGAAGGAAATTGCTGCTTCGTCGTTGTCCGTTAAGATGTTGGCATGGCGGTACCTCCATCACAATGAGGTACTTCTGCTCAAGATGTCGTTGCTCGGTGTCCATCCATCTTATTAGCTGATTAGGGTGATTGACTGTGCTCTTCACTGGCTTTTTTGCTATATTCATTAGGTACTTGTCCATGAGTATTAACCTTGCTTCTTTGTATATAGATATCCTCTTTCCTGTAATTTTTTCCTCGCTGTTGGTCGAAGTGGAGTCCGGTGCATATTTCTAGCACCTTTCTCTCGAAGATTTATAGTTCCTTCATCGATGACTTTGAAACAGTGAACCAAACCGGGAAACTGTAGCTGATGACTGAACGCAGGAGAAAGGAGTTGTTTGCACATAAGTATCTCCATCTGCTGGATCAGCCCAAATGTTCGGTCCTCCTCTAGGAATAATTTTAATTTTACTTTGGTTAAAATAAAATGTGAACTACTCGTATAAGTAATTAAAGAATAATATAAAAAATAAACTTAATCTAATAACAGCAAATAGTTGGATCTTGGATGTGCATGCCCCTGGCATTGATTGTTGAATGACACACTCCGGATCGTCGGATAAGGTACAGTTTAAATTGTCTAGATACACTCCCGGTCGGTCAATTAGTTCCTTTTTTTGGTATTGCGTTTTTGAAGTGCACACCTTCGCTTCAAGCTGATATGTAGTCTGCTTAAATATAACAAACAATTAAAACGCATCAAATCCAGCGAGTTTCAGATATATTTAGTCTTCATTAGACGACAAGAGGGACTTAAATTAATTGCTTCTGGGTACATGGTTCCCCCTCGGATTTTGAACCATCGGTATACAAATAATTTGATTCAGTCAACGGCCTTGGCTCCGATGAAAGCATCGCTTCCCATAGATCAGCAAAATCAAGCATCATTGCGCGTGGTTAGTACTTCGATGGAGGACAGTCGGAAACCAACCACGTGCTGTTGACATATGTTTCTTCTGTTGTGTGTTCTTTCTTTCTCTGTCTCTCTCTGTTGTATTAATGTATGTGATGTTTAAAGCCAATGTTCTTGTTGCCAGTGCTTCAGTGTCTCTACTTCGTAGATTTGTCTACGGAGTAGTATAATATGTAATGTAATGTAATTTGATTCATCTTCTAAATCAAATTTACATTAACCCTCGGCGCAGGGACATATCTCCGCCAGACATAAGTCGAATCTTTTTTTTTACTTATGTCGATTTATTTCGAAAATTTATAATTTTTTCTGGCGATGCACGCGATTTAGCTTTTAAGAGCTCAGCGGTATTCTAACGCAAACTTTGGTTTTCTAGCTGTATGACATAGGCCTGAGGTCTTGAAATATGTCACCCCTGCTAGTAATTAGCTAAGAAAAAAAGGGTTGAACCTGATTTTAATATCATCTGAGTTTCTTCTAATTTGCACTTGGATTAGGAAAAGTTTCAGCTCTTAATAGGTAGATTCAGTGTTTGCCTAAAAAACAAAACATGTCAAATGGGACATATGTGCAACATTTCTTTTTTTTAACTATGTCCCATCAAAGTGGGCCATAATTCCAAAATTCCAAAACTCGGGTTATGTCCCGGCACATTATCCCTCATTGAACGCCGCATTCAATTAATCACTATCACTACCGATCCAGCAACACCACATGACCAGTACACTACCCTAACGCCTAACGCACCATCACTAGTCACACAATACATGTTAGTCATCACCACCCCCCCGAGTCAACATCAGCACATCACATAACGATGCGCCGGACGTCAGGTCTGCAATTACAAACATTTCATTGGTCATTCCTTCAGTTCACACTGAATCACACCAGAGATATTAGAAGACGATGTAAAAAAATGGGGGCGAAATTTATAAACTCAAGTCTAACCCTAGTTTCGATTGGGATTTTCTGAGGAGTACTTTTCCCATTGATCATGATGGCCAAGTGTTTGATCAATTCTGATACTTTAAGCGCTACACTTTCTGGGTGTCTATTTTGGGTAAAAAAAAGTTGTGTTTTTTCCCTCGGATTAGCCCTGTGCTGGAATTAGATTCCTACACGGCGTTTTCCTTGCTTGCTTATTCTGAGCAATATCGTTGGCTAAATTTGCAATTATATGCAAGTCGTTATAATAAGGTTAAGATTATAATGTAATTGTAAGATTGTAAAGACATCATTTTTAGTATCTAATAAAAATAATCGCTCAAGTTTTATTTACTTTCTTTGGAAAAACCAGAACTCAAATGACGATTTTGAAACTGATCCGAATGAGTTCATATTACCGGTGTGCACTGAAACGCTGTGTCAACTTTGAGACTGATGGCTACGCTGCTGCCATTTTTTGACAAACATATCAAGGGGGCTCAAATGAAGTTGAGTACATATTTCACTTCGAAGCTGATCTTTGAACTTATCTCAATCTTTTTTTTTAACTTCTTGGTCTGACTACCGAAAGATACAGCCAACGAATTATAAGAATCCCAATAAATTTTTTTCTAGAGCAGATTGCGTTTTTAAATTGCTTTAAGCAGTGGCGTAGCGTGGATTTCTGCCGCGCTGATTACATTTTCTGGGGCATTTAAATTTTTCGCCAGCGACAAATTCATTTGTACAGTAGCCACGAAATTATTCTTTTATGAAATATTTGTAACTCATAGATTAATGCTTTATTCATACATTCATTGACTAACCTTATGCTGATTAATGCAAAATTACACCTCTTTTCTTTCCAAATATTGAGAAGCTTCTCTCGCAACCTGCATTCCTGATTGCAATTGCCAAAATCAACCGAGGCATTATAAAAATATTTGGCAGTCTTCTAGCCAACGATGAACGATATATTTAACTAAATAAAGTGGGCTTGTATTTATTAATTTATTTTGTTTGTCTGATGAACATACAAAAGCCCTTAGCGGTTCGTGTTCGATTTTACAATCTTCTTCAATAACTTCATGCTCATAAGATACAATATCTATGTATATTTCATACATATTTAACATACAGTAGCGTGGCCGAAGAGACTGTAGAAAGTCGAAATTGTTAGCTAAATTTCGTAGCTTAAGGAAACTTTTCCTAAATTTCGACGTTGATCGTATCCAAGGAAGGAAATAATTTTCGCCGTAAAGGCTTAACTACATTCAACACACTCTTGTACAAAAGTAAAAAAATGTTTTGTCTTTTTCCAACATACTGCTCAAACCTCATAATTCCAATTTTACAAAAGTGTTCTATTGACTTTAACTTTTATAAAACTTTAAATATGAGATAGGATTGAGCAGTATGTTGGGAAAGACTACTTACTCTTGTACAAATGTGTGTTGAATGTAGTGAAAGCTTAAATCGTTGTCGTGAGAAAGAGCTGCGTCTCTATTTCCATCACCGAAAACATGTTGTTTTTTCTTATTTTTCCAGGAGGTTGCATTGAAATGCCAAAGTTTTGGCATGCATTCTTAGAATATTTAAAATAACTGCCAAGCAATTCTTCTCGATGTTCTGTGAGAAAGCTCTGCAATGCATTATTTTTGCGAGCATTGGTTAAGGTCGGATCCTGCTGTTTGTAAGTAAATTTGGGCATCATTACATTATCCTTCATGGAGCAGAGATTTCCAAAGGATAAGAAACACTGACTACTATGTTGTGTCTTGAATTATTTTTAATGATTTGCCTGTAGTTGCCACTTAACCAAAAAAAATTCCCACGAGGCGTGGGCATGCCAAAAGATGAATAAATGAAAATAATGTTGCCAGCGTTTGTAAGTCTATGATTGATGACAATTTTAAGGGGAAGTCTTTCAGTCGTACCGTAAGAAACAAACAGTATAGGCATACAAAACTAATGTTCATATATTCGAAAATAGCCGCCCCTAACAAAGTGCCGCCCAGGGCCTGCGCCCCCCTTCACACCCCCCTTCACATCTCCCTATGCTACGTCACTGGCTTTTTAGGAAGTCATTCAAAGTAACAAATATTCAATGTTGTTGGCAATTGGCTGGAGGAAAATGCTATACTTTCCGGAAGTTGAATGCCCTTTTGGCCCTGCAATAATTTATTTCTTCATTATTATGCAATATTCAAAGTTAACAAAAAATATAAACCAATTATTTCTAAAAGCTTTTTCCTACAATAAATTACACTTCACTTTATGATAAAGCCTTTGGCTTAACAACCCATTCCATATAGCGTCAAAACTACTGGCACTCAATTAAAGTTTTTTTTTATGAACTTCTTATAAGTAATTGCTCAAAATGTAGCTAAATTCAGCAACTGTAGAATCTTAGAGTTCAACTGTATAGTTGAGGTATCTTCCGCAAAAAAAGAAATATTTATGTCTGCGATACATTCATCATCATTTGCCCTTTCGAAAGCTCGTTAAAAAAAAGAAATTTTTGGAAAATTTATTCAACACCAAGTTAGTATCCGCGCCACATCTCGCAAAACTACGCTACTTCTGCAGAAATTACCTGCAATAAATTCATATTCTCTTACCAAGAATACCAAATTGCACTTTCGTTGCCCAAACTAATTCCTTCCACACTCTCATTCCGTCCGCCATAAGCAATTTAAGCCCAAAGGCAAACTCAAACGGCTGCGGCGCACGGCGAAGCAGCCGCAACAATAATTCGTGAAAATATTTTGCAAACTTAACTTTCATTGCAGCGAACACATGCAGTTCATCTAAGAAATGAAACGAATTAAGGCTATAATAACAGTCTCTCCCCCAGAGGACCCAATATAGCTCAATGATTTACAGCGCATTAATATACGTTTTATTTTTGGTATTTCAGTTTTTCTTTTTTTCATCCAGCTAAATAGGGGAACAGTATTGTGTGCGCCCATTAAACATGCCATAATGCAACAAAATTGCAGAATCATAATAATACTCTTTCGTAACCCCAAATGGGCAATAAAAGACTTTAAATTTCACCAAAAAATATAACAAAAACTGTTTATGTAGTTTCAACAAAAAAAATTGACTTAACCCTTAATTACATTTCGGTGTAGTTTTAACACTTTAACGAAGGGAATCTGTTTGACGCTAGATGGAGTTAACATCAAAAGAATACAACAAACCCAATAGTAAATGCCAACAAAGATGAAATGCTGACAAATAAACCGCAAACAGCTATGCGATAAGACCTCAGCCTTAATGCATTTGCATTTATTCGGATGAGAAATGTTACAATTTTCCAGAAATCTAGTTGCCCAGGTCCTGGCAGTAACTTTTCGACAAGGGAGTATCAATTTGTGTAAGGGACCAGCTTTCACACTGCAACTGCAATGCAATTGTCGGATAAATATGTTAGCTCTTAGCAAAATGGCGCCCGGGTCGGGACTCTGGAATATCAAGAGGTTCGTCTAAAACCATAAATTTCAAACCGTTGAACCAGCAAAATACCAAAATGAGGAATAATTTATTTGTTTGCTTGTACTGCTGTTACTACCCGCATCAGACTGTTATAGCGTATGCGGTGCATGGATAGTTTAACTATACTTATACTACATGATATATGAATGCATATGCATACGTGGTCCTTGCAGGCAGGGATAGTCAATATATAGTAGTATGCTGTGTGAAGAATTTAGCAAATGTTTTGCTCAATTTTATCCTGTTGCCAAAGATGTAAGGACGTCAGTCGATTTTGCAAATCTACAACATGCAAAACTCGTCTAGGTTTTGTATAAAAGAAACAAGTAATCAAACAGAGTATGGTGGTTGGAGTATGATTTGTGGGGAGAGAAGGAGAGAGAAAGGAAGGAGCCATATCAGCTTTGAAGATGCAGCATGCCTGTTAGATTCAACCGAACCAAGTTAACAACATCCACATGCAAATGGATGCGTGCTTATAAATTTAACTCAACCTAGATGAGGATATTATTCGAAGCTGGTTCCGACGATAAGTCACAGAAAACCAAGGGATATTGGTTGAAACTGATATTTATATCCCCTCAGAGAGAAAAATCCATCTGAAACTTATGTGGTTATGGCTTAGAATTGGCTTTCGAAATGATAATTGAATTAGCACAAATATTTGTATGTATGTGAATTTATTGAAAGGAAAAACGAAGATCTACGAAACAATTTTTTAAAAACGATACCCCCTTCCTTAATTATGTAAAAATTTTTGTCTAAATATTTAAGTAATATAATGTATACTAAATGATGAGCCAAATACAGCAACGTATCAGAAAATGTTACAATTTTTCTTCTTTTTTTTAACCGAATCTCTTGGACAAGCCATAATAGTTTCCACTACTATAAGTACAACCAAATACAATCATCTACACGAGGGGAGAAAATACAACGCTTCCAATGAACGAAAAACGCACTCACACAAAAGTACTCGTAAAATAAAGAAAACATATAGCATTGTATATATATTCCATAGTACTGTCATGAAGGGGAATGTCCGAGGCGCCCTCTGGTGAAATCGCTGAAAGGTACAACTCTGCAGATTGGCAGACTCTCAGAGAGCGGAAATTTGAAGGATTGACAAATGAAAAATAAGGTAAGACAGGGAGAAGAATGCAAAAAGCTAAAGCAGGATAAAAGAAAATATATTTTTTGCATTTTTCTTTCACATTTATTATAAACTGGAGAAAATACCTATGTAGGAAGAATATCCCAATTTCAATTTGTAAGTATCCCATTCGATCTACTTTTGGTTTCGGATATACATACCTAGGTATATTTCGCTTTGTTTTGATTTTTTTAGCCAAGATTTTATGTAATTTTTCTTTGGACATTATAGGTACGTGTGTGAAATATATTTTGCCGTCGGTTGTGTGTAAAAAAAAAAGATTTAATTTGATTTCCTACAAATGCAATTCGGTATTCTTTTTTATTTTTGTGTGATAAATTGTTTTTGTGAAGTTGAAGTTAATTAGTGATGTTTGGTGGAAAAACTGTGAAGTGTCTTTATACCTACAATGGTCGGAAAAAGTATTTTGACAAAACTATTTTCCTTGTTATATTGCTTGTTTTAAAGAGCTGAGAGATATAACGGAACTCGTGTGATGCTCGAAACAAAATACCTACGTGATTGTAACTGTAAATTACAAAATATTTTATTTTTCCTTACGCATTCGTTCTTAATCATGTTCAATGTATGGAGTGAGATGAAATTAACTGGAAAAAAGTATTTTAACATAATATTCTTTTTCTTTCATTTCGTTTCGTGCGTGCGATCAAAGTTAATATTTGTTAAAATTAAGCACATTTAAATACAGAAATTTTATAACATTACATTTTTTTTTCAATTTAATTGATTATAATGGGGAATGATCAAGTATGATGCTCGTATTTCGGTTGAATACTTAAGCAACTATACAAAGTGCCTCGTCAAACCGTGTATTACCAAATAAATAAACAAAAAAATCACAAATCAACGCGAAACTTACCACGTTCAGGACGCCAAAAGAGAAGACCGTTTAATCGTCAAAAAATTTAAAGAAAACGTGCTAAAGCCGCCAAAATCTGCAACAATAGAAATGAAAAATCAGTATGATATTGAAATTTGTGAAAAAAACTATAAGAAATCGTTTAAAAGAGGATTGGTACCAAGTCTCCTGTGCCGTTAAAACAAACACATCCCCAAAACATTACGGAACCTCCACCATGGGGCACTCGTTCACAAATAGGTGCCACTTTTTTACGCATTTTCTTAGGAATTATACAGAAAGTTTTCTTTTTTGAGGCATGGTACTGAAATGAGCTTTCATAAGTCCACAATATTTTTTCCCAAAATGATGATGTAAAAAATTTTTGGCGAATTCCAAACGTTTAAGTTTGTTTTTATGTGATATTTGTGGTATTGTTCTGGCTATGTAAGTGGCAAAGCCAGCCTCTTTTAAACGATTTCTTATGTTTTTTTTCACAAATTTCAATGTTATACTGATTTTTCATTTCTACTGTTGCAGATTTTGGTGTTTTTAGCACGTTTTCTTTAAATTTTCCGACGATTAAACGGTCTTCTCTTTTGGTTGTCTTGCGTGGGCGTCCTGAACGTGGTACGTTTCGGGTTGATTTGTGATTTTTTTGTTTATTTATTGGTAATACACGGTTTGGCGAGGCACTTTGTATAGTTTGCTTAAGTATTCAACCGAAATACCAGCATCATACTTGATCACCATTTCATTTCTTAAAACTTCGCGTATTTCCGCCGTTTTCCCCATTATAATCAATTAAATTGAACAAAAATTTAATGTAATAATATTTCTGTATTTAAATGTGCTTAATTTTAACAAATATTAACTTTGATCGCACGCACGAAACGAAATGAACTAAAAAGAATATTATGTTAAAATACTTTTTTCCAGTTAATTTCATCTCACTCCATAAAATATGAAATAAAATATTTTGTAATTTACAGTTACAATCACGTAGATATTTTGTTTCGAGCATCACACGAGTTCCGTTATATCTCTCAACTCTTTAAAACAATCAATATAACAAGGAAAATAGTTTTGTCAAAATACTTTTTCCGACCATTGTATATAGGGTTTTCCAATAAGAGGTGTTATTTTGATATTCAAAGAAAAATGGCATTTTTGGAGATAAATGATCGGATGTTTATTTCATTATAAAGAAGAAGATATGCCGTATGGAACACAACATCAGCCAAATGGCCGCCAAGACCACGCTTACAGGACCATATCCTTTTCATGAAATTTTCCATAACCAAATCGCAAAGTGGCTGCCATATGTCCTCTATAGCCTCATGAATTTCATCTTTGAGGTCTTGAATCGACGCTGGGCTGTTGGCGTAGACCTTATCTTTCACGTGGCCCCAAAGGAAGAAGTCGCAAGGTGTTAAATCACAAGATCTCGGTGGCCAATTGTGATCACCTCTTCGAGAGATAACACGGTCCGGAAACTTTTCCCGTAAAAGATCGATGGTTTCATTGCTTGTGTGGCACGTAGCGCCGTCTTGTTGAAAGTAAACGTTGTCCAGATCAATACCATCCAATTCAGGCCATAAAAAATCATTAATCATCTCTCGATAGCGCAATCCATTGACCGTAACTGTTGCTCCAGCCTCATTTTCGAAAAAGTAAGGTCCAATGACCCCGCGGGACCATAAACCGCACCAAACAGTCACGCGTTGAGGATGGAGAGGCTTTTCAACAATAACTCTTGGGTTTTCCGAGCCCCAGATGCGACAGTTTTGCTTGTTGACGTAGCCTCCGAGGTGGAAATGGGCCTCATCAGTCAAGATGATTTTTCGATGAAATTCCGGTTCATTTTCATTCATTTCAAGGACCCAATCAGCAAAGACACGACGTTGTTGATGATCAGCCGGCTTGAGTTCTTGTTTTAACTGAACTTTATAAGCCTTAAGACCCAAGTCTTTATGCAAGATACGGTGTAATGACGTTTGTGGAATGCCTAATTCCAAAGAACGACGAGGAATGGACAAACTTGGGTTTTCTTCAACACTTTGGGCTACAACAGCAATATTCTCAGTTGTTCTTGAGCGACGTGCACGGGTTTTATTCTTCACATCACTAACTTGTCCCAACAGCTCGAATTTGTCCACCAATTTCTGTATTGCGGTCCGACAAGGTGCTTCACGACGACCCAAAAATGTTTTAGTTTTACGAACCGTTTCTGCCAAATTTTCACCATTTTTATAGTGAATTTTAATAATTTCAATGCGCTGTTGAAGCGTGTATCGTTCCATTTTTATTAATAGCGTAGTTTCTACTTGTCAAATGTCAAAAAATGACAGCTTCAAAAGTGACAGCTACCGAAATAGCGGGCTATTCAAAATAACACCTCTTATTGGAAAACCCGTTAGTAGTGACCTACCTATAGGTAGGTAGGTAAATAAAAATATTTTTTTCAGATCAAAATACCTAGGTATGTAGGTACATACCTGCAGTGAATAAAAATGCATTCTTATAATAATAATATGCGCCACTACTGGATCGTACAAACTTGATATTGTTGCTAACAACTTTAATGTAGTTAAGAATTGAAGAAGAAAGTAGGTATTCTAGTTATCAATTGAATATGCAAAATTATTAAACATTTTTGGAAGCATTTCCATTTAAAAAAATTATTTTGATCGGTTCATTCAAAAATGTAAAAATATAAAATATGAAAAATGCTTCTATACCTACATATTTGAAATTTGAAGTGCACATATTACATTATATATCAAGCCTTGAAATTGAATTGAAATATAATGTAAATAAATCCGAAAGGAATACCTACATATAAAAATATTTTATGCATTTACAAACATTTAAAATTAAAATTAAAAAATGTTTCCATTATATATTAATAACAGATATTTAATAGAAAACCATTTATCTCTTTTTCCAGTAGGACAATTATATTTCACGTGCACCTATTGCAACCAGGATTGGATTTGACTTTAAAAACTATTCGGAAGATTGCCTATGAATATTTTTAACTTTTTTAATAATGCAAACAAAAATTGAGTATTGATACATAAAGAAAGTAGAAAATAAAATAATCGAGGATTTCGAAAATCGTAAAAAAATGATTCTATGGTTCTTTTTTGTATGCACTAGAACTTGGAGTTTGCCTGCGTAAGTTAATATTGTCGTTATTATGAATAACTAACGGAGAATTCTACTGAAAGCTAACGTATTTCTATTACTAATTTTCACACATTTATTTAAAAAAATCGAGTTGGATTTTCGACCAATAACTAAGAGTATAGTTCAGTAGAATATTCATTCCATGTGTCAAAATCAATCAATTAAAAAACGTTCGCTTTTCTTCTAACAATCGATTGGATTTTCATAATGATGAACAAAACAAAACTATGTAAGTATGTGTCTACCAAGTTTGAACAAAATCGCTTCAGCTTCTAGCATTGGAATGCTGAATTTGATTAAAATCTTAATATATACATTTTTTTGTTACATTACCCAATTGTGACTAAATATATACACCAAATGTATCGCAATTAAAAATTGATTTTTGTTTTATTTTGTTTGTTTTTTTTGTCAATAAATTCTAATTTAATATTTATTTACTTGTTTGGTTTTTGTTTTAAATTATGTTCTAATATTTATGGAGTCTGCTCATAACAGCATAAGTCAATTTTTTTCGAAAATATTCCACCGTTTTTTTATACAGTTCATTAATAGAGGAAAAAGGTTGTTTTTGGTAATATTTTTTCATTGAAAAAAAAAATGGTTATTTTTGGTACCTCTAATAAAAACCATTTTTTTGGCTTTCGATTTTCTGTAAGACGGTTCATTTGATTGTTATCAAATTTTTCAAAACATTCAATCTTCCATGAAAATAGATTTAACACAAAAAGATGGTTTATCGTTTCCTGTTTCAACGTTTCATTGTAACAAAAGTATACTTATATATATATATATATATAGTTGATTGACAGGGAGCTGTAATTTTAATAAAATGTTTAGTTTCCTTGACCTCTTTTTTTCAACTCTCCAAGTGCTTGGATTTCTGTTTTACGGTACCTTTTGGAGGGCGGAATTGAAGAAAGGTTTCTTGTTTTTTTTTTGACGTTAGTGAGTCTCGCCACACAGATGAGCTGACAAAGCATATTTTTTTAAATAATGAACTTTAAATATTCTCCTGCAAGGACAAACTAATTGGCGAATCTTACGATGATGCTGCAGCTATGTCTAGGGAAGTGGGTGGTGTTAAAAAGAAAGTCCTTGACGCTTGTCCAATGGCCAACTCACGTTTTAAATTTAGTTTAATCCCGATCACTTAAAAATATATCGGAATTAAAAGTTTTTCTTGGCAGTATTAATACCATTGTCCATTTTTTTTTAACAAATCAACTAAATGTTCAAAACTTTTAAAGCGTCGGTTTAATAGCCAACCGACGAAAGCCTGGATTATCGGAAACTCGCTGGTATTATCATTCGCGGATAATAAACGCCATTTTAAATTGTAGATTAGATATAATTCTAACTTTAATTAGAATATTAGACAACCCTAGTTAATGGGACACTGACTCGCTTTCCATTGCCGAGAGCTTGTTAATTATAGTAGAGGCATTAGATTTTTATATTTCATTAGTAGTCTTTCTAAAACTTTTACTAAGTCTGACTTTCTTTACAATTGGTTCAAAATTAGCAAACGGATGTTGAATTTGCAAAAAGAGAAATCGAAAGTTTTGAGTCTCTGCAGAGGTCTGACTTTCTTAATAAATTTAAATCCATTTTGGAAAGCATAAGCGATTGCGCGGAAACACAACGAAAACGAGGATTGCCCGAAATTGATTCCAAAACACGTTATAAACGTCATTTTGTTGTAGAAAGAAAGACAATATTATATCCCAAATAAATACAAGATATAAAACTTTCACGAATTTATGTTTTTAGATTTACTTAATAAATCAAAATATGATAATTTCGAAGTTTCAAATCAAAATTAAAAAATATCCTTTTTAATAAATTTTTGCCATGGGTCTTTTGACTTTACAGCTTAAAAAAATGAACTTAAAGTTTTGTATACAACTTCTTCTCTTCGACAACTTGACGGCTTAGCACTTCATAACCATTTAGAAAACGAAATATTGCGTGATACATTCCCGCAAATTTATAACTTAACAATAAATTTATTTAAGATATTGTATTTGCATCCGAAAACAGTTTTCTTACGAAACCGCTTTTATTATGCATTAAGCTTATTGCTACATTTAACTTTAATGACTTAAGGTATAACAAATTTGGTTTAAATTGCTGAATCTTATGGTTTCATACTAACTTATGCATTGAAAGAAATAATTTCAAGTAAACTTCCGAAATTTAATTTTTGGTGACTAATTTTCTTCGACCTACCTTTATTCACGCCTCGCCACTAATACATACCCAACTATATCTTTCACTTTCACTATTATATGTACATATTTGCATACCTAGGTTCCATTAAATATAATTATTACCTTCCTAATAATTAAAAATAAATCCGTTTAAATATACATTTGTAGGTAGGTACCATTCAACAATTTATTATTCTATTTGAACCTGCATAGTCTACTAACAGCGTCAATGTTTAGCTACATTAGAGTTGTTAGATAGAGCAAGTTCGTACGATCCAGTCCTGCATTTGATTTTAATCTGTCCATGTACATTTTTATCTTAATGTCAATTCATATTCCTTCACTAAACCACCGTCTTCGATGGTTTAGCGAAGGAATAAGTTTGTAAATGTGAAATATCAGAAATGCTGTTGTATTATTACCATTTTGCACACACCATATGGAATAAGTCCTAAACCTTTATTAATTTAGGTGTATAACTTCCTTATTCATTCCTGTTTTTTTAATATACTACATTTTAATAATGTGTTTTTTTTTTAAGTTTTTCTTATTTTAAGGTTTTATTACCTACCTATACTTAACAACCTTAAATATATTTTAAAAAAAACATAAAATAATTTAACATAACAGCAAACCACCTATAGTAGATAATAGCTATAACATGATACATGACATAGTTTCTAGGATATACATCACCCACATGCAACCTATTTAAATAAAAAATAAAATTCATTCAAAAATTAATTTTAATTAGAAAAAAATATCTTATTCAAAATTTTGATATGCAGAATTAGTTTGGCTACCTAGATCTCCTCCGATATAAAATTTTATATATACCGTTACCGAAAAATCCAAAAAATTAAGAAGCCGGAGCCGTTTTCGAGAAAAATAAGCTTTTCCTTAACGGTTGTATGGCAGGTACCTTTATTTTTAGGCCTAAAAATTAAATTTCAATTTCCCCCCTGAGGAATGCCAAACAAATACCCACGTACCAAATTTGAAGGTAATCTCTAAAGCCGTTTAGACTGCAGCTCGTTATACATACAGACGAATAGACTGACAGACAGACATTTTTTGTCGATCACTTTTATATGCTTCTCTATGATCGTAATGTCATGTTTGATTGTTAAAATTTTTTTCTTGTTTTTTACGAATGAATAACTTTCCTAGTACCTACCTATAATCGTAAGTAAGAATAGTTAGTTGTGTATGTAAGAACATTTTTCTTATACATTATAAATGTTAATTTACCTACCTACGATTGTTTTAAGCGCGACTGAGCCGCTTTTGGTGAAGTACCTACTATATATCAGAAGACATCAACTCTAAAAAGCTAAATAAAATAATACCTAGGTTAATTAAAAAGAATACTTTCTTTTTTTCACCAAATCCAAATCATAAAATAACTTTGATCCAAACAATACACATCCATCCAAACTATCCCAACAATTCGGTACCAAACTTATAATACGTAAGTATCATTGTAGGTACGTATTCACGTATGAAGCGATGGAAGTAACAAAATTACTTACTTTGCTACATTAAGGCAAAACGAAAAATAAAATCCATATATTTCTCTTTGCGTTATCCTCATATAAAATAGTAAACTACAAATGTGATGTCAAAAAAATACACCACATTTGGTTTTCTCCCTTTTATTCAATGTTGCTATAAGTACAGAAATAAAACTACCTCATCTCTTCTTTTCTCTCTTTTATTTCTCTGCCCCGCTCTGAAACAAATAACTGCAAAGGCAAATTTCTCGACAAAAGGGCCATCTGCACAGGTAGCTGATGAATACAAATACAATGCATATAGCACCGAACACGGCAGAGAAGGCATATTCAAGAAAAGTTCAGTTGTAAATCTGGCATCGATCGCGGAGTACGTTGCTCTCTTAACGTTTAGTATTCAAGTTTTATTTTTAAAGTTAAATGCTCAACACATTGGCGCAAAATTTTAAACAACCCATTGTTAAGGGCTTAACATTTTACTAGTTAGCAATTTCCTAAGTGATAATTGACTGAATAACTATTTAAAAATTCTTAAACCTTTTCTAAACTAGTAAATTGCTAATTAAGCAGAAAGCTGGGCATTTGTAGGGTTTGAATTTTGATGAACATAATTATTGCTGTTATGTGATGTAAATTATTTATATGTTGATGAAAACCCAACATGTGCTCTAAAAAGGTATAAGTTATTTCTATTTTCATCATTTTAACTTCATTATGTACAAAAAAAAAAACAAAAAAAAATGGTGCACCAGCAGGACTCGAACCTGGGCACCCCGCGTGCCAGGCTGATATACTATCAGATTTATAAATGGATTTAGCAAATTGCTAAAAGTTAAAGTTGCCATTCCGTGTTCTTAACTTTAGTAAAATGTTAAAATCGTTCAAAATTAGCTCAATCATCTTTTTAGCTTAGTAAAATGCTAAAAGTGGCTTTAACATTTTACTAAATCGTTTAAAATTTTGCGCCATTATTTTTATTATTTCCTCTTAGAATTTATCTGATTACTAGTAGTGTAGCTTTTCTTTTTAATTTAGAGTAGATTTTAAAAATGTACAATAATATTTTAGATAGACCACTCTAGCATGGTTTGAACTAGGAATTTTTCGGAATATAAATATGTTTTTAAAAATTGCATGTAGATTATCTTCGCTCCAATTGTAGAAATTTTGACAATTTTATTTCTTGCCATAGAGTAGTACCGTTCGGAATCGGCAATAAACTGTATATTTGAACCATATTTAACCCTTGGTTTAAAAGACTAACACAATGATGTTGGATAATTTACTGAGATTTAATCATATTTTATGACTATATTTTTGTTTTCTTAACCATGTACTAATTTTCGACAGCTATAACTGCCATAAAGCTACTCTTAAATTGTTGATATCATTTGTATGCAATAGTTTTAGCAACTTTACCATGAAAAAACCTTACCAAATTTAACCTCTTATCGTTTAACTTGAAATTTATGTGAGGAATCGAAAACCAACAGATACTCTTAGCATTTCGTCGCAAGAGGATGTAGCCCTGGGAGAAACAGTTTTATTTTTTAGGTGGAAGTGGATGGGAATGGGAGTAAAACCCACTACACCATGTGCTATTTCGGCTATCAGAAATTACACTACAATATAATGTGTTGTAGTCAAAAGCTTAATCATATTTTCATCAAAACGATTTTTATAAAAAAAAAATGCGTCCGAGTAGAAACAGTAAGTAACTAATTCATTTTATTGTTTAGAATTGATACATTTTACAGTTCTAATGAATTTAGAAGCTATGGCTTTGCCGTCAGCTCGAGTAGAAACATTTTTTTTTGTTTTCGATTTTCTGGGAAATGGTTCGGATTATTTATATGATATTTTTTATGGAGCAGCTTCCTGGAACAATTGTCTGAAACAAAAAAACAATGGCAGCTACCATACAAATAGTAGAACCACGAAATAAATATTTTGTTAGAAATGGTTAAACGAATTTTGATGAAAAAAAAAACAAGAGTGGTTTTAGATTATTGCAGACTAATTTGAAGTAAAAAATAAATTTATTTTCCGTTCTTATTAGCGGAACTGTCCATATAGAACCATTTGTTTTTATATTTTTGTTTTCAAGTTATTGGATGAACGGATTAAAATTATTACTTTCAATAAGCTACTATAGGCCAAGTTTCGTGTTTGTAAAAAAATCTACTCGAGATTTTAATCAAACTGAAAATGAAGATGATATAGAATACAGAAAGCGATACCCACTTTATCTCAATTCCGCCTGAATGTCTGTCGGTTTTTTCTACAAAAAATTGTAATCCTCAATTATATCGAAAACTTCTCAGTTTCAGTATTACAGCCCTAGTAGCAACCGTTGCTTATCTATGACTTAACTAAACCATTGAATAAAAGCTTGTCTGCGGACTAAAATTTTCAGTCAATAAAAAATCGAAAATCCACGAAAAAAATCTTTAATTTATACTTTATTCAATATGTATTTCGAAAACAGGTGGACAATTTTTTTAATGTATGTATTTGAAGTATCTACACATATAATATTGCATGAGATTATACTTACTTCTCTATATCGGCTTTAAATCCACATAATAAAAACAATGCGGGCAGTTAACTAAATAAGATTACCGTGGATACCCGGAAATTAGTGCTTAAATCATACGTCAGGGCTACCCGTATAATGAACTTAGCGACTGGCACAGGGAGAAATCTTCTGCAAGCTTTCTGTATAACGCAATTACGAACGACCACACGAGATTGTTCTCATGGGGAGGTTCAGCAAGGCACTCCTGGAACTCAGATCATAAGCATAAAATCGCTATTCTCTCGGATCGAATATTCTACATGCGCAGACAGAACTACATAGAGTGGTTTTACCTAGGCAACAGCGGTTAACGCTATAGTATAGGCATAGTATAGGCATAAACTAGAGCCACTGCGAAGCTTCCCTAAGTTGGCAAATCAATGTAACATACACTGAGAAGTACGTTAGGCACTTATACTTAATAACGATTCTTAGGTTACGGGCTGGCAATTGACGGGTGCTCTTCTATAACCCGTACATGATTTGCAGCTTCATATTCTGTGTACAGCACAAAGAACTCTACACCCTTCGGTAAGTCCGACTTTAACACGGTACGAATAGATCAGTGTATTGGGCTGAACCTACCATAACTCGAAGTATTAGCCAATGTATATTGGCAACAATAGACTCAAACTACCTAAATGCTCTTTAATTTTAAAATAATCATAAACTCATACAATTCACATTAATTATCAGAAACTCGCAGAAAGTCGCGATCCTACCAGACCTCTAATTTCGTATAGATAGCTTACCCACTATGGGCTCAACGAAAAGGCATGAGCAATCCCTGCAACAAACTTCTATCTATGGGCAACAACACCGTCACTGATAGTATACGCGAATTGTATATAAAACACAGCCAGCGAGTTCTCAACAGGAACCGAAGTGCTTCTCAGGTAAAGCTTCTTGGTTCGCACCTGCACTAAACTAAACGAACCGTACCTCGGGATAAATCCCGAAAGATGCCAAACTAGATCCATGAGCCAAAGCTCAATCAAAAATTGCATGTATTAAAGAAAATTAAGGAGATGATGACACAAGTGCCATTCATCCATCAATCTTCTTAGATCTGTTTTCTGGGGATATGTAGTTTTAGCTACACACTACTGTGATTACAGAACCACGTACAAAACTGCCGCAGCAGCTGCCATAATTCGCTACCATTGGTAGCTAGTAACCACGATACGATCTACTAGTATCCACTATGTTGAACGGGGGAAATCAACGAGGAACGTCCATCGCCAAACACCTCAGAGACCGCTTTAACCAGATAGATTAGCCGCCCAGTCCAGAAAAGCCTCATTAAAGAGAACTAAACATTCCTAAACGTTGCCCGTCTTTCACAACGAGGAGGGACTATCTTGGCTCATTACGAAGGACCAGGAAGAACGGCTCAATTGCAAAGCAACTTCCCATATATTCCCTTGAAACCCATCGATCCGATTTCTCGAAAGGCTCGATATGCAGACAGATAAATGTAATGATCTGTGATTAATCCTTATAAAAATGGCAATGGCGCAGTGGACAAAGTGCTTGATTGCTAACTTAGACGTGTGGGTTCGATCCCCACGCTAGGCGCATTCTTTTCTATACCTCCAATTTTAATTGGATGCCGCCCATGGGTTAAAAATGAGACAGTCAATACCTGGTTCTCAAATCCACTGTGCTAAACTAAAGCCGTGCAATTCAGGTTGCATTTAAAAGACCTTAGGTCTTACATGCATATAGTTAAATTAAAAAAGAAAAAAAAATGGATTTTCTGAGAAGACATGAGTACATGACTAGCACTGCATGGCTCCGCCAGGGACCGCGATTGTAAACAGTTTTCTTTTAATTAATGGTTTCCAAGGATTTTTGTAGACTAAACAAAATACCCTTAGCGATGAAAAGGATGAGCTCTACTAACGTTTCAGCTGCGATAAGGTAAAAAGCCAATTTTAGCTTCAATAGGGCCTTACCGAAATTAATGGAAATAAGGTAACTTTTCTAAAATGATATAACGCCCAAAACATTCTTATACCAATTTATTGGTCTTATAATATTCTGGTGAACATTCATTTTGGTAATTACAATAGAAAATATTCTGACGTACATTCATAATTTCAATTTTATTTTCAATTCTTTTTCAGTGGCACAACTTCCATTCGTGGACTTTTGTAAAAATTCCGGGAGCCGGTTATTCCACGCCGCTATGGTGTCTCTTATAATAAATGACACCACTTTACCAATCTGAGAAAGTACACCTTGCCAAAATTATGTTTGAACGCAGAAGAAATAAATACAGAAAATTATATTTTGGCTAATCGAAACACGGTGCCAATTTCAAAAAGGCACTTAATTATCGCTCAAAAGAAATAATTAGACAAATTGAATTGGACATATTTCTCCCTACTCTGTAAACCCCCAGTTAATGCCCTCGGGAATGATTTTCAAAAGGAACAAAACTTCAAAAAAATAAAATTGTAATATAAATTATCCACCTTCAGAAAACTTCAGAAACGATTATCGAAAAAAAATAATAAAAAGTAAATAAAACTCCTTTCTGATTGGCAACATTGGGCATTAAATCATTTTTGATTTCTTAAAAAAATCACATTATGATAATTCGTTGTTCGAAAGTAAATACATAAATAAACCCAATTCGCTTGTTTGAAAATCCATCCCCTCCCCAACAAAAAAAGAAAAAAAAAAAACATGGAACTGGGATGAAGTCACCACAGGAAGCATGTCAATAAAATTTACTTTTTATGGATTTACGATTTTCCATCCGCACGTCCGACAAAAAAAAAAAAAAAAGAATAATCCCGCTTTATCCTTCCCCTCCCGGATTCGGCTCGTTCTGTAGGTGATTTAGCTTTGGCCCGTTGTAAATGTAAAAGAACTTTAGTTTGCTGAAATGGCATTGAAAGATTTTTTTATGGATTTTTTTTTATTAAAACCTCCCCCTAAATCGAATGGTAGCTGTTTCCGCTGCTTTAGTCTCATAAATTTTGTTTAGGATTTTTTTTTTGTTAAGTCTCGCAAAAGCTTAACTATACACGGCAACTCTGGAACACCCAAATCGAAATGTTTCTTTATTGTTTGGTATGAGTATGTGGGGAAGGGTATATGATCCCTAAACCGATTTCGGTGTACACTCTTGCTCTCAATTTATATGATTTATTATCGCCTATCCTACATGGGCGTTCAGTAAAAATTCAATTCGAATAAGTTGCCAATAAAAATGGGTAAAATAAAAATCATTTTTAGGGCAAATCCAAGCATAGGTCATATAGTCGTAGGTGTATAAGTAAAATGTTTAATGACTTACGTCTATCTGATGGCTCATGCTGGAAAAATGATTAAATTACGTCGCGTTTTACGCGATTACATATTGGACGTGAACAGAATTATATACATCTCGTTTTTGTGTGCTTGTATTTTGAAATTTGGTGTTTGCCCAAGAATATCTGGGTTCTGGGCAAATAATGCACGAGTTTTCCAGATTTTATATCTTCCTCTCGTGTGGTGCTGACTTGGCAATATTTTTTTGGGTAATAAAACGCTCAAGTATAGGGGCCACTCGAAAAATTATTACTACAACCGAAAACTAAATATAAAATACGACTTGTCATACAAACGTAAGGTGTAGATATGTGGGCTGTGGAAAGTACACACGCGCGTCATATGGAATGAAATATTTAATAGGTCTTGCACTAGTTTGCATTTTATTGAGATAAAATGATAGCTGACCAGTCCAGCGAAGTGTTCTTTATATTTCCAGAAACAGAGTAAGTAATTCCAACATTTTGTAAGGTGTTTGTATTCTATTACTTTTAGAAGAATTTTTAAATGCAGAAATCTGGATTTAAATAGTTTGGAACTACAGAATTTTGGATAGGTTTGCATTATTTTAAAACACAGAATTTTGGTATATGTGTATGGGTATTTTCAGCTCAACTAATATTTTTACTTGAGATGCTTAAGCTCGGATTGGTAAAGAAATGAAAATCACGCACCAAAAATATACATGTTTAAAAAGTAGCCAAGTTCATCTACATACAAAAACCTTTGCGTAACAAGGCAGCCGTGAAAACTATTGAGGTCTAAAAATATGGAAAGTTCTAAGTTTATTAATGTTAAATATCAAATATCTTAAGTATAGATTAATATGGAAGAACCTCAATATTTTCAGAGAAATCTGTTATTTATTAATATGTTAAAATAAGTATTAAGTTTTTGTATGTAAAGGGTCCGCCAAATAACTTTGTTTTTTTTGAAAATGCTATAAAAAAAACTCCTGAATATTTTCGCAAATTTCTTTTTTTATTTGAAAGTACAATCCTTCCGGTTAATAATGGAAATAATTTCATTCAAATGACTGCCTCGGATGGCCATGCAGTTACCTACACGATCGGTCCAATTTTTAAGCACATTATCGATTTTGTGCAGCTGTATTTCACCAATGGCTTCACGAATATTGTCCTTTAAAGCGTCAATTGTCTGTGGCTTGTCGGCGTAACACTTATCTTTTACGGCACCCCACAAACGATAGTCCAACGGTGTCAAATCGCATATCCGAGGTGGCCAAACGACATCAACTCTGCGGCTGATAATGCGATCTTCAAAAACAGGGCGCAAAACATCAAGTCTAGCTTCAGCTGTGTGGCACGTAGCGCCGTATTGTTGAAACCAAATATTGCCAATATCCTTCTCTTCAATTTTTGTGAACATTGACTGTAACGGCCACTCTTTGCTCATTTTCGAAGAAAAATGGCCCAATTATTCATCTGGACCAAAATCCGCACCAAACAGTGACTCGTTTTGGGTGTATCGGCTTTTCAATGTATGCGTGCGGGTTTTCTGTGCCCCAAATGCGACAATTTTGCTTGTTTACATACCCGCCAAGATCAAAATGAGCTTCATCTGAAAAGATGATTTTTTTGGCAAAATCGGCATCTTCTCTAAGTCGATCGCAGGTCCTCTTAGCGAAGCGAAAACGCATTGGATGGTCAGTTGACTTCAACTCCTGAACCAATTGGACTTTGTATGGCGTCATACCAAGGTCTTTATGCAAAATTCGTCTCAATGATGTCTCCGAAATGTTCAATTGTTGAGAACGACGGTGAATTGATGTTAATGGCGCTTCACGCACACTTTCTGCCACAGCATCAATATTCTCGGGTGAACGAACTGTTTTTGGCTTTTCACGCTTTGGTTTATCGATGAGGATGCCAGTTTCTTTCACTTTTTTCACAAGATAACGGACATACGGAGCTGATGGTGCTTCTCTTCTTCCAAAATCCGTACGCAATTTTCGCACACATTCTGCAACATTACCATGATTTTCAAAGTAATGTCGCAATATCTCCCAGCGTTGTTCAAGCGTATACACAACCATATTCGTTGAGCGGAAGGATAAAACTAGTTATCTGTCAAACCAGACATGAGCTTAGTGTTACCGTTCACGAAATAAGCACTAGTTGAAAAAAAAAACGTTAGATGGCGGACCCTTTAGAAGAACATGGCTACTTTTTTTCACATTTATGTTTTTGGTGTGATTTCACTACTTTATGCAAAGATTCTTTCCATCAGGAAAAGTGGGTGAAATTTAAGCCTCATGTTAAAAGAGCCTTATAATGAAACCTAAGTTTTTAAATTATGCTTTTTGTATGTACTAATAGTCCTACGTCTCTACGAATTTTCAAAGGTTAAAAGCGCTACATTGAAATGATAATAATTGATAAGAAGTGGGTGGATGAAACGGTCCTGCATGAAAAATTTAATAATTTCAAGTTTTTCTTTGCATACACCTGAAAGCTGCGACCGCTCTACTAAATGTCATAATCCTGAACAAATCGTAAATGCTCTATAATTTAATATTAATTCTGCGAAAATAGGTGGTTAAATATCAAAATTTGCAGTTCAAGTCTTACCCGTCTACCAAATTTCAACATTCTACGACAATCAGAAGTGCTCCTCATAATTATCTGGTATCTGGTAGAAAGTTGTTAAGTCAAAAAAATGGTTTTTTGGATTTTTATTAGATTTAAGTCATATTTTTCACTTGCGATTATAGATATTATAAGGGAAGTTATGTATTCGTAAAAATAATTTTTTTTTCTAACAATTGTTTAATTGTCATTAATAGAGAACACCAAAAAAGTGGGTCCCCGAACTCCGTCTGTCTGCCCGTCTGTCTGTCTGTCCGCGAGTCTAAACGGTTGGATGGATTTGTTTCAAACTTGCTATATATTGTTTGTTCGGTAATATGCCCGAAAGTTTTTTTCATTTTTTTAAGACGACAAATAACAGTAGCTCCTATACATTTTTTTCTGGCCAAAAATAAAAAAAATTATTTTTCTCGAAAACGGCTCCAACGATTTTTATAAAAAAAAATAGTTCATTAATGAAGCAAAAGGCGACATTTAAGTAATTTTTGTTTTGGAAAAAAATTGTTACTTTTGGTACCTCTAGTAGTACCATTTTGTTGGTTTTTGATTTTCTGGAAAACGGTTAATTTGATTTTTTTGAATTTTTTTTGCGCAGAAGCTAATGAAATGTTTAAACACTATTGTAAGCCAAAATTTTTCAAAAATAATTTTTTTTTTGGAAATTAAAAAAAAAAAACTTTTGTTTTGTTGAAAACTCAAAATTTTGAAAACGACTTAATGGATTGTTGCAAAACTTCGTATTTGTTGTTTCTTGACATTATCATGAACAGTTAAAAAAACTATATTCCTAAGATAAAAACAACGGTACTTTCCATACAAATGTTAAGAACCCGTTAAGAAAAAAATGTATTTCTCGAAAACGACTCAAAGAATTTTTTTTTTAAATGTATGTGTTCCTAAATTAGTACAGTCCAATTAAGTATAAACATTTTTTTTTGTACCTATTAACGGTATACTTCCCATAGAACCATTTTTAATATTTTCGACTTTCTGAACATTGGATGAACCCATTAAAATAATTTTTTGTATACAAATGGTGCCTAAAATTGTTAATAAAACTGCCTAAGAAAATTTTCAAAAAAAAAGTTTTTCGATTTTTAAAAAATAAATAAATTTTTTTTTTTTGAAAAATCGATTTTTCAAAAACCAGTCCCAGATTTTTTTGAAATTTTAAATTTATATATATGTTAATAATAACTTCAAAATGGCGTTTCAATTTTTTTTTCTACAAATCTTTTCAAAATTTAATACATCAAAAAATAATTTATTAATAACCGGATCCACCGATTTTTTATTTTTTTTTTTTGATATATTCTTATTTATCCATGAATGACAATCTACCTCTACTTCTAATGGTCACACCAAAACCACGATACGTACAGTCTCGTTATAAATAGTGTTTTGTTTTTTAATTGTGTGAGTTCTATTATGGTTTTGACTACCCTTAAATGAACAATCGATTGTCGGGAAAAAAAGGAAAGACATATGAGAAAATCCCAATGCAGATTGGGTTTAAAAATCTGAATATCAAAATGGGAAGAAAAAATCCACTTGATTCAAATGGTTTTTACACCCAGAGAAAAATTAACGCAAAGTCCTTTGACCACTTTGATTTAAGTATATGTAGGAATGATTCGGGGTTACAGATGAACATTTTAGACTCAAAGTGGATGATCATTGATTCAACGTGTTTTTGTTTTCTTATATGAAAAGCAATAGTTTTCATGCTCGATTTAAATATGTTTTCCTTTGATTTAAGTTGGAGTCATAGTAAAATCAATATCATCCAACTTTAAAACAAAATAGAACAACTTCTGTTCTAGAATGCTGTATCGTTAAATTAAATGAATTCGATCTTAAAAATACAACGAACTAACTTTGAAATTACTATCTTTCAATTTTAATTTCACTACGTTTCAATGGTGTTTTAATTAAATTCTAATAGAAATTACTTTGAAATGTAAACGTTTTAGTTTTAATCTTACCAACCATTAAACTTTGTAGAATTGATTACTTTACGTTCTTAAAATAACAACTTGGATCCACCAATGATTTTCGCCAATCTGAATTCAATTAAAGTCTTTAAATTTTTTTAATAAAAAACGGTAATTTTGAAATTGAAATTGTATTTTTATTTTTTAATAAAAATTTTAATTTACTGGACTTGTCCTTTGCTTTAAACCGCATAACCCAAGAAAATGTTAAGGGTCCACATTTCTTAACTGCATCGGGATTCTGCATAATGCACTAGAAAATGGTGTTTTGACTCCAAATAATCTAATGTATAAAAAATAAACAAATTTCCATCAAACTAGGATTAATTTTCTTATGATTTCACTAAAACAAAACTTAGTTTTCAACGTAGGGAAAACGTATTTCGTATCAAATTCTTTTAATAGTTTTACTATCTCGTCGTCTTTAATTGGTACATTTAATTGTTTAAACTCTGACTGTCTTAAAAAAGACAAAACTTGACTGAAAATATGAAGCCAAAGCTTCACGATCGACGATGCCGGTAGGCGCCGACTACGTTGCAGGTATTTTTTTTGCTGTTTTCTTGATTCTACATGGAATCCACTTAAGTTCAACTATGAATCCCTTTGAATTTACGTCGATCATAGTTTGAAAATGCAACCTCAATGTGAAAATTAATACGTTTCACTTTGTTTCTCCTTCGATTCCACTTTAAATTTAAACCTTTCGGTTTTACATTGGGTCCCCTTAAAAATGAGTATGAATAAATTCAAATTAAAGTTGATGTTATATTGAAAATCTTTCATCAATGTTTGTGGAAAAATAATTGAATGTATATTAAGTATGCATAAAATACACTTTGTAAAAGAAACACTTTGCTAAATGAATAACAATCAAACAACTATTGAACAAATTATCAAATTGAGACTAATTTATTCTCCTTATTATTTCTTCACTTCATTTTTATACTTCATTGAATAAATATCGTTTTTGATTATAAAATATAATTTCGGATTTTTATTCTTAAAGAAGATTTTTTCTCCAAAAGGTTATGGGCCCAGACGATCGTTGATGGAAAGTTCAAGAACATAATAATTTAATTTTCTCTGTTTGCATAGTAATTATATATAATTGAAGATAACAATGGCTGGATCAATGTTGAGCATTGATAAACTTGATGCAAGCAATTACGGAAGTTGGAAAATTCAAATGAGAAGCATTTTGATTTTTCAAGATTTATGGCCGTACGTATCTGGAGAAAAATTGAAGCCCGAGGATGAAAATGAATTGGCAGTATGGCGTATTGCAGATGAGAAGGCGCTTGCGATGATTTTTTTGAGCATGAAATCGACGGAACTGATTCATGTAAAGAATTGTAAAACTTCGAAGGAGGCCTGGATTCGTCTCAATGAAATTTTCCAGCCAACAGGTCCTGCGAGCAAGATTAGTCTTTTCAAAAAATTGATGACATGTAAAATGGCAGGGACAATTACGATGGCATGTTATTTAAATGAATTTTATTGCATTTCTGAAAAACTAAGGGAAATTCAAGTGGAAGTTCCAGAGGAACTCTTATCAATTATATTGCTTTGTAGTTTACCAGACCGTTTCGATAATTTTGTAGTAGCTATGGAAAGTCGAGATGTGATGCCATCGCTTTCTGTCCTAAAGGCAAAATTACTTCAAGAAGACGCAAGGAAACTTGAAAAGGATATTGAAAATGGTGAGAATCATATTTTGGCAGCAAGCAGCAAACGTTCTTTCAAGCCATCGAAAAATAAGAAAATGTTGAAATGTTTTTCATGCGGAAAAGTTGGTCATTTCGCTTCAAAGTGTCATGAAAAACAATATGGACATCAACAAACGGCTTCTTATGGTTTATTTCATGTACAAGAATCGCTGTTAATTTTGGGGAATGGTGCTTGGACAGTGGGGCAACATCCCATATGTGTTCCGAGAAAGAATTGTTCATTAATTTTAAAAAAGATTTTCAGCAACGTATACATTTTGCGGACGATAAATTTCTGTTGGCCAGTGGCATAGGAAAAGTTATACTAGAATTGGAGTCTGGAAGTGTGGAGTTAAAAAATGTGTTCTATGTTCCAGAGCTCAAAGGCAACTTCTTATCAGTGAGTAAGATAACTCAAAAAAATCACACGGTTGAGTTCGCTGGAAGAAACGCTTTTATTAAGGATGCAAAAGGGAATATAGTCATGAAAGCTGTTCAAAACCGTGAGGTTTATGTAGTCAAACCAAAGTCGATGGTATTAACGTTGACTGCAAATCAAAATTCATCAGTTAAGTGGCACGAACGGTTTGGGCATATTAACTATTCAAGTCTTAAACAAATGTCTTCCTCAAAAATGGTCTTGGGACTTGATAACATTAACATCCATAAGAACCTAGATTGTATTGTTTGTGCTAAGGGAAAAATAACAACAAAACCGTTCCCTAAGCAATCGACAACAAGATGCAAGGATATTTTAAATGTTATCCACAGCGATATTTGTGGCCCAATGCAGGTAACTTCTTCTGGGGGAGCAAGGTACTTTGTTACGTTTATCGATGACAAAAGTCGAAGGATATTTGCTTACTTCATGAGGACCCGGGATTAAATTTTTGATGTATTTAAAAAATTTAAATTGATGGTAGAATGTCAAACGTCAAAGGAGATCAAAATTTTGCGCAGTGATAATGGCAGTGAGTATTTAAGTAATAAATTTTCATCATTTTTAGAAGCCAGTGGTATCCTGAGACAACTGACAGTACAATATTCACCACAGCAAAATGGGGTTGCTGAGAGGGCTAACCGTACCTTAGTTGAAATGGCGAGGTGCTTGCTGCTGAACGCAAATCTTCCTGAATATCTCTGGGCAGAGGCAATTAATACAGCTGCCTATCTGAGGAAGAGATCATCTACCAAAAGTCTTCAAGAAAAAACACCTTATGAAAGTTGGTATGGAAGAAAACCCGACGTATCACACTTAAGAATTTTCGGAACAAAAGCTGTGATCCTAAACAAAAAACCAGGTAAATCTAAATTTCATGCAAAAGGGGAAGAATTTGTTATGGTTGGTTATCATGAAGAGTCAAAGGCGTACAGACTTTTAGAGCCAAAAACAAGGAAAGTGGTTAAAGATAGAAATGTGATATTTTTGAAAATTCTTTTACTGCTATAAACAATGACAATATTGAGACGCTAACCATTTTTCCTTTTGAAAAAGTTTCATCAATATGTGAACCCTTGCAAAATCCAAACAAAGTAAATGAAGTAATTCAAGATTTGGATGAAAATAGCATGTCAAGCCAACCAACAAATGTGGAGCCAACTAAGAAAAATAAACGTGGTCGTCCTAAATTAATTAAGACTGGAAAACGTGGAAGGCCAAGAAAAGATTACAGCGTCGTTGAAACTATAAATTTCGTACAAGTTCCAAATACTCTTATTGAAGCACTCGCAAGTAAAGATGTGGACGAATGGATATCTGCAATGAAGAAAGAAATACATTCGTTGGTATCAAAAGGTACCTGGGAATTGGTGGATCTTCCAGATAAGTGCAAGGCAATAGGAAATAGATGGATTTTTAACGTCAAAACGAATCCTGATGGCAGTATCGAAAGGTATAAATGCAGACTAGTCGCTAAGGGATGTTCACAGAAATATCAAGTAGATTATTTTGAAACGTTTGCACCAGTAATAAGGCATTCAACAATTCGTTTGATTATTGCCCTCGCTGTCGAATATAAGCTTTTGCTACACCATATCGACGTTACCACAGCATACCTTCATGGTGTTTTGGAGGAGGAGGTTTATATGAAACAGCCTGAAGGTTTCGAAGACATAAACAATCCGACCAAAGTTTGCAGGCTAAAGAAATCCATTTATGGACTTAAACAGTCTGGTAGGGAGTGGAATAAACGATTGAATGAAACTTTAATCAAAATAGGTTTCAAAAGGTGTGTTGCTGATAGTTGTGTCTACGTTAAAAACGAAAAAGGTGACATTAATATTATTGGTGTCTACGTAGATGACATAATTTTAGCATGCAGTTCGAAGATATCGATGGATATAATAAAAGGACAGATTGACTCCGAATTTGACACCTTTGACAAGGGACCTTTAAAAAACTATCTTGACATCGAGATTGAAAGGGAGGGTGATAGGGGCTCGATAAAAATTTGTCAAGAGAACTATATTCGTGAGCTCTTAAAAGATTTGAATTTAGAAACAACTCGAAAATGTTACACCCCATTGGATCCTGGAATGAAACTCAACAAGACGACAGACATCAACACAAATAAAGTTGACCAAAAGCTTTACCAATCACTTATCGGAACCTTGATGTATTTGTCCATTTCAACTCGACCAGACATAACACATTCTGTAAGTAAATTAGCACAATTTAATTCAAATCCAAATATGGATCATATGAGCGCGCTTAAGCATTTAGTGCGTTATCTTTCTACCACTATTTATTCAAAATTACACTTCAAGAAAACTTCACAAGATCTACTTGCATATGTTGATGCTGATTTGGCTAGTAATGTAGATGACAGAAAATCATACACCGGATTTACTTTTATTCTTGCTGGAGCATCGGTATCGTGGCAATCGAAGAAACAAACGTCTATAGCGCTAAGTAGCACCGAAGCAGAATATATAGCAATTTCTCAATGCAGTAAAGAAGCTCTTTATTTAAGAACTTTAATCTCTGAGCTAAATTTTGTAGAGCTGGTACAAAAACCAACATTAATTTTCAATGACAACTTGGGAGCACAACAACTTGTTAAGAATCTTATTCATCATCCAAGAACGAAACATATAGATATCAGTTACCATTTTGTTCGAGGTTTATTTGAAGATGGTATAATAACACTGCAATATACCAATACAGAAGAAATGACGGCGGATATTCTAACAAAGAATTTGGGAAGAACTAAACATATGAAGTTTCTTAATATGCTAGGACTTTACGTTGTTTAAAATTAGTATTAATTTGAGGGGAAGTATTAAGTTTGCATAAAATACACTTTGTAAAAGAAACACTTTGCTAAATGAATAACAATCAAACAACTATTGAACAAATTATCAAATTGAGACTAATTTATTCTCCTTATTATTTCTTCACTTCATTTTTATACTTCATTGAATAAATATCGTTTTTGATTATAAAATATAATTTCGGATTTTTATTCTTAAAGAAGATTTTTTCTCCAAAAATGTATAAGTGTTATTTGTAATTGGCTGCAACTTCGAAATGATGTTAAACAAAGTAGAATAAACTATGTTACACTTTGAAAGTTGTGCATGGAATTTTAATTTAGGATACATTTAAGTATTTTCAACTTTAAAACAACGTTGAACGTACTTAATAATTTATGATAATTGTTTCATTGTTGAATTGAGTACGGTTCACTTTAAAATAAGAAGGAAAATACTTAAAACAACGTTACGTAATTAAATCAATATATTTTCAACGTTAAATTAAATACGTTCATGATACTATTTTCCAAAGTTAAATCAAATACGATTTATTAGATTTTACGTTGCCAATTTTCCTCAATGTAGAAATACCTAAGCAGATATGAGAATTACACTCCTGTCTTGAACGAAATGTGGCTTAACTTAGTAGCATTTTTGGCAACATCATCTCTTAAAATTCCATATTATTTTACATTCCTCCCAAACACATAAATATTCAATAACAATGATGTTTTGCTTTCTGTATTTTTTTTATACTACATCTCGTTAAAATCTTTTTTGCATAATCAAACTGTTGGGTAAGCCACAGGTAACCTCAACAAATTGGCACTGAAATATTTTTCAATTAAAAATATGCACACTTTTTAATGCTTAAAATTCAGGTTATCTTTATTTTAGATTTTTTTTTCGAAAATAAATAAAATAATATACATATTTTCTATCATCGTTCGACAACTACTGCTGGCTGTATAGAACTATAAATTTTATTTATACAAAACCACTATCGGAATTGTGGTTGTATACGATTTTGTGTTATCCCAGCTGTAGCTTTATTTTTTGTGTTTTTTTTTTGTATAAAATTCGCCTACAGCGTTCGTAATAATTATTTGTGAATATTTTATTCGTCCTTATTTTTCTATGGTTTTATTTTGGCTGGGCAAAATAAAGCCTGAAAAAATAACAAAAAAAAATATATACATTTGAGAATTAAATTATTTGATTATTATATTTAATTTGTGATTTTTTTATTTTGATTTCTAATTTTTCAACAGGACGAGGGTGTAAAACTAATATTTGTGGGAATATTTAATCACGGACAAAAAATTTATATTTTTTTTAAATAGTTTTGACAATTTGAGCGTATTGAATCGAAATATGAAAGGATTTACTGCATTCAGCTTTATTTTTTGTCACATCCTCCATTCCTCAATTGATTCATGTAACGCCCGCTCGTTCAACAATGGCTGAGGATTATTTACACTCTTAATGCAGCAGATTTGCTTATTATATTAAATCGGGATCAACAGCAATCTCGTTTCGAACCTATTCACATATTTTGCATGTGCTGTTTAGGCGTCAGTTGATTAATAATTAAATGGAAAACCAAACTAAAGACCAATCACATGAAAGACCAAAAAGACGACAAAATAGCTCACAATGACAACAGTACTGCCAAAAGCATTGGTCGCGCCCTTTTCAAAATATTGGATTCTCAAAGGTATAAAAGGATTAAAAAAGACCCATTTTATTTACAGTGGCCATATTTCTCTGAGCAAAACCCGTCACATAAATTTGAAAATTGAAAAACATGTTTCCTAGAAAATCAAAAAAAAAATTTTTTAAAAAACAGCACACAATGCAAAAACTTTACAAAAAAAATATTCAACCTATTTTTTACGCCTTTTTTTAAGACTTTGGAAAAACATTAATAACACGTTACCAAAATAACAGTTGGTACTTGGTACTTTTTTGCCGAACAAATTTCTTTGATGATATCGTTTCCTATTCAAAAAATTATAGCTTAATTCTACCAGTAACATGGCTCTGAGAATTTCAACAATCAGTTGTGCGTTTTCATTTGTCCAAATATTATTCATTATGCAAAGAACTTTTTCGGTTGAGATTTGAACCTGGCAGACAGATGCCTAACTCGATAATAAGTAAAAGATTTTTGAAGTTTATACTTTGTTTGCAAACATGCTAAAATATGTCTTTCCATTTCTCGGCCACAGTTATTTTGTTCTTTATCCATCTTGTTATAAGTTTGTGACACACAAATTCGTCAAACAAGGTGAAATCATTAATATTTGTATCCCCCTGTTTTTGGTTGACAAAATATAACGAATATTCTTTTTCTGGCCAGGTAGGAAATATTAATGTTTCGAAGAATTATCCAACTAAAAACTTCATATTCTTTAAAAGATAGATCACAATGATTTAAGTATTCGTAACAAGTTATGTAAAATTGATGAATATTTGCTTTACATTAGACTTGGTAAATTAATTTTTCGAATTATTCATTGATCAATTTATTTACAAACAAAATTATCAATTGTTCTCCTAATCTAGATTTTAATTTTAATTTAAGGCATTTAATTGCTAGCGCATGGAAATTTCTTGCGACTGCTAATAATATTAATCTCATATGAAAAATTAAGGACTCGGATTAAATAAAATGGAGGAAGAAGGACCTCAGCAGATGAAGGGTTGTTAAATAAATTCTTTAAAATAAAATAAAAATATTTTATAGGATTATAAAGTTGTAGTATTATTCTCTCAATAGCTGGTTTAAAAGATAGCCAACTATCCAACTAATTTGAAGTATGTATTCTTATATTTTTTGGTCTGTTCTTGGTGGAGATACATTTTATTTAAATTATAAAAAACAAAAATATTTGTTATAATATCCACTTTTATTTTTATTTAGTTTAAGGGTGTTACAGCTGTTTCGGCACACAGTACCGTCTTCAGACTAAATTTAAAACTAGCTGGCTAGTACTGTATGACGAAATAGCTGTAACACCATTAAACTAAATAAAAATAAAAGTGGATATTAAAACAAATATTTTTGTTTTTTTTATAATTTAAATTAAAGTATTTACTCTGAGACCTTTCGAAAATTTCCTTAAATTTTTTCGACACGAACAGTGTAGAGATAAAAAACGAATAGTTATTTAGTTATTTAAATCGTAAGCAGCACAATTAACTCCAATTAGATCATTACCGGTAATGGCTTGAAGCTTATCAAAAAGTGTTGTTCATGCCTTTCCTTGCTGACCCGCCAAAATTACAGTTTATGTTGTAAGCACAAATTGGCAAAATTTTACCAACATTTTATTTATGTATGTATTTTAAAGTGATGTCCGATGTTTTCCGAGATTTTCAACCTCCAAAGTCTTGACAACAATATCTAGCTGTGGTGTAAAATAACGAACCAAGTGCGGACACAGTTTTGTACAGCCATGATTAGAACAATCAGAAAATAAAATGCACGACTGGACCACACATACTTGCTCCTATGTTCGATCACATTATATGGAAAAGATTCTCAATAGAAACGGCTTAATGTTTTTTTAAATTCGTTTTTCACTTAATTTTTTTTTTATATTAAAATTCTTAATTTTTTTTCCAAAAAAAAAAAAATTGGTATGGAAATTTCAAATATAGGGTCCGCCAAATAACTTTTTTTTTTTGAAAATGGGCGCAAAACATCGAGTGTAGCTTCGGCTATGTGGCACGTAGCGCCGTCCTGTTGAAACCAAATATTGCCAATATTCTCCTCTTCAATTTTTGTGAACAAAAATTCGTTCAACATAGCCCGATTCTCCACTGGTTTTCAAAATTTTGAATTTTCAAAAAAAAATATTTTTTTTTCAAAAATCCAAAAAAAAAACTATTTTTCTAAAATTTTGAAATTAAGTATTATTTAGAATTTGAAGTGACTATTGTATACAAATTTTTATCGAAATCCGTTTAGTCGTTCATGAGAAATTAGAAAATCAATAAAATCGTTGTATAGCAGGTACCGAATAACAAACTATTTGAAATTTTATTCTTGGCCAAATTTAAGACCATATCCAAAGTAGTACACACAACAATTTTTATCAAAATCGTTAGAGCCTCTTTCGAGATAAATAAGATCGTAGAAAAATTTGTATGGCAAGTACCGTTATTTTTGGGGCTAAAACAACGATTTAAAAATCTGCTTAGGACAATGACCTAAACGCTTAAATACCAAGTTTGCAGAAAATCTCTTCAGCTGTTTAGGCTGTAGAGAGTTGCACACACAGACAGACACTTTATTGGCGTTCTCTATCATCGTAATGTCAACTTTGATTAAAATCTCGAGTTCGATTTTTTTCCAATTGCAAAACTTACCCTATAGTACCTATATCGCAACTAAAAACTGTCACAAAACTTACTCTGCGTAGACAAGTTTTAATTTCTTCGATATAATCTGGTTCAAGAACATTGAACGCAATAGCTTCACATTTTGTGCGTGCACAGGAATATATTTGATCAAAACAGCTTTTTATAAGTTTCGATGTTCGATCAGACCAGAATGAGTCCAGGTGCCTTCATTAATTGCACTCTTCTCTGCAGGTCCTTGAAAATTGGTCGAATTAAAAAAGCGTCATGTGAAAGAAGAGAAAGAATGATAGGAAAGATGTGTGGCGCGAGGTGGTTGTTGTCTCCGATTAAATCTCCAGGGCTGGCGGCTAAACTAATGCGGAGAAAATGACCGTGTCTGATTTGTTTATGTCTCTTATAATTCACATTATTTTATTTATTTCGTTGTCATATTTATAAGTATACTAGTTAACAGTTATGTCTGAACAGCATGTAATAAGTAATCTAGTAACATATGACAGTTTCTAGAATTGTTTTTTATGAAAAATTAGACGTCATAAACAACGGCAGGAATCGAACCTGCGACCACGAACCTGTTGACAGACGAGCACAGAACTATCGCGAACCAGAACCCCGTGGTTTCTGGATTTTGAATGCTGCGGAAAAAAAAGAATCCCGTTGATGCCAATTAGAGGCCAGCTTTGGTGATCAATTCCGAGATCACTGGTGTGCCATTTAAAGGGGACTTTTTCGGCAATAAAACGCACAAGTCATTTTTCATTGGAATTTATATATTCCTAAAACGTACTATCCCAGGTTTCATTCTTCAAATTTAACGCTTTGGGCGGAGCTTACTCCTGTAACTCAAACAAGCCAACTTTGCAATTATATGTAATACCTTGTTAGTTATTATAAGAGTATGAAAATTGTAAGATTTTAAAAAGAACCTGATCATTTATTACGAGTTCTCCCTTCTATATATCCGAGTTTTATTTTGATTTTTCAGACAAACTCTGGGCGCGAAAAGCTTAAAAGCATCACACTCACTGATCAAACTTCATACTTGAGACTTCACACTTAATATTTTAAGCTTCACAAATCATACTTCAAACTACACAGTGCTACAATGTCATTATGTATCAATGTTATACTGTCACACTACACTGTAATAGTATACCGATCAGATCTGGAGCGAACCGAGTTATCATTAAGTACAGCATAGTCAGCGGTATTTGCTTCACTCGATTAGTTATTTTATTTTGAACTAATTGAACATGCTCCGATTGTTTGAAGAAAGAATCACAAGTTGAGCGATTATATGTGTCTGTGCTAAAAGAACGACATATCTATACAGCTCTACAGCTCAGTTTTCTGCTCTGAGCCAAAATATAAAAATGCCAATTAATTCAAAAACGCCTGATGTTAACCCAAATGTGTCAGACGGTCACACTGTCACACTTAAACCCAAAAAAAAAACATCTCATACCGTCAGATTGTTGGTCAAAATGTTTGAAGCGCTTCAAAACGAGGGGCCGACTACGCAAAGAGCTATAAGTTATGTTTTTCTCTACGATAAAATTTGTCTCATCTTCAATGTACTTGGTGGCCCAAGGAGACTTCTAGTAGGAGTATCGATATATCCAATACAGATCTATTTGAACGCAAAGTGGCCCCTAGGGGTTCCAAAAAATTCAACATTTGTCATTACATATATTGATTTTTCAAATGAAATGTATTCTCAAAAAACGTGCTTCATGTTGATCTTTATTTTAATGACTTTGAAGGCCCAACAACAACTTGAGTGTGCTACCACCAAGTTTTTTCTCAATTATTTTTGGCTGTAATTATAGCTATTTCACGACTTGCCAAGGTCGATCATCAGATTCCTTTGCTCTAGTGGTGCTGGTCTACTTTTTCGTTTTAATTGAAAAACTTCTTGTGCCTTCATCGTGTATTGAACCATGACCTTTATTTTAAATCCCATAAAACGATCCAACCTGAATACTTATACTTCTGAGAATGATCATCAGTTTACATTTGAGCCCAGCTTTTAGAGAGATTCTTGTCGGACTATACGAATATGTAGGTTAGGTTGAAGTGGCTGTCAGCATGGTAGCTGACACATCTATACCATAGTTGGTCGCTTGTGGTACGGAATGAATACAGAGATAATCTCCTTATTCTTTAAACCATTTGGAGCTCCCTCTATTTTGTAAGATGGAGTTTAAGTCTCCAATATTGAGCAGGGCATGTACACAGAAAATGAGGAGTAGATTCCACCTCTTTTTCATCCTTGCAGCTTCTGCAAAAATGGTTTTAATAAAAGCCAAATCAGCATACTGGTCTATAAGGCAGTGTTTGGTTATGACACCAATGACAGATCTGTTGTTCGATCTGCTTAAGGATATCAACTTGGAGCGTTTCAGATCAAGTTTTGACCAGAATTATTTTCCCATCTTAGGTTTGTCCCTTCTAAAGCACGAATATGTAATGCTCTTACCTCCCTCTATTCTCTCCTCCTATTTTAATATTCAGCAACTTAAAACACTATTGCTCAGGGTTCAGCAGTTCATCCTACAGGACCCTTCCCAATTTACCAGAAGTTAGTTCAAAAAGTCACCACAATTTTTTGACAAAAAGTAGCTATACTGAATGAATGAATACTCAAATACATTTTTGTTGAAATTATTTTAATAGAAGAAAATATCAAATTACCTCTTTCTTGCATTCAAGATTTTTCCTGAATTGAAATCAGTCAATTTGTATGTTTTCGTTAAAAAAAAAATGGTTTCTATATTTATTTTATATTTTGAGGCTGATTAACTGAATTCCTCAACAAATCAGTTTTCAATCAAAAATATAAGAGATCCTTTAAAATAAACCTAAAAATTCTGCCTTAGTGTCTACTCGTATATTGAATCAATCAACGTGAAAATAATCGATGGAAAAAAAAAAACAAACAGAAAACCAGAAGTATCTGAGAATCCATCCACTCGTTTGGTTACGGCATAAAGCACCAATAAAGATATGTATCACTTGCTTTTAGAGGAATGATTTTCCAGAATATTTTATGTCATCTTTTCATTGCCTCGATATGCTCAGCTCAATCTTGATCGTTTGTCGCTCTACCAGATGCTGATTTATAAAATGAAAATGAATTGAGACGTACCGTACAGCTCTGACAGGACCGTCTTCTGACACTACACCACCAACACAGCATTCCAAACTAACAAGCCCATCAAGACCCACTTCCCAATCATATCTATATCTAATACAGTAGATAGAAATTTAGTTATGTACCTATCCTACTTCTCTAGATCCCCACAGTGTATTCTGCTCGTACGTATAACTACTAAACTATCTATATGTCCTCGAACTACATTTCATGAATGCTACTATTTAAAGTTTCTTTTTTTTTTTTTTTGGAAACGTACAATAAAAAGAGGGTCGAATTGAAGAGATATTATCTCGTCTTGGTTGGTTTGATATCGCCTCGAGGCGAGAAGAAAATATTTAAGGATTGATAAGATTTGACTAGGTCAGATATTATGAATATTTTAACAGAACGTGACAGGATGATGTTTTTCCTCAGGCTATACGTTACTATACATGCGAGAGCAAAAAAAAAAAAAAAAACGCCTTGATTTGACAAATCAGACGTCAAAAGGGGACAAAACTGCTACTTTTATTAATGATGCCTGTAAGCGTTTTATCTTCGTTGCTTTAACCTTTTTTTTTATTATTAAAATAGATAACATAAGATGAAGCTAGAAGAAAATAAAACCAACAACAACTATAAACCGATTTAACATTGCAAACTACATATGGGTTGTAATGTAAGTTATCTTTTAACCTAAGAGCTAGATTATATACACATAGGGCCCTTTTTAAGTACAAGTATCAGGGCCGCTCCGAGCTAAAGGAGCGCCCTGTGCAAGCTTTATGTTTAGCGCCCCGTTCTTCAATTTACATAATATTCAAATTAATAACACTTTTCACAACACACACATTTTATTTTCCACCTTTCACTTCACTTTCCTAAAAATTAAACCGCTACTTTGAAAACCTAAAAGGTATGTAGATATTAAAAACCACAATTAATATTAAAAAGCGTATCCTCTATTAACACAGCAACTGAGGGTCAATTCCCGATCTGTGAAGATGTGAAGTGATAAATTTTATCACGCTTTCACGTCTAATTCGATTCTCGATTCGTGAAAAAGTGAAGTTAAATGCCAAACATTTTTCATATGATAATTTTTTTATCACAGTCAATTGTTTTGTGAAGAAAATGTTTCTAATCGAATATTAAGAAGAAAAACAGGATTTGGCACATGACAAGTAAGCAACCATTATATTTATACACAAATATATTTTGGTTATAAGTTATATTTGTGTGTATTCGAGTAAATAACGAAATTGTTAAATCAACAGATTCACAACAGCCGACGCGACGACGGTGCTCATTCCCGCGACAGATCGTTGGAAACTACCCATTGCAAAAAAATGCAGAGAACTTAACCATATTTAAATGGCACTTATAAGTTGAGTGTTTTTCAAGAATACTCTCAATTCGCGTATTAAATCCATGCATAAATGTTTTGGGAATCTATAAAGTTCAATAAAGTGCTCCTATTTGTAACTTCGAATAGATTCTGCCCATCTCGAAGGGAAAGCCTCAATATCCTCACATAAAAAAAAATAATAAATCTTACTCAAAACAGAGATACTATTCAATATAATATAAAACCCACAATTCTTCAGTACGACGCCTTTTATTAATTTATTAAACGAATTATTATTCCGGACATTATTCTTAAGCAAATTTAGAAACTGAAATGAAATATTTACCTTTCCCAACAAAAAATCTAATCAGAAATGACAGAATTTATCATTTAGTACTTTTTAGTACAAATTTTATCACAATGAGTTCTAGAATCGCATTAGGCGTGTGCGTGAAGTTGGAAAATGATAAACCTCTGTGAAAACTGAAATGATATTTTTTTTATAACTTCATAATTTCACAGATCGGGAATTGACCCCCTGAACTTCGAATTATACAGACGAACTCAAAAACAAAAACAATTGCAGAAGGACAAGCCAATAATGCCCCGACGCTACGCACAGTTATTTGTTCTTTTTGTTTCATTATTTTTACTTGCGCTTATTCGTAAGGTAAATAAGGCAAGTTATTAATTTTAAGTTTTTTCCTTTTGTGACCTTTAGTCCAAATTATGCGTTTCGCCCAGGTACTACAGTTGGGCTCATCGGTTAGATGCTGTAGTACCCTTCTAGTCATCGACTAATATTTTGCGTCTTAGAAGGATACTACTGCTAACTGATGATCCCAACTGTGGTACATACCTGGGCGAAACGCATAATTTCGACTAAAGGTCACAAAAGAAAAAAATTTAAATTAAAATTAAAAGCAGAGTCGACAAAAAAAGAACAAAAGCAATACCTGCGTATGCACATGCGTTTCTGTTGTTTTCCCATTTCTTCTTAAAATTAAATAAGGCAAGTTATGCATTCGTAAAAATATGACATTACGATCATAGAGAACACCAAAAAAGTGGACCTGTCTGTCTGTCTGCCTTCACGGTTTGATGGATTTGCTTCAAACTTGGTACATATTGTTTTTTCGGTAATATTCCACACGTTTTTTTTTTCATTTTTTTTTTAAGACGACAAATAACAGTAGCTCCCATACATTTGTTTGCCAGAAACAAAAATCTTATTTTTCTCAAATACGGCTCTAACGATTTTCATAAAAAAAAAATCAGTTCATGAACGAAAGGAAAGGGTACCTTTTGATATTTTTTTTGTGAAAAAAATTGTTATTTTTGGTACCTCTAGCAGAGCCATTTATTTGGTTTTCGATTTTCTCGGAAACGGTTAATTTGATTTTTTTTAAAAATGTTTTACGCAGAAGCTCCTAGAGAATTTAAACACTACTGTGTACCCAAATTTTCCCAAAAAAATTTTTTGGAAATTAATTGTTTTTTTTTGTTTTTTTGAAAACGACTTAATAGATTTTTTCAAAACTTCGCATTTGGTGATTTTTTGACATTATCTTGAATAGTTAATAACACCTATTTTTCTAAAATGAAAAACAACGGTGCCTCCTATACAAATGTTAAAAAACCGTTAAGAAAAAAAAATATTTCTTGTCAACGGCTCCAAGAATTTTTATAAGAAAAATTGTGTATTCTCAGATTAGTGCAGTTCACTTTTAAATATAATTTTTTTTGCGTACTTATTAACCGATTAACCGATTAAAATAATTTTTTTTATACAAATGCTCTCTAAAATTGGTAGTAAGACCGCAAGCTCAAGTTTTCAAAAAAAAAAAAAAAAAAATCGATTTTTAAAGAATAATACATTTTTTTTTTGAAAAATCGATTTTTCAAAAACCAGACACATAATTTTTTTTAAATTTGAATTTTATATGTATATTAATAATATCTTCAAAATGGCGTTTCAAATCTTATTTCGAAAAATGTTTACAAAATTTAATACATAAAAAAATAATTTATTAAAAAAACCGCTCCAACAATGTTTGAAATTTTTTTATATATTCTTAATTATCCATGAATTCAAATTGCATATAAAAAAATTTAATTATATGTATCATCCATTTATTACTACCTTATTATTATTCCCTTTTTAAGAATGTTTGCGTACGTCACTGAATACTATATACAATGTAAAACCTCATACATTTATATATACATATGTGCTTTAAAAATCACATGAATCTTATGTATTCATATTGCACCTAAATTATGAAGTTGTATGTATATAACTACCTACCCACCTACATCCTTTATTTTCACATGTTTACATACCATCAGTATGTATATATATATAGATACCATTTTACTCTCCTTACTTAAATAATTTGCGATACAGTCGTGCATTTTATTTAAATTATGTCTTAAAATTCAATATAATTAATGCTTAAAATTTCCCTACAATTTTTTTTAAATTAAAAAAATTTATATTATGTACATGCAGGTACCATTAATAAGATTTTAATGAATTTTCTTTATTGACCAAAATGTACATTGTGCCTAAAATGGTGCATTGATATTTTTAATCAAAATCGTAAGACCTGTTTTCGAGATAATAAGGATTTAACATTTTTGCTCCAAAAAAAATTGCATGTCAGGTATCGTTATTTTTGGGGCTAAAATTGATAAAGCCAATCGAAAAGGCTTAGGTACCAAGTTTGAAGAAATTCACTGTAGCGGCTTAGACTGCAGGTTGAAATCGCTTTTCGGTTGTAAAAACCAAATGGATTGAAGTTGACTACAAAGGACATATTACGGGTGATTTTTTTGCTACTTGGTTTTTGACGTTTATATTTTTGACAGATCACACATGACAAATTCCACGAACATTTGACATTTCGATTCAGTATTGTTTGCCATTTCATCATGAATAGACTTACGCCTGAACAACGTTTGCAAATTATTGAAATTTATTATCAAAATTCGTGCTCTGTGAAAAATGTGTTTCGCAAGCTACGTCCGTTTTATGGTCTTCAGCGACGAGGCTCATTTTTGGCTAAATGGATACGTGAATAAGCAGAATTGCCGTATTTGGAGTGAAGAGCAGCCAGAGGCAATTCAGCAGCTACCAATGCATTCCGAAAAATGCACTGTTTGGTGCGGTTTATGGGCAGGCGGCATCATTGGGCCGTACTTCTTCAAGGACGATGAAGGCCGCAGTGTTACGGTCAATGGAAAAAGGTACCGTTCGATGATAACAGATTTTTTTTTGCCGAAAATGCAAGAATTGAACTCGGTCGACATGTGGTTCCAACAGGACGGTGCCACATGCCACACTGCACGCGAAACCATGTATCAATTGAGAGGCGAATTTGGTGAGCAGTTGATCTCACGTTTTGGCGCAGTCAATTGGCCACCAAGATCATGTGATTTGACCCCGTTAGACTATTTTTTGTGGGGCTATGTTAAGTCTATTGTCTATGGGGACAAGCCAAACATGATTCCTGCCTTGGAAGCCAACATTGAGCGCGTCATTGGTGAGATTCCGGCTAAAATGTGTGAAAAAGTTTGCCAAAATTGGACCTTCAGAATGGACCACCTGAAGCGTAGCCGCGGCACAACATTTAAGTGAAATTATTTTTAAAAAGTAAATGGCAGAAATTGATTTATCGATCCAAATAAAAATTTCATTGTTTCTGTGTTTTTTTGAATTTTCAAAAACCAAGCTCTTAAAAAATCACCGTTTACAATTTACCAAATCGTTGATATGTATTGCATGCAACAATTAACTTCGATCAAATCATAAAATTTTATATGTGATTACAACACTTAACTTCCAGGTAATTCCTTCATTAACTTGTGCTATGCTGACATTATTTGTACAAGATGGAGTGGGTGTAAAGAGTTAAATTACATCCTTTTGAAGAGCACTAAAGCTTTCAAATACGTAACAATTCAAATAAATTATTATCTGTGTGTATTTAAGGGTAAAATCTTATAAAACTTTAATGGGAATTGGAGTAGGTATCTCTACTTAATTAGCAACTTCCTTCATAATTTCTTTAGTAGAATATTGAACTTATATTTGAAGGGGTCTTGTACGTTTTGTCATCTGTTGTGGCACCAAGTGTAAGGCTTATGGTTAATTCAAGATTCTAGACCCTTATTGGAATATAAATACCTTCTGCTTGACATTTTTTCAAATATTTTTAATTTACAATTATTCAATTAAGTAAAACTAATCTATATATTCAAAAGAAAGTCGTGTTAGTAACACTTTTAATAACTCAAGAACGGCTGAACCGATTTGACTAAAAATTGGTGAGGAGGTAGCTTAAAACCAGGAGACGGACATATCCTGTTTTATCGCATTCCCGAGTGACGTGCCATAAATCGTCAAAGAGAATGCAAGTCACTATAAAACGTGGTATAACAAAAACGCATCTGACACTGAATAACAAAATTCAAATGACAGCTAAACGTAATTTTGTCTATGGTCAAGTATGGTTGAAAATTTGATAGTTATAATTTTTTTCAGAAATCAATAATCAGTAATAATTAGGGAATGTCTCTTTTTGCGATTGATGTTGGTAAATGTGGGTGGGCCAACGTCATTTGAGACACTTTTTCCAACATATCGTACTGCATGTGAATAACGCAATTTACTAGAAAACGATGCCCATTGGGATATGAAAATCGTCGAAGCCATTATCTCTGCATCTTCATCTGACATTATTTGCTATCATCATTTCCACATGCTTTCCATCGAACCCATCTAACCTGGGGCACAAATGCAAGGATAATATGTCAGAATGGGTGGTAATGGCGCAGTGGATAAAGTGCCTGATTGCTAACTTAGACGTGTGGGTTCGATCCCCACGCTAGGCGCATTCTTTTCTATACCTCCAATTTTAATTGAATGCCGCCCATGGATTAAAATGAGACAGTCAATAGCTGGTTCTCAAATCCGCTGTGCCAAGAACTAGTGCCGTGCAATTCAGGTTGCATTTAAGAGACCTTAGGTCTTACAGGCATATAGTTAAATTAAAAAAAAAAAAAAAAAAGATGTTTGAATATTTTGAAAAAACGGCTGACAACAAACATGAGCATTGACATACTAGATATGGACTGATAGGAGCCAACTTCACAATGGCTCCTTTTGAAAAAAGCATCATCAGCGACCATTTCAGTCCTTGCGGTAGTTAAGAATATTATCAAGTCAAACCAGTGCGTAAGGGATTTTTTTTTCTACGAAATCCCTACACGAATCCAAAAATTTCCTTTTCTCTATTTTCTACAGAAAACAATAAGCAAACTATATTATTGTTGTTTGCGGATGAACGAATTACGATTGAAGCTAGATCAAATATCAATTTAGTTTTTTTTACTTTTCGACTAAACGAATAGAATTTAACACACACTGCGTAATATAAGATGAAATTACATTTCATTTTTTGTTTGAACTTTTCGACGAAAGAATAAGATATATAGATAATTTAATTTATTTTCTTTTTTAAATCATACTTTTACAATTATTAAGATTTTTAAATAATTATATAACTATGAATTTAAAAGCCGTCTGCCAGAGTTTGGTTATTTTTTGTGTAATATGGAAAAAAATATGATAAAAACGAAACGAATAAATCTTATAGAATTTAACATAAAATACTGCGTAATATAATTTTGAATTAAGAAATATTTGAATATTTGTCACGTGACCAACAACAACGTATTTTCCTGGGTTAAAATGTATTCCATTTATTTCGAATGTAAACCTAAAAGCAATCTTTTAGATATAAGTTGAAAGAAAAAGGAATTTTATTATTGTCCCCTAGCACTACATCAATTGTTAACTTTCTAACAAATCCTAAACGGCAGGGCTTCTTATACTATGTGCCAAAAGATAGTTCTAGTTTCTTTGCCTAAAATTTGTAGAAAGGTATTATCGACAACAAATGATGCTCAATTTTTTTCTTTTCGCCGCTTGGCCTGAAATAGTCGCTGTAAGCAGAGAACCATATTTTTTGAAAAATTGTATGGAAATGAATCACAACTAGGAGTCCATATCTAGTTTGTCAATGAACATTAGAGTTGCATTTCTTAGGCCCGTTTGCTGATACGAATCATAAATACGAGTATTTATGTTCAACTTAAGACGCTTAGGGGATACTTTTTCATCTGCGTGAGCTGTCACATAAGTGCTTAAGTAGAACTTAAATGTTTAATTTGTGTATTAGCAAACGGGCATTAGTGATGCATCTACTGAAGATTTCTCGGAGCAATTGCTGACTATCTGTACTGGTCGAGTTCCTGTCGACGATTCGAACAGATTGATTACATTTCCTCATAATTTCTGTTACTTTGTCTCATCACTTATCAACAAAATATTCCCAAACAACATTATGTACTAACTGCAAAAATAATGAATGGTTAAGTGAGCGAGCAATTTTAGCGTCTAAGGATAAAGATTTAAATGACCTAAACTACATAATTCAGAATAAGATCATTGCAACAATGCATTTATTCAAATCTATTGTCTGTGTAACAAAATAATGAAGATGAAGCCACCAACTATCCAATTGAATTTTGAAACTCCTTAGATATGCCTGGCTTATCACCGCACAATTTAAGCATAAAGGTTGGCTCCGTTGTAATCATGCTACGAAACATAAGCCAACCAACACTGTCCAACGGTACGCATTTGGTGTTAAGTAAATTGATGAACAATGTGATTTACCCGATGGTACTCAAAGGAAAATTCGAAGGTGATGAAGTTCTCATTCGGAGGATCCCGATGAACCCAACCAATATGCCGCTTGAGTTTAAAAGACTTCAATTTCCGATCCGTCTTCTATTCGCCATGACCATTAACAAACCACTAGGCGAATCCTTGAAAGTTTGGTTTGAATCTGGATTATCCATGTTTTCCTATGGTCAATTATATGTCGTGTATTACAAGATACTTAACTGAAGAGGGCAACCTATGCACCAAAATACATAAACAATAAAGAATGATCAAAGTTCTTAATTTTTCTATTATTATTTCCTAATCAAAAATTGAACTTAATAAAATCTAAAATCTGCTTATTTATTGAATCTAAGGAGGAACAGGGTTCTCTCTTTCCACCTCGCGGCGAAAATGTATGCCTGCTCTTGCAGTTTCGTTTAAGCGACGAAGGGGGCTTGCGCGAGTGTGCGTGACAGTCTGCTACGCGAATTCATGGATGGTGACTGCTGATGGCTATATACCATTTCATTTGTATACTTGTAAGTTTTTTTTTTTTTTTTATAAATTTGGGTTTTTTTTTTATAAATGGAGGGTTTATGAATACCATTTATATGTTAACACAGCGCGTTATCCGGTGAAAGAAGAGAAAGAGGATATGAACGATGTGTGGCGCGATGTATTGATACGGTGGTTGTTGTCTCAGATTTTATCTCCAGAGATGGCGGCTGAACTAATGCGGAGAAAATTACCGTGCTTTTACCGTCTCTTATAATTCGCATTATTTTATTTATTTCTTTGTCATATTAATGAGTAGCTTACTCAATCATATGTTGTTAGTGTTATGCCTGAACAGCATGTAATGAAATGAGCAAACCAGCAACTCATTTTGTGACAATTTTTAGAATAGGCTCTTAATGGAATATAAGAAGACATAGACAACGGCAGGAATCGAACCTGTGACCACGAGGTTGACAGGCGAGCGCACAACTATCCAACCACGGCCACCCCCAAGGAAGTATTCGTGTAAAGTGTTTAAAATATGGAAATTGAACAAAGTTCACCTATTAATGAAAAAAGTGACGAAGAAATAGTGAAAGAAAATGAGTGAGTACTTCTTAAATATACTAGAAACTGGATGAAATTCCGGCTTCGCTCGGATGAAATTGGAATCATAATACACATGTAAGTACAAAGTGTAGGTAGATATTTCTGTAGTTATGTCAAGTTTTCACTTCTGCAAACACTCCCAGAGTGCAACCCGTTGTTTTTTGTTCACTTTTTAGTCCCTATCCAGTACAGACATTTTTAAGCAAGATTCTTCTATTGAAGGGCGGATCCTTAACCCCCCTCAGTAAAGGACACAATATTAAGTGTTATCATAGTTTTTTTTTAGAATTTTGTCTAAAGGAATCACAATGTTCAGCAAAAAGCTACAACAAAAAAACTACTTCTTCTTAACAAAAAAAAAAAAAAAATGTATGTATGTAAATGATGTCCTTATTTTTAAAATTACCAAAAAGCATAAAAAAGCCAACCAGATGTCCTACTTTCAAAAGTTTTCTTTCTATATATATATATATTCCGTAAAAGGAAAGAATGAAAACAAAAAAATGAGCAAAATTAATCCCCGACCCCCTTCCCCCACCAGTACCGTATAAAATAAAGTATCTACCCTATTGAAGTGGCATCTCTTTAAAGTACACTTAGTGTCGCACCAAGGTGAATGTCAGTGAAAAACATTCGCACACAGTTATGACATCTAAAGTATGTATGTCCACCTTCAACATCGCACCCATCCCCCTAGAGACTAAGTTATAGATTGTTCGTCAACCTATAAGCAGCTTAGGGGATTTTCATTTACCAGCAATTGTTAACAACTGCTGCCATTCTCCCTCCTTCTTCAATTCCCCACGTACACACCTTACATCCACACCATCATAACCAGAATACCCGCGATACTTAAGCTAGCCTGCCTGATGCCTTGATGTTCTATGCTGTATAACGTTAACCTAATTTTGAAGTGTCACAATCATACATTCATATATACTAAACATCCATGCATACATATGTACGAGCATCTGAGCTATAAAAGAAATACGAGTGTGAGCAAAGTTTTGCACTAGTTTTTTCTCTACAGAAAACAGAACAACTTGAAGCATTGAGAAGAGACTGTGAAGTATACACATAGAGTATATGGGTCGATTCATACTGCTATGGGGCTGGCTCTAAGGTTCAACTTAAGTGTGACATAATTGACCCACAAAAATGAAGTCATGTGTCGATTTTGCGTCTATATGTACCAGCAGAATCAGATACCTACTCGTATTAAATATTCCTTTGCTACTTAACTCATACTCACTATCTGCATCAACCAAACACACTCGTGCAGACACAAAATCTGCAGCTATCTTGTAGAGAATCGATGGCATTCTATCGATACTACTTTATGGATGATGTTCGGCTCTTGACACTTTGTGGATGAGCAACTTTTGTAAAAGATGATGTACATTTTATGATCTTATTGTTGTTGTTCTGTTATTTTTTTTTTAAGATATCTGAAATGAGGGATTTAAGTCATTCAAGGGAAGCATTTGATGGCATTTACAGTTATTTTTTTTTGATAAGGATTACTGACGATGAACTACATACATATTTGTTTGCTTACACAGTGTTGGATTTGGAGTGGGTTGTGGTTTACCGAATGGAGCTTAACCCTCAACACTAGAAATGGGGAAAGGTTTGGTATTTAATTCAATGATCCGTATTCAGGCGGTCCGAGCTAAAGGTGCGCCCTGTCCAAGCTTACGTTTAGCGCACCATTCTTCAATTTACATATTCAAATTAATAACACTTTTCACTTTTCCTAAAAAAATATACCGCGTTTGAAAACCTAAAATGTATGAAGATATTAAAAACCACAATTAATATTAAAAAGCGTCTTCTCTATGAACACAGCAACTGAACTTCGAATTATACAGACGAACTCGAAAACAAAAACAATTGCAGAAGGACAAGCCAATAATGCACCGACGCTATGCACAGTTATTTGTTCTTTTTGTTTCATTATTTTTACTTGCGCTTATTCGTAAGGTACATAAGGCAAGTTATTAATTTTAAGTTTTTTCCTTTTGTGACCTTTAGTCCAAATTATGCGATTTGCCCAGGTATGTACTACAGTTGGGATCATCAGTAAGATGCTGTAGGACCCTTCGAGCCATCGACTAATATTTTGCGTCTGAGAAGGGTACTACAGCATCTAACTGATGAGCCCAACTGTAGTACCTGGGCGAAACGCATTATTTGGACTAAAGGTCACAAAAGAAAAAAATTTAAATTAAAATTAAAAGCAGAGTCGACAAAAAAAGAACAAAAGCAATACCTACGTATGCACATGCGTTTGTGTTGTTTTTACATCTCTTCTTAAAATTAAATAAGGCAAGTTATGCAGTCGTAAAAATATGACATTACGATCATAGAGAACACCAAAAAAGTGGGCCTCTCTGTCTTCACGGTTTGATGGATTGCTTAAAACTTGGAACATATTGTTTTTTCGGTAATATGCCAACACGTTTTTGTTCATTTTTATTAAGACGAGAAATAAACAGTAGCTACTAAACTAAAACCTTATTTTTCTCAAAAATCTCCAACGATTTTTATAAAAAAAAAATCGGTTAAATAATGAAGGGAGAGGGTGATATTTTTTTTTTTTTTACAAAAATTGTTATTTTTGGTACCTCTAGTAGAACCATTTTTTTGGTTTTCGATTTTCTGGGAAACGGAATATTTTATTTTGCGTACTTCCCAACCACTTTTCACATTTTCGCCTTTCTCACAATTGGATGAACCGATTTAAATAATTTTTTTTACGCAAATGCTCCTTTAAAGTATTAATAATACTGCATACTGAATTTTCAAAAAAAAATCGATTTAAAAAAAAAAAAAAAATTTTGTTTTGAAAAATCTATTTTTCAAAAACTGGTCACTGAATTTTATTGAAATTTGAATATACATATAATTAAGAATATCTTTAAAAAGGCGTATCAATTTTATTTTCGAAATATGTTTTTAAAATTTTATACGTAAAATTTATTTTTTTAAGAAACCGCTCCAACGACTTTTGAAATTTTTTTTTTTGACATATTCATTTTTATCTAGGAGTTCAAACGGCATCTTTGTTTTCCTCAAACCATAACAACTAAACAATATAAAAACATTTTATTATGTGTATTATCCATTTCTACCTTATTATTTGTACGAATTGTTGTATGAGGGCCAACGAATGTACGAATGTATACGCAATATCTTCAATATCACATGAATCTGATGTATGCATATTGCACCTAAATTATAAAGTTATATGCATACCTACCCACCTTTCCTTTATTTTCATTATTATATGTACATATTAGCATAGCTAAATTCCATCTATGTATGTAGGTACATATTACCCTCCTTACTTACATAATTAAAATCCATAATCTAGATTAAAATATGCATTTGGAGGTATGTACGTATATATGTAACTATTCCTTGAATCATCCATTCGACAATTATTCATTAGACTACGAATCAGGGTAATCTTATAAACGGTGATTTTTTAAGAGCTTGGTTTTTGAAGATTCAAAAAAACACAGAAACTTGTAAAAAGTGAATGAAATTTTTATTTGGATCGATAAATCAATTTCTGCCATTTACTTTTTAAAAATAATTTCACTTAAATGTTGCCCGCGGCTACGCTTCAGGTGGTCCATTCTGAAGGTCCAATTTTGGCAAACTTTTTCACACATTTCGGCCGGAATCTCACCAATGACGCGTTCAATGTTGGCTTCCAAGGCAGCAATCGTGTTTGGCTTGTCCCCATAGACAATAGACTTAACATAGCCCCACAAAAAATTGTCTAACGGGGTCAAATCACATGATCTTGGTGGCATGTGGCACCGTCCTGTTGGAACCACATGTCGACCGAGTTCAATTCTTGCATTTTCGGCAAACAAAAATCTGTTATCATCGAACGGTACCTTTCTCCATTGACCGTAACCCTGCGGCCTTCATCGTCCTTGAAGAAGTACGGCCCAATGATGCCGCCTGCCCATAAACCGCACCAAACAGTGCATTTTTCGGGATGCATTGGTAGCTGCTGAATTGCCTCTGGCTGCTCTTCACTCCAAATACGGCAATTCTGCTTATTCACGTATCCATTTAGCCAAAAATGAGCCTCGTCGCTGAAACGGACGTAGCTTGCGAAACACGTTTTTCACAGAGCACGAATTTTGATAATAAATTTCAATAATTTGCAAACGTTGTTCAGGCGTAAGTCTATTCATGATGAAATGGCAAACAATACTGAATCGAAATGTCAAATGCTCGTGGAATTTGTCATGTGTGATCTGTCAAAAATATAAACGTCAAAAACCAAGTAGCAAAAAAATCACCCGTTATAAATCGGCTTTAATCCTGCAAAGGATAACCAAATTACTTACCTTCTAACTAACAGCATCAATGTTTAACTATATTAAAGTTGTAAGATACAGGAGCAAGTTCGTAGGATCCAGTTGTGCATTTTATTTCCTTATTCATCCAAACATCTACAAAAGTTCTTTTTCTTGTACCTTTTGTCTTCTCTAGCATCGAAAATGTATTGAACTCACAATATTCCATTCAAACAAATTCTGAGTCGAATATCACATACGTGCAGAATTAAAATCTGCACGTTTCACTCGAATGGTTCCAAAGGAATTGTAGATTGAGTTTATTATTTTGAGATTTTAACTTGTGTGCTTTTTGCAAGAAATTCATCTTGCACTGCCTTGGTGCGCTTGGCTCATATGAACTTTTTTCTTGTATAAATGGTTAATAAGCTGATTTGTATGGAATTTTGATGAGTTTTCGTGGACGAATTTACCTTGCAAGCCTGGACCAAAGTAATCTTGATGGGATTTTTTTATTTTTACTCTATTCACACTATGTTGTTTCTCGTGTAATTATATGAATGGTCTTTTGTGTGAGCAGATGAAATGGCTTAATTTGAATTACTTATTGGAAGATAATTATTGCGTTCAAATAACTTTTAGAAATGCATAAGCATAGGTAGCTGGTTAAACGAACTTAAATTTGAAGGGTGAAAGTACGTGTATCCATAATTTGTTTTTGTATTATGGTGTGACGAGGCGCCCCCAAAGTTTAACGCCCTGTGCATTTGCACATCCTGCACATATGGTGGGTCCGGCCCTGTCCATATTTGAATTTAGGTTATTTTTTAAGATTCTATTCTATCAAAATAAAGTCCTTAAAAAAAGTTTAGAGAATCAAAATGAATTAAAGCAGTTAAGTGCCAATAGCTGTTTGGTTGTGATGATGCTTTATTTCAAAGGCTGATCTAAACTCGTCGTTGTCAAGTTTAACCCGTAAAAAGCAAATAAAATTCAGGCTAGGGAAGTCTAGAACTCTGTACAATTATATGTACATATTTTATTTAAAGATTAAAGTTTTACTATGTTAAGATTTCACTGCAGACATCCTTAATTCATAAGAACGCAGAGCAGGGTTAAAAGGAGTTACAGGAGAAAACTGAGCCTGCTCTATCTATTTAGAAGAATTGAACCAGGAATTATGAAGAGAATGGATCTCTGATTCCAACTTAATGCTAATGTGAGGGAAAACAAGTTTTTAAAAATCAAAAAAGTACACCTTGGACTTAGAGGACCACGGATTAACTAACTTAAGTCATTTATTTCAAAATACAATACATAAGCTTTATTCAGGACAGTCACTATCCCTGTCAGACATGAAAACTCTAAATTTCGGACACTTTAAAAATTAATTTTACCTATACAGTCAGGGTAGACTATTAACATGAATGCGTAGCGTACATTTATAATTTAACTCTATTCTATGGAAATTGTTTGTTCATATTATAATTACTGTAATTCCAATACATGTTTTGTCGCTTCTAATCTACACATTCTTACGGTTAAGATACAATTAGAGTGTCAACGTAATCGGTCATCGCATTGACTCTCTGACGTCCCCACAAAACTTATACTGACTGTACCACTTCAGCATCAATATTTACAGTGTCAATGCTTCAAACGTTGACATTTACACGAATGACACAAATCAGTCAATTATATCCCAAAATGCGATGACGTGCCTGGTGTGTCAATGCGTTGACGCTCAAAACTTTGATTAAATTAAAATACAGGAATTTATTTGAATGTTGGGAAGTTCCCTTTTGAGACTTTTTGTACGTTTGGAATTTAGGGTTATTATTTGTTCCCTTTTTTGGTACAGTTGGAGTCAACCTGTTGAATAACACTAAGAATCAAGTTTCTGGAACTTGGTGTTCACACCTAGATTATGCGACTGGCGATGCAGTGTCGCCACAGTAGGGCAAGTTTTGCATTTGGAAAAAAAATCGAACTAGAGATTTTAATCAATGTTGACATTACGATGATAGGGAACACCAAAAAAATGGGTCCCGAAATTCCGTTTGCCTGTCTGTCTGTACAACTTTCTACAGCATAAACGGCTGAAGCGATTTTGTTCAAACTTGCTATTTAAGTGTTTTAGGTGATTGTCCAAAATAGGTTTTTGAATGATTGTTTTATCCCCAAAAATAACGGTACTTGCCTTCTTAATTATCTCGAAAACGGCTCTAACGATTTTGATAAAAGTTGGTATGTGTACTACATTGGGTATGGTCTACATTTTGGCCAATTCTTTTTTTTAATATTTTTTAATTAACGGTACTTGCCATATAGAAATTAGATTTTAGATTAGATTAGATTAATTTTTATTGATTATAAAATAGTACATTTATACAATTCTTATAAATATTTTAAGGCGTGGCTATAAGCCGTCTGCCGATTTCTTAATTTTACTTTGAGAGTTTACAATATTAAATCAGAAAAAAGTAATGAAATTAGTAAAATTTGCTTGAAATACTTTTGTTTATAAAAACATTTAAGTAGATAAAGAAACAAAAATTTTATTAAAAAAAAAATGAGCTTAAACATTGGATTTTTATTTTAAGTAACATACGAAAGCAAGATTGTGATAAGTTTTAAGCAGCAAAAGATGTGATTTATTATTTCGAATTATTTCTGATGAAAAGAAATATAGATATAGATAATACATGCTACATAAATTACAGATAACAATTTAACAGATTTACGGAATATAAATATTTTAAATCAGTTAAAAAAAAAAAAAAAAAAATGCAACATCTTTAATAGATAGGCTTTTAGTTTAGCTAAAACAAAAATGAGGTTCTAATTTATTTCAATTATGAAAGCGGCTTTTAGTTTAGCCAAAACAAAAAATAGGGTTTTAGATAATTTCAAAAGTGAAAATGGGCTTTTAGTTTAGCTAAAGCAAAATTTATAAAGTGAGTGTATTGCTCGCGAGTTCACGACAGATTCAAATATGTATTTCGGTAGTTCTTTGCGTAGGAAATAAATTGTACCAGCAGTTTCCAACCACATTCCCCATTCAGAACTCTGATGCATTCTTCGAATGTCAAAAGACTCTTGCTGAAGAAAAGTCTGCGGATTTCTTGCAATATAGGACAAACTCCTACAAAATGAAAGACGTCTTCGTTTTGGTTTAAATTGCACAGAGAAAAAAGAGGGTTAATGTCTGTACGATATGGTCTAAAATTAAGTTCAATAATTTCAGTTCTTATTTTAAAGATTAGACTCATATCTAAAACATTGAGATCATTTCTGAAATAATTGTTCTCGCCCAGACTGAAATTTAAATTCCTATATATAGCCCTAGAGTTTGATCCCCTAGCCCTATCAAGGTATCTCTGATACATTCGCTCGTCTACAACTGCGATGCAGTTATACAAAATATTTTGCCAATCAGTTACATTCTCAGAACTCAAATTCAAAGTAACTCCATAGACCAAGGCTAGTTCTTGCCAGTTCTTAAAAGGAGTGTAGCCCCACTGAAGAGAAACAAGTAATATTCTTTTATGTAAGTTGCTATCAGACCTTTTCATAATTTTAGACAAAAAGTCAGCATTAGCCTTCAGATTTCTAACATAAATTAGCGGTTAACCGGACTCAACATAAATCGCATAGTTGGGAGTGTTCGAAGGTAGTCTAAATATTCTTTTAAAAAAATATCTTTGAACTGTTTCACACTCCTCCAACCATTGGTATCCGTACACTTCGTTACCATAACAAAAACAACTGTTTATCGTGGCTTCAAATACTTTGAATTTTGCGGTAGGGTCTACATGGCTATTTGTAAAAAAATCTGTCCACATTGAATTTATTGCTGTTTTGGCAACAGCCAATTTTGCTTTTATATGAGCCCTGATGCTTAAATTGTGTGAAATAACGAAGCCAAGATATTTGAACTCATTCACAACTTCTATATTCATGCCATCCAATGACCAGTTCCTTGAATTTCTATCAGAATGGCTTCTGAAGATCATATAGAAATTGTATTGATTTTCGACTTTCTTTTAAACGGCTCAACGGATTTCGATCAGATTTTTTTTGTTTACAAGATCTCCTTTAAATTCTGAATAATACTGCTTTTCAAAATTTTCGAAAAATATTTTTTTTTTTTTGAAAATTCAATATTTCGAAAACGGGTGGACGATTTTTTCTGAAATTCTGTTTTTAAATTTATTTTATTAAATATTTAAAATGATCATACCAATTTTTTTTTTTTAATTTAAGAATATTTATATATAAGAAATTAGGTACGTGCGATTCAGTCGTGTATTTTATTTAAGAGGCTTTTTAACAATGCACGTAGACATCTTTAATTTGAATTTGGGAGATCATATAGCTTGACAGGTAGTTGACGAATAATAATAGTGTATTTTATTCCAAACATCAACTAGTTGCCGTGGAATCACTTTTTCGTGAACATTTTTAGTCCATCAATATGTTTGCAAACGAGTTTTCATTTTATTTAACACATTTGTTTGACACGATTTAATAAAGCGCGTTAATAAATCATTTATACCGAAATGAAAGTTAAGGCGAAATTGCGTTTTTTTTTTTATTAAACAATCCATGGAACAAAAAGAATGCCAATTCCCGCTACGTTAACACGTCAAGAATCTATGACGTGTCAACGATGGCACCTCAACAACCCGTTGACGGACAGTCCAAATAAATCAATCAGTGTGTCCGGAAAATTACATTGATTTTCGTCAGATAGGATCAATTCGTTGTTTCTTTTCGTAACAAATCATTTATTTTACCTGAAAGTGAGTAATGAGGAATATAAAGATCATTTTAAGTATTAAGCGGATCCGACCTGCATTTAAATTATATTTATTGGTGCAACAATTCATGGAGAACCATGGTGTAGTGACTTACAATTCTCTTCGTACATGATAGTATCATTATTTGACAGGAGTGGATAGTACCAACTTTTTCGACAAGTTGAAGAATTTGTTATTTCCCACCAAGAGATCAAATTTTAAACTCAGACCCCCTTCCTAATTCAATGCATTCATAATTTTATCACGAGCTTATAACAATTTCGTCTACTTATTTACTCATCATTGATGTAGGTATGCCTTAAGATATAGCTTTTTTCAAAAGCTAGAAAATCAATCATCAATGTTACCGGATCTCTTCTATAGTCTTCCGCCAATGTTGAGATGTATAAATATTTTTCAGCTACATAAAAAAGTCTTCAGCAGCTATTTCCCCAAAAAGTTAGAACGTGTCAACTCTGCACGACTTTCCACGACTTAAGTACCTGTATTATTTCCATCGCTTCGGAGCGTTTCTATAATATTTTTATATCAACGCGTTTTTCTCATATATTTAAGGTTGGTTTTAAATGTAGCTAACACTTTGGATATATTCTCTCTATGGTTGTCTCAATCCTGTGGTGCATGCCTCAATCTAAGCAAATCATGCCTAATGCGAACGCACTCCTTGCATCATCAGTTTAATATAAAATGCAACATGAATAACAACTACGAAGATGATGATGCATATCCTGCCGAAGGTAAACAGACCATCTATCTTATATGACTTAAGTTCTCCGAGATATCCGTGTGGCATCATTGAGCTCAGGCAAAGAATCCACAAATCCTTTGCCCATACAACACATACAAAGCTCCAGATTGAGAAAAACAGAACACTGCTGTCTTTAACAGGCATAACTTGGGTGCTCTGCGCTGGCTGGTGCTTACTGGTGATGTATGTGTTTACCTATATGTCTGTAGTGTCAGTCACGATGCATCTACCACAAAATGAAAGAAGAGGACGAGTAAAAGCTCTAAGCTAAGAAACCCTTTTCCCAACTGTGCCCACGTATGTTTTCTTGAGTGATTTAATAAATTGCCCCTATATGGTTGGAATATAAAATACATCTTACACCGGAACTCTCTTCATACTCCTTTCGCCATTGCCATTACCAATTCCGCCGGCTGAGAAGAGCAGAGCAAAACAGTTCCTCGTCCTTTAGTGCAATTTACCTTCAAGGCAAGGAACTTGCTATACGTATCTACTCTGTGTACTACTGGTAGGTATAGCTACTGGAACTAGATATGCACGTGCAGTGCAGTGCAGTGCAAGCTATAGTAGCAACAGCAGGCGAGTAACTTTGCTCGGAAAGTACTTGACATTCTAAGGATGTAAATCGTATGGTAATTTACTTACAAACTGAAGATGGTACTTTAAGGGTAGCTTAGCTCTGTAGTGCTTGTCACACACTTGGGGGAAAGGCGAATGTTTCTTCTTCTTGTTTTTTTTTCCTTCATAAAATTTGTTTGGTAACGCATATCGTATTGGTTAGGAATCACTTTAAGTGCATTGGGGATACAAGCAAAAGTGGTTTATGACTATGTGGATGTGAATCCTTCCTCGTGCGGTTGTGGGAATATCCTTCTTCGTCAAATCAAATGGAGAGGGAGGAAAACACAGACTATCCCATAGAAGATTGATAATGTTCCTATATAGACTTCCTTGTGTGAGAAAGGCGGATTTTGTGAGAGAATTGAAAGAAAAAAAGTACTGACATTGTCATTGTCACATAGATTGTTCAGAGATGCAATTGAGTATTGAGGCAAAAATATACAAATGGGTTCAAATTCAAATACCTAACTAAATAAGTGTCAACATTTTGGAAATGTGGTAATGTAGTAAGTAAGTTCGAAAGCAATTCTGAAAGGATAAATTACAAGTGGATTAATAGTGCTTGTATATATGTACTTGTTTTGATGTGCAACTTTGGCAGAATTGCGGCTAAGATTGAATGAATAAATATTTATTCGGATTTACGTATAATGCGGCACATAGATCTATAGATAAGATTGTGTATCTTCTTGTTCATCTTCAAGACTCATTTCTCCGAAAATCAATTGAAAGGTTTTTTTTTTGTAATAAGTTGCCTGAAATATATTAGCCAAATAGAAGACTTATTTGGACTTGTTGAACTATTGATTCAAAATAGCTTTTAACGGCCTTTAGTCCAACAAAAATTGGCCTTTAGTCCCGGCGATCTCACATGGACTCATCAGTTGGCTAGTGAACACCTTTGTCAATACGCAATTTTTGACAAGTTCAATTCATCTTACATCGATTTCTTGAAGCACATTTAGTGTGAACTATCCAATAAGACTAGAATTCCTAATCATTAAACTTGAAATTTTGTTTGTGTATCCTGTAGTGCAATTGCGTTTCGCTTATCTTGTTCTTGTTAATTTTCTAGTAACATTTTGGTTTACTTCAGCCTGGGGATTTTTTTTAATATTGAATCTTTTAGGTTTTCACTTTCTTTTGTATCCCGCAGTAGCGATTAAGTCCAAGTAGGATTTTGAACTTGTTTGTCCTCATTACCTGGAAATGCAAGAAAAATTTTGTTTGTAATCGTTGGACTTAATCAACTTATACTTGTGATCATAGGTACCATAAATTATGTATGTATTAGTAAAAAAATATTTTTCTAACAATCAAACATGACATTACGATCATAGAGAACACCAAGAAAGTGGGTCCCCAAATTCCGTCTGTATGTCTGTCTGTCTGCCTGCAGCCTAAACGGTTCGGTTTAGGCAGTAGCATCTGTGGATTTACTTCAAAATTGGTACATATTGTTTTTTCGGTAATATGCCCACAAGTTTTTTTAAATTATTCTTTAAGACGACAAAAACAAAAATCTTATTTTTATTAAAACCGGCTCCAACGATTTTTATAAAAAAAAATCAGTTCATTAATGAAGAGAAGTTTTTTTTGGAAAATAATTGTTATTTTTGAAAACTCAAAATTTCGAAAACGGCTCAACAGATATTTTGAAAACTTCTATTTTGTGTTTTCTAACATTATCTAGAATAGTTAAAAAACCTATTTTTCTAAAATAAAGAACAACAGTACCTCCCATACAAATGTTACAAAACCGTAAAAAATGTATTTCTCAAAAACGCCTCCAAAAATTTTTAAAAATAAATGTGTGTATTCTTAGATTTGTACAGTTCACTTTTAAGTATAAAAATATTTTATTTTGCGTACTTATTAACGGTACTACCCATAGAAGCACTTAACATATTTTCGACTTTCTCAGTATTGGATGGGCGGACTAAACTTATTTTTTTTATGCATATGTTTCCTAAAAATGTTAATAAAACTGCATACTCAAGTTTTCAAAAACAACGTTTTTCGATTTTTAAAAAATATATAAAAACTTTTTTTTGAAAAATCAACTTTTCAAAAACACAGCATTTTTTGAAATTTGAATTTTATATGTATATTAATAATATCTTCAAAATGGCGTTTCAATTTTTTTTTTCTAAAAATGTTTTCAAAATTTTATATATACATAAAAGATTAATTTATTTAAAAATAGCTCCAACGATTTTTGAAATTTTTTTTCAGTATATTCTTATTTATTCCCTCAAACTATAACTACTAAGCAATATAAAAATATTTAATTATGTGTATTATCCATTTATTTCTACCTTATTATTATTCCCTTTAACGTATTTTTGCGTACGTCACTGAATACTAAATAATACATCTAAAAATCACATGAATCTTATGTATGCATATTCCACCTAAATTATATAGTGTTCCATGTAGACAAAAAATGTAGACTACACGATTGTCTACGTGTAGACAATTCAACGTAGACAATTCATTATTGTCTACATATCAATGTAGACAATCAATTTTATTTCAATTTTTTAACCTTTTTTTGTCTTCTTAATCATATAAACAAAACAAATTTGTATTATTAAGTCTTTCACTCTGCAAATTCTTATGTATTTCATAAATACAAAATTATTCATTTTCGTCTTCGACGTCTTCATTAAACAATTATATTGTTTATCCTCGATTCTCAGTGAATAATAAAGATGAAAGAGTTTCTTCGATCGTTCAAAAGTCAAGCGGTTTCTCGACATGGAATGAACATGCGACCAACCTAAAAAAAACTCTTTCAATTTGAGCGGAAGAGGCTGGAATAAGAATAAGTTTTTTGCCAAATTTGCCAGATTTGGATGTTTTATAGAGGCCATATTCCAAAAAACAATTGGTTTTTTAATATCTTTTTCATAAAGAATCTTAAAAAAGCTGATTTTTCTATTAAGAGTCCCAATCATCTATTCCATCACTATTCAGATGCTTAAACAAAAACTGGCACACGATTTCATTTTGACTAACCGTCAGCTTCCCATTGTCAAAATGAGGGTGTAAATAAATAATAAGCTGAGAGAGCATATTTGTTTAGAGCTATATCTACGCGCGATTTCAAAGATGTTTCGTGTTGCGAAACATCTTTGAAATCGCTCGAACTGCTTCTCCAGCAGAACAATCAACCGCTTGACACCTGTTTATTAAAGTGCAGACTGGATCAAGAAGCTCGATGTAATTCTTAACATCATCAATAAACTTTTCATCAAACATCAACAAAGCTACAGTCTGCTTTATTTTTTTGGTAGTTGATTCTGCAGCTACAATTTTCATTATATCATAATTTTTTACCAAGCATTTATGTATATGAATAATGGTATGAACACCATCTGGTTTCACAGGGCAGTATAATTCTGGAGCCTCCACGATTTACAACCATTTTTTCAAAATCTACTTGTTTGAACTCTTTTAAAATCAAAGCAACCTTGGCATTAATATTTTTGTCGACTAAGTCTTTGGCTAAAAGATTTCCAATATGACTACTACAAGTGCTATGCCATATAAAATGCTCTGCATTTTTTCCCATTCTCTTCATAGTGCTGGCGTTGTCAGATACAACAGCGTAAATTTGAGTGGAGTAAATTTCTTTTGCAATATCTACAGATTCTGAAAGTATGTTTGTTAACTTTTCTGCAGTCTCTGATTCTCCAGATAGGTCCCAGGCCTAAAGAAATGCTTGTTCGCCTTCAGCGTTATGTAGCATTGAGACGACAGTCTTGCTGTTGCTGGAGCTAATCTTCTAGCCGTCAATCAGCAAAACAGAATCCGAACTGATAGATGCTTTAATTGAAGAAACACATTTATCATAGGCCTGATCCAAAAGCGTTGTTGAAAGTTTTTTTCGACCTGGAAACTTATCTGCATACGCAGGGCGATTTTTTTTAATATTTTTTTTTAAATGAATTGAATCAACAATTCTTAACGGAATGTTGCATCCAAAAACCAGCTTACACAAAGCTTCATTCAACTAGTCTTCGTCTCTTTCCGTCAATCGGTCCATAAATTTAGAAACAGAGTTTGATGGGGTTGGACAACGTTTCGATCGTTGTATGTTCTTATTGAAAGTTGTTACAGGTGGGTGTGGGCCCAACGACAATGATGAGGAACTGCAACTGTTGGAACTCAATGAAATCGATGAGCTTGTTGTTGCAACTTGTGATTGAATTTCGCTTGAATCAGTATAGGTAAGAGTTTTTGGATCATGAGTTGAACAACTGTTCAATGGGTCGGTTTTGTCAGCTGCTTCCTACAGAGAATGCGTCAGATTCAATTTGATCGATTTTAGTAAAATTAAAATACTTACACAGCTATTTAGAACATAAACATTATTGCTCTCAACACCGTTTGTCAGAGAGATAGATATCTAACAATTAACATTTGTCAGTTATAAATTTTATACAAAAACACAATTTTTTACTACCGTGTCAGAGTTTTGAATGCCAGAGCTCGAGCTTAGATCACTGTCATCAATAAAAACAATCATAGAAACATCACCGGATTCAGATGCCGCAGGTGATTGGGATGGCTTGCAGGCATTCCTTTCCAAATAGAATGTTAAAGCATAATGGTCAATGGTCAATAAATAATATGATTTTATGGTTCATCTAATACGTTTCTATATTTACCTGTGGCTGCGCAGACGGCTTTCTGCAGTGTTATGTAAACCTTTAAAGCACACTGTGCAGTATGCTACATATTTGTTGTTGGATTTCATTAAAAGGAAACCCAATTCATCAAATGCTTTATTTTTGCGTCGACCAGACATAATTTTATTATCAAAGAACTCAATTTTTCGATATTTAATTGAAGTCAAACACGCACCTTTTCTAAATAGAAGTCAAGTAAACCTTGCGAAAGAACAATCGAGAATGATAGATGAGAATGAAATATCCTCATTGTCTACATTGTCGACATTGTCCACATTGTCTACATTGTTGACACAATTGTCTACGTAGAAAGGTAGTCAATCAAAGTCGACGCGTAGAGGAACAACACTGATGCATATTTATACCTACCCATCAATTATACACCCTTAATTTTCATTATTATTATGTATGTTCTATTTATATGTATATGTTATGTATGTTGATACATTTTAATCTCCTAACTTACATAATTAAAATCCATAACTCAGATTTAAGTATACATTTGTAGGTAGGTACCTATGTAAATATTCCTTGAATCATTCATTCGACAATTCATTTATACTGAGAGTCAAGATAATCTTACCAACACAGGTTTAAACCTGCATAGGATAAATGCACCTAAGTAACTTAACCTCAATGGTTATCTACATTAAAGTTGTCGTGCATTTTATTTTTAATTTGTTTTCCAACTGCAAATTTTTCAGGGAATATCACTGTTAAACCTCAAAAAACACGATCATACTCAGCATACATTAAGCAATTGTGAAACACGGTAAAAACGCCTAAATATATTTTTAAAAACTTGTTTTTTAATAAATTTTTTGGCTTTCACTCGGGACATGCCAACAGTTTAAAAGTGTGGCAGAAAAGTAGATTTTATGCAATTACGTCGCGTTAAGGGCATTCGACTTCCCAAAATAGTTGCCTGGATCAAACGGGGAATATTAACATTTAAATATCTTGGCGCAAAATTTTAAACAACCTACTATTAAGGGCTTAACACGATACTAGTTAACAATTTACTATATACATAGTAGCCTACTAAATTTTCATAAATTTTAAACATTTTGCTATCTAGTAAAATGCTAATTACCCAGATAGCAAAGCATTTGTAGGGTTTAAATTTTGGTGAACACAATTATTGTGTTTATGCTTTGTAAATTAATTATATGTTGATGGAAACCAAACGTGTGCTTTAAATAAGTCTGCGATGTTTATGTATTAATCATTTAACTTCATTATTGACGAGAAAAAAAAAACAAAAAAAAAATGTATACCAACCGGATTCGAACCTGGGCCTCTCGCGTGCGAGGCTGATATACTATCAGATGACAATATGGATTTAGTACGATACTAAAAAATTAAAGTAGCCATTTTGTGATTTTAATTTTAGTAAAATGTTAAGAAGATAGTACGATACTACACTCGTTTAAAATTAGCAAAATCCTCCTTTTGACCTAGTATCATATTAAAAATGATTTACAATATTACTAAATCGTTTAAAATTTTGCGAACAAAAGAAATACCAAAAATGTTATTTATTGTTAGACTGAAATGTTTAGGCGTGTTTAGTTGTAGTTAATTAAGAAAATAGATCTAGTATGGTGCTAGTGTCAAATGTTTTTTTAACGACTATCTTGTACTTACACACATGTTTTTGTAGTATAGAGGAACTTGGTTCTTTTGTTTTAACAGTTATGCTTTGTGGGTTGATAAATTTTAATAGAAACAATTATGAATTTTAATAGTTTGACGAATTGTCTACAATGTCTAAATTGTCGACAAATTTATGTCGACATTTGTGAATTTCGGAGTGAAACTTACGAAAGTTTTTCTGAACTTGGTATTATGTATGTTTGTAATCTTTTGGATTCTTACGAATTCGTAACAATTTGCACAAAATTTCACAAAATGCTGTTTGTCAAATTACTACAAAGTGGCTCCTCCACTAAACTTTCCAATCATTGAAAATGTTGTGAATTCTTACTACATGAATTTCTGTGGGTAACTGGTGTAAAAGCTGTCAAAACACCAAGCTGTCAAGTTATTCTTGCTATTTCCTTGGTTTAGTTATGGGCACAATCGAAAGAAATAATAACTCTACCAAGCAGTTCACTATTTGTGTAGAAAAATGAAATGTTCGTATTGAAAATTAAAAACAACCAGGAATAAAGAAGGAATCGCAGTAAGGATTACACATATAATGGGAAAGTAGAAAATGTTAACAACTAGTTCACTGGAATTTTTGAGTGATTTCTCATTTTATTTCATAGAATATTTTTGTTTTGTGGACTGTTCTTTGTGTTGTGTGCTGTTTTTCTCCTTTTTTTTTAAGTGAAAACTTCTTATGGGAGAGTAAACCGGTTCGTTACGTAACGCGTTACGGCGCCAGTCTACCTAGCCTAACTTTCTCTCACGCATACTTTTGAAATTAATGAAATTACCAAAGAACTTTTGAAGCTTTTCTTAAGTTAAACAATTTCAATACTAAATAGTTAAACTTAGATTAGGTTAAGATATCACTTATTCTGTCTGGCGTTACGAGGCGTACAGTATGTTTTCTTTTTTTATATACATAGGTACAATTTTGAAAACTTTTTTGGGAAGAAAATTAATTATTAATATTTTATTGATTCAAAATAGCTTTTAACGGCCTTTAGTCCACAACATTTGCGTTTCGTCTGGGCAATCTCACTTGGACCCATCAGTTGGTTAGTGAGCGCCTTACCTATACGCAATTTTTGTTAAGTTCAGTTCAACTTGCATGCATTTTTTGACAAAAAACAAATGTGAGCTATATCCAACAAGATTAAAATTTAAATCATTAAAATTGGAAGAATTTGTCCTTGGCCAGACATAGTTAAAAGAAGGTGTTTTTTATAATACAATTCTATATACTACTAAAATTACAAGTCCAATGAAATATAATGTTAAGTCTTCTACTTGGCTGAGTAATTTCAGTGGTATATAGAATTGTATTAGAAAAAAAAACACCTTCTTATTAATATTTTATTTAATTATTTTTTAGTGCCTACTCATGTTAAATTTTTATAATATCACAAGTTTTTGTCTGGCAAAATACAGACAAAAATACGTAGGATTTATGTATGCGTGTCGTTGGGATAGAAATTGCTTCAGAAAAAAAATATTATCCAAACATTTAAACATGGTATGTTGCCTACATGTGAAGCCATGAACTGTCAAAATCGATATAGGGACGGCTCCGATTTAAACGGATTAAAAAAACTAGAAAAATAAATTTTACCTCAAAAAATTTTTTCGATTTTATTTTTTGCTTCGGAAAAAATTGATTTTGAACCTTTAAGAAAAAGTTATAGAAAATACAGTAGACGCTCGATATAGTGAATCTCAAAATATAGTGAACACACAAAATTTTATACAGGGTACTCTAAATAGTGAACAAGAAAAACCTCGATATAGTGAACACAGAGTTTTTTCGAAGAATTTTCCATTTACAATGCGTCCATTATAGCTTGTCGATAGGGTTTTACCGTTAAGTTTCATGTCGTTTTAACCATAAGCTCATCAAATGCGTTTGTGGCTGTGTCCTATTTCATCAAAGGATGCTATATGATATATATGATATGTATGATATTGATAAGGTCATTGAATGGTCGGCACATAATAATGCAGATTAATCTGACATTTTAGTTTTATAACATTTTAAAAAAAAGCTGTCCAAAACAATTTAAAATTAAGAAAGACACAAAGGAAAGTGACGAATTATTTTTCCACATTTTAATTTTTTGTTATACGAGCACAAAACTTTATTTCTACCTTGGTACCCGATACTTAATATTAATTTCCACTAATTTTGTTGTTGTTGTTTTTATGAGTTATAGAGCTTAATATTATGTTTTTGGTTATTTTATTGATGAAATTTTTTTCAAAGAAAATTTAAATACTTATGCTTTTTGTCAAGATTCACTCTACCTATGTATTTTATTTAATGTTGGTAAAATTGCTTTTTTGCACTTAAGAATTATAAAAAAAAGTTGTGTGCACTTCACACTACTCAATGCAAAGGGTTATCCATTTTGCGGTTTCAAAAGTATAGGGCTGGAATTCGACATCTGTCAAACTAAGTTGTTAAACCAATTTTTTTTTCAGTTGAAAGTCTGACGTTTACTAAAATGGATCGCTCAACGCATAGAAATTGTTAAAGCCTACTACAAAAATGGTGATTCTGCCACAGCCACATATCGTGCTTTAAGAGGAGATTGTGGTTTACATAATCGTCCAACTACACAAGCAATTGGCAAAATTGTGAAGAAATTTGAAGAGACTGGATTGGCTACAGATATTGTAAGGCCTGTGCATCATCGTTTCGCTCGTACCACTCAAAATATCGCTGCTGTAAGTGAAAGTGTTGCCGGAGTGTTGTGTTGTGTCGATTCCTCGTCATTCTCAGGAACGTATTTTGCATTTGGATCTACACCTACATCCATATAAAGTCCAGCTCACACAATAACTGAAGCCAGCTGACCATTCACAACGTCGTAGATACGTCAAATGACTGCTTGAACAACAGGCGGTGGACGTCGATTTTTCGAAAGAAATTTTCTTCAGCGACGAAGCACATTTCTCAGTCGGTGGGTACGTTAATAAACAAAATTGTCGTATTTGTGGTTCTAAGAATCCTCAAGCAAATGAAAAGAGTCTATTACATCCACAAAAAGTCACTGTTTGGGGCGCTCTTTGGTCCGGAGGTGTGATTGGACCTTACTTCTTCGAAAACGAGGATGGAACGACTGTCACCGTCAATTCGGAGCGTTATGGTCATATGATAACCGATTTTTTTTTGCCTGCTATTGAAGAATACGACTTGGAGAATACAGGGTGGCACACGAATCGTGCTACAATAAGACATTTAAATAACTTTTATTTTAATCGATGTATTTCATTAATTTTTTTTATTGGATTGAAAATTAAATTTTATTTTAAATAACTAATGGTTTTTAAAAATGATAGACCGCAAATGACCTCCACGCTCATCCACGCATATGCGGCACCTGATCAGAAAATTGTTCATTGCGGCCTGAAGGGTTGAAATTGGGATCGCCTCAATTATTGTCTTAATGGACTGCTTCAATTCAGTCAAATTCCTAGGTATCGTTTTGTGCACTTCCTGCTTGACATAACCCCATAAAAAAGTCTGGTGCAGTCAGGTCAGGTGACCTTGGGGGCCAGTGGTAAGTGCATTTCCTGGATATCAATTTGTTTGGGAATTGTCGTTGGAGCACCGCCATAACATGTGTTGCTGCGTATGCACTTGCTCTATCTTGTTGAAACCAAACCCTGCTGAAATATATACGTCTTCGGCGAAGTTCTGGGTAAAAAAACTCCTTCAACAGTTCCGTTTCATGAAGCATTTCTGGATAAGATTCACTCCATATAAGTCAATTTTGCTTGTTAACATTGTCGTTTAAGTCAAAAAAATTTATCAATGTGTTGTCTTCTTCGGCCATTGCAATCATTTTTCGGCAAAATTCCAGGCTAACAGGCAAATCCTAAGGGTTTAACTTACTTGTAATTTGGACTTTGTACGGAAACAAGTTTAAGTCATCATGAAGTATCCGTTGTAATGACCGTCTGCTAACTCCAATTTGGCCCGATAAGTTTCGAGTCGAAACACTTGGATTTACCTGTATTGCCGATGCAACAGCCATGATTGTATCCTGAACCCGAACATTAGGATCTGGATGATACAGTCTTCGTTCGATGTTTACAGATTCGGTAAACATGTTCACCAGCCTCTTAATGGTCCATCTGCTCGGGGGAGTACCGCCAAACTCCAGCCTAAGTTCCCTTTGGACGGAAATTACGGACTGGAAAAATGGTATCGCTGCCTATAAAAAAAAAATAAGCCGATTACTCACACTGAAGAAAATTTATTACGTTTTATTTTTGTAGCACAATTCTTGGTTCACCCTGTAGTAGCACTCATTACCAATCATTCAATAAATTACAATATATCTCATTAATTCACTGGGTGCTCAGACAGTTATAAATGCCAAGTCTAGTTATTACGCCGGTTGGCGGGTCTCGCCGCAAAAATCCTGCCCTCAAGATCCGGCTGAGCTAAAAAATTCTTAGCCTTATCTCAAAATCATCTACGCGATGATTGCCCCAGCCTCTCCCAAAATCTCCCTATTAAGCTTAATCTATGTTCGCTAAAGCCTATTAAAGCTAACTACTTATAAGTGATGCCACAACTGAGAAGGTTTTATTACATCTCGTCAACACCAAGTCACTAAATTGCGGTGTGCTGCCATCTACCATCAACTCTGTCCCGATCAAAAATGTTCCTTAAGAATAAAAAGACACACACTGTACGTATTGGTATATGTAAGTATATATACCCGTTATCGTGGCAGATGAGTCGCTTGTCCCTAGAGGCATCGCAGTGGCAGTGCTATAATACCGAAATACCATCCTTATCTTGCATTTACCCTAGTCATTAAGATAAACTCGTAAATTAGTGCCTCTGGTGGAAAAAGAAAAACAACCTAAACGCTCTTTCGTGGTTTCCACACATACACATAAGGTTGTTTTCAGAAGACATTCCTGGAGCAACGCTGTTTCATATCATATTACCTTGGTTGGAAAAAATTGTCAATTCTTTCCATTGAGCTGTTTTGTAGGAATTTTCTTGGAAAGATTTTGGTGTTCAATGCAATCTCAGACAGGACAGAAATTATTATTGTCTCCCAATCACCCAAACCTTTTCCATTGTGTATAATTTGCCACATTAAAGCATAAAGGCCTGCCACAAGCTGATGAGAGCCACGTAACAAATTACATTCACCGCTTACCATAGAATAGTCTCTTTGTCAGAGCATGATACTTTTCGTCGGCTCCAGTAGGACAAGCATTTATATTGTTTAACAAAATATATAGCTACTAATTCAGATGGATGCCAAGATACCTGAACTACACTTTCTTACTCCGGGCGTGCTGTCCAGTGAAAGTAATCAAATTTAGCCCTGGTATCCTTGGCAATGATATCGCCTTGGTATTTTCGTTGGATATCCCAGCGACACAGTTCTTGTTCAACGCCATCTGTTTGATGAATCTTTTCTTTCAGGATACCTAAGAAGGACGAAGCTCAGTTTTGTCAAAAGCAAAGAACATACTTCCAAACCCAAAAACTGTTCAATTTTGTTTTTGTTTGTTAATTCTTTTGTGATATAATAAGAACACCTCGGGGTATCTTAAAGTTGAGATCTATTGACGTGTTTGCTTTTATGGAAAACGAACACTATTATGTAAAGCTAAGCAATAAGCTCCAGGTGGCAAGAATCCCAGCTTCAATTAATCCCATAGAAACGCACATATAAATGTCGAATTGGTTTTTGAGTAATCCATACTCTCATGGGCTGTTTGATTTTGATTTTAAGGTTTGAGGGGTTTTTCTACGAACAAATATAGATTTATATAATTTTGTGGCTTGTGGGACGAAAACGCATTGACGTATATAAAATTGCACGTACGTATTATGTAACAAGTGAGTACAATAATTTTAGGTGTTTTTCTTGTTCAGCTGTAAGTCTATCAATGATACTGACTTACAGATCCTGACAAAGCAGAGTATACTCAGAATTCATGTTCAGCCTATTGATCCACCTACTCACCATTAATATTCTGACATCCAGGAGAACGCCTTCAAAATTAGATTCGCTTGATATGTTTAATTGCTTAAGCCAAAACAAAACGTAAATTGAGATCCGACAGTTCCTGGCCATGGTCTGAGCTAAGAAAGAAAAATCCTACATGTAATCGTGATTTCTTTTAATATTTCATTGCATTGGCATATAAGGCATACAATTATGTATTATTTGTTTTTCATAAGTTATTTATTGCTTGCGATGTTTAAAGGTACAAATGGCAAGTTATACATTCGTAAAAAACATCGAAAACGAGATTTTGATCAAACTAGAAATTACGATGAGATCGAAGACGGTATTACGAAAGACACGAAAGTGTTTGTAGTGTTTGATCAACTCGGGGGTATACTTTTTTTGTTGTGTCTTTTTATTTTTGTTGCACTTTTCCGTCACGAACCGAATGGAAAACACTATTTTAAATTTATTTAATTATTATTTAAATCCCGACGCGCGAATTGGACAACGATCGACGACAAAACAAAATACGACTTATGTGCTTTTATGCACGAGCAATGAATGACAGTCAAAAGAAACTCGAATTCGAGTTCGTAGTGCAACACGTAGATAGCACTTGGATGCTTTCTAAATTGACTAGCTCAGCTTAATGGGGTGGGTTCACGAGTCGAATTTATTGTACGGATTATGTTTTATTAATAGATTAATTAAAATCGATCGAAATTTTTTTATTGCCACACGGCGTACACTGAAAAAAAAATAAAAGGGCGCCAGTGATTTTTGTTTGTGAGTAAGGAAATCACAAACCTTCGGAGCGGAACCGACGGTGGTATTTTAAAATCAAAACAAACGAAGAAATTATGTTTAAAAGTATGTAAGTTATTTTTAATGCAAATTTAAGGTGCTTGAGAAACCTTGCAAGTAGGAGTAAAACCCTTTTAAAACAAAGAGAACAAGATTGAAGGCTTAAAATGAAGATGGACCGTTAACGCTCGGTCCCGAAAGAGCAAAGGTACGTTAATTTAGGGTCGCGAGTTCCGCTTTACCGGAAAATTTTCGAAACGAAATAAATAATTTTGAATTAAAAAAAAAAAAAAACGAATTAATTAATTTGAAGAGAATTAAAACGAATAATTATATATATATATATATATATCTTTCGACAAAGAAAAAAAATTAAAGAAAACTTAACACTTTACTTAGCTTTTCCTGCTGCTACCTCTCCTTCCTAGGAAACTATTTTTCCACCTTAGCTTGCTCGACTCAATATCCAAATTTCCTTTCTTATTTTCGATTCGCCAAAGTTTCAATTTCCTTACGTTTTAATTTTCAGAACTTTCTTTTCTTTTTGTAATTTTGCTTTTTTTCAAGAACCTCCTGTTCGCTATCTAAACGGGTAAGAAGTGATTTTCGAGCCTTTTACTTTCGCTGGATGACCTCTTCTTTTTTCCAATGCCCAAGTGCTTTCGGCAACTTTCGGCATTCTCATTCAGCTACCCTCCGTATATTTGCGGGAAGGAGCAAACGCAGTTGAGATCCAGTAGCCAGCCCTTCCTACTCGCACTCGAAATTGTCGAACTCTGCCAGGACTTCCAGTGGGCGGCAATTCAAAGAGGGCATTCAGCCTCCTAATTTCACACACTAAACTATTTTAAAAGAAAGTTTTGAAAAACTGAAAAGAAACAGAACTTTTTTTATCACGCACACTTTTCCCTTTCGCTTATAACTAGTAAGGAAAAAAAATGGTACCAAACTATTTCATTTATACGTTTTAAAGGAAGGAGAGTTTAACTAATTTTATTTCGCGAATTTACTCTAAATCGTTGGTCTTTTACGCAGATTTTGGGAATAAGGACTAGCAGTTAACGTTCCATCTTTTACATTGAACATATAAATAATTGATTTAGGTTGGGCAATCAGCCATTCTCGCAACGAGTAACTTCGGCATCGGAGACCAACTGTCATCAGTGCTTCTTTTGTACAGTCGAACAACCGTCGAATGAGATGAAGTGGATCACCCATCCACTTAAGTGTCAACCTTGGAAATCTCGATATTTCGATGGCTGATGGACCATGGCTGCCCTCCCTTGCTCTCAGTAAGACGAAAGAAATACCTGAAAGAATAATATGGAAAAAAAAGAGGAAAAAGGGAACGTAAGGAATAGTTTTTGTTGCGGTAATTTTTACCGTGACAAGTACTCAGTGTGACCAATGAAAAATTTCAAATCCTGCTAATATAGTGTTTTTAGCAGGATATGTTTAGTAAAAAAAAACTGCTAAAAAAAACTAAATTTTTTAGGAAAAAAAACTGCCACAAATCCTGCCAACTCTGGAAATCCTGTAATTAGAACGAAAATAAACATAAATATATGTCTGAACCAATTGAACTTGGCTTAGGACGCTTAAAATACCGTTTAAATACACTTTTTTCTTAACGCATGTTGGATTTTAAATAAATAACTAATCAAACCCAAAAAAGAAGTTATTTATTTTGTTAAGTTTATTTAAAAACAAAGGAAACAACATTACAAATACATAGTGATCAATTTATTTCACAACAAGAGAAACGAAAATAAAATGCACGACTGGGATCGCAAGTACTTGCGCCTATGTTCGATTACATTATGTGCAAGATATTCTTAATAGAAACGGCTAAATGTTGTTTTAAAGTCGTTTTTCACTTAATTTTGTATATATGAAAATACTTAATTTTTCTAAAAACAATTGGTATGAATATTATAAATATTTAATAATATAAACTCAAAAACAAAATTTCAGAAAAAATCGTCAACACGTTCTCGAAATATTGAATTTTCAAAAATCCCAAAAAACTTTTTCGAACATTTTGAAATGCAGCATTATTTAGAATTTGAGGGATCTCCTGTAAATAAATTTTGATCAAAATCTATTGAGCCGTTTATGAGAAAGTCGAAAATCAATAAAATGGTTGTATGGCAGGTACTGTTAATAACAGAAAAGTAGAACACACGCAAATTTTTGTCAAAATCGTTAAAACCGTTTTCGAGATAATTGAGATGTTAGAAAAATTTGAATGGCAAGTACCGTTATTTTTCGGGATAAAACAACCATTCAAAAATCTATTTTGGACAATCACCTAAAACGCTTAAATACCAAGTTTGAAGAAAATCGCTTCAGCCGCTTAGGCTGTAGAGAATTGTATAGATAGACAGACAGACAGACAGACGGAATTACCGGACCAACTTTTTTGGTATTCTCTATCATCGTAATGTCAACTTTGATTAAAATCTCGAGTTCGATTTTTTTTCCAAATGCAAAACTTGCCCTATAGTACCTAAATCGCAAGCAAAAATCAGGTATCAGAGTTTGTTAATCTAATTAAGTGAAAGGTATTTATAAAATTTTATACTGCAAAAGTTGTCTGCTTCATTTAAAGCATCTTCAAAAATATCACAAGTTTCTTATTCTTCTTTTACGGTAAAATTATATTTTGATGAAGCAACTTGTTTGATTATATTAGGAGGAATAATGAAGACATTACAACTTGTATCAGATATTATCTCGGATAAAAAGTGTACTACATAACATATCAATTTTCATTCGATTCCTTCGTTGATCCTTTGCTAGATTCATTAAAATAAACACTCTTTCAACTTCAGCATTTGGGATAGGCAAAACTAAAAACGAATTGACAAAGTTTGACAATACTTTTTAAGGGTTTTCATTGGATGCATCGGTGCACCTGTTTACCCTGCCTCAAAATTCAATAGTATTTTCAATTTTCTCCCATTTATTTATGTAGATTTATGTTTGCGATTCAATTTTGGAAATAAGTTCAGAATTCATGTTTTTATTTTTAAAAAAATCTTTTAATGGTTGCTTTTAAATCCGTAAAACTTTTTTTTAACAGAAAATAAGTCAACTTGCTCCAAAATTCGTAGATTTTGTGGAGTTCACGATTGAAGCTCTGAATCTTTTGCATATAATGTGATCCAACATAAGCGCAAGTACGTGCAATCCAGTAGTTCATTTTATTTTCATATGTTATATTTTAAATGTCAAGTTTTGGATTCGTAAAAAAATCGAGCTTGAGACGAATGATGAAATCCGAAGACGAAAAAAGGTGTACCCACAATTCTGTTTATCTACAGCCTTAATGGGTAGATGGATTTTCTTCAATCTTGGTATATATTATATCTTCTTTGGTAGCCCACGCGACTATTCATTTTTTTCAAGACCAAAATTAACTTTACCTGCCATTAATTTTTTTTCTAGCCAAGAAGTTAAATCTAAAATTAAAACTTAAATTTTACTCAAAAAACGGCTCCAACGGTTTTGATAAATAAGATCGGTGCACTGTTATAAGTATAGTTAAAAAATTTTACATGATCATTAATTAACGGTTTTTCTGACTTCCTCATTAACGGATTTCAATCATAATTTGTATAGTGGAGATCTTATATAAAGGGTTATCCATTTTGCGGTTTCAAAAGTATAGGGCTGGAATTCGACATCTGTCAAACTAATTTGTAAACCAATTTTTTTTTTAGTTCAAAGTCTGACATTTAAGAAAATGGATCGCACAATGCATACAAATTATTAAAACGTACTACACAAATGGTGATTCTACCACAGCCACACATCGTGCATTAAGAGGAGATTATGGTTTACATAATCGTCGAAATACGCTAGCAATTCGCAAAATTGTGAAGAAATTTGAAGAAACTGGATTGGTTACAGATATTGTAAGGCCTGTGCGTCATCGTTTCGCTCGTACCACTGAAAATATCACTGCTGTAAGTGAAAGTGTTGCCGAATACCCGAATGTGTCGATTCCTCGTCGTTCTCAGGAATAAGGACGGTCTTACGGCACATTATGGCGTATTTTGCATTTAGATCTACACCTAGATCCATATAAAGTCCAGCTCACACAACACCTGAAGCCAACTGACCATTCACAACGTCGTAGATACGTCGAATGGGTGTTTGAACAACAGGCGGTGGACGGCGATTTTTCGAACAAAATTTTCTTCAGCGACGAAGCACATTTCTCACTCGGTGGGTATGTTAATAAACAAAATTGTCGTATTTAGGATTTTGAGAATCCTTAAGTAATTGAAGAGAGGCCATTACATGCACAAAAAGTCACTGTTTGGAGCGCTCTTTATTCCGGAAGTGTGATTGGACCTTACTTCTTCGAAAACGACGATGGAACGAGTGTCACCGTCAATTCGGGGCGTTATGGTCATATGATAGCCTACTTTTTTTGCTTGCTATTGGAGAATACGACTTGGAGAATACATGGTTTCAACAAGACTGTGCCTCATGCCACACAACTCGAGCGAATATGGCTTTATTGCAAGAGACATTTAATGGCCGCGTAATTTCTCGTCGTGGCGATATCAACTGACCACCAAGATCGTGCGATTTGACACCGCTGGAATTTTTTGTGGGGCTACGCGAAAGACCATGTTTATGCAGATAAAACTTTAACTCTTGCGAACTTGAAAACCAACATTCGTCAAGTTATGGCTGAGATACCATCCAATATGTATCAAAAAGTGGTCGAAAATTACCTCAAAAGAATCGATGCTTGCAACAATTCGCGTGGTGGTCATTTAAATGATGTAGTATTTCACATATAATGTCAACGTTCAAGCTTTATAATAAAAAAGAAATATCTTGAAAAAAAAATATCTTATATGTGTTTTATTTACGTTTACTTTTGAAAACGCAAAAATACAAAATACATGAGAAAAATCATCTAATCATCACACTTAGCAACATAAATTTTAAAATCAGACTTCACATAGTTGAGTATGATGTATGTAAGAGAGCAATTTATATAACATTGAGGGCCAATTTTTCAACAGTCCAGGTAGTACATATTCTCCAGATAGAGCAAAAATCAGTTTTTCAACAGTCAGATACAACTTAATCTATTATTAAAGTTATCTTCTCATTTTAGAACGGAATAAGGAGTTATCTGAGCAATAAAATAAATAGCTATTTCCCATGTCAAAAACGCTTTGAAAAATTATTGCTTTGAAATCATCGTTAAACAAAAATGAATTTCAATGAAAAGTTCGATACTCGAAATAAAAGTGACGTTCAAATTAAATTATTCTATAGATTGTGTTTTCTTGATTGAAAAATTCGATGTTGCTATGCGATTGTTTAAAAGTCAAGTAAGTTTATTCCTATGACAACTTACTGTTTGTTTATCTGGAGATTAAAAAATCGGTTTTGAAACGACTAAAAATTCTGTTTCTCACTAGACATGACAAACATTTTATTATGATTTTTATTAACAACGCGAAGCTTATCATCGCACTCGGACCTTATGTTAATCGAAGATGACTTCTTAATTAAAATATAAAAAGCAGATCCAATCCGATTTCTTAATCTATTTTCCTGGAATTTGGTGATGTAGTGCTCCTAACGCATTTTCAAATCTGCAAGCTTACCGAGTTAATTTAAGTTGAAGCTTCTCCCTTTTTGGTGTATTAATAACATTATCCTTAAACTTCAAACAGTGAAAACACCTCAACCAACATTATTCCCTTAATCTAGTAATCTAGTAGTACTTTCAGGTCGTGTTTTGAAATTCATCACGTAAACAATACAGCTTCAGTTATAAAAGGTGTTTCCTAGTAGGTTTCTTAGATCAAAGTTCAGCAAAAAAGTTTTATCAAAGACCATCAAAATTTTGTAAGTTTTATCCTAAACCAAAACATAGCGCCATATGAAAGATGTGTGTGTGAATATCAGTGAATTCCTTATGAAATCAAAGGCTGAGTGCGAATAATCTTCCTAGAACTTTGATGCAATCTGGATATAGTGCAATCAAATTCATGTTCTTGTATACTTCACTATACTCGTATATACATATATGACGTTTCAAAATAACCAATTAATTACATGATATGGTCATATGATGTTGCAGTGATTTTACCGCAAAGGATGTGTGTATGTATGTACATACGTATAGATTTTCCTATCACGCTGAACAACGTTCAGATTACAAACATGGAAAATCTTCAACTTTTCTGTGAAGCAGCACCAACCCATAAGGGATTCAAGGAGGATTCATTTGAAAATTTGATTCATACAAAAGTTTGATGAAAGTTTCTGTGGAAAACTCCAAAGAAATGAAAATGCAATATTTGGCCAAGGGAGAAAATTCACCAAGGAGTTTTTAATTAAAGTGTAATAATGTTGCAATCTATGACGGTTTTCTCTGCAAACCAAACAGAAATGCAGTTACCAAGGGGGACTTATATCAAAGGACTTGATGTGGAAAATTATTATGTGTGTTGAGTTATAACTCATTTGTGGATTAATGGAAGTCCGAGTAAACTTTCGATGAGGGAATGATGATGGAAAATTCTAATGCCGTGCCGTGAGGTATATTAGTTACATTGAAGAAAAAAAAAACACTTTGGATTTGGCGTTGGATATAATAGAAGAAATTAATATAGATAGGGAAAAAATTTGTATAATTAAATTTTTGAAAAAATATTTTCTATCAAATTGGAGTTGTTTGGGAATATATGAGGTAATGGTGTATGTTGGATAATCTGGGGCACGTAAATCTCGCGATAAGTTTTTCGCATAAATAATAAATTTCAACAATTTGCAAACGTATATTCGACTTCAGTTGATATACTTGTATAATTATTTGTCAAACTAAGCTAACCTGAAAACTACAAAGAACTTTAAGATCAGTTGAAACAACCAATTAAAAGTTATCCGCTTTCAAAAAAAAAAAACTTTTTTCAGAATAATTTCAATAAGGAAACTGAAATTTAGAAATTTAGCACCTTTTGAATTATATGTGCAATGTATATATGTATGTATGTATGTATGTATTTATGACTATTGATTTTTGCCTTTTTTGGTTAAACAATTAAAATACTAATTTCCGATAGTTTGATCTCCCGGACCATTGACAGACTGTTCTACACGTCTAACTTTGAAACTTAGCATCGAAAAACAGACAGCTTGCGAGCAATACTTCCAAATAACGTAAGAGAAACGCACTCTGCAGTCGTCCTTTTTACTTGCGATATATGTAGGTACTATAGGACAAGTTTTGCATTTGGAAAAAAAATCGAAAACAAGATTTTGATTTAACTTGACATGATATATATCACCAAAGAAGTGGGTCACCCAATTCCGTCTGCATGTACAACGCTCTACAGCCTAAACGACTGAAGCGATTTCCTTCAAACTTGATTCTTAAGTGTTTTAGGTGATTGTCACAAATCGATTTTTGAATCGTTGCTTTAGCCCCAAAAACGAAAAAAAGTATGTGTACTTCATTAGGTATGCTCAAAATATTGGCCAAATATTTTTTTTACATATTTTGTTATTAACGGCACCTGTCATACAACCATTTTTTACTTGTCAGTTTGTTAGCGGTACCTGCCATAATAACCGTTACGTTAAAGCCTATTTTTTTCGGAGACGGCTCTAACGATTTTGATTAAAAAATATCAGTTTAGCTTTTTATGAACGACCGATCATATGGTTGAAAAAAAAAATTTTAAATGTCTAAAAACGGTACTTGCCATAGGACCGTTTTTACTTCCGATTATAAGTAATATAAGGCAAGTTATGTATTCGTACAATTTTTTTTTTTTTTATAACAATCGAACATGACATTAAGATCATAGAGAACATCAAAAAAGTGGGTCCCGCAATTTCGCCTGTCTGTCTGTTGAATGATCGACAGCCTAAACGGCTGAACCGATTTGGTACAAGCTTGGTGCTTAGGCATTTTAGGCGATTGTCCAAAACAGATTTTTGAATCGTTGTTTTAGTCCCAAAAATAACGGTACATACATATTTGTTTACCATCTTAATTATCTCGAAAACGGCTCTAGGGATTTTGATAAAAATTGGCGTGTGGACTACGTTGAATACGGTCTACACTTTGGCTTAAAAAAATTTTAAATATATTGTTATTAACGGTACGTGCCATACAACCATTTTATTGATTTCTGACTTTCTCATAAACGGCTGAACGGATTTCGATAAAAAATTTTGTACAGGAGGTCCTTCCAATTCTAATCTAGTATTTTATTTCTAGATTTTCGAAAAATTGTTTTTTGGATTTTTGAAAAAAAAAATATTTTTTTTTTTTGAAAATTCAATATTTCGAAAACGGGTGCACAATTTATTCTGAAATTTTGTTTTTAAATTTATATTATTAAACATTTAAAATGTTCATACCATTTTTTTAGAAAAAATTTTAGTTATTTTTATATAAAAAAATAAATAAAAAACGACTTTAAAAATACTTTTAGCCGTTTCCATTAAGAATCTTTTGCATATAAAGTGATCGAACATAGGAGCAAGTACGTGCGATCCAGTCGTGCATTTTTTTTTGTGGTTTTCGATTTTCAGAAAAATGGTTGAACTGAGTTTTTTTCCAATTTTTTTATGCAGACGCTCCTAATGTTTAAACACTATTGTAAACCATAATTTTTCTAAAAAAATTTAAATAAGAAAAAAAACTTTTTCATGTTAAAACTCAAAATTTCTAAAACGACGTAATGGTTTTTTTCGTGTTTGGTAGTTTAACCATGTTTCTAAAATAAAAAAAACAACGGTTCGGCCCATACAAATGTTTAAAAATCCGTTAGAAAAATGTATTTCTAGAAAACGGATCAAAAAATGTGTATACGAAAATGTTCTTAAATTAGTAGAGTCACCTTTTAAATATAAACATATTTTATTTTGCGTGCTTATTAGCAGTTCTTCCCCTAGAACCACTTTTCATATTTTCGACATTTTAATTATCGAAATAAACCGATACAAATATTTTTTGTTTATCCAAATTCTTCCTTAAATTGGTAATAAGACTGCACAGACAGTTAGTTGCAAGTATTTTTTAATAGGGGTGGGCTGTCTACCTCCACCCGTTTGGCTGGGAGATTTCACTTGATTTAAAAATAAGCTAATAGATTCAGAGATTAGCTTTGAAAAAGTTATAACACTTATTTTTAAATATTACCGTTATTTTTTTGTAATCTTTTTTCAATTTGTATTACTTTTTTTTATAAAATTGTCCCTCCCGGCTATACGCTTCAAAATCATGATCTTAAAATGTTTAAACAGGAGGTCCATTCAGTTTCAAATAAAATGCACGACTGGATCGTACGAACTTGCTCTTGTAGCTAACAACTTTAGTGTAAAGTAGTAGCTAACCACTGAAGTTGTAAGTAGGTATTGGTAGTCTAGTTTAGTTATCCAGTGCGTGTTTAAAGCCGAAGTAGGTAAGATTACCTTGATTTGAATGAATGGTCGAATGCATATGATTAAAGGAATAGCGACATAGGTACCATCCTTCAAATGTATATTTAAAAGGGTTTTAATTATGTAAATTAGGAAGGTAATGTGTACCTACCTATATAGATGGCGCCTAGGTATGTTAATATATGTACATATTTATGTATATATTATACATATGTATAATAATGAAAGTGAATGGTGTATAGGTGGGTAAAAATCGTGTATTAAACTGATAAAATGTGCTAAAGCGATCACTTCAATCCGTTTCTTGAAAAAACAAAGAACACCATTGGATGCCACGGATCAATGAAAATTTTATAAAAAAGTATCTCGAAAATTGTAGGATGGATTTTGATGAAATTTAGTTTTTTGAAAACAAAATTTTTTTGACTAAAATTATTTTCTTTGATTAGTTTTAAAAATATTGATTTTTCAAAAAAAAAAATTCAAGGATTAATTTTAATTATATAAGAAATGTTATTTAAAATTTTAATATGCAGATTTAGTTTGGCTACCTAGATCTTCTGAGATATAAAATTTGACAGAAATCCAATGAACAGTTGCCGAAAAAGCCAAAAATATAAAAAACCGTTATATGAAAAGTACCGTTAATAGACTTTTCCCGTAAACTTGATTCATATTAAATGATAGCTACGAGTATTACCAACGGAAAAATTCTCAAAAATGTTTATCAAAATCGTTGGAGCCGTTTTAGAGAAAAATAAGATTTGCCTTCAAAGTCATATGGCAGGTACCGTTATTTTTAGGCCTAAGAATAAAATTTAAATTTCCCCTCTGAAAAATGCCAAGATAATCGCACTAGCAAATTTGAAGGCAATCGCTTTAACCGTTTAGGCTGTAGCTCGTTATAGATACAGACGGACAGACTGACTGACAGACAGACATTTTTTGGCGATCACTTTTTTAAGCTTTTCTACGATCGTAATGTCATGGTTGATTGTTAGATTTTTTTTTTTTTACGAATGCATAACTTGCCTTATAAAGGGTCCGCCAAATAACTTTTTTTTTTTGAAAATGCTATAAAAAAAAATACTGAACATTATCTCAAATTTATTTTTTTATTCGAAAGTACAATCCTTCCGGTTAATAATGGAAAATAATTTCATTCAAATAGCTGCCTGGACTAGCCATGCAGTAGCCTACACGATCGGTCCAATTTTTAAGCACATTATCGATTGTGTGCAGTTGAATTTCACCAATGGCTTCACGAATATTGTCCTTTAAAGCGTCAATTTTCTCTGGCTTGTCGGCGTAACACTTACCTTTTACGGCACCCCACAAATAATAGTCCAACGTTATCAAATCGCAGCTCCGATGTGGCCAAACGACATCAACTCTGCGGCTGATAATGCGATCTTCAAAAACAGGGCGCAAAACATCGAGTGTAGCTTCGGCTGTGTGGCACGTAGCGCCGTCCTGTTGAAGCCAAATATTGCCAATATCCTCCTCTTCAATTTTTGTGAACACAAATTCGTTCAACATGGCCCAATAACGATCGCCATTGACTGTAACGGCCACTCCTTGCTCATTTTCGAAGAAAAATGGCCCAATTATGCTTCTGGACCAAAATCCGCACCAAACAGTGACTCGTTTTGGGCGTATCGGCTTTTCAATGTATGCGTGCGGGTTTTCTGTGCCCCAAATGCGACAATTTTGCTTGTTTACATACCCGCCAAGATCAAAATGAGCTTCATCTGAAAAGATGATTTTTTTTGGCAAAATTGGCATCTTCTCTAAGTCGATCGCAGGCCCACTTAGCGAAGCGAAAACGCATTGGTTGGTCAGTTGGCTTCAACTCGTGAACCAATTGGACTTTGTATGGCGTCATACCAAGGTCTTTATGCAAAATTCGTCTCAATGATGTCTCCGAAATGTTCAATTGTTGAGAACGACGGTGAATTGATGTTGATGGCGATTCACGCACACTTTCTGCCACAGCAGCAATATTCTCGGGTGAACGAACTGCTTTTGGCTTTTCACGCTTTTGTTTATCGATGAGGATGCCAGTTTCTTTCACTTTTTTCACAAGATAACATACGGAGCTGACGGTGCTTCTCTTCTTCCAAAATCCGTACGCAATTTTCGCACACATTCTGCAACATTACCATGATTTTCAAAGTAATGTCGCAATATCTCCCAGCGTTGTTCAAGCGTATACACAACCATATTCCTTCATCGGAAGGATAAAACTAATTATCTCTCAAATCAGACATGAGCTAAGTGTTACCATTCACGAAATAAGCTCTAGTTGAAAAAAAAAAACGTTAGATGGCGGACCCTTTATTACCTATAATCGCAAGTAATACTGCATAACAAAATTCGAAAAAATTCAAAATATATATCGAAAACGGATGGAAGATTTTTTAATTTTTTTTTTTTTTAAATTATGTTTTTAAATTTATATTATTATTATTTAAAACAAACATATCAATTTTTTTTACAAAAAAAAATTTAAAAAATTGTAGGTATTTAAAAAATTAATTAAAAAATGACTTTCAAACATATTAAAATGTTTCTGCTAAGAATCTTCTGCTTACAATGTGATCATAAGAGCAAGTACATAGGATCCAGTTGTGCATTTTATTTAAGAGAGATTTGACTGAAAAATTGTCGGTTTGACATGTTACTGACAGCTCCATAGAAAATGTGTAAACCTTAGTCCGCAAAAGAAGTTCTACTTGAGACAAAATGTTTGGCTATCAACATTTTTTTTTTTTTTTTTTTTTAAATTAATTTTTATATCATGAAAATTAAGAAATAATTAACTCCTAAAACGATTTCTTATAATGTAAGTGCATAGGACTCAGTATTAAATTTTATTAAAATTTTTTTTTAATCAATTGTTTTTCAAATTTTGCAATTTTTTGATAATTGTTTGTATATATTAATAAAATTGTCAAACGACACATATTATTCAATATCTAAAAAGTGTTCTTTCAAATTCAAATTCCCAATTAAGGACTCTCAAAAATAGTTCCTTGACATCCATAATTTTTTTTTTTTTGGCGGAAAAGAAAAAGTTGCCAGAGGGATTTTTATTCCTTAATTGATACTGGCATTTACATAATTTTGATATTTTCCAATCCCGAACATAATTTCGAACCTAGAGATCATCAACAGAATTTTAAAATTAAAATTAAAAAAAAAAACGTTTATAGTAATTATCCAATTAGTGTCTTCACCACTATCAACTTTTGGCCACAAAATATACGTCTGTCATAAAAACATATACTTCGCTGCCGCAACGATGGCAAAGTCATTGCTCATTCCCACTTCGACATGTCAAGCAAACAACATACATAATAACAAATATCGTCGAACTTCCACCAATCATATCTCGTAAAAATTAATTCAATTACCGTTAATGCGCGAGCTGGATGGCTGAACAGGAACAGGAAATACATTGCCATGGAAGTGAAAATAAAAAAAAAAAACTTGATAAAAATATTCAGTAAAACGGAATTAAATAAAAATTCCACTGCCAGAAGTTCTCTTTTATTTCCCCGTCAGGTCGAAAACCTGGGATGACGGACGATCAACGAGGAATTGCCGACTGTCCATGTAACTGGTAAAAGATTTTTTTTTTATTTTTGTATTATTTTTATTGCAACCAGCTAGATATCCGCTTTATGATGAGCGTCATAGCTTGACGTATACACATTATACACCAATACCAAGACGGATATCAAACACGTTCGGATGCAAGTGGCATCCATGCACCACCAGCAGTGACATCCATATTCACGTGATTGAGCAGCAGTAGAATGCAAGTATTTTTTTCATATTTCACAGGAAAATAGTCAGCATCACCGCACTGGCACGACCCGGTGCATCACGCTCACAGTGAGTTAGTATGCTCGTATACGGTCGTAACTTCAGATGCACATATAAGAATTAGTTACAACGTCCAGTCAACCGTAATTAAAAATTTAATTTCAAAACTTTTCCAATAATTGAAAGACTCGATGATGATAATGATGTTGATGATGATGGCAATGACGATGATTGTGTTGAGGATGACTGTGGAAGTGACGATGTCGATGAGATGTGCGATGGTGAGACAAATAAGTCCTATTTGGAATTTATTTCTCTGCGGATTGTTACATGCAGGTGGAAGTGCAATGTGCCGGAAAAGTTAAGCAGCCATGCCGTGGAGTATTGCTAATGGACTGATATTTTTATGACAATAGAAGATAAGGGTTTCGAAAAATGCAGAGTTCTTAATTAATGTCAATTTTTGTAAATCCACAAAGCTATTATTTTGACGCGGAAGAGTGCAAAACATATTTCGGATAAATTCCAAAGTAGGTACTTTATCAAGGATTTGTTTATTAATATATTTATGCAGGCTCTAGACTTGTGACTATTTTAAATTCAAGGAAATATATATTTATAATAATGTTTATTGAACTGATATGTATACAATTGGCTCTTAATTCTATCTTACATTACTTATATTACATTGATATTTTAATTTGTTTTAGCACTTAAGGGGCTAATATTATACATTGTTTTAATTTTTTTTGTTAAAATTATTTTAAAAAAATGTCCTTGAATTTCTTGTACTACTTACTAAAAGCTATGTGGAAAATCTCTGGTTGTTCAAACCTGGCTGTTTTCTGGTGGGGGTTAATGTGGCATCTAGCCACGGTGGTAATTTGACGCTGTATTCTCGTAGAATTGGATTGCTTTGTCGTCGTTGATATAAATAAGTCATTCGTCCAGTTGCGCTGTCACATCCAGATATCTTGGGTCGGGGTATCTCTCTTCGCTGGTCATGCTATTCACTAGGGTGTTTGGGAGGTTGTTTAGGTTACTCGTCAGTCTTTTGGCAGCACTGATCATGTTGTCGAGGGGTGTTATTCCGGATGGCTCAAAAAGTCGTTTGTTGCTGAATTGGTTTTGTCCTCGCTGGTCAAAGTGGAGTCCTGTGCAGATCCGGAGGATTTTCCTCTCAAACATTCCAAGCCTTCTCATGCTGGTTTTGGGTACAGTAAACCATGCAGGAAAACAATATGCGATAATGGGCCTGAGAAGTTGTTTATAGATAAACAGTTTCGTCTTCTGGCTGAGTCCATTCATTTTCCGCATTAGGGGGTGGATTCGGTGAAAAGCGAAATTTGCGTTTTTTAGGGTAGCTGTCACGTGCGGGTTGAAACGAAACCCCTCTTTGAAATTGATACCCAGATATCTCACAGTTGGTTTGGATCTTAGTTGTGACCCATCGGGCAGATTGATAATAATACTACGGCAACTTGTGGCTGACGGCGTGTTCCGATGCCCCGCTGGTCTTCTGAAGCAAACCAGCTCGTATTTGGCTGAGTTGACCTTGATATCCTATTTTGAGTAGAATTCCCACAGGCGTCTCACATGTTCTTCTACTCTTCGGGCTGCAATAACTGGATTCATAGATTTGGCATGTGTGTTAGCGAGTCGTCTGCATAGAGCAAATTCATAGAATTGTTTGGTTGGTGCTGATCCGATGTGAAAATATTGTAGAGGTATGGACCGAGCTTCGATCCTTGGGCAACTCTTGCTCTGATGCTTTGGTTATTGACTTGCTGTTTTCTATTTGGACAAAGAACGATCTGGAATTAAGAAAGCTAAAAATTATTTTAATTAGTGTACTTGGAAAATTAAAAATGGTTAGTTTGTGTATAAGCCCCTGTATCCAGATGCTGTCGAATGCTTTCTCAATATCCAAGAAGCAGCCAACCGTAACCTGGTAGTTGTTGAGGGTATTAACAATATTTTTCTGGAATCTCAAGAGTATATGTAAGGTTGAATGTTGCTCCTGAAATCCGAACTGCATATCCGGAATGATCCGGTTAGCGGTGCAGAATATCTTCAAACTCCGAAGAATAAGTGCCTCAAGAATTTTGCTGATGTTGCTTAGTAGAGATATGGGACGATATCCTGATACGCTAACCCTATCTACTTTCTTCGGTATCGGCACTATCTTCGCTGTCTTCCATCTTTTCGGAAAATAGCAGTTGTTGAATAGGATCGTGAGAAATAGTATCATGACATGAGGGAATTTTCTTATGATATGGTTGGAAATCATGTCTGGCCCTGAAGATTTCTTGGGTCGTCCACTAACGATTAGCTCGGCAACTTCTTTGGGGTTGGTGAAGCTTCCGATCATCTCTGGATTACTTGCTGGATTTTCATCAGTAATAAATTCAAGGAAATGTAGATGTATTTTATTATAGGTACAGGGTATTTTGTTTTTAGAGGTATAGAACTTTAATTTGGCAGGACTTATTTCATTGATCGCCAGTTTGTCATCTGACATGTGATTTATATATAAACTTTGGCTTGGCATTTTGATCATGCCCATACCCACATAACTTCACATTTCATAGAAAGGAATAAGTGGGAGCAGAGAACTGTCTTAAGACGTAATTTAAATTTTCAATTTATTTATTTAATTTTTATCAAGTATTTTTAATTTGGGCTTTTATGATCCTTGAATTTATAAAGCAATTACAAGAATAATCCATTAATTTTTCGGATTTGTGTAACATATTCAGGTGTATTTAATTGCTATTAGACCTTAAATACAATTATGGTTTTTAGAACATAGCTATTGTTGTTTTTTCTTTTTAAATGAATGACTTTCTTTTGCCGTCAAAATAGATTTTAGATTTTTAAGTATAAAATTTTTAATTAATAAATTAACATTTATATTGCACTATTATTTAATCAAAATGGAAAAACCTTTTTTTTGTTGATTTTCGACTTCGTGACTAACGAATCACTCAACGGATTCTGATTCGAATTTGTTTTTATAAAAGAGGTTATTCGAATTCTAAATACATAATACGGAAGTGTATCGGCATCCCGCTTTTTAAAATCCTGTTTTTCAAAAATCCCAAAAAAATAAAGTTTTAAAATCCGTATTCTAAAATACCTACTGTTTTTTTTTTTTAATCCCGCTTTTTAAAATCCCTTTTACTCAAAATAACTATATAACGATAGCTTTTAAAATCCCGTTCAATCTTACACCAAAAAAACAAAAGCATACACCCGAACTCGATCGCACCCCAAATCCTTTATTGGGTCAAGCAGATGGTCGGAGGGGCGCATGCGCAGCACAACATGCATGAGCGCAGCATGTCGCCTTACACGGAGTCCCTCTTACACCTTTAATTGGTTCCAAAAGTGGGAATTTAATAAAAAACGGGATTATGGAAAAAAAAATTTGATTTAAAAAAAAGCTTTGTTTTTTTTCTAAAAATTCAAAAGTATTTTGAAAACGAGGAGATGACTTTTAAGCACTTCAAATTATCGTAACAATTTTTTTGTATTGAAAAAAATTGTAGAAATAAAAAATTAGATTAAAACTATAGTTAAGTATAAAAATGTATTTTGATGTTTCTACTAACAATCTTATGCTTACCATGCAGTCACATATAAGAGAAAGTATGTCCTATCCAGTCCAAGGTTTTTAAGTGAATGGCTTTTGAAAAACTAATTTTCAAAGTCAAAACTATTGAACAAAATTGCTATTTTTTTAATTTTCTGTTTAAATTCATCGCAATTGTGTAACACAGTTTTCCTTCTAATATTCAATGATCTTATCAGTTCTTAGTCATTATTGAAAACCAATTGTAAACATTTTTCTAGCTATAAGAAATTAAAACAAAAAATATTACCTTTTCCAAAAAAGAAATCGAAAAATATAAGTTGCATCGCAAATTCTTCTATTTCTCAAAAAACTGAGATACATTTTTTCAGTAGTTGGTAGAAGTAAGTAATTATTATAAAACAGTGGAACGTAAGTCAGCAAAGTTAAAAAAAAAACAACATGAACAAAAATCGCAGTTTAAAAAAAAAAGAAATCGATTAAGAAACTTGATATAAAAATAAACGAAAATATTATTGTCTTTTTCGTTGTCTTAAAAAATAAAATGCACGACTGGATCGAACGAACTTGCTCTTTTGTTCGATCCCATCGTATGCAAAAGATTTCTATTAAAAATCTAAATATATTTTTAAAGTCCTTTTTACTTAATTTTTTATATATACAAAATTTCTCTAATTTTTTTGTAAATAAAATTGGTATGACAATCCTAAATATTTAATAATATAAACTTAAAAACAAAAGATTACACTAATTTGAGCTAAAAAAAAAGTACGCCATTTTATTTCTTGGATAAATTTGAATTTATGAGAGAAGAAATTTAAAAATCTGTGAAGCGGCTTTTGAGAAAAAACTTTTTTTTAAAAAACCTTTTTTTTCCAAAAAAAACTCAAAAACGCCAATTTATAGGTATTCAGCAAATACATATAGCTGTAATTTTTGAGAAAAATTGAATGAGCAGTTTTCAAAATACAAATTTAATTTTTTTTTAAATGCTTTTATAAATACAAAAAAATATTAAGTAAAAATAATTGTACGAAGTATAAATTGGGCAATCTAAACCTACATATGTGTGAAATTTCGAAAGAATCGCTAAAGCCATTTATGAGATAGTCGAATGCAAAAAAAGTACCGTTTTTAGACATATAGGAGCTAAAAGCTGAACTGATTTTTTTTTAAATCAAAATCGTTAGAGCCGTTTTCGAGAAAAGTAGGCTTTAAAGTAATGGTTATATGGTAGGTACCGTTATTTTTGAGTTAAAAAAAAATTTCAATTTGCGCCTCTGTAAATACATAAAAAACTCTATATACCAAGTTTGAAGCAATTCGCCAATAATCGCAAGTAAAAATGTATTTCACTTCAATTTTTACTTGCGCTTTAGGTACTCTAGGGCAAGATTTGCATTTGGGAAAAAAATCGAACTCGATATATTATTCGAAGTTGACATTAGGATAACAGAGAACACCAAAAAAGTGGGTCCCGCAATTTCGTCTGTCTATCTGACTGTCTGTATCTCTGTCTGCCTATGTGACTGGCTGTCTATAGAACGATCTACATCGTAAACGCATGAACCGATTTTTTTTTAAACTTAGTGCTTAGGCATTTTAGGCGATTGTCTAAAATATGTTTTTGAATGGTTGTCTTAGCTCCAAAAATAACGGTACTTGCCATACACATTTTTCTACTATCTAAATTATTTCGAAAACGGCTCTAAAAATATTGATAAAAAAGGATGTGTGCTACATTAGGTATGGTCTATATTTTGCCCAAAATTTTTTTATATATTTTATTATTAACGGTACCTGCCACATTTACGGTACCACCATTTTATTTATTTTCGACTTTCTCATTGACCGCTCAACGGATTTCCATAAAAAATTTTTGCAAGAGGTCATTCGAATTCTTAATAATACCTACTATTTCCAAATTTTAGAAAATTAATTCTTTTCTTTTTTTGAGAAAAAAATTTTTTTTTCTTGAAAATTCAATATCTTTCAAAAACGGGTCGACGATTGCTTCTGAAATTTTGGTTTTAATGTTATATTATTAAATATTTAAAATTTGCATTACAATTTTTTGATCGAACATAAGAGAAGGTTTGTGTAATTTTTTTTATTATTTATACTGTCACTTTAACTAAATACATGACCCTTTAAAGGTTGAAATCAAAAGGCTTCTTCATTTCTCTTATTGCTCTGAGTGTTCTCATCAACTTCGCAAGGCCCAACATTTAAGGAGAAGAAGAGGCCATACTTTAACAACTCAACAGCCCCATATTATTGCAGTTGTTCGGTCCAAGCAAGCAATTTTTCAAATATTTTATTGTTGGACAAACACATAACTGGCTGCCCAAGTAAATATGTATATTTTTATTGAAATTTTCGATCTTTTTTTTACATTTTTTATGGGTATTTAACATCGAATTTGACTTTGGTTTGAAAACATTTTCGTTCATAAGACAAATTGAAATAAACACTAGGTTTGAGAACAATTTTTTACAAAATAATTAGAAATAATAAAATTTTAAAATAGTAAAACTACGTTTTTTAAAACCATATACGCACTTTGAACTAAGAAACAAAATATTTGTATTGGAACCCTAGTTTTTAAATACCCTATTTTTATAAATAATTTTTTGAAATCTTTTGTGTAGCTATTTTAAGTGTTTACTTGAATAAAATGTATGAATTTTAAAAATAAAACACTCGTTTTTTTTACATTGGAAACTTGAATTTTTAATAGGTCGATGGGTCACAAAAAGATATACTCTGTAGTAGCTTGGTAAGTTATTTTGCTTTCAGTAAATTATATGAACATACACTTAAACCTTGAATATTATTGTATTAATTATAATAATAATATTAAATAAAACAACAGAAAATATAAGATATTTTTAATGATTTAATAATTAAAATGTAATACAATAAGTATTAAATAATTAGGTTTTAATACTTAAAATTTATCCAATTTTGTGTTAAAATTAAATATATTTTGTATTATTTAATAATCTTTTGACATTGAAATTAAATCCTTTTTGTATTAAAATGTAATATATTATGTATTATATTATATCTTTCCTATACTTTAAATTAATACAAATTTGTATTAAAATTTAATACATTTGGTGTTTAATTACATTCAATGGTGTATTCAAAACAAATACGAATTAGTATTAGAATAAGAAATATTGTATTATATTCTAATATTCCTTGGAATTTAAACAAATAAAAGAAATATTAAATTTGAGGTGAAAATATTAGATTTCAATGTACAGTATATTTATTTCTACTACAAATGTATTAAAACCATAAACACAATTTTAATATAAAGGGTTTGTTTTCAATACTTTTGGCATAAAAGCCAACCTCAACGTATGTTAAAATTGAGTATTATAGTTCCATTTTGTAATAACTAACATTATTTAATTCCAATAAAGGTTTTATTCAATTTTGAAATTTAATATATCAAAAATATTCAATTCTAATATTTTTTCAGCGTTGTCATATATAGAACCTCAAAAATATTAAAATCAATGCCAGAATTTTTAACCGTGTAAGAGCAAGTACGGGCGATCCAGTCGTGCATTTTATTTAGAATATGATTAGAATTTATCCCTTAACCATAATTTATTTTTTAGAATGTCGAATCATCCATAATTCATTCTGTAAAAGGAATTTAATAAAAAATCGTAAGCTCATACATTTTTAAAGGCACTCAACTAGGGTAACCTCCCCTTATTGTTTAGTTCAAAATTGAACCAAATCAAATTACAGAAAAATATTATCTACAAAATTAAATTCATGGTAATTTTCTTCCTCCTTTTGATGATATATGTAGATCCCTTAAGTAATGTACAATGTATGTTTTATTTTCATATCCTGCTTCCTTGTATTTAAAGTTCAAACATTAAACGCAGGTTGTTTGTAAGAAGGTATACCAAAATCATTAAAATCACAAAACGGTATAAGTAAAGAAAGAGTGTTACTCTGTACTATGTGTAATTGCGAGTCTTATAATTAAATTTTATTACTCTTCTTTGATATTTCCTATGATTTTCGTGCTTTAGTTTTGTTTCCTTATCAAAGATCACCACATGTTTAGAACTCAAACTCTATAAAAGCGTAGAAAGCCATTAGTATCCAGGACTATCGTCTTTTGTTCTATAAAGGTTAAGTATGGTTTAACATGTTAATTGATCCACCTCTTATTCACACACACATCTACATAGATGGTAACACTTAAATAGATTTATATTGTTTGTATGCGCAGCAACCTCAGGCTTTTGGCTGTAAATAGATCATTATTAGAGCCTTTTCCATTTTGATAAGCACACATAACACTTAATTACAAAGAAAATTCCAACCTTACCAATCAAAATACACACACCACACACACATACGCACATGAGCTGAGTAGCTATTGAGCAATATCATTCCACTTAAAACAATTCCCACACTCCACCAGACCTCCAGCCATTAAAGCCTAGCACTCATATAAACAAACAGTGTCTTAAGAGAAATTTATATTTTAGCGAAATGTATAAAGCTATACAGCACCCCCCGAGCACAGCCCCACCTATAGCACTGGCAATGGCACTGGTACTTTTATCGTATTAATTTAATGGGTGTCGTAAATTCAGTTCAGCTAATAACATGTCCCCGTTCAGGCATTCACCTTGTGTCGCTGCGGGATGCCTTGAAAGGTGAGCAACGTTTAACGGAGATCTTAAGTACCTAACACCCGGCGAATCCTTTTAATTAAATAGCTGTTTATTTTGCTCACACTCGTTAATCTCCATCTCTCCATCTCCTTATTATTTTTCTTTCTGTTGATGGTACCTACTGCTTCCGACCCGATGAGCCTAGCTCTACTTTCACTTCCACTCCACTCTCTCATCTTGATTCAGTGGTATATTCCATAGCGTGTCGCGTCGTTTTTCTTCATCTTCCGCATCTTGTACCTCGAAGCCACTTTCGAAATCTAATTTCTGATATAAAATTTGTTAATAGATTTTGCTGGATTTATAACTTTGTTGTTTGTTACCATGGCGGAGCGCGGCGTCGTAGTGGGCGGTATTCTGCAGCATCGATTCGGTGCCATACGGCAGGGTACTCGACTCAAAATTTACTCCCAGGATTACACAAGGATATCACTATATAAGCAATCGTAAATGGAGTTTTATTTCATTTGCTGTTTGCTTTAAGTGCTAGGCTGAGCTTACTTTACTGACTTGAGTTCGAACCTGACTATAAAATAAATGGGGGCCGAAATCGTGCAAAATATGCCTTGGAAATTAGAAGCAGTTTATCGAAAACAAATCCAATTGCTATCGCATGTGTTGCCAAGCTGTTTTCTTGAGGATGCTCTTAAGACTTCAATAATCCGCGACTCATGTATCGACGATGAAGAGATGACGATGACATTAACTGACAGAGGTGAGAAAATCCTTACCAAAAATTTAATTTCTGTGCGTCTTCTCGTTTTTCTTAAGATCGATCCCAAACACATGCCCGACTATAATACCATACCGACATTGCCTGCCGCGCCGCCGATATGCGGATGCCAAGCGTTTTGTTTCATTTTACATGAAGTAATTTGAATTTTGATTGAATTTCCCCCCAAGGATAAGATAATTTAGCTACTATCCGGGGTACTTTGTTTGTATTTCGCCTTTTGGCAATTTCAGCGTTTTAAGGATTTTATATTTTCATTTGGTTCAATTTTCATTTTTTTTTGTTGTTGTTGTTGTTATTTGTGTTCTTCCTCTTCGGATTGTTGTGTTGGCCTATAAGAAATGTGATTCAGATTTGTATGTATATTGTATACCTTCGTCGTTTTTGGAAAGAAATGAAGTTGTTTTAGTTGAGGAAATATAAAAGTTGTATTATTATACGCAGACGAAAGCGAGTCCATTGTACAATAAAATCCTATAAGGACGATATTGCGTTTCATTTCATATTGTTAAAACTTATGTCCGTGTCGTGATAAAATCACCCGGGGATGGATCAAGTTTTATTGCAAAACAGTAAAGGAACAAAAAAAAACTTAATGCAGGTGTAAAATGAATGGAATGGACGATTGTGAAGTTTTGTGAATAAAAAGTCTTGCGCTTTTTTTTCTTTTCTTGTCGTTGTTTGCTGCTGCTCGGTGTTTTTATTGATGGAAGATTACATTTGTTCACGTCCATTTCTATGAATATAGGTAACTTTTTTAATAGTATAGTAGTTATCTTGGAGATGAAAGTTAATTTTGTATTACAAATGGAAGCGTTAAATGAAAAAAAAATTGTATATTTGAAATGAAAGAAGTTAAACAAAATTGGATGTTGTCCTTAATACGAGGGAAGTCGTTTGAATGTTGAGAACAAATGTATACGATTTATGTCCTTTTTCATTTTTTTGCCGATAAATTGCTTCTTGGAAAGTTTGTGAGCTTTCTTCTCAACAAATATTACCATAGTCGTAGACATTATATGAGTAGGTATTCCGGTTTTCGAAGTATTGGATTTTCAAAAACTATTTTTTTTTCTGAACATGTCAGTTTGCAGTATTTTTTAGAATTTACATGGCCTCGGATTCCTGTGTAAGAATTTCTTCCGAAATCCATACAGCAGTTAATGAATAGTCCGAAATTCAAAATAACATTTTATGTAGAAATTGGTTTCCTGAATTAACCTTTATAACGTTTTTTGTTTTTACCTCTCTATCCACTCCTTTCTTACAGGTGTTCCGTTAATCTGCTCTGAGAGAGTAGGGCAGTCATGGTCTATCAGCCATCGTTACACTCACTCAGTATCGCGAGGAAGCAAAAACGAAAGTCGGCTTAGAATTGGTTAAGTGATCCAATAGCTTATGTTCTACAGATGGACGGTCAGAGATAAAAGTAATTTTCTGGCAGAATGCATTCATCGAATTCGCCACTCCTGAGAGTGAAACCAGTGGTCGGCAAATTCTAGATGGCGAAGCAGAAACATAATGCGATATTGTGTGAAGGCAGGACTGTTGGTCTTCAATAAGGTGAGCTCTCTCCCCCTCCAAAATGCGGACAGAAGCTCGATGAGAAAGTGACCGAAAACTACGGCCATTGATTGGCCGAAAATACCGCGGAGCTGGAAAAAGAAGAAATCGTCCAGGCAGGCAAGAACCTTGGACGGCCATTTCGAGATATCAGAAGATTTAGATAGAAGGGAAACGTTTTCAAAAATATAAAAAGAAATTCGAGGAGAAAAAGTTTTGAATAATGAAAGCTTATAAAGGAAAAAGAAGTTATTTTAAGAAAAAGGAAAGGAAAACTTACCAAACAAAAAGTATTTATTTGAGAATTTGTGGAGAGTTGGAAGATCTTTAAAAAAAAGCTTAGTATTATTTGTGAGTTTTGAAATTATGTATTCTGTATAATTTTGTAGACATTTTAAGATTTGACATTAGATTTGATTTTGCTCCGCAAAAATACCATAAAATAGAACCCGTGACCCGTTATAAAAATTTGTATTCTTTTTTTTGTTGCTGTTCAGGCAAATTTTGAGTTTATTCCTATATTTGAAAGGCTTCCCAAATAAATTTCTAAAACATTTAACTTTAATTTCAACTTAAATTTCGATTATCATTTGCTTAAATAAAATTTAATTCGCAGTCGTTTTCCACTTCAAAAGTCTTGTACTTTTCCTTCCAGAGATGAACTCTAAGGCCCTGTGGCAATATCAGATTAATAATTGAATTCAATTCTTAAAACCTTTAATCAGTCTTTAGTCTTCGAAGTATTGAATTTTCAAAAAAAAAATTTTTTTTCAAAAATCCAAAACAAATACTTTTTTTTTTAAAATTTTGAAATGCAGTATTATTTGATATTTAAAGGAGATCCTGTACACAAATTTTGATCAAAATCCGTTGAGCCGTTTATGGAAAAGTCGAAAATCAATAAAATGGGTGTATGACAAGTACCGTTAATATCAAAATATACATATTCAAGTTAGTACACGCACCAATTTTTATCAAAATCGTTTCAGCCGTTTTCGAGACAATTAAGATGGTAGACAAATTTGTATGGCAAGTACAGTTATTCTTGGGGCTAAACCGACGATTCAAAAATCTGGACAATCACCTAAAACGTCTAACCCCCAAGTTTGAATAAAATCGGTGCAGCCGTTTAGTCTGTAGATCGTTCTGCTGACAGACAGACGGGATTGCGGGACCCACTTTTTTGGTGTTCTCTATCATCGTAAAGTTGACAACTTTGATTAAAATCTCGAATTCGATTTTTTCCAAATGCAAAACTTGCCCTATAGTACCTATGTATATCGCAAGTAAAAAGATAACCTTTAAATGAAAACTGTAATACAATTTTCATTAAATATGCTTAAAAATTTTCTCTGTGAACACACCCATTTGAAGTTCACAATTCTTTCAGTAAACTACATCTCACTTCACGTAATTAATTTATCTTCAATGTGTCAATTTATGATTTGTGCTGCGATTCCCTTCGTCAGTCTTTGTTTACAAAACAAATTATTTTCGTTTCTATTTAAAAGTAAATTGGTAGCTTATTGAAAAAAAGCGAATCGAAAAGAAGACAAAAATAAAAGGAAAATCCGAAACAAAAACAACACCACAAATGTAATCTCTACACAAAACAACAAAAAATATATGTCTATAGAATACACAAATCTACTCCCACAAATTTTACAAAACGAATTAAAAAAACTAAACATATTAATCTCATTTAAAAGTAAAAAACAACATTCACAAATTATTAAAAGAAAAAACAATAAACGAAATCAAAACATGTCCAGGGGTAGACCAGATTCACTGCGATAACTGCGACAAATTCTATATTGGACAAACAGGCAGACATTTTTATGACAGATTTATAGAACATAGACCAAAACAAAATACAAAATCTGCTTTCGCACAACACATAAAAGACAACAACCATACACATATGTATGAAGGGAACAAAACTAGATGCCTTAGAAGAATATGACATTTACAAGGCAAACAGAACAAGACACGATATGATTTTAAACGATAAATTAACAATAAAAAACAACACACTATACAACACAGCAAATAAACACCTAACCAACCAAATATAAAAAAGAGACATACAAATTAGCAAAACCAGCAGCTTCAACCTTCAAATTGGCACATAAGCCTAGTACGCAAACGCAGCTGATGCGAAATGAAAAATCCCATACAAAAATGACACGACGAAATCATGAACGAAAAATTTCGCTCTACTTTTCGTTTTCCAGTACGCTGCTGAACGACGAAATGTGTAATTTTAGTGGATAGCTGTACTAGATTTCTCAGTACAATTCTCCACTCTTTTAGTTCTCAATTTAATTGACCTGCACATTAATTGCTTTCGAAATTTTGACATTTCTTTTTTTTTATAAAAACAAAAATTCAAGCTCTTGTAATGCTTAATTGATTTTTCTTTGGCTTTGTGTTTTCACTAGTGTCTGGTTTTTCTGTGCATTTTCTGTATTAAATTATTCAAAATACATTCAATTCTAATTTTGTGTCAAAACCAATTTCAAAATCGACTAAACTAAATCGGCAAAATGAAAATGGGAAGTTGGAAAGAAGCACACCCTTCACATATCTTATCGGCGAACAAGATATAGCGGATCTTTATTTGGAGTGCTTATTATAACCAACTATCGACTTTTCTCATACCTAGTGCTGGTGCTTAGATTAAAAATAACCTATGTTCTTTTAAAATTAATTTATTTTAAGTGACTACTAAATAAAAATATTATAAACAAGATTTAGTAGTTTGTTCTGCAATTAACTGTCCATGTCACGATATTTAAAATAAATTTGTTACTCCGACTTTTAAATTCTATGCGATCTTTGACACCATATAAATGTAAAAAAAACACTCACCATTTCTAACTACATACATACTTTCACATAAATTAACTCAATTGCCACAAAGAAAAAATCAAATCGACTGCCCGCTAGTGGCAGTACGAATATGAATTTCCGACCTGGTCGGGACAAGATGTATCCAGGTAGGAAGCCAAAGGTAAGCGGCCTTCCGCTGCACCAACGACAATTAAGGAAATCATCGTTGCCACAATAATGTTTGGTTGCAAAAAGGCCATCTTAAACGATACCCACCTCTATTTAGAAAGCCTGTTTCCGATCTCATTGATTGGCGATTTTATACCATACCCCAGAACTTATTTCTTTAGTTAAGATAATCTGTTTAATGTTAACTTCGTGAAAATCGGCACGGGATGGACATTGTTCCTTAGTCTACAATTTCAGGTGATGACCTCGCTAGTCCTTTGTTGTGTTGATAGAAAGAAGATGATGACAAATCACTTACCTCGCATTGCCATCGCTACCTTCTTTTTCTTAGGGTCAATTCCCGATCTGTGAAGATGTGAAGTGATAAATTTTATCACGCTTTCACGTCTAATTCGATTCTCGATTCGTGAAAAAGTGAAGTTAAATGCCAAACATTTTTCATATGATAATTTTTTTATCACAGTCAATTGTTTTGTGAAGAAAATGTTTCTAATCGAATATTAAGAAGAAAAATAGGATTTGGCACATGACAAGTAAGCAACCATTATATTTATACACAAATATATTTTGGTTATAAGTTATATTTGTGTGTATTCGAGTAAATAACGAAATTGTTAAATCAACAGATTCACAACAGCCGACGCGACGACGGTGCTCATTCCCGCGACATATCGTTGGAAACTACCCATTGCAAAAAAATGCAGAGAACTTAACCATATTTAAATGGCACTTATAAGTTGAGTGTTTTTCAAGAATACTCTCAATTCGCGTATTAAATCCATGCATAAATGTTTTGGGAATCTATAAAGTTCAATAAAGTGCTCCTATTTGTAACTTCAAATAGATTCTGCCCATCTCGAAGGGAAAGCCTCAATATCCTCACATAAAACAAAAATAATAAATCTTACTCAAAACAGAGATACTATTCAATATAATATAAAACCCACAATTCTTCAGTACGACGCCTTTTATTAATTTATTAAACGAATTATTATTCCGGACATTATTCTTAAGCAAATTTAGAAACTGAAATGAAATATTTACCTTTCCGAACAAAAAATCTAATCAGAAATGACAGAATTTATCATTTAGTACTTTTTAGTACAAATTTTATCACAATGAGTTCTAGAATCGCATTAGCCGTGTGCGTGAAGTTGGAAAATGATAAACCTCTGTGAAAACTGAAATGATATTTTTTTTATCACTTCATAATTTCACAGATCGGGAATTGACCCCGACGAAGTTTTTTTTTTTTTTAAATATAATTGAACCATCGTATGGCAGATGCCCTGGGGGTCAATTCCCTATCTGTGAAATTATGAAGTGATAAAAAAAATATCATTTCAGTTTTCATAGGGGTTTATCATTTTCCAACTTCACGCACACGCCTAATACGATTCTAGAACTCATTGTGATAAAATTTGTACTAAAAAGTTCTAAATGATAAATTCTGTCATTTCTGATTAGATTTTTTGTTGGGAAAGGTAAATATTTCATTTCAGTTTCTAAATTTGCTTAAGAATAATGTCCGGAATAATAATTCGTTTAATAAATTAATAAAACACGTCGTACTGAACAATTGTGGGTTTTATATTATATTCAATAGTATCTCTGTTTTGAGTAAGATTTATTATTTTTTCATGTGAGGATATTGAGGCTTTCCATTCGAGATGGGCAGAATCTATTCGAAGTTACAACTAGGATTACTTTATTGAACTTTATAGATTCCCAAAACATTTATGCATGGATTTAATACGTGAATTGAGAGCATTCTTGAAAAACACTCAACTTATAAGTGCGCTTCAAAGCCATTTAAATATGGTAAAGTGCTCTGCATTTTGTGAATCTGTTTAACAATTTAACAAAATGATTTAACAATTTCTTTATTTACTCGAATTAACACAAATATAACTTACTACCAAAATAAATTTGTGTATAAATATAATTGTTGCTTAGTTGTCATGTGCCAAATCCTGTTTTGTTTTCTTTATATTCGATTAGAAACATTTTCTTCACAAAACAATTGACTGTGATAAAAAAATTATCATATGAAAAATGTTTGGCATTTAACTTCACTTTTTCACGAATCGAGAATCGAATTAGACGTGAGTGAAAGCGTGATAAAATTTATCACTTCACAACTTCACAGATCGGGAATTGACCCCCTGCTCGTGAATTTGATAGCAAATCAAGCTGCTTGCCAGCTGGGGGTCAATTCCCGATCTGTGAAATTATGAAGTGATAAAAAAAATATCATTTCAGTTTTCACAGAGGTTTATCATTTTCCAACTTCACGCACACGCCTAATGCGATTCTAGAACTCATTGTGATAAAGTTTGTACTAAAAAGTACTAAATGATAAATTCTGTCATTTCTGATTAGATTTTTTGTTGGGAAAGGTAAATATTTCATTTCAGTTTCTAAATTTGCTTAAGAATAATGTCCGGAATAATAATTCGTTTAATAAATTAAAAAAAGACGTCGTACTGAACAATTGTGGGATTTATAGTATATTCAATAGTATCTCTGTTTTAAGTAAGATTTATTTTTTTTTTCATGTGAGGATATTGAGGCTTTCCCTTCGAGATGGGCAGAATCTATACGAAGTTACAACTAGGAGTACTTTATTGAACCTTATAGATTCCCAAAACATTTATGCATGGATTTAATACGTGAATTGAGAGCATTCTTGAAAAACACTCAACTTATAAGTGCGCTTCAAAGCCATTTAAATATGGTAAAGTGCTCTGCATTTTTTTGCAATGGGTAGTTTCCAACGATCTGTCGCGGGAATGATCACCGTCCGTCGCGTCGGCTGTTGTCAATCTGTTGATTTAACAATTTCGTTATTTCCTCGAATAAACACAAATATAACTTATAACCAAAATAAATTTGTGTATAAATATAATTGTTGCTTACTTGTCATGTGCCAAATCTTGTTTTCTTTTCTTAATATTCGATTAGAAACATTTTCTTCACAAGACAATTGACTGTGATAAAAAAATTATCATATGAAAAATGTTTGGCATTTAACTTCACTTTTTCACGAATCGAGAATCGAATTAGACGTGAAAGCGTGATAAAATTTATCACTTCACAGCTTCACAGATCGGGAATTGACCCCCTGGTCACTTGTCAATGGGATTTGACATATAAGGCCATGCATTTTTACTATTCATTCGATTTTAGTATTAATTGAGGAAGCAAGACCTATAGTTAAAATGGGAATCGATCAAAGAGCATTCGCAGCATAGCAGAGCGGTCAGGTACAAACCCACTAAGAAAACTCACTGATGAACAAGTGAAAATGCAACCCGTTCCAAAAATATATTCTAAAAGCTATTCACTCTTCTCTTGGAATATAAGTATAATCTGAAAATACTTTGGAGTGTATCTTTGGAACGGGTTATCCTAAAAACTTGGTTGATACCTTTTTGTAATATACTCTTGATACTCTCAAAATCAGCATCAAAAGTTTATAGGTAGAAGGATTATTGCAAAAAATCACTTTTGAAATACGCATATTTAGATTGATGTATGGTATTCCTGGAGCTATTTTTTTAATACAACTTCTTTGCAAAAAATGTTGATGCTTCCTTTGAAAGTATGAAGTGCTGATTCTAAAAAGATATCGCTCGCCTTTAAATATATAATCTGAAAAATATAATCAGACTATAAATATAATGGACTATATCTTCGGAACGGGTTGTCCAATAAAGGCGAGTGATTTCTTTTTAGAATCAGCACTTCATACTTTCAAAGGATTACATCTAAAAGTAATTTGGTGACAAAAAAATTCCATCTAGAAGTAATTTCGTGACAAAACTCCTTTTTTTTACAACTTGTCAACTTTTTTTGACAGCTTACACCACAGCTCTCCGCAAATATTTTCCCGCTGTGATTTTCGTAAGCATTTCGCTCTCCTATTGGAGACCACCGAAAATTTTCGTTTCGCATCAGCAGCGTACTAGGCTATAGAATAAACATACACCACAAGTCAACGAAGTAAGTCCGAGCATGGATGAATACAAATCCGGAACGCGTTGCTTTTTTAAGTAAAAAACAAACAAATTTAATGTTGTGACAATTTTTAAATAAATAAAAAAAAAAGAAACAAAATTTTAATATATTACATATGTATCTAAATAATAAATTTTTATTTTTATTTATATTTATATTTATATTTTCAATTTCAAACCAAACAATATACAACATGGAGACGACACCACTCAACAGATATTTTTTGATACGAGTATATTTTTGAAAAAAATAGTTGTTTTTAGGACCTATAGTACCTAGATAGACAGATCATATTTTTGGTTTTCGAAAACGGTTCATTTAATTAAAAATTTTTTTTTTTTTAATTGAGAAGTTCCTAAAAAGTCTTATCAGTGTAGACTATAGTTTTTCAAAAAAAAAAAACATTTTTTTTTAATAAAAAAAAAATATTTTTGAAAACTCAATTTTTCGAAAATAACTCAATCTGTTTTTTCGAAACTTTGTATTTAGTAGTTTTCTTAACTTTAAACAAAAATATCGATTTTGCAAAGAAAAACCACAGTACCTCCCCTACAAATAATTTAAAAAAACCGTAAAAAAAACTTTTTTCAAAAACGGCTCGCAGGATTTTAATTAAATAAATTGCACGACCGTATTGGAAATACTTGTTTTTATTTGCGATCACATCGTCGTATGGAAAAGATTCTAAGTAGAAACGGTTAAATATATTTTAAAAAGCGTTTTTAAGTAATTTCTTACCTATATACTCGTACCTAAAATTTTTAAATTTTTTTTTTTTAAATTTTAAGTATTAAATAATATAAACTTAAAAAAATAAATTCAAAAAAAAATCTTCCATCCATTTTCCAAATATGTATTGAATTTTTTTTTTAAATCCCAACAAATATTTTTCGAAAATTTTGGTATGCATATATGGAATTTTAAGGAACTTTAGTATAAAATGTTTGATCGAAATCTAATCAGCCGTTCATTAGACAATCGAAAATCGAAAAAAAAAGTTTATACCTCAGGTATCGTTAAAAATATTTGAATTAAATTATTTTATGTGCCGTAATGTAGACTATACGACTTAACCTATTATGGTATACTAAATTTTTTCTACCAAAATCGTTATAGCCGTTTTCGAGATAATTGAGATTTACCATTTTTGCTCCTAAGATTTGTATGGCACTAATTTTTGTAGGTAAAAAAAAGAAGATTTAAGAAAAGAATTGCGCGAGACACTTAAAACGCTTAAGTAGATACCAAGCTTGAAGAAAATCGCTTCAGCCATTTATACTCTAGATCGCCCTACTATCATCTTAAAAAGTTTGATTAAAATCTCAAGTTCTTTTTTTTTTTAAATGCAAACTTGCCTTATAGTATAATAGTTTCAAAATAGGGTGGGTCAAAAAAATCAAATTTTCAATAAAATGAAATGCGTCTTACACAATTTGCAAATTTTTAGAAAATTTTGTTTCAATTGGAAAACGCTGTCATTTCAAATCTATTTACTTGATAACTATGCGGCAGTTAAAACCATTTCTTCATTCGTCATGAAGTCAGAAATGGTATACAGATCTCGCAACTAGCTAACGGTCAAGTTCACTATCTATATGGTCCAGGGCAATGTTTACATGTCCAGGGCACCCTCATTTATACGGAAGGCATATGGCTGATGATTTATCTAAAATTAGAATTCACCAGGGGTATCTTAAAATCTCTGAATGGATCTCTGTTTATACACGGAAACATAATATTTCCTGTAGCCTGAGGGCCTAAGCTACCACTAAGCACTTTTATTAATATACTGCCGGATCGCAACTCAGTACACACGCTTGTCATCTTATTAGCGAATGACTAAGCCAAATCGATCTAGAAAACCAGCCCTCGGTGAATAGTTTTTCGAAGATATTTCACTTAAAGTCACTAAGGAGCATCCTGACATTCACTCCGATATCACATTGGTTCAGAGGGCATCGCGTCGCATACTTAAAAAAGTTGTACTTCTGCACCCTTATAAATAAATTAAATTGTATTTAATTGAATTGAAATGTTTTCTATTTTCCAATTCAGAATCAAAGCAGGTATCTATGTATGTAGATATTAATGTATTTACAGGTTACAGTGAAAACCGCTTAAGTGAAACTCGCCAAAGTGAAAAACCCATTTAGCTGAAAACATTCCAAAAACTACCTCGCTTAACTAAAAACTCGCTTTAGTGAAAAACCGCATTCCAGACAAAAAAAATCCTTCAAGTTTTCTATTTTTCTATAAAAAATAATTCGGTTAAGTGAAAAACTAAAAACCGGAAAAAGTCGGGAGCTGAATTATTTCATTTTTGTATACATTTACCTCAATCCTGCACCACTTTCCCATTCATGACGCATGTAAATGCTAAGTTTTAAATAAAAGGGAAAACCCCGCAATGTCCATTTATTTAAAGCATTTGTCCAGGCTGTCCCTAAAAAAGGCGAACCCCTCTAATTACCGTCCAATTGCACTTACGCCCCTTCTTTCCAAGGTCATGGAAACGCTGATTAATATCAGCTTAAGAAATATTTTGAAGAACGAAAACTCCTTAATGACCGGCAGTATTGCTTTCGTAGCAATATGTCCACTGGTGATCTGATGGTATATCTCACCGAACAGTGGCACAAATCTTTACATCGTTTTGAAATAAGTAAGATTATTGCGCTTGACATTTCAAAAGCATTTGCTAGAGTTTGGCATTAAGTCCTCTTATCGAAAATGCGTTCATTTGGTATCCATGAATCTCTTATTCGTTGGGTTAGAAATTATCTTTCGGACCGTTCAATACAAGATGTATTGGACTGTTTCAAGTCTGATATTCACAAAATAAATGCTGGTGTGCCCCAGGGCTATGATTAGCTCATTAAATTCTGATCTCGACAGCATTGTACAATGGGGAATAATAAACCGAGTAGAATTTAATGCTTCAAAATCTCTGTGCTGTCTTCTGTCGTTACAGTAGAACCCACCACAAAAAATTGAACTAAAATGGAAACATTTACATCTGTAGAACACCGTCGAAATGTTATATGTCTCTCATTATTTTATCGCTATTTTTATTAACAATGTTCTGGCGAAATAGCCAGTTCATTCCTTCCCTTAAATGTTTTAACCGTAATACTCGAGCTTCTAGGTATGCTCATCAGTTTACACTTGAACCCTACTTCAGACGTACTGTCTTTAGCCGTACAACGCGAATGTGCAATACTTTACTCGGCTCTATTTTCCCTTACCATTTTGATATTCAAAAATTCAAAACCAGTGTGCATCGGTATCTCCTGTTGCATCCTTTCTTAACGCTCGCACTGTGCTTCTTCATTTTAAGGGTAGTCAAAGCCCGTTTAGTGCGGGCATCATTATATACATTGTTGTTTTTGTAACACGAAATATATCAGTGAATGAAAAGAACTGAACTGGGGTGCAAATTCGTTTTGTTTAAAAATAAATTATTTGTTTGTTAACAACTATGTCCTGTTTTTTCATTTAGATAAACCGAATTTATTCATAAAAGCAATGCGTAAGCATTTTTAACAAAGGTTGATTTTCAGCTATTAAATTTCAATCACATCAAATATCTTAAGTAGAGTAATATGGAAGAACCTCAAAATTATCAGAGAAATATGTTATTTAATGATTACTGACTTAAATTGTGTTAGTTTGCTTGGTAAATTTTCATTTCAAAATTGAGTAATTTGTTATAACAAAAGAAAACTGCCAAGCAACCAAACACAATTTAAGTCAGTAATCATTAAATAACATATTTCTCTGATAATTTTGAGGTTCCTCCATATTACTCAACTTAAAATATTTGATATTTAACATTAATAAACTTAGAACTTGGCGTACTTTTAGATCTCACTTCTTTTCACGGCTGACTTGTTACGCAAACGTTTTTGTATTTAGAGGAACTTGGCTACTTTTTTAACATTTATGTTTTGGTGTGATTTCACCACTTTTTGCAAAGATTTTTTTTCTATCAGGAAAGGTGGGTGGAATAAACGCCCAATGAATGCCTCATAAGATATCGTAAGTTTTTAATTTATGCCTTTTGTATGTATACTACAAGTCCTACCCCTCTACCAATTTGCATTACTTAGAAGTGATCTATTAAAACTGTAAAAATTGATAACAAGTGGGTGGATGAAAGGCCCCTGCATGAAAAATTTCATAATTTCAACTTTTTATTTCTATACACCTGAAATCTGACTGCTCTAACAAACCTAATCCTGCACCAATCGGTAGTGCTCTCAATATATTTAATACTAAATCTGTGAAAATGGGTGTTTATCGATATCCTATTGCTCTACCAAATTTCATCATTCTACGACAATTAGATGTGCTTCTTATAATTGGTAATAAATCTATGTAAATGGGGGTTGCCACGCCCCTGAATGTAAAATCTCAAATTTTAAGAGTTTGTCTTTGCTTGCACTTTAAGCCCTCCCGCTTTACCAAATTCCATCGTTACACGGCGGTGAGAAGTGCTCCAAATAATTTATATCAATTCCATAAAAATTGGCGGGTACCACGCCCTCTGAACGGAAAATCTTAAATTTTAAATTTTTTCCTTTGTATACACCACAAGCTCTAGCGTTGTGCAAAATTACAAGAATCTATGATGTCGGGAAGTGCTCCATAATGTTGGTGATCTGTCAGTGAGTGAGTGAATGAGGGAGTGAGTGAGTCAGTCAGCCAGTGAGTGAGTGATTCAGTCAGTTACGGTTTTTGCGATTCTTGCAGTCTTATATCTGGAGAACTACTAATGCTAAAGAATTGAGAATTAATGAGTTACCTAAGCCTGGTGAGCTTAGTAAATGCTGGGAGTTTGAAGTTTTTGACTTTATTGGTACTGAAGTAAGAGGGGGGTCGAAACTCGCCTGCGTTTGTTTCCGTTAAAGGATGTAGTGCCAGAACTTAGCTGGACACTACCGTGCCCTTGAGTATTAGTAGTAAAAATTGTAACGTGTTACGTTAATCGAAGTCTGCCTTATTTAAATATTTTTAAGTAAAATATATTTTTCACTTATCCGAGATCCGCATAACTGACATTTTTTTCAGTTATCCGAGACCCGCTTAGATGAAAAACCCACTCAGCTGAAAAAAAAATCCTGGGTTTTCGTCGTTTCGCTTAAACGGCTTTCACTGTACTTGAAAATCATTTTATTGCAACTTTCCAAATGAATCAAACTAGCCCTGGAATTTTGGACTTTTCTTGTTCATTTCTTTCCTGGGCTATTAGTCAAATGGTTCGAAAAATGTATATCATCTCAATTTTCTGAAGAAAAAGATACCGAAGATTAATTTTTAATAAACCGTATATTTCTGATCATCCATCCCCTTGTCGATTTATTTAAATCCTGCCCTAACCATGTACGCTACTCACGTATACAAACATATAGGTATACATAATTTAAAAGAACATCTTCAAAATAAATTCAAGATTTTAATTTACAAAACAGCAAACCCCATACCAAAAGCAAAATCCAAATTCACCATTAACATCAACATCCATTAAAGTACATAAATGTTTAAATTTAAAATCCTTAATCAATCCAAACACACGAATCCAATTCTATATCCCAAAACACTTCGAAACATTTCCCCATTACCCCTTAACGCAAATCGGTTGTGATTGCTGTGTATTATATATGTATCTATATGTCTGTAGGTGTAAGTAGTATCTCTGAAAGAACGAACCGAACAGATTGGTGAAAATGTACCCTGATGTATCCGAAGGATTGGTCAATATGCAAAATAAAATGTCAATTTCTTGAGTTCCGTTGGGCTTGGTATATACAATTATAGATATATAAAGGTATGTACGTATATATTATGCCGAATTCTCAAAGGCATAAACCCAAAATACGTGGCAATTCCTTAACCTGAAGAAGGTTATATCTTTTTCCATTTCAATTTTCCTCAAAATATCCTTTTATATTTTTTTGTCCTTTTTCCAGAATAACAAAAAAAAAAAAAAACAAAGCCGAGCTGTGCTGTGCGAGTGGCGAGGACAAAACGTAAAAAGGGATCAATCGATAGTTTGATTAAGATTCATTATTTTATTTATTATCATTCTTCGGACATTGTCCTTGGTCATTCTATGGCATCTGTTTGCGAAAATAGGTAGGCTGTTCCCTTCCTTCGAGCTATCTGGGCTTGAATAGAGAATTCTATTAAGAATCAAAATCAGATCTGCGAGAAGGGAAGATGACGACGACAACGCACCGGAACTATGGGAAAAGAAAAAGTTTTGTTTGGTTGGGGTCGTCTTCGTCCTTGTATTCGTCCTCATCCTTTGGCTACTGGGTCTTAGTCCCTAAGGAAGTCTTAGGAAGCTCGGGTAATTGGAAATACTCAATTTCATTTTAAGGAGATAAATTGGGCATGAGGGCGATGCGATGGGAGCAAGACAGGAAACGAATACTTAAAAATCCTAAAGAAAAATTCCATCCTTAGAGGATTCGCTGCGTGAGAGTGAAAGAGAGAAAGAGAGAGAGATATTCTAGGTGAAGTGAACGACTGAGAGTTCTGGGCTTTGTCATGTTGACATTTGATAGACTGATAAAATCAATTCTGTCTAGTATGCCAGGATAATGGCTTTGGATTAATCGTATCTATCAGTCCATCCCAAAACAGTTTTTTTTTTGCGTCGGTATAGGAAGGAGTATTTTTTTTTTTTACAATGACCTTCAGATTTAAGCATAGAATTATTAAACGGATTGGGTGGTGTAGTAAATTTTAAGTTCCAAGGAAGTTTAAAGGACACTACCCTTTTATTTGGAAATTGCTTCCCCTAAATGGTTCCACTCGTATTAGGAAACCGAAATAGCGGAAATGGAACTTTTCTTAAAAATTTATAATGACAGGAAGCTTATATTAGCATAAATCTGTGATTACATAATCCTGATTTGAGCAGGCTAAAACTCTGTTTAATTATATTAACAACCACAATACGGTTCTTCAATTTTAAAATTTCATTTTATTCTCTTTAAATATATAACACAATATTACATACACTGAAATTGACTTATGAACACCAGTAGACTTAGACAACAACATCCCCTGATGAACTAGGACAAAATTAAAGAATCTGATTTCAACTCAAGGCTATTCCAAGAAGAAGCAACAGATTTTAATAATCTAACAGATCCACCACACAGGTGCACCAGACAAAGTAGTCCTAACGGTTCAATGGTACCTACCCTTGTTTCCCAGTAATTCCACCCGTTTTCGAAATATTAAATTTTCCAAAAAATAAAATATTTTTTTTTTCAAAAATCCAAACAAATATTTTTCGAAAATTTTGGTATGCAGTGTTATTTATAATCTTAAGAGTCTCTCCCATATATAAAATTTGAGAAAATTCAAAATCAAACAAAATGGTTATGTGGCAGGTACCGTTCTACATTTGCTTAGATTGAGGGAATAAAATATATATTGAACATGTCAAATTAAAATTTAAAAAAAAACTTGATTGGTTTGATGCTCTCAGTGTGTTCGGTCCCGGTTGACCATTCCTTTGCGATTTCTTTACTCCTCTTATTATATTTGTTGCTCTAATGCACTGTGAATTTTCAGAATGACAAAAATGTAATCTACATACAGTTTGATCGTTGAGTGCTCTCCTGCTAGTGTTGACTCGGTGGGTTTCCTAGCGTAGCTTATTGGTGTTAAGCTGGTATTGTTTTCTTGATTGGCGTTGCCGGTTATGAATAAATACAAGTGATTTAGATGGGGGCCGAAGACTATGATTTATTTGGGAGCTGGCCATGGCCAGTCACAGGGGCCAGATGATCATACAGTTTGATTGATGTTCGGCTTAGTACCAATCAAAAGCTACGGAATTAGACACAATGAATATAGTTGTTGAATGCCTACCCTACCCCACAATCATCGAATTTAATCCAGAAAGGTGACTGATCTTACAAGCGGTGGGTGGTATTTCCCATAATGGCCACTCTGATGCTTTTTTAGTTTAGAGCTGAGGTAGCGTCAGCGGGTCCAAGGTCTGACCGAAGAAATCAATGAAAACTTGTTGCATGCAGAGTTTAGAACTCCGTTAAATATCAACCTCTATTAATTTCTTAAATATTATATTAAATTCAATCAAAATACTATAACACGGTATTTCATATAAATATATTCTTTACAATAGTTACCCTCAAAGGTAAACTTACGATCTAATATATGTTCGGATAGAGTCCCCGGCCCTGTTCGAAACCACAGGCACAAAGTTTATTTGGATAGAGTCCCCGGCCCTGGTCGAAACCAAAAGCACAAAGTTTAGTGGGATAGAGTCCCGGCTCTGGTCTAAACCAAAGGCACAAAATTTAAGGCACAAGGATAAAGAATTAGGAAACACCTAACTAGTGCACTACGCACTCAGCAGTTTGCTTCTAGGCGCTCCCCTTGTGTACACCGGATTGATACAATACCACTCAAGGCAGAAGTCCGTCCTTTCCACTCCAATGTAACAAGAAGGTGTGAATTGTAAGTACAGAAAAACTTGTCCCACGTTATTCATATGGTGTGACGTTTGATTGGATGATAATGTTCTGTCTTCATTACAAATCGTATGGTCACGTGTCTGCTTGTACATCTGTTATTCATCTGCTTTGGAATTTGAAAATTTAATTGAAACTGAAGCGGCAGTAGGCTGGTCGATGCATTCATGTGATGTGTGGGGGATAATGGAAAGATGCTTTTGTTGGGTTGAATTGGTAACTTCGTTACACCACATACGAGTATAATGCTTAGAGATCAGATGAATGCCCACTGGGACTACCACATCTGACCGTGGGAGAAGATGATAATATTACAAGATTCAAGATTAGAACATATGCGTCTTGGGGAAATCAGCAAAGTTCCTAGCTTCATATGTTGCATTCGAATTCAAGGCGGTAGCTCTTAATCCTCATAAAGGTCTTTGACATGCTTTATATATTCCAGGCTATAATTTGTAGCTGGGAACCCTTTAGCTGTAGCTGAATTTCTGTCCAAATTTGGGCTCCGATGGATGAAACATGTGTGTATGATGTGCTTGTTGACCGTGAATTTTAACCACATGAAATTGAAATTTGTGTTGGAGCACAAACCATATTGTGGTTGAAGTTGGTACGCAACGTCATTTCTTATAAATACGGCTAGACCATAGTGGTGAGAGAATAATGGCACCAAGCTATAGCCAAATATATTAAATTCCGACGGATCAGAACTTTCACCTATTTGAGTTTCAATCAATGCCAAAACAGCTGGCCTGTATTTCACAGTATGAACGTATGCGGAACACAATTTTTTCCTAAGCCCGCGAATGCTAGAATAGTCCACTCTAAATTCTCCAACCATTTAAAATATTAAAAAACTAACTAAAACACATCCGGACAATTTTCTAAAATGAATGATTACTAGTTCCCAATTTGAACTTTTCAATAAAAATTTGTCACTAGTGTTATGCCTTAGTGACAAAATTGTATTGAACCGCCCCTGGTTAACTAATAAAAATCAGACAGTTATCCATCCGACGCTACACTAGCTTAATCGATGCATGCACTGTGTGTAATCTCCACACAATACCCACAGGGATTAAGCTAGGGCAACTGTGATATGATTAGGGGAAAGGAAAGAAAGGGACTTACTCGAATGCATTGTGTTGTTGACTTTTTCGTTTAGTTGAATTGTATGTAAATATGTTGTATGTATGCTATAGGATATGTTTAATTATGCACAATCACTGGATTATTGATACTGCGGTGACCACGGCGCTATATTTTTTTCTGGTTAATTTAGATGGTTGATTAATTGATTTTTTGTTGAGAAAGTCGAAAATATGAAAAGTGGTTTAATGGAAAGTACCGCTTATATTCTTATACTTGAAAGTGGACTGTACTAATTTAAGAACACACACATTTTTTTTATAAAAATGCTTAAAGCCGTTTTCGGGAAATACATTTTTATCTTAACGGCTTTTTTTTAACATTTGTATGGGAGGTACCGTTGTTTTTAATTTCAGGAATATATTTTTATTAACTTTTCAAGATAATGTAAAAAAATACCAAATACGAAGTTTCAGCAAAATCCAATAAGTCGTTTTCGAAATTTTGAGTTTTCAAAAAAAAAATTGATAAATTTTGGTTTACAATTGTGTTTAAGCGTTTTAGAAGATTATGCGCAAAAAAATAAAAAAAAAATAACTAACCATTTCCCATTAAATCGAAAAACAAAAAAATGGTACTAGTAGAGGTAAGAAAAATAACTATTTTTTTCCAAAAAAAAAAAATTACCAAAATATTATTTTTTCCTTTATTAAAGCATTAATTTTTTTTTTTTAAATCTTTGGCGCCGTTTTTGAGAAAAATAAGATTTTTGTTTTAGGCCCGAAAAAAAATGTATGGTATCTACTGTCATTTTTCGTCTTAAAAAAAATGATAAAAAAAACGTGCGGGCATATTACCCAAGAACCAATATGTAGCAAGTTTGAAGCAAATACACCCAACCATTTAGAAGGTAGACTCGAGGACCGACAGACAGGCAAACAGATAAAATTACGAGTATTTCGAGAACTCTCCTTATTTAGGAAGCCTTATCAATCTGTAATGCAAAAAACCGTTCGTTTAATTTAACTTAATATAACTTAATAAGGATATTGGCAATATTAGCATTTGCAGGAATTAAAGCGGTTGTAAGGATATGGACAGATACACATAACGTTAAGCTAACTTTTAGTGGGCTATAGGTCAAAATAAGATGTTATGCTGTTTTAATTTTGCGACGTTTCGAGCATGATTACGCTCATCCTCAGGCCTTTATTTCACAAAAATAAATAAATACAATACATACAAGCAATAAGTTAACAATATTTTCTAAAAGTGTCTTCAACAAAACTTACATAAAAACATTTTGAATATAGGATTAAAATCCCAACAATCTTACACTTGCATTGTCAATGTGCATTCAATAAACTATATCAAAAGACAAAAAAATAATAATTGAAAACATTGAAAACGTTAACATTTTTTTTAAATTTAAAATTACTGGTAATTAATCGCATCATGTATTAACACTTCACACACAAAAATTACTTTATCTCAATTACTACCAACAATCGGTCTTTTTATCAGTTGGCTATAGATGTTGCTAAGCCACACAATCCGATCGTGCGTCGGTTGATACCATTCCTGTTAATCTTTATGTGCAGCATCTGCAGCAACATTCTTTTTGAATATTGTTGCTCTGCTAGCAGAACTACGGGATTCTCCAAATCTGGTCTATGTTCTTCTTGTAAACAATGGAGAGCGAGAGCAGTTTTTTGTGCAGCTCCATTGTTCAAATCAGATTTATGTCCAGAGAGACGATTTTTCTGTTTTGAAGTACTTATATATACTGCTGAGCATGCTGTATCCTTCCCTCTTATACACAATACTGGCCTTTTCTAGCTTATCTACTTTTCCTTTAGTGTTGCTAAACATTTTGCTTCTCAGAGCATTAGCGGATTAAAAAGCTATCCTTGTTTTTATTTTATTTCTGATCGGTGCTGCGTTGAATGGCGAGGTGAGGGACTAACAGCATAGGTAAATGTTTGTTTTTCTTTATCATCTTTCTTTCTTGTACGAATATTCTGATAATTGTTTATTAGTTTCTCGATTATAGATGGTGGGGAAGAATTAGTGTATAGGGTGTCTCGAATAATGTTTTTATTTTTGCGATGAAAATATTTTTCGCTAGTGTCCAGCACACGGTTAACAATATTCTGTGCTGCATTAATTATTACTTGTTTGGGTTGCTTCGAGTGGAAATTTATAAGGCGTCCTGATGAAGTGGGTTTTTTGGACCAGTCAAATAATAATTTGTTATTACTCCTCAGTACTTTGACATCCAAATATGGTAGTTCTCCATTTTTCAGTGAATTGAATCTTGTGGTTAAACCCATTCAAAGCCTTTAGTGTATTTTATATTTCATCTGATTTAATTACCACGAAGAGATCGTCAACATATTTGGTTATGCTTTTTGGCTTCTTATTCAGCTTAGCCAGAACATAATCTAAGAGAGTCTCCATAACTAAGTCGGCGGGAATAGGGGATGCTGGGCTGCTCATAGGTACCCCTTGTTTTTGTTAGTAGTGTTAAGTGTTAATACATGATGCGATTAATTACCAGTAATTTTAAATTTAAAAAAATTTGTTAACGTTTTCAATGTTTTCAATTATTATTTTTTTTGTCTTTTCATATAGTTTATTGTATGCACATTGACAATGCAAGTGTAAGATTGTTGGGATCTTAATCCTATAGTCAAAATGTTTTTATGTAAGTTTTGTTGAAGAAACTTTTAGAAAATATTGTTAACTAATTGTTTGTATGTATTGTAAATATTTATTTATTTTTGTGAAATAAAGGCCTGATGATGAGCGTAACTATGCTCGAAACAAGGTAAAATTAAAACAGCAAAACAACTTATTTCAACCTATAGCCCACTAAAAGTTTTCTTAACATTTACTTAAGTAGAAAGGTCACGCAAATAACCAAATATAGATACACATAACGCTTAGTTAGTCAAATACCTAAACCCAAATTAATAAACATGGGGAATGTTTATGACTTATTCCGTGAACTAAGTGCGAAATGCTATTAATAAAACAGAATTTCTGATATTTGACGTTTACCAACTTAGTCCTTCGCTAGACCATCTAAGACGGTGGTCTAGTGAAGTAATTAGAAATGAAATTTAAGAACAAAATTTACAGAAACATAGAATAAAAACGATAGAGTTGATACTTATTGTAGTCGATTTTGTTCGATTTTTTTATTTATAGGAGTTTTTAGTCCATAGTCTAACTATTATTCCATGGTTTTGCAAGACCATTGGCCACAGATGGACTAAGCGTTTTTTTTTAATATGGCTGCTAGTGTCCAATATAAAATCGAAATCAGAAATCAAGCGAAGTGGATCACACTGGATTGGGTGAATATCAACTTTCCAGCCCATTGACTCTTCTCAGGAAGCAGCTTAAGAAACTCCCATCCCAGGTAACGTGCGCAACTGGAGGACAACACCAACTAACTTGACGTGTGTAACTGGAGGACACTAGCTTGGAATCAGACTGGATGGTACACCATGTTAATTAAAGCCGTAAGATCTCATTTCTCCCAACCTGGCAAATGTTTGGTGATTTTCCTGAACATAAAAACCTAAAAAAATGACAGCATATTGCCAGTAATCCCTCCATATTGGAAGAACTAAATGAGTATACCAAGCTTATCTTTTGATAACTACGAAAAATCGATTTTGTGAGTGACTTTATAAAAATTCATAGTCACTCAACAGCATTACCATAATCCCCCATAATAGGTTCAGATACAATCTCCGATTCTAAAATACCTCAATAAAATTATAAATAAATTGCTAAATGAACTTATGTCACGGCTATCATTGAACAACTTCCCCTTCCTCTTAGATTAGGTATTTTTCACAACAACAACAAAAAAAGACTTTTTTTTTTTAATACTGATACGATAGTCCAGATACTAAAAAGGCATAATTTCGAAATCGAAATAGCACCAAAATCATTTGAAATCACCGCAATAATAAAAATTAATGGCGCCTAACACAATACAGCCAGGACCACAAAAATAGGAAGTCGAGCATTTATATAGATATATTGTGCGACAACGACGACTTCCAGTCTTTCCCTGGAACAATAGTATACAAAGGTCTCTTCTGAATCCAAGGTGAGGTGGAATAATAGTAAAAAAAAAAAACTAAAAGTAAAGCTATAGATTTGAGCACCAAACGAAGCATGTCGCTAATGAGAAATATCGCCTTTGGTTTCGAGCCATTTAATGTTGACCCATATAATGGCACGGTGAGGAAATATGGGATCATGGCTCATTTAAAAACTTTTTTTTTTTGGAGGCGAGGCTTGCCTTGGTCTTGGCTTCTATTTATGGGATTATGTATGTATGTAGGTCAGAATGTTGTTTTTTTTGCTCGCCTCTTAATGGCAAGTTCAGGAGCAAGAGAAAGAGCATGAGCAATAGCATCAGCAAAGAAAAGAAAAGGTATATAACAGACAGGATAGAGGAAGAAGACTCCTGGTTTTATGGAATTATCTGTTGTGGTCGTAAACAAATTAGAAGCGTAATTGCGAGCCTGGTTGAGCTGCTGTGTGAGTATAATCGATGCAAATTTAATTGGGCTAGCAGGTGTCTGTATAATGTGCCGAAATGTGATTAGATTAACAGTGTCGATAAAGTTTATTGACACTTCATAAAAATAAACCTAATTGATGGCAACAAAAAAGTTCGACATCATCAATTGGAGTTGATGGCAAAAATTCCCTTTGTATTTTTGTCGAAATAAATTATGATAATTTTGTTTTGTTTTTTTTTTGGAAGAACGACTCAGCTGGTATGTCTAAGAAAATTGTTGTTTTTGAAAAACTTATATTAAGATTCCCACTGGAAAATATTGAAGGATATTTGGAGATAAATATTAGTAGCCGACCAATGGTTTTCTCTGGTATGTTGGATTTCTTCAGGTGGCGTTTCAGGTTCTTTAAAGTTCTTCCGGAAAACTTAAAAGAAGTATAAGTTCCGGTTCCTCCTATATCCGTTTGGGTTGGTTTCTTCAAGATCCCAATGTGCATGTTTGTTGAATTTAAAATTTTTGGTAAAATTTGTTTAACAAATTCTTAGGTATTTACTAGAAAAGTTTGAAGTTGAAGTTGGCACAGATTTCTTCCATACTCTGGTTATTTATTTTCAGTGCACTTAATGCATTCCCCCTATACCCTTTGGTTGCCTGTTTGCCAGTAAAGCTGTTAAGCAGCAAATGTCCTAGTTTCCACTCTTCTGGAACTCCATGGCGACTCTGAATACTTCGTTGTTGTGACAGAAGTGAGAACTAAGAATACTGTAACAGACGAAATTCTTTTAATGTCTTAGCACCTGGAGTTACAAGAGTCTTCAAGTCAAGAGGTTGTTTGTTTGCATTTACCTGCCACAGACGTCAAAGCTGGTGGACTTAGTTCCGCGATAACGGAAACTATAATCTGTACTAGAAAAATAGGCAGTACACACGTCTTATGGGAAACTGATTCTTAAAAATCAGTAGCGTGTCATATTTTTCCACCGAACTAAATTGAAATAACTTCTACATAAAAAGTGTTTGTCCGCCCGTAAATATATAAAAATAATGAAAAAAAAATTCATTGCATCGGACGCAGACTCAACGTCCTACTCAGCGCACATCTGAGTGTCGACTGAATTGCTTTTGCTGTGGCTGCCAGGGTTGTCAGGTTTAAAAAAAAAAACGAAATCAACCAACTTTAAATAAAAAACGCCAAAAAATCCCCAAATTAAAAAAATTTCCACCCATACCACCAAACTCACAATTTATTAAAAAAAAATAAAACACAAAAAAAAATATCATACTTATGCACATACAATCATATGAAAAAGGAATTTCAACCAATAAAATTAATATTGTAACATGCAGGAATGGTTTTAGTGCAAATTAGAAAAATGAGAAAAGTAGCTATTAGGATTTCGATTCAAAAAATTAAAATCGCCAAAAATGATAAATATCGCTTTTTCTAGGGCACATCGCCAAACAAGTTTTTGAGTTGAAAAAATAAATTACAAATCGGCAGTTTGGCGATAAATCGCCAAATCTGACAAGCCTGGTGGCTGCTGCTATTCAACACTCCCTAAATAATACTGATGTGCTTTCAGAGTTACCCGTGTCAATTTGTTAACTCGTTCGTTTTTTTTCCTTGGGTTTCTGTTGAGGTGCTTTTGATTTTAAAGCTTTAAAAAAAGTTTTGAATGATGAGTGTTATCGTGGAGTGTTTTCATTTTTTTCACTTCTTTTAATGTGTGGAAAATGCGTTAAAATGAATGAACAACATTTTAACCTTTTTTCTTTGAAGAAGAATATTATTGGCGTCGATTTTAATTAATGTGAAGTATTTTTGTATAAAATGTATGTTTAAAAGACTAATTTATTTTAAAGTTATATGCAATTTTTATTTTTAACTCGTGTATTTTGAAAAAGGTGTGTTCTTTTTAAAGTTTTGTACAATTAGTTCGAAATGGCTTAGAGGGTTTTAAAAGAATTAAGTTCTGAAATAAAGCAAAATAAGACAGAAGCTGTGAAGCAAGTAGCTGGTATTTTTCCTGTAGGTGAACGAACAGTTTACAGGATTCTTAACGAAAACAGTTCCATAGGCCAAAACTCGCCAACAAAGAAAGACAAATCTGATAATGAATATTTTTTTTTGTTTTGTATTTAAAAGGGATTAGGCCTAGTGTGTATACCTTTAAAACGCACCATTTATCTTACCTCATGGTGGTGTGGAAAATATAAATGTTTTAATTTTTATAAACATAAAACGATTAAATAAAAAATTTTATCTCATATTTGGGTCAATTTAAAAAACACACTACGAAAACCCTAAGAGAACTTTATTAGGTGACAGATTTATGCAATCCACTGTAGCGAGATTGAGAGGCAAGCGTCCTATCTTGCCTACACTGCCTATTTTTCTGTGACAGAGTATATACCGTAGGTTACCATCCTTCTACCACATAGAAACAACATGTACCGAAAGTTGATCGAAGATACACACGTGAAAATGGAGCAGCGTAAAACAAGACTAACGAGGGAAGAGGTTTAAGCCAGGAGAATGGACGAGAAGAAGGTCCATCGAATAATGAATTCGGTATACCCGTAGATTTTTTTTATAAAAAAAAATCCCATCAACTGGCTGTTGATTTGAATTCGGGGAGATAGTTCTTGAAGTAGTAAACGTAGCCTAGTCACCGAAGCCCATGGAATAGTGGATCTTTCCAATCAATATTTCCAGTCGCTGATAACGAAAAATATGTAGAGCGATTGTTATAACAAAAGTAGAACAAAAACTCTATTCATTCAAGGGATAGTTCCACTACCATTTCTGGAAGTGGACCTTTTTAAAAAAAACTTTAAAAGCAATAAGGATAAGATTGATAATGGAATGCCAACGGAGCTCTTCAAATACAGTTTGGTATGGTATGCAGGTTCTTACAGTTTATTAATATGCGAGTTTTAAAAATAGTGTCGCAAAATTTTAAACAACATATTATTAAGGCTTTAATACGATACTAGTTAGCAATTTACTATATACATAGTAGTCTACTAACTTTTCATAAATTTTAAACCTTTTATTAACTAGTAAAATGCTAATTAAGCAGATAGTAAAGCATTTGTAGGGTTTGAATTTTGATGAACACAATTATTGTGTATATGCGTTGTAAATTGATTATGTGTTGATGAAAACCCAACGTGTGCTCTAAATAAGTATTCGATGTTTATATTTTCATTATTTACAAAAATAAGAAAAAAAAATTGACACCAGCAGCACTCGAACCTGGGCCACCCGCGTGCAAAGCCGATATACTATCAGAATATCATGTGGATTTAGTACGATACTAAAAATTTAAAGTAGCCATTCCGTGATTTTAACTTTAGTAAAGTGTTCAGAAGTTAATACGATACTAAACTCGTTTAAGAATAGCAAAATCCTCTTTTTAACCTAGTATCATACTAAAAATAATGATTTAACATATTATTAAATCGTTTAAAATTTCGCGCCATTGATTTTTGTAAAAAAAAAAAAATAGTTTTTAAAAATTAATTTTTATTAAAAAAAAAAGTTATTCATAATTATGATATGCAGAAATAGTTTGGCTACTTAGATTTTCTCAGATATAAAATTTGAAAGAAATCCAATGAAAGAAATCAAATGCCAACAAAAAAATTCTCAAAAATTTCTATCAAAATCGTTGGAGCGGTTTTTGAGAAAAATAAGATTTTCCAAACGGTTATATGACATGTACCGTTTTTTTAGGCCTTAAAATAAAATTCCAATTTCCCCTCTGCAGAATGCCCAAATAATCACACATACCAAATTTGAAGGTAATCGCTTAAGCCTTTAGGATGTAGCTCGTTATACAAAAAGATGGACAGACTGACAGACTGACAGACTGACAGACTGACAGACTGACAGACTGACAGACTGACAGACTGACAGACTGACAGACTGACAGACTGACAGACTGACAGACTGACAGACTGACAGACTGACAGACTGACAGACTGACAGACTGACAGACTGACAGACTGACAGACTGACAGACTGACAGACTGACAGACTGACAGACTGACAGACTGACAGACTGACAGACTGACAGACTGACAGACTGACAGACTGACAGACTGACAGACTGACAGACTGACAGACTGACAGACTGACAGACTGACAGACTGACAGACTGACAGACTGACAGACTGACAGACTGACAGACTGACAGACTGACAGACTGACAGACTGACAGACTGACAGACTGACAGACTGACAGACTGACAGACTGACAGACTGACAGACTGACAGACTGACAGACTGACAGACTGACAGACTGACAGACTGACAGACTGACAGACTGACAGACTGACAGACTGACAGACTGACAGACTGACAGACTGACAGACTGACAGACTGACAGACTGACAGACTGACAGACTGACAGACTGACAGACTGACAGACTGACAGACTGACAGACTGACAGACTGACAGACTGACAGACTGACAGACTGACAGACTGACAGACTGACAGACTGACAGACTGACAGACTGACAGACTGACAGACTGACAGACTGACAGACTGACAGACTGACAGACTGACAGACTGACAGACTGACAGACTGACAGACTGACAGACTGACAGACTGACAGACTGACAGACTGACAGACTGACAGACTGACAGACTGACAGACTGACAGACTGACAGACTGACAGACTGACAGACTGGCAGACTGACAGACTGACAGACTGACAGACTGACAGACTGACAGACTGACAGACTGACAGACTGACAGACTGACAGACTGACAGACTGACAGACTGACAGACTGACAGACTGACAGACTGACAGACTGACAGACTGACAGACTGACAGACTGACAGACTGACAGACTGACAGACTGACAGACTGACAGACTGACAGACTGACAGACTGACAGACTGACAGACTGACAGACTGACAGACTGACAGACTGACAGACTGACAGACTGACAGACTGACAGACTGACAGACTGACAGACTGACAGACTGACAGACTGACAGACTGACAGACTGACAGACTGACAGACTGACAGACTGACAGACTGACAGACTGACAGACTGACAGACTGACAGACTGACAGACTGACAGACTGACAGACTGACAGACTGACAGACTGACAGACTGACAGACTGACAGACTGACAGACTGACAGACTGACAGACTGACAGACTGACAGACTGACAGACTGACAGACTGACAGACTGACAGACTGACAGACTGACAGACTGACAGACTGACAGACTGACAGACTGACAGACTGACAGACTGACAGACTGACAGACTGACAGACTGACAGACTGACAGACTGACAGACTGACAGACTGACAGACTGACAGACTGACAGACTGACAGACTGACAGACTGACAGACTGACAGACTGACAGACTGACAGACTGACAGACTGACAGACTGACAGACTGACAGACTGACAGACTGACAGACTGACAGACTGACAGACTGACAGACTGACAGACTGACAGACTGACAGACTGACAGACTGACAGACTGACAGACTGACAGACTGACAGACTGACAGACTGACAGACTGACAGACTGACAGACTGACAGACTGACAGACTGACAGACTGACAGACTGACAGACTGACAGACTGACAGACTGACAGACTGACAGACTGACAGACTGACAGACTGACAGACTGACAGACTGACAGACTGACAGACTGACAGACTGACAGACTGACAGACTGACAGACTGACAGACTGACAGACTGACAGACTGACAGACTGACAGACTGACAGACTGACAGACTGACAGACTGACAGACTGACAGACTGACAGACTGACAGACTGACAGACTGACAGACTGACAGACTGACAGACTGACAGACTGACAGACTGACAGACTGACAGACTGACAGACTGACAGACTGACAGACTGACAGACTGACAGACTGACAGACTGACAGACTGACAGACTGACAGACTGACAGACTGACAGACTGACAGACTGACAGACTGACAGACTGACAGACTGACAGACTGACAGACTGACAGACTGACAGACTGACAGACTGACAGACTGACAGACTGACAGACTGACAGACTGACAGACTGACAGACTGACAGACTGACAGACTGACAGACTGACAGACTGACAGACTGACAGACTGACAGACTGACAGACTGACAGACTGACAGACTGACAGACTGACAGACTGACAGACTGACAGACTGACAGACTGACAGACTGACAGACTGACAGACTGACAGACTGACAGACTGACAGACTGACAGACTGACAGACTGACAGACTGACAGACTGACAGACTGACAGACTGACAGACTGACAGACTGACAGACTGACAGACTGACAGACTGACAGACTGACAGACTGACAGACTGACAGACTGACAGACTGACAGACTGACAGACTGACAGACTGACAGACTGACAGACTGACAGACTGACAGACTGACAGACTGACAGACTGACAGACTGACAGACTGACAGACTGACAGACTGACAGACTGACAGACTGACAGACTGACAGACTGACAGACTGACAGACAGACTGACAGACTGACAGACTGACAGACTGACAGACTGACAGACTGACAGACTGACAGACTGACAGACTGACAGACTGACAGACTGACAGACTGACAGACTGACAGACTGACAGACTGACAGACTGACAGACTGACAGACTGACAGACTGACAGACTGACAGACTGACAGACTGACAGACTGACAGACTGACAGACTGACAGACTGACAGACTGACAGACTGACAGACTGACAGACTGACAGACTGACAGACTGACAGACTGACAGACTGACAGACTGACAGACTGACAGACTGACAGACTGACAGACTGACAGACTGACAGACTGACAGACTGACAGACTGACAGACTGACAGACTGACAGACTGACAGACTGACAGACTGACAGACTGACAGACTGACAGACTGACAGACTGACAGACTGACAGACTGACAGACTGACAGACTGACAGACTGACAGACTGACAGACTGACAGACTGACAGACTGACAGACTGACAGACTGACAGACTGACAGACTGACAGACTGACAGACTGACAGACTGACAGACTGACAGACTGACAGACTGACAGACTGACAGACTGACAGACTGACAGACTGACAGACTGACAGACTGACAGACTGACAGACTGACAGACTGACAGACTGACAGACTGACAGACTGACAGACTGACAGACTGACAGACTGACAGACTGACAGACTGACAGACTGACAGACTGACAGACTGACAGACAGACTGACAGACTGACAGACTGACAGACTGACAGACTGACAGACTGACAGACTGACAGACTGACAGACTGACAGACTGACAGACTGACAGACTGACAGACTGACAGACTGACAGACTGACAGACTGACAGACTGACAGACTGACAGACTGACAGACTGACAGACTGACAGACTGACAGACTGACAGACTGACAGACTGACAGACTGACAGACTGACAGACTGACAGACTGACAGACTGACAGACTGACAGACTGACAGACTGACAGACTGACAGACTGACAGACTGACAGACTGACAGACTGACAGACTGACAGACTGACAGACTGACAGACTGACAGACTGACAGACTGACAGACTGACAGACTGACAGACTGACAGACTGACAGACTGACAGACTGACAGACTGACAGACTGACAGACTGACAGACTGACAGACTGACAGACTGACAGACTGACAGACTGACAGACTGACAGACTGACAGACTGACAGACTGACAGACTGACAGACTGACAGACTGACAGACTGACAGACTGACAGACTGACAGACTGACAGACTGACAGACTGACAGACTGACAGACTGACAGACTGACAGACTGACAGACTGACAGACTGACAGACTGACAGACTGACAGACTGACAGACTGACAGACTGACAGACTGACAGACTGACAGACTGACAGACTGACAGACTGACAGACTGACAGACTGACAGACTGACAGACTGACAGACTGACAGACTGACAGACTGACAGACTGACAGACTGACAGACTGACAGACTGACAGACTGACAGACTGACAGACTGACAGACTGACAGACTGACAGACTGACAGACTGACAGACTGACAGACTGACAGACTGACAGACTGACAGACTGACAGACTGACAGACTGACAGACTGACAGACTGACAGACTGACAGACTGACAGACTGACAGACTGACAGACTGACAGACTGACAGACTGACAGACTGACAGACTGACAGACTGACAGACTGACAGACTGACAGACTGACAGACTGACAGACTGACAGACTGACAGACTGACAGACTGACAGACTGACAGACTGACAGACTGACAGACTGACAGACTGACAGACTGACAGACTGACAGACTGACAGACTGACAGACTGACAGACTGACAGACTGACAGACTGACAGACTGACAGACTGACAGACTGACAGACTGACAGACTGACAGACTGACAGACTGACAGACTGACAGACTGACAGACTGACAGACTGACAGACTGACAGACTGACAGACTGACAGACTGACAGACTGACAGACTGACAGACTGACAGACTGACAGACTGACAGACTGACAGACAGACTGACAGACTGACAGACTGACAGACTGACAGACTGACAGACTGACAGACTGACAGACTGACAGACTGACAGACTGACAGACTGACAGACTGACAGACTGACAGACTGACAGACTGACAGACTGACAGACTGACAGACTGACAGACTGACAGACTGACAGACTGACAGACTGACAGACTGACAGACTGACAGACTGACAGACTGACAGACTGACAGACTGACAGACTGACAGACTGACAGACTGACAGACTGACAGACTGACAGACTGACAGACTGACAGACTGACAGACTGACAGACTGACAGACTGACAGACTGACAGACTGACAGACTGACAGACTGACAGACTGACAGACTGACAGACTGACAGACTGACAGACTGACAGACTGACAGACTGACAGACTGACAGACTGACAGACTGACAGACTGACAGACTGACAGACTGACAGACTGACAGACTGACAGACTGACAGACTGACAGACTGACAGACTGACAGACTGACAGACTGACAGACTGACAGACTGACAGACTGACAGACTGACAGACTGACAGACTGACAGACTGACAGACTGACAGACTGACAGACTGACAGACTGACAGACTGACAGACTGACAGACTGACAGACTGACAGACTGACAGACTGACAGACTGACAGACTGACAGACTGACAGACTGACAGACTGACAGACTGACAGACTGACAGACTGACAGACTGACAGACTGACAGACTGACAGACTGACAGACTGACAGACTGACAGACTGACAGACTGACAGACTGACAGACTGACAGACTGACAGACTGACAGACTGACAGACTGACAGACTGACAGACTGACAGACTGACAGACTGACAGACTGACAGACTGACAGACTGACAGACTGACAGACTGACAGACTGACAGACTGACAGACTGACAGACTGACAGACTGACAGACTGACAGACTGACAGACTGACAGACTGACAGACTGACAGACTGACAGACTGACAGACTGACAGACTGACAGACTGACAGACTGACAGACTGACAGACTGACAGACTGACAGACTGACAGACTGACAGACTGACAGACTGACAGACTGACAGACTGACAGACTGACAGACTGACAGACTGACAGACTGACAGACTGACAGACTGACAGACTGACAGACTGACAGACTGACAGACTGACAGACTGACAGACTGACAGACTGACAGACTGACAGACTGACAGACTGACAGACTGACAGACTGACAGACTGACAGACTGACAGACTGACAGACTGACAGACTGACAGACTGACAGACTGACAGACTGACAGACTGACAGACTGACAGACTGACAGACTGACAGACTGACAGACTGACAGACTGACAGACTGACAGACTGACAGACTGACAGACTGACAGACTGACAGACTGACAGACTGACAGACTGACAGACTGACAGACTGACAGACTGACAGACTGACAGACTGACAGACTGACAGACTGACAGACTGACAGACTGACAGACTGACAGACTGACAGACTGACAGACTGACAGACTGACAGACTGACAGACTGACAGACCTGACAGACTGACAGACTGACAGACTGACAGACTGACAGACTGACAGACTGACAGACTGACAGACTGACAGACTGACAGACTGACAGACTGACAGACTGACAGACTGACAGACTGACAGACTGACAGACTGACAGACTGACAGACTGACAGACTGACAGACTGACAGACTGACAGACTGACAGACTGACAGACTGACAGACTGACAGACTGACAGACTGACAGACTGACAGACTGACAGACTGACAGACTGACAGACTGACAGACTGACAGACTGACAGACTGACAGACTGACAGACTGACAGACTGACAGACTGACAGACTGACAGACTGACAGACTGACAGACTGACAGACTGACAGACTGACAGACTGACAGACTGACAGACTGACAGACTGACAGACTGACAGACTGACAGACTGACAGACTGACAGACTGACAGACTGACAGACTGACAGACTGACAGACTGACAGACTGACAGACTGACAGACTGACAGACTGACAGACTGACAGACTGACAGACTGACAGACTGACAGACTGACAGACTGACAGACTGACAGACTGACAGACTGACAGACTGACAGACTGACAGACTGACAGACTGACAGACTGACAGACTGACAGACTGACAGACTGACAGACTGACAGACTGACAGACTGACAGACTGACAGACTGACAGACTGACAGACTGACAGACTGACAGACTGACAGACTGACAGACTGACAGACTGACAGACTGACAGACTGACAGACTGACAGACTGACAGACTGACAGACTGACAGACTGACAGACTGACAGACTGACAGACTGACAGACTGACAGACTGACAGACTGACAGACTGACAGACTGACAGACTGACAGACTGACAGACTGACAGACTGACAGACTGACAGACTGACAGACTGACAGACTGACAGACTGACAGACTGACAGACTGACAGACTGACAGACTGACAGACTGACAGACTGACAGACTGACAGACTGACAGACTGACAGACTGACAGACTGACAGACTGACAGACTGACAGACTGACAGACTGACAGACTGACAGACTGACAGACTGACAGACTGACAGACTGACAGACTGACAGACTGACAGACTGACAGACTGACAGACTGACAGACTGACAGACTGACAGACTGACAGACTGACAGACTGACAGACTGACAGACTGACAGACTGACAGACTGACAGACTGACAGACTGACAGACTGACAGACTGACAGACTGACAGACTGACAGGCTGATAGACTGACAGATATTTTCTGCCGATCACTTTTTTAGACTTCTCTATGACCGTAATGTCATGTTTAATTGTTAGATTTTTTTTACTAATGCATAACTTGCCTTATACGTAGTACCTATAATCCCAAGTAAAAAAACTATAAGGTGGCTTATTGACTTTATCAATTTAAATTCGTACTTTTTTAAAGATCTTACACGGTTGCCTACTACATACTAATTTACGTATTAAAGCCGTATTTTTAGACGGGTAGAAAAAGATAAAAGGGTTAAAGGGTAGAAAAAGATAAAATAAAGATTCTATTTTGGAAATTGATAATTGGAGAGAGTCCTTTTTTTCACGAGTTTGTTGAGATTTCTTCGAAAAAGTCCTGGGATCAGACGAGCTTACCTCAACCTTGAAAAAAAGCATCACAACGCATTTCTCGATATCATGTTTTTTTTTTATCCAAGTAAGATACAGTTCATATTATGATGAAGTACTTATTCCGATAACCTTACTGCAACTCTCATCATGTCACCAAATTTAATTTAATGTACATATATCACGATAATGATGGAAGTACCTCGACTTAAAAATTAAATAAAATCTTATCTAATTCCAAAATCACTAAAACGATTTTGATAAATAATTACAAAACCCAAAATCTTGACTCTGACTCAAGATTATTCGTACGTGCCTATACCTAGCCCGTATACAATCAAACAACTTTTCATTTGACACAATAAAAAAAATTCGTCTGCATCGATAAGAAATTAAAATCGTCTAATATCTACACGTACCTATACAACGTACAATGTAGAAATATCTATGTACAAGAGTTTTTTTTGGTTCGAAAAATAAAAATCGACTAACAACCGTTTGAAATATGAACCAAAATATTTACGACTTTCATTAGGAAGAATGGCGAAAACTCCTGCAAAATTCTCCTCTTTATCCTTTCAAAATGTCATCCTTCCTATTTGATGCAAACTCACACTTAAATAACGCCATTTCAACCTTGAGGCACGTTTTGTCTGCCACACGCTAAATTCGCGGAATTTGCAAGTCATGAAAGCTGAGTACCTTACCTACCTACTTTTCGCCGCCGTGCAGAAGATACATAAATACTCCCTGTTGCCTCACCCCCCACTTTTACCTATATTTCAATATCTGAGCGGTTTTGATTCCATGGCAACCTCTCAGCCAGTTCATGTCAGGAACACTTCTTCACCATCTCAGGATTTTCATTTTTTTTTTTCAAGGAAAACATTTTGTAGAAATTGCTTGCTGTGAATATTTTTCCATACGCTGCGTTTGGCATAATTCAATTTTAAACAAAAAAAAAAAACCGATGAATGAGAAAAATATTCACGTCGTCGTCGCGTCGTCACACATAATAATATCGATTTATTTTTATACAGATGGAAATTCTATGATTTTATTTGCCACAGCCATGTTTATGGCATGGGCGTTTACCTACCTCTTGAATGAGATATTTACTGAGTCTCATGAGAAATTTCAAAATTCAACATGAGTTTTTTGACGAGAATTCCAAGGTCACTTCGTAGACTTGGGACTTAGCCACGAAATGACAAAACCACAAAATTTGGCGCGTGCAATTTTCAATAGGGATACTAGGCTTGTATAGTTATGAGATGAGTATATACGAATACAAAATATATCGCCTTCATTTGGAATTCAGGTGAAAAAGTTTTCACTTCATAGATTTCGGAATACAAATATAACTCCACAGGTACAGAACCTAAGCTCATAATAGACTTATCTATCAAAATACATAAGATTTTTATTGAAATTTAGTATTGCTTATCTCACGTGGGGGCAACTACTGTTAGTTGAAATTTAATATTTATAGATAAGTAACACCATTGTAACATTGTGATCCTTTTTTCCAACAGCTAACAGGTGCAGGACCTCATGGTTTTCCCGAAGAAGACACATTAAAACTCGGGTTAAGAAGGAGAATTCTCTCCAATTATCAATTTGAAAAATACTATTTGTATTTTATCCAAAAACAGTCTTAACATTAAACTAAACACGGCTTAATCATAGCATTAGATAGTGTTATCCATTTTGCGGTTTCAAAAGTAAATGTAAATAAAACACATATAAAATATTTTTGTTCATGATATTCCTTTTTCATTATAAAGTTTGAACGTTGATATTATGTGTGAAACACTACTTCATTTAAATGACCACCACGCGAATTGTTGCAAGCATCGATTCTCTTGAGGTAATTTTCGAATGTTGGTTTTCAAGTGCTCAAGAGATAAAGAAAAAAGTCCAGCGGTTTGGAATGACATGATCTTGGTGGCCAGTTGATATCGCGACGACGAGAAATTACGCGGCAAGAAATGTCTCTTGCAATAAAGCCATATTCACTCGAGTTGTGTGGCATGTGGCACCGTCTTGTTGAAACCACATATTCCCCAAATCGTATTCTTCAATAGCAGGCAAAAAAAAAGTCGGTTATCATATGACCATAACGCTCCAAATTGACGGTGACAGTCGTTCCATCGTCGTTTTCGAAAAAGTAAGGTTCAATCACACCTCCGGACCAAAGAGCGCCCCAAACTTTTGTTCGAAAAATCGCCGTCCACCGCCTGTTATTCAAGCACCCATTCGACGTATCTACGACGTTGTGAATGGCTTCAGTTGTTGTGTGAGCTAGACTTGAGCTGGTGCCGTTAGACAGTCATAATTCCTGAGAATGATGAGGAATCGACACATTCGGGTCTCCGGAACACTTTCACTTACAGCAGCGATATTTTCAGTGGTACGAGCGAAACGATGATGCACATGCCTTACAATATCTGTAACCAATCCAGTCTCTTCAAATTTCTTCACAGTTTTGCCAATTGCTTGCGTAGTTGGACGATTGTGTAAGCCATGATCTCCTCATAAAGTACGATATGTGGCTGTGGCAGAATCATCATTTATGTTCTAGGTTTTACCAATTTTTATGCGATGTGCGGTAGGTAAACGATCCATTTTCGTAAATGTCATACTTTCAACTGAAAAAAAAAAACAGGTTTAACAACTTAGTTTGACAGATGCCGAATTCCAGGTCTATACTTTTGAAACCGCGAAATGGATAACCCGTTACATACAAACACCACCCCTAACCCTATCTTTCCCATCACTACTGAAAATATTAAAACCAGGTAACGAAACAAGTACATCAGAGATACAAGGATTTAACCACGATTCCTAAGCCAAAACAACAGAGGTACTCTGTATCTGATATAAAACAGTATATTTTGCCCTGATACTTTCAGCATAAACACAACAACAAATTCTTAGCCCAGGATTATACACACCACATAGCACATTTAGAACACATCTTACATTATCAGGATCCATGTCCATTGGGATAATGTAGTAAGTAAGCAACTACCACTATCAACAACAAATAACAGGAAAACAATTGCACCACCAGAAAGATATAAAGACTACACAAAATCAAAAGAAATTTAAATAAAATAAGAATAATTAGGAAAAAAAATTAAGTTAAAATTATTTATCTAAATTATTATCAAGAATACTATAGACACTTCAATAAGCACATAAGGCTCCATTTAAGAATTCTATTTCAAATAATATATTAATTATAATTACAGCTTACTAATGGTCTAATTACAAAAGTATTTTTGAGTAAAAAAAAGTACATCATAAGAAATTAGCATCAATACCATCAGCAGCAGCCGCAGAAGCAGAAGAAACGTCAACACCAACTTCTACATCAACATTATCTATACTCCAGCAACACCATCGTCAACAGCAGTAAATGCACTCATAACATACTTTGCAACAACACCATCAGCAACAGAACTAGTACTTCCGTTATTATTTTTGTAGAAGTCGAGGATAAGGTGTTGAAATAGATAAATGTGCTTTAGTTTTTATAAATAAAATAAAATAAAATAAAAATGAATATCTAAAAATAGGGCGGTAACCCTACATAATTTTTCTTTCACATTTGTGTTCGTTTAAAATAAACACTACGTTAACCCTGTGAGAGATTTATTGAATAACAGGATTTATGCAATCAACTTTAGCCAAAATGAGAGGCAAATAACGTCATATCTTGCCTTAAGGCCTCTGTAAACACTCGAACATGGTACGAGTAAACTTGGTGCGAGTACCATGTTCGAGTTGATTTTAATTGTCTGCGGGCTGGTTCGAGTACCAATTTCGTGGTTCCAGTAAACCAAAAATTTGGTCTCACCAAAATCAAAAGTACTTTGATATTTTTCAATGTTCGAGGGCGGGGCTTCGTGTTTGTGAAACCAAGTTCGAGTGTCTGCGGACTAAATTTACGGTTTTTACTCGAAAAGTCACATTGTCGCGCATACAAGAAAATTAAAGTCTTATTTCGCTATTATACAACAAAACAAAATTAAAGTTCGAGTAGCTTGTCTCACTTTGGTTTCACTGGCTGCGGGGTTTGCTCGAACCAAGTTTACTCGCACCATGTTCGACTGTTTACAGAGCCCTTTACACAGCCTCTTTTCTTGAACAGATTATAGCCACATCACATCTATTAAGAATCGTGTGTATACGATGTGATTGAACATAAGAGCAAATGCGTGTGATCCAAAGGTAGTCGTGCATTTCATTTTATGTTACAACAGTAATTTGGGGTTACGCCATATTGGGCTTTCTGTACTTACAGATTTTGTGCAACTCCTTTTTCGATTATCTATTATATATAAATCTCATGTCACGTTGATGTGTTGAATGCACTCCAAAACTATCTAACCGATGTTCATGATTTGTTTTTGAAATGTTTATTTTGCTGGCGTTCCTAAGTTAGGATAGTTTGTAATACTTAATACTTAAAAATAACTGTATTTGCAATACAAATTTTTCTACCATTTTGATTATTACGAAAACGGCTCTACCGATCTTGATAAAAAAAAATGTGTGCACATCTTTAGGTATAGTCTACATTTTGATCAAACATTTTGTATACATATCATGTTATTAACGATTGATACCTCTCATACAATTTTATTTCCTTTTTCGACTTTATCATAATCGGCTAGAGGGATTTCGATCAAAACTTTTATATATGGGGTCCTTCGAATTATAAATAATACTCGTACTTCATAGCAAACTTTTCGAAAAATATTTTTTTTGGTTTTTTGAAAAAAAAATATATTTTTTTTTAAATTCAAAATTTCGTTTTTAAGTTTGAAATATTCAATGCTTAAAACTGTGCATTAGAAGCATTTAACCGAAGATTGAAAGATCTACGAAATGACTCGAGATGTTTTGGAGGACCAATGATTTTACTGTGTGGCGATTTCCGCCAAATATTGCCGGTAACTCCAGCCGAGAACAAACATGAGAGTTGGATTGCTTAATGTTTTACATCTGCTGAAGATTTCTCCGAGTAATTGCTGACTATCAGTAATAGTCGAGTACCTGTCGACGAATCGAGCGGATTGATTTCATTTCCTCATAATTTCTGTAACTTTGTCTAATCGAAAAATGAACTTATCATTAAACTATTCCCAAACATCATTATGTACTAACTCAAAGAATAACAAATGGTTGAGTGAGCGATCAATTTTAGTGGCTAAGAATAAAGATATAAATGACCTAAGCTGTATACATCATTCAGAATGAGATCATTGCAACAATGAATTCATTCAAATCTATTGACTGTGTAACAAAATAATGAAGATGAAGCCACCAACTATTCAATTGAATTTTTAAACTCCTTGGATGTGCCTGGCTTACCACCGCACAATCCGTAGTAATCATGCTCCGAAACATAAACCAACCAAAACTGTGCAATGGCACGCGTTTGGTGGTAAGTAAATTGATAAACAATGTGATTTACGCGACGATACTCAAAGGAAAATTCGAAGGTGATAAAGTTCTCATTTCGAAGATCCCGATGATTCCAACCAATATGCCGTTTGAGTTTAAAAGACTTCAATTTCCGATCCGTATTTCATTCGCCATCCATGACCATTAAAAAATCACAAGGCCAATCCTTGAAAGTTTGTGGTTTGAATCTGAAATATCCATGCTTTTTCCAATATGGTTAATTATATGTGGCACGTTTACGGGTCGGAAAACCATCTGCGATGTTTGTTCCAGCGTCTGATAGACGAAAAATGTCAAGGTAGTTAACTGAACAAACAAAACATATGCAACCTATCAACCTATGCACCAAAATACATGAGCAATAAAGAATCATCAAAATTCTTTATTTTTTTATTTGTATTTCCTAATAATAAATTGAACTTAATAAAATCAAAAATCTGATTATTTATTGAATCTAAGTCGGAACAGAGTTCTCCGGATCAGCTAGTAAATATATATAAATACAATCTTAGTACACACGGTGGGTAGTAAAACCAACAGGACTTGAGGTGGTAACCCTATAGGTACTTATAATCACTTCTAATTATGCTTTCTAAATAGTATCTTCCCATCTTCTAACATTCAATTAAGCCTACATAATTAAGCAATTTTGACAATAGATACTCCTGGAAATCTCATTTCCTTTGTGTAAGGTAACGTAGTCTGGAATACGAGCCAACAAACTGACCATGAGACATAAATACTTTTTCTTAGAACCAGATAAAGCAGTGACGTGGCGTGGTGCTTCAAGCTAGGCGTTCACTAACTTCTCCTTCAAATTTTGTCTATTCTTAGATACGATTCAGGATTACGACGAGGAAGTTGTTTTTATTTTGTTTGTGTTTTTTGTATTATTTTTTTTAGTTTTTGTTTTTATACTTTTTTGTGTTTTTCTTTGTAAGGAAACTATAATTTAGAAAGGAAATACTTCAATAAAAGTTCAATTCTTCGGGATTTCTTCAAAAAACTTGCAAGATTTCATTATAGAAACTGTTTTTTACTTTGATTTCCTTAAAAAATGATTTTTCTATGGACATAATTGCAAGTTCCGATAATCTTTGCTCCTGCATTTTATTTCTATCATACGAAATACGATTTAACGTGCTTAAGATCAGAAAACGTTCGATAGATTCACTCGATGTGGCTATTTTTAGGATCAGTGAATTAAGTTTAAATGTTTTCGAAAAAGTTTCTTTTAATTCAAGAGCATCTACCGTTCTTGAAATGTCTTTAACGTAGATATTTTTAAGCTGAGGAAACTTTAAAAAAAATTAATTCAGTCTTCAGCCTTGCAAAATCAGAAAATGCACCATATGAACACTGTTGATAATATCAACAGTACAAGCCAACAGTAACATGAAACAAAACAGCAACATGAAATATAACACCAATGTCCCACGCCATTGAGCAACAACAGCCGCAATATGATGACTCACAGCATAACACCTCAACTGGTTATTGCATTGCATTAAGGCGCCGGGTCATAAATTAATCACCCTTATTACGATAGGCGTTTCGCTTAAATGACGAATGTCATTTTCAAGTATTTGTATTACTATTGGCGTTTTATAGTCGTTTTACTCAGTGTAACGACTTCATTCGTGTGGAACTTATATTTTGGTGAGAAAAACGTCACTCATCGTTATTACAATATGCGTTACGACTTGTTTATACGCCAGCTCTTTTTTATCGAACAAAAATGTTTAAACTACTCGCCGCGAAATTGCCTAAAAATATAAGTTTTGTTGTTTTGTATATTCTTTTTGAACACTTTTTATTAAATTTAGGGTAAAAATTATAAATGCTGATTAAATGAAGCATCTCGTCGAGTTATTGGAACACATTTTAAGTAACACAAAATGTACAAAACAAAATCAAATTGGAATCATAGCACAACATTGAATTCTTTAACACCAAGTCTTGGAATTGACACACAATATCTTTCTTATTTGTGGCATATTGTACTGCTATTTATAAGAAAGGCTACCTTATTTAGCCTGAAGTATCTACGCATTACAAATCTGGAAAGAAGAGAATAATCTTAATTGAAAATATTAGGAATTTTATTTGTCCATCTACTTACTTTCCATCTGTCAAATCTCACAGATTTGATTTGGAATTTGGATCCTTAATTATGTATATCAATTTTGTTGGTTTCTTGTTCGTATTTCTTGAGAAAATAAATGCAGCAACACTATTTATTTAGCGACTTTTATTAATTTAATCGGCAGAAATTGAATATGAATTTCAAAATTAATGACAGTTGCATTGGAAATTATTTGTTTCAAAATCAGCTGCTTATGTGGAACGTATTTCGATCGACAACGAGTGGCGTTTTAGTTTAGTAATACCGACACTAAAACTCCTAAAAAGTGACTCGACACAAGAAGTGAGAGCTGTCGTTAAAGATAAACGCCAATAGTAATAAGGGTGAATATTATTTAATTTTGTTTGTTTTGTTATTCATGTTCTGAATGGTTCCCCGAACATTCATATTTTAATCGGTCAAGAAAAAGAGTATTGATTTTAAATGGAAATAGATTTCGAAATAAGTAAAATTAAATTGTAAGCAATATGTTGGATCTAGCCAACAATATTATAGAAAATAATGGAAAAGTAAGCATAAAATTTAGTATAAATAGACTTAAGTTTTGGACAATAAATCAGAATAAGTTTAATAACCAAAAAAGACGTGTTCTCTCTCTTTGATCGATCCCCCACCCGTGGTAAGATCGATTCAAAGTTAACATTTTGGGGGGTTCGAGTTGTCGGATTTGGAGACTTCTGCATATTTTAATTTTGTGTAGATTGTTCTAAGTTTCTTAATTCCTCATCTGGATAGTGAAATATATTTGCTGCTCTTGGATATTGGGTGAGTGGTTCCTTCGTCAATTTGGGTATGATCGTGCTTAAGTACATTTGTGGGGTGAATGATGTGTCTTGTTGTGAATGACCCGTGAGCTGTGATTACCATAGTATCCAAGTTAAATTGACATCCTGGTTCTAAGGTGAATATTCCGTCATTGATTAGTGCAATAGTGGATGCCTTTTCCTTGCAAACTAGATTAAACGTTGTTTCTTAATCCATTACATATATCCAGCTATTGAAGTTTCGCAGTACTTTCCAAACATGTCTGGGATTGGTGAGAACTACTTCACACTTGCCTTCTATTTCCTTGTTGTGAATTAGTAGATTGATCTCACATTGTGAAGTATTAGATTGGAGGTTGTACATCGGATGATGTTTTGAACAATAATGTAGTCCTACTTCTACATTTATCAAACTTGTTTTCTTGCATCGGATAATATTTTTCTCGTGCTAGATTAGTTAATACAGGGTCCGCCATCTAACGTTTTTTTTTTTTTCAACTAGTGCTTATTTCGTGAATGGTAATACTTAGCTCATGTTCGATTTGACAGATAATTAGTTTTATCCTTCCGCTAAACGAATATGGTTGTGTATACGCTTGAACAACGCTCGCTAAGTGGGCCTGAGATAGATTTAGAGAAGATGCCGATTTTTCCAAAAAAATCATCTTTTCAGATGAAGCTCATTTTGATCTTGGCGGGTATGTAAACAAACCGATACACCCAAAACGAGTCACTGTTTGGTGCGAATTTAGCTCCAGATGCATAATTCGAAAAAGAGCAAGGAGTGGCCGTTACAGTCAATGGCGATCGTTATCGGGCCATGATGAACGAATTTTTGTTCACAACAATTGAAGAGGAGGATATTGGCAATATTTGGTTTCAACAGGACGGCGCTACGTGCCACACAGCCGAAGCAACACTCGATGTTTTGCGCCCATTTTCAAAAAAAAAAGTTATTTGGCGTACCCGTTATGTATTTTGATTATGGTGCAATGAAAGTAAATTGGTCTTGAAATGGCGTTGGAACGGGTATTATTTTAAATACTTGGCACTTCTCTGAGCCAAATATTGGTATCTTCCACTCAAAGATTACATAACTCGTAGTTATTCTCCGATAAACATTCATCAATTTGTATATCTGGAGTAGTTGATCTGGGCGTTCGCTTGCTGGTAGCGTCATTGTTGCCGGTATGTGTTGCGTCGCAGAATATCAATCAGATGCTGTCTTAGTTGTTGGGGAGTTATTACCAAGTGATGCGTTGTTCCGTGTTGAGTGTTTAATACTGCGTCCAACAATGAATCTTGAATGTTTTCGATGTTGGTGACGTACATGTGTGTAGTCAATCCGTGAATTCTTAGCAGTCGAGTTTGCTGCACGTTATATGATGTATTCTGCATTGCTGTGGTTATGTTACTAACTCTTTCCTGTGGTACTTTAAATTGGCTCGTGGTTTGCTGACCTGTGGTTTTCAGGATGTTAAGTTTCTATTATTGATGTTTGATTTTGTAGAAGCCTTTGTGTGTATTCGTCATCTTGGTTCACTTTGTCTATTTGCATCTCAATGTTGCGAACATAATCTTGGTCTAATACTTCGAATAATTGGTTTGGTATTTTTCCAATGATGTCGAATACACACGAAGGCTTCTAAAATTCAGTAGGGCATTTTTTTCCATACTCAACAATGTTTTTCGTAGAAAGTAAAGCTAGTAACTTAAATTTTGTCAACGACTCGAATCGCATTTCAATTTGAATATTATCTAACAAAAAATAATTGGCGATATCGCAGTTCAAAACTTTCTAGACCTCGCTTTGTAAAAGATCAATAGCATTTCTAGGTGCTTCCGAAATATGATGGAAACTCGTACTCAAGTTATTTATTAGAAATCTAGCACTGTCATTAAATGTTATCAGAATCAGAAATAACATTTAATGCTGCATTAATTAAATAATTTCCTATTTTGTTTGACCTTCGACGTCGCTTTATATAGGGTTTTCCAATAAGAGGTGTTATTTTGATATTCAAAAAAAAGAAATGCGATGTTGAAGCGTGTATCGTTCCATTTTTATTAATAGCGTAGTTTCTACTTGTCAAATGTCAAAAAATGACAGCTTCAAAAGTGACAGCTACCGAAATAGCGGGCTATTCAAAATAACACCTCTTATTGGAAAACCCCTTATATAAGACCTCAAAGATGAAATTCGTGAGGCTATCGAGGACATAGGGCAGCCACTTTGCGATTTGGTTATGGAAAATTTCATGAAAAGGATATGGTCCTGTAAGCGTGGTCTTGGCGGCCATTTGGCTGATGTTTTGTTCCATTATTAACGGCATACCTTTCTCTTTATAACGAAATAAACATCCGATCATTTATCTCCAAAAATGCCCATTTTCTTTGAATATCAAAATAACACCTCTTATTGGAAAACCCTTTACTTGTACGTGAACGTCGATTATGATTATGTTTGTATTTGTACTTGGTGTCGGTACCCAGCAAACATTTTAAATCAGAAGTGAACGATAATTAATTCATAAAAGTGAAGAAACTGGCCGAAAAAGAATTCACTTTTGATGCAATTTGAATCCTTTTACCTGGGCTCTTAGACACCAATTTGCATCATTGTAATGATTCATTTATGATCTGAAAATTCGTCATTTAAATGAACGTATATAAGAGCTCCATATATTCATTTAAATGATTAATGCCTGAATCTTTTCTAAATCATAAAAATAATTCCAATAAAATTCAATTAAGTGAAGGATTTCTAAGAATATACCTTCACTTTAATTAATCGTACATGAATCATTTTTGCGATTCAGAAAAGGTTCAGGGATAAATCATGTAAAGCAATATATGGAACGGTTATATACGTTCATTTAATTGCAGAATTTTCAGATCATGAATGAACCATTAAAATGATTCAAATCGGTGTCTAAGAGCCCAGGTAAAAGGATTCAAAATACATCATAAGTGAATTCATTATTTCTGATTCATTTATGATTGAATATTTCATCGGTGAGCCTCTGGAACATTTTTTGATTTGCCTCTTGTTTGGCTTTTATAGCTTCCAGGACTTCTTAATTGTTACACGATGCTATAATTAAAGAAGTGATTTTTATATTTCTAAGAAAATTTAACACCATTTTTTACATACCTTTATATTTTATCATTTGCTTTTTTATATATATTTTTTGTTAAGTAAGTAGGTACCCATTTACTATTAAAACACAAGCTGATGGTTATATACCTATCTAAACCGATCTTTCGAAAAACTTTTCCGAACTGATAATCGACTATGCAAACGAAACTTTTGTCATTACAATGACCCGTCATCATTACCCCTTGGTAAAAAGAAAAATAAAAGGATGAACAAAAACGGATCTCCATATGAAGGATCCAACAACAAAATCTGAGTGTTGTTTTTTTTTTTGACACAGAATACGTATCACTTTTTGTCTGTTTCGTAAGAATTTGTAGGATCTGTGTATATATTCATAATTCATTAAAAAAACTGAAGGTTTCCTAAATATTATTCTTCATTTTTGGTGATTAGAATCTGAACCTTAAGATAAATGTTTGCTGGGACGCAATGAATCCGCACCGCAAGCACGAAATGAAAAAAGTAAGAGCCAAACACTAAAAGTAAAAAGGAATTAAAGCTCTCTTTTCTCTTTTTCCTGTTTTTAACGTGTCGCATGGCATGGCATTGGCTGGCATATCTAGTTTCTCTGATCGTAGCAGCTATATATAAGGCACGTTTTCATACAGGTACAGAGAATGAATCCACACCACAGCGCGCACATCCACAGCAGGCTCAATGAAAATGAATACAAAATTACCAATTCTCTTCGTACTGTGTACTGATCCTGCTTCTCTTGCACTACCCAACCGAAAACCTATGGTGGAATGAACGATGCTGGCCGACACGGTGCACTGAATGTTGTTGAACACCTAACCATATAGGCTTGTACTGGCAATTATCTCTTCTCTTTCTGTTGGATATTTTTTAATATGGGGATTTGTATCACTTGGGTGCGCTGATGTTGGGAGATACACCAAAATGTATGCATTTGTGTTTTTTGATTGAGAATGAATTCTCTTGCTGGTTGAAAAAGGAAAAGGAAAACCGTGCGGTTGATAAGGCTGAACACCCAGGCTGTTGAAAGATTTATAAGGGAGCATGAATTTCGTGTCTTGTTTTTATAATTTTAAACGTGGAATCGCTGAGTTGAAGTTATGAGACAATCCTTGAATAAGGCAGGTAGTTGGAAAACATTTAGGAAATTTTGGTAACACATACGCACGTATGAATAAACGTCACTGAGAGAAAACGATGTATTCTCAGAAAGGATATCTGTAATAGGTACTTATCTATATATATGTGTGTATTTTAGTCACAACAAAACCGAAATAATCTGAATTTTAAGAAAATATAGATGAGTTTAATACCAAGTAGTGAACACAATGGACAAGTCCCTTATCTAAATATTCCGGGAATATTGGCTTCAAGATTCTGAATTTAGTTTTTTGCAGGATTCTATGGTATCTGTGGTTCTATTGATGAAGTCGGTTATAGGCTCAATTGTTTTACAGATTTAGTGGCATTCAATGCTTCTTTGGATAAAATTATACAAATTTGTTCCTACATACACACATCCATAAGTCCTCGATCATATTTACAAACATCTTCATCATCAGCCTTCACCCTCTTCTTCATAAAGCCATGCTCATCGCACATATTGATTTATGAGTTATATACTTATGTATTCATCCTAGAAAATTTAAAATTTTACATTTCTGAAAAAAAAAATTATATTCTAAAAGTCCTTTCATCTTTGTTCGATTTGCTTCTAAATCAATAACAGTCTGATGAATTCTCGAATGCTTATGTTTGGGGCTTAATATGAGGAGCGACATACATGCCAAACGCTTCAACGAGCTTTGAACGTGCATTAGCAAAGAACACAAATTGAAAGGAACATTAACGAAAGAAATATCCCTCCCAATTTTGTTTACAAAATTCAAAAATGAACTGTCCATCTTCATTGAGGTCCTTCCATCGAATGCTAAATTTTAAACGAATTTCTTGAAGCAAACAAATGAAACAAAAACTCTCCATTTATAAAGGTAGATAGACACAACAAAAATATTAAACACAAGATTTCAAAGATAGATTCATCCTGCTAAAGGACAACAAAATAACTACTTCCTTTTACTCGTGTAGATACGCTTCCTTGGTTTCTACATTCTTTTGTACTCGTATGGAGTACATTGAGATTGAGCCTTACTATCGCTCTATCTCCTTCTATCTATGAATCTACCAAGGATTGAAGGAACTTTTCATACAAAAAAAAATCAAAAAAAAAATGCCCATGCCAAAAGAAACAACAAAAACATTTTTAAAGAAAAGAAACTACAAAAGCAAAGAATGAGTCGTCCAAAATGGAGGTGAGACTGAGCTGCTTCCAAAGTGTATTGGCCTCTTAAGTGTCTTTTCAAGTGCTGTTGCTGCATGGACTCTGGACAAAGCCATCCAAAAATGCTTTTTTTATTCTGTGCATGTCACGGAAATATAAGTATGTTTGTTTGTACGTATATAAACAGGACATTGGCGACGAAAAAAAAAAAGTGGTGATTGAAGAGTATATCCTTTGAAAATGTTGCCGGCCGAACAAGCATCATTTTGGGTGGTTAAGTGGACTTGGAGAGATATGAGTATAGAAACGAAAATATTGGTCCAACGAATGGACAAATACTCAAACAATTGAATATTCTTGAATTAGCTTTAACCGTCCTTACGCTCTGCTCAAGCAAAGTGCCTAAAATTGAGTTCATTTGATTGTGTTGTGAATGATGTTATTGTTAGTGGTGGGATTTTTTCTGCTTTTGCTGTTGTTGCCGCTGGATATCCTCTACGGACCTAAACAACAAATCAGCTTTGGAATACGAATTTAAGTGCTTATTAAAGATACTTTGATGTGGAAATTATGTTTTATAACCACTTCCTTGGAGATGAGTAGAAAAAAGGATTTTAACATAATTTTGTTTGTATAATGCGAGTGAACAAACGGGGGCTTTGATGTCCTTGAATTCATTAACAAGTGAATTTAATGGAGGCCACAATGCAGTTTAGTTTTGATTACCTGAACATTTAAAAGGGATGAAAAACGAAGAGCCAATAAGTTCATTCATGTAGCCCGGTTAATGAAAGAAATCTCTGTACTTGACAGTACGTCCGAAGTTGGGCTCCAGCTTTGCACGAATACAAGTCCTTAAAGATTATAGCCAGATAAGACGGGGGGAAGAATTTCTGGCATCTTCGAAGAAAGCCCAAACACATTCCACAAGAGGTGATATGTGATACACATACGAACGACTGAAGAATGTTTGTTTTCTAATATTTTAGAAGTTTTGACCAAGTTGGTTTTTATGTGGACTTTGGAGAATTTTTAAAACGTGATTCTGATCGGCTTTATTGGTCTTTATGATGATTAAATGAAAGCAATTTTCATTTTATTTTCCAAACGTTTCGACGGTTGTTGCCGTCTTCTTCAGGGGTGTCTTTATTTACAAAATACAAAATTAAAAAGAGATATAATGTTTGAACATATATATACAAGTAACCGAACAAAATATGACTTATATAATGTAAATTTTAAGATTGTACTAAGCTTAACAATAATTTGTTTAAAATATTTAAAAAACAGATAAAAAACTGTTTTTAAACACTTTTTATTTGAAGATTAGTCTATCTTTAATGATATTTACTGTCAGAAACTATAAAGCCGATGAGAATCACGTTTTAAAAATTCTGCAAATTCCACATAAAAACCAACTTGGTCAAAACTTCTAAGATATTTTTCAATTCGGACGGCTAGCCGACATTTCTTTATTACCAAAAGATGAGAAATTATTATCAACATATGCTTTACAAGTCTGGTGAACTCGTATGTATGCATCTTAAAGAATACAGCAACTTTAAACGTAAATCAGCATACCAAAACAAACTCTTAAATTTTTGCTAAACTGTAGACAATATGGATTTATTCCCAAACGTTTAAAAAAATCCACAGTTAACACTAAAGCGCTTTTCTCTAGCAAGGAATCACAAAGCTCGTATGACAAAATAGAACATAAATTTCATCTCAAAGTGCTTAACCTGGAAATATCCGAAACCTTTCACAAAATAAAACAATCCAACAACACACTCAGAATGCTTAGCAAACGAATACAAGAAAATATAACATCGCAAAAACACAAACAATTTATAAATCCAGCAACAAAATTTCCTAACCATTTGCACTAAAAAAGAAGAAATCCACACACAAAAAATTAATCAACTCAAATCTGCTCTGTGGAAAAAACAAAAGAGACGTAGAGTTTCCCATCGAAATCAAATGGCTTCTGTCCCTGGGAAAGAAATTTTCTTTGCCAATTGGCAAAAATACGTTCCCTCTTTTCGAACTCATCGCAGATGGCGAAGAAATCAATAGAACAGAAAAAGATGAAATAGGAGAAGAAGAAACTAGAGCTAAGTATAGCAATATGCTTCACTCTTTTCAATGTTACCACCACAACGACGTATTCGACAAATACATTACGAAGGTACACAAAGTTACGGTAAATTTTCTTAAAAAAACACAAAAACATTATAATTGTAGCAACCGATAAAGGCAATGTGACTGTTGCGATGAATATGACGGAATATGAAGAGAAGATGTCGGAACTACTGTCTGACCGCTCTACATACAGGGTCGCAAGAGCAACACCCATCACCGCTCTACAAAACAAAAATAATGAATTTGTGAAATATTTGCACACCAACAAGATAATCGATGACAGGGAAAAAGCAATAATGCCAACCTACACAGCACAAATACCTGCAATATATGGCTTACCAAAGATTCACAAAGCAAATAAGCCTCTCCGGTCGATAATGTCATCGATGAAAGTTTCTTGTTACGAACTTTCAAAATACCTGATTAAAATATTACAGTGCATCACGAAAGAATCTTCTCACTCTGTAAAAAATTCGTTGGAATTTAAATCCAAGGCAAAAGATCTTGTACTTGACACAAACTATACTTTGGTTTCTTGTGACGCTGTTTCTCTTTTTACTAATGTTCCTGTTCAGCTTGCAACATCATCATTAAAAAGAAATGGGAAATTATAGCTGAAAGTATCAAGCTGAGCCAAAACAAATTTATCGAGTTATTAAATTTTTGCCTAAAAGATAACAACTACCTGCAATTTATGAACAATTTGTACAAACAAGTACACGGAATGCCAATGGGAAACCCACTTTCAACGACGATTGCGGACTTGGTTTTAGATTTTTTACTCGAGGAATGTTTTAAGCTAAGCTACAAACCTACGTTTATAGCAAAATACGTTGATGATATCTTTGAGATTGTGGATAGAGAAGAAACTGATAATGTCTTACGATGCGTTAACCAATTTAATGAAAAAATACAATTCACC